>OX336389.2:1232395125-1232995125 GCA_946902985.2 Meconema thalassinum | reverse complement strand
CGTCTGAGAAGAATTTGTTGGACATGCATCTCCATGATAATATAATTAATAGTCCAGTCAGTGATTTTAACCCATCATGCCGAGATGTAAAACAGATATTGGTCGTTGTTGACTGACATTGGAAAAAAGCGCTTATCACGTAATGCTTACATAACTGTTCCCAGGCGAAGCCGGGTCGGGTTGCTAGTAAATTATAAGATGATGGGGCATCTCGTATGCTGAACATATAGAACGTATGTAGGTATACAGCAATTGGCGAATTTAGTGAATTCGAAATATTTTTCTTTGCCTGGTGACATCCACCTCTGCCTTCTGGCGTGCCGAGAGGGACTTTTTTTTTTCCTTTACTCAAGAAGAAAATTTAGTATATTGCCAAGACATCCCTGCAGTCTTAAAATGTTTTAACAAAATATAATTCCAAATTAGTTGTATCTTCTCAGAGAAGTCTTAAGGGATGTGTAACTCCTTAATGGAAATATTCTTTCTTCCATTTCTGTGGCCCACTAGTTTCTTTTAAAAGGAGACATGAAAATGTATAGGCTACTCGTTGGCCCAGAAATTCGAAAATTGATGATGGACAGTCAGTTTGAGAATACTATGAATCCAGATGTATAGGATGCCTGGAATGCATTCAGTACCGCTCTTAATTTCATTGGAAATTATTATTAATCAATTATGATTAGCAAATTGTGGTGTAGTTTTTCTCACAAAATTCTTGTTAAAAATAATTATGTCATTTCACAAAGCTATAACTTCATTTCTAGGTATAACTTGTATGAAAACCTGGTCTTGGGGAAAAATACAGATTATTTTCGAATTCACCACAAGAAGAAAAAAACAAAACAAAAAAACAAACAACAAACATTTAGTATAGCACATCAGACGCAAAACAGCAGAAAAAAGGTTTCACAATGCAAAACAGTGTTACCAACATAAATACCTTAGGCTGTCTGTTGAAGCTTCCCTTTGATTCCACAATCCCTCTAGATCAAGGGTATAAAACACGCGGAGGGCAGGGCGGGGAGGTATTGCCGCCCTCAAGTTTTAGCTGCAAGACAAAATTTCTAAGTACCATACCGTACCGTACCCTTAAAGAAATAAAAGTAAAATAACCCAAAACTATTCTATAAATGATTTAATACTACATTAGGCGGAAAATCGATCTTGCCTTGCTTAGTCGAGATTTCTTTATTCTACCGAAGAGTCTGCTTTTCCCCCGTTTCCAGCCAAGGTGCTTTGACTTTTGTCCTGTTACCAAGACAATCTGAAAATTTATGAGCCCCGGTTAATAAACTAAGGTAAGATACTGTGACACACAACACACAAAATCATTACTCCCACCGCGCACGCTTTTCTTTCTTCTCTTGGGAACCAACAATCTATGTTTTGTCGCAGCAGCCAATGACGGTTGAGTGCCAGCCATCGGTGCAAATTCTTCCTCCTCTTGCTGGTTGTTCACTTTTCAGTGAATATTACAAAGTTTACTTATTTGGATTTATAACATAACTTCTTACCTGTCATATGTCATTCCATTTTTTCGATTTGTACTTGCTTGCACGTGTTACAAGATGCTGTGAATCTTTTCTGGAAGTAATGTTGGTCACGAGATTCGTTTCAGTTGGCCCCTTACTTTGATTGGCCTTCAGCATCATTCGAGAATACTCCACGCTCTCGGATTGGCCGACGTCACCTGTCTGCATCACGCAACCCACGTGATCGCCGGTATAAAGCCCGAACCTTGCCTACATAATTCGACATTCATTCTTCACTTGTCTCCGGCCGTCTTCACCATCTGCGTGAAACTACGTCGCTATCTTCAAACATGACAACATTCGCCAAGAACTTCTCAAAATAAGGGTCATGAAGATAGTCTCTGTGCAAACTCTACAAAAGTGCTTCTCTGCCAAAGTGCTGGCACATTGCCTTAAATTGCTAGTCCAAATCACTTTGTCATCGCTAGCGAGTTTTTCCACATCGACAACATGTCGATATTTGGCCTACTGCCATCGTCTATTTTGACATCATCTATTCAAGGTGACATTTATCTTCAGTGCTAAACACAGGCTCCAACATTTCGAAAGAAACAAAAGTGATCAACAAGTGTTCCCGTTATGGAAATTTCTCAAGAACTGCCCAAGCAAGTTAAGTGCAAAATCTAAACTCCAAATTGCCAAGTGTATATTTCTAACTTATTTGTTTAGCGTGGACGCCAAGTACCCTGCCCTCTAAGTGTAAACTACGGTATGTTAAAACAATTACTTTTTGTTTTCTTGCATGTTTGTTATATTTAAACAAATTCTCTCGTTTTGCTTTCTTGAAACGACTTGCGGGATGTACTCCCCAGAGGCTTGTCGATCTTAATGATGATTGATGATATAGTTTCATTTAAACCAAAGCATGCTAACCATGCATATTTCTGTTTCTAGTCAATCTTTTAACCTCGTATTGAGCAATGAAGTTATTCTCTTATAACTTTGGCCCTGCATTTACAAGCAGCCTTAATTTTGTAAGTTATGCTAGGATTATTCTACCTAGCGACCGTCAACTATAAAATTGTTAAATTATTCTTATCTCTTGTTAATTTGTTAATTTATACTTTATTAGAAATTTTAGTCTATTCATTGTTGTTCAAGTGTTGTTGGCTGGTGCCTGCAGAGTTTCTATTACCTGTTTCTAAGGTTGTTGTTATTACTAATTATTAATGAACTATACAAACATTATAAATAAAGATCACTCTTATTTGGCAAACTGTTTCTATTAGCTATTTTCTCTTTTGATGTCCCATTTGTTTCTACCTTGTAAAGTTCACTTGTGTATTAAGCTAGAGGCTTCACCTCTAGTTCTGTCTGAAAGGGGAGGTCTAGCATCGACGGATCCTAAACATGTTTGGTGCCGAAACCCGGGACCTTTAAATAACCTTTATAATAGTTTATTGTATGAAACAGGCTGCCAATCAATTTGATAAGCTATTGCAACTTTCTACTTCTGTTATTAATGCTAATTGTATTTTTCAGCTATCACTATGAAAGTTGGGTTGGGGTGAGCGGAGATGTCCCTTGTTACCACCTCTACCAGTACCACTTCAGACGCTCGGCAGTCTAGCAGATCGGTGAGTGAAAGTACTCGAAGTTCCGCCATGTCTCTTCCTAAGGAGCTTGTAGCCAAAATAACCGCCTGTAAAAATCAAACTTACTCGTTTTCAGCAGTTTTTGGTTTCTAAATTTTGATGATCACAATTATGACGTTTTAGTTCAACGTTTATCAGCAACATTTTCAAGAGTATGATCTGTTGCAAACCGAAATTGAAACAATCGAACCTGATCAAGAACAGGATCGCAGTTCTGTTGAAGAACTGTATTACAATGTGTATGGCGAAGCTAAGGATTTAAATAAGCAATTAGCAACCCATCAAAAAACCGAAGTTAGCAAACCTTTTCTTCCTAAAATCCAACTTCCTACCTTTTCAGGGGAGGAAAAACAGTGGGATTCCTTTTTTGAACTTTTTTCTTCTCTAATACATGATAATAAATCATTCCCTGAGATTCATCCAACTGCGATATGGCAATGCCAAACTTAGGATTCAACGCCATATGAACGCCTTGTTTAATTTACCAGCTTCACGTCCTGATAATTTATCATCCCTTAGAAGTCTAGGAGACACCGTTGAACTCCATGTAGGAGCCGTGTTGAACATTGGGATCTTTTTCCTATACATCTCACTATCTCCAAATTTGACCTTAATACTCGTAAAGCATGGGAATCCGATTTAGTGGACAAACCTGAACCCACATTTAACGTTTTGATCTCTTTCATAAAGAAACGTGGTCAAATTCTTTCTGCTTTAATCAATAAAGCTGAAGGTTCAACCGATGTCAGCAGAAGTAAACCCACCAAGCATTTCTCGGAAAAGTCTTCACATTCTCATGTTTTCTCTATACAAGGTAATAAAACCTCGTGTATTCTTTGCAATAATCTGCACCCTTTATATTTCTGCAATACCTTCAAAGGCCTTTCAGTTGACGATCGTAGAAAAGCTGTGTCTCAAAACAAATGTTGTTTTAACTGTCTCTCTTCAAGGCATATCTTAGCGGATTGCCCTTCGAAATGAGTTTGCATGCATTGCAAGCTAAGACATCATTCTACCTTACACCGCTTCGAAAAGCCAAGGTCTATTCCTGGGACAGTTTCTAATCCTAGTGTTCAACCAGCACTGAGCCTCACTAGTGATGCTGCCCCACCTTGCTCTTCTCTTTCTACTGTAAAGACCGTTGCCCAATCTTACAATCAAACAACCCCCTCATGGCGTAGTGCTCAAGTTTTGTTATCTACAATTCAGGTCCAAGTTCAAGATTCTTCCGGCAATTGGCATTTAGTACGAGCCTTGCTCGACAATGCCGCAACTCATGACTTCATAACCTCATCATTAGTTGAAAAGATAGGTCTCAAAACACTCTCCACCAATATTGAAATATCTGGTATCAACAACAGCAAGTCTACTTCCTTAAATTATGTAAAGCTGCAGGTGAAAGATTCAGTCCAATATGGCACTAACTTTCATCTAAACTGTCTGTCCATTCCGATTAATGGCAGTCCAACTCCCAGTCACTCTTTTTCCGTTGACAAATGGAAATTTCCCTCTGATCTAAAACTGGCGGACCCTCAATTCTATAAAAGCTCTCACGTTGACATTCTTTTTGGCGCTAACACATTTTGGCAAAATCTTCTTCCGTCAAGGGTTAATATTTCATATGGTATCTACGCCCACCATACTAAATTTGGCTGGCTTCTCACAGGTTACATTCCTCTTCAAACTGTTCAAGGTTCCTCTCAATGCCATTTCACTAATGCAGATCTTCATCAACGTCTGGAAAAATTTTGGCAAATCGAGTCCATTGAATCTGTTTCTTCTCTTTCATCAGAAGATGAATTTTGTGAACAACATTTTTTGGAAACCACTGTTCGTAACCCAGATGGCAGATTCATTGTCGCAATGCCCCTCATTTCTTCTCCTCCTTCTTTATGTGATTCCTATCCTAAATCTCTTAAAGCTTTATTTGCAGTTGAGAATCAACTCAAGCAAGATCCTTCCACTCGCAAACAATACCTTGAATTCATGGAGGATTACGAAGCTTCTAACCAAATGGAGACTGATCAAGATTTCAACCCTTCTCTAGATTCAGTATATTTAAATCACCATCCAGTTTGGAAGAATCCCTCCACCAAAGAAAATATAAGAGTTGTTTTTAATGGTTCTGCCCCTGATGCCAATGGCATTTCCTTAAATGACACTCTCCTATCTGGACCTGCCATTCAGTCTGATCTCCCTACTATTCTTTTAAATTTTCGTATATTTCCAATTGGCATCATAGCCGACGTACAACAAATGTATAGACAAACTGATTAATTCCGAACAACAAAACCTTCAACGAATTCTCTGGCGTGATGCTTCTACTAAAACCATCAAGATCTTTAAATTCAAAACCGTAACGTATGGGCTTAAACCATCGGCTTTTCTTACCATTCGCACTTTGAAACATCTTGCCGACCAAGATGGTCATTTGTTTCCTTCTGAAACTTCTATTTTGTTAAAAATTCCTTCTACGTTGATGACTTTCTTTTTTCTTTTAAGAATGTATCTGAGGCTATCGAACTCTCTCAAAGTTTAAAATCTTTACTTAGCAGAGGAGGATTCTTACTTCATCGTTGGATCTCAAATTCTGACGAGCTTCTATCCAACCTCTTGCCACATTATCCTGTTGATACTCCAATAGAGCTTTGTCAATTGGAGGATGCTACTAAAGTTTTGGGAATAAGGTGGTATCCTAAAGCTAACTCATCCTTTTACGAAGTAAATTTGTCTTCCTCACCTCCACAAACCAAAAGACAAGTGAGTAGGAATAAAAGAGCGGTTCTGGGACAGGGGCTAATGGGCAAGATGGACACCGCGCGCAACTACCCTATGCTATTCTTATGAAGAGGTCAGTCATAGCTGGGTCAGGGGCTAATGGGCAATATGGCTGCCACGCCCTGAGACATTGGATGACGTCACAGGGAGAGGTTGACAGTGTTACGTTGCTAAATGGAATATTTATTATTATTATTATTATTATTATTAGGTAATCATGCATTGATCATGTACAATCAAGACCAGCCTTATATTGTCCACTTTTTGGTGTAGTGGCTAGCATTCTTAGCTGTTACTGTTGAGGCCCGGGTTCGAGTCCTGGCTCTGTCAAGAAATTTAATTCTGGGCTGAGGGTTGAGACGAGGTACACTCAGCCTTGTGAGGCAAAAAACTCAGAGAAGCAGGTTTAATTCATACCTCAGCCATTCTACCTAACCTAACCTAACTTGAAAATAAAAAGCAAAAAAAAAAGTGAGAGCAAAAAGTGTGATCAAAAAGTGAGAGCAAATGTAAGAGCACAAATAATAAACTTAATTATAACCTAACCTAACTTTACCTAAACTAACCTAACCTAACTTCAACTAACCTAACTTAACTTCAAAGTGCAAAAAAAAGTGAGAGCAAAAAGTGTAATCAAAAAAGTAAGAGCAAATGTAAGAGCACAAATAATAAACTTAGTTACAACCTACCAAAACCTAACCTAGCATAACCTAACCTAACCAAGCATTTCCTCACCTAATTTCACCTAACCTAACTTCAAAGTGAGTGCAAATATAAGAGCAAAAAGTAACAGCAAAAAGAGGGAGAAAAAAGGTAGAGAGCAAAAAAGTGTCAGCAAAAGAAAGTGAGAGCAAATGAGAGAGCACAAATAATAAACTTAGTTATAACCTAACTTAACCGAACCCACAAAAACCTCATTTAAAGATTTTAGATTTAACATTTTAGATTTTTTCATTTTACTATTTTTAGATTTTACATTTTTGATTTTTTAGATTTTAGATTTTTTTTTTAGATTTTATATTTTAAATTTAATATTTTTTGATTTTAGATTTTACAATTTACATTTTACGAAAAGAGTAAACTACAAGGTCACATATCTAACCACACCTAACCTAACTTTACCAAACCTAACTTAAGCTAATCCAGAGGCTAATGCACATACACAAAGTATATAAGGGCACATGCAACTATCCTTATGCTAGTCTTATAGGCTACTGTACAACATGATCACTACCCCAACCGGGTAATTATTTTCATTTTGTTGTTTACACATTTGTCAATTTTCCCATTTTCAGTTGTTTAAAAATGTCAGTTTTAAGTTTTTCAATTTCATAATATGGAAACATGGATTTTGCATTTTGTTGTTTACACATTTGTCATGTTTTTAAATGTCAGTTTTAAGTTTTTCATTTCCATAATATGGAAACATGGATTTTGCATTTTGTTGTTTACACATTTGTCAATTTACCAAATTCCCATTTACAGTTTTTAAAATTTCAGTTTAATGTTTTTTCTATTTTGTCAATATGGAAACATAGATTTTCCAATTTGTGTTTTACATGTTCATTTTGCATTAGGAGTGGAGAGAGGTAGGTAGTAATTAAAAATGTACAAGCAGTGTCCATACAATATTTTTTATTTTAAATACATGTACATTATTTACACATAATACATTTTTAGATATAGTCTATTCTTTTTTTGTTATAAATTGTACAGTTGGTTTTATTTTGTTTTCTATTTTATTTATTTTTGATTATGAATACCATTTTATTTTTATTTTTGTAGTGCCATGGTTTTATTTACTAAATAGTTTTGTTTTATGTATTTGCTAGTTGCAGGCAGAAGGTTTTGATATTCATAACTTAACTCTTTAAGCATGGTTAATGATTGAGTAATGACCATAGGCATGTGTACCTATACCATTAGCATCAATCACTCTTTTATCATCACCAGGACACAAAGCAATTTTGTTTAGTCTTATAGATGATATGTCATGTTGTTTAGAAGCGATAATGTTCATGGGTATTCTTTTTACATTGGTTTTCATGACACAATCCTTATAATCTTGAAAGCTTATACAATTTTTGACAACACCTCTGCTAATACCTTTAATCTATTCGATTTCTTTACCATTTATGTCTAAAGCATACATTTTAGCTCTAAGTCCAACAAATGCTTTTATAATTTGTCCACAAGCCTCGTCTTTAAATTTCCCCAACGTTTTCTTGTTTGATGTAGAGTAACATATGTGATTAGTAGGATAATCTGATGTGTGCAGGTGTTCTGGGAAATCCAACTTGTCTTGATATACATCTGGGGTGTTAACCAAATAAATGAACGAGTCAGTATCCATATACATGAGTTTAAGATTGTCCATGTCATAATAGGGTAGCAGGTCATCATAGTGGTGGGAATACATGAGAGTTTTTGAAATATCCAGTATACACATTCCAATCTACACACATCAAAAAAAGTTTTGCATCACCTCGGTTCCAAGAGTTCCGGAACCTTTAAATACAAAGGGAATAGAGATCAACACAAACAACATTTCAGCTCGTTTTATTGCTCATGAGACCCACACATTGCATGTTGTACCATCATACAGCTAGACTTTCAGCATTTGTGGTCCAGATTGCAGTACACACCACTACCTCTAATACCCAGTAGCACGTCCTCTTGCATTGATGCATGCCTGTATTCGCCGTGGCATACTATCCACAAGTTCATCAAGACACTGTTGGTCCAAATTGTCCCACTCCTCAACGACAATTCGGCGTAAATCTCTCAGAGTGGTTGGTGGGTCAAGACGTCCATAAACAGCCCTTTTCAACATATCCCAGGCATGTTCGATAGGGTTCATGTCTGGCGAACATGCTGGCCTCTGTAGTCGAGCGATGTCGTTATCTTGAAGGAACGCATTCACAAGATGTGCACGATGAGGTCGAGAATTGTCGTCCATGAAGACAAATGCCTCTCCAATATTCTGCCGATATGGTTGCACTATGGGTCGGAGGATGTCATTCAGGTATCGTAAAGCCGTTTCGGAGCCTTCCATGACCACCAGTGGCGTACGTCGTCCCCACATAATGCCACCCCAAAACATCAGGGAACCACCACCTTGCTGCACTCGCTGGACAGTGTGTCTAAGACGTTCAGCCTGACCAGGGTGCCTCCAAACACGTCTCCGACGATTGTCTGGTTGAAGGCATATGCGACACTCATCGGTGAAGAGAACGTGATGCCAATTCCGTGGGGTCCATTCAGCATGTTGTTGGGCCCATCTGTACCGCGCTGCATGGTGTCGGGGTTGCAAAGCTGGACCTCGCCATGGACGTCGGGAGTGAAGTTGCGCATCATGCAGCCTATTGCGCACAGTTTGAGTTGAAACACGACGTCCTGTGGCTGAACGAAACGCATTATTCAACATGGTGGCATTGCTGTCAGGGTTCCTCCGAGCGGCAATCCGTAAGTAGCGGTCATCCACTACAGTAGTAGCCCTTGGGCGGCCTGAGCGAGGCCTGTCATCGACAGTTCCTGTATCTCTGTACCTCCTCCATGTCCGAACAACATCGCTTTGGTTCACTCTGAGACGCCTGGAAACTTCCCTTGTTGAGAGCCCTTCTTGACACAAAGTAACAATGCGGACGCGATCGAACTGCGGTATTGACCTTCTAGGCATGGTAGAACTACAGACAACATGAGCAGCGTACCTTCGTCCTGGTGGAATGACTGGAACTGATCGGCTGTCGTACCCCCTCCGTCTAATAGGCCCTGCTCATGCATGGTTGTTTACATCTTTGAGCAGTTTTAGTGACATCTATGAACAGTCAAAGGGACTGTATCTTGGATACAATATACACAGTCAACGTCTATATGCCGGAGATCTGGGAACCGAGGTGATGCAAAACTTTTTTTGATGTGTGTATATAGGCTTATTGAATCCAATGTTACGTTTAGCCATGTGGAAAGTAGCTAGGTTAGGACCATAAATTGTTCTGTCGATAAATGTCGGCTTTTCTATTAGATTTTCTGCCTTTTTGCTGTCAGTCACAAGCCGTATGTCTATTCTTTTACGGATATTTTCTATTGTTTTTCCAAAAATGGCATTGTTGAATAATTTGTACAGATTTTTCTCAAAATCATTTTTGGCTTGTTTTCGAAGGTTATTAAAATCAACGTATGCCTTTAGCCAAGGTCTTTGTTTAAGCTTTAACACACGATGCATCTTTATCAATTTTATTCCATGATCTAAAGCCTGTATTAATGCCATGTAGTGAACTACATATCGCCTTCGATTTCCAAGATGAGGAATTAGTTTTTTCAGAGACAAATCCTTACGTTGTGTACACTCTGGTAGGAAAGGTAAACCGTTGTGTAGATCATGAAGGTCAGATGGGTAATCAACATCAACGTCTAGAATGTATCCCACAGGATCGTCTTCCATTAGTTTTTCTCGATCAACAGTATCTGGAGAAACCCACTGAAATCCACCATAAGGAAGGGAGTGGCTCATAGCCCACCCGTATTGGTTGTTGGCATCATCATAGGTAATAAACTGCGATGGTTTCTCAGAATCATAGGTTTCCATGTATTTATTGTTAGCTTCAGCATACCGATGAGACACCTGGCATATGCCTCCACGTATTCCAGACTCGATTAGAAGAATCTGATCGTAATCCTGTAGGAATTCCAGTTCAATTCCTGTGTAAAGGAGCATTGCCTCAAAATTTAACCAGGCGAAGTAAAAAAGTGTGCAGCATCCACTCGGTGTGTTTCTAGTGTTTTGTTTCTAAACGTTTCAAAGCTGTCTGCAAGAAGGAGTACATCTGATGTTAGGTAGAGATCACTCTATTCCCCTAGAGTTTTAATGTTGAACTGATTCCAGACATTTTTGGCATGTTCATAGTCTTCTTGACTAACATCTTCTTGACTTAATTTGTTAAAGAATGGCTCTTTTGGAGGTAAACACGTTTCACTTAACTTTTCCTATGAGTCAATGTAGTCATAACAAAATACCCCTTTACGAGTCATGAGCATTGCATTTTCTTTTCCAAAGTACTTGTCTGTTTCAGGGTATGATGTTAAGTTGGAAACTAAGTTTTCCAAACTACTCGGCATTAACCGAAACGTGTCCACAAATCTAAGCTTAACATTTCCTACATGTTTGGTAAAGGAAATGTACTTTCCTTTGGAGTTCGCGATAACATCCACTCTCTCAGTAGTACATCCCAATTGCTTTACAATGAAATTTACGTCGTAGCCACTCATATTATGTAGAAACACAGGAACGGGGTTACGTGTTTTACACCTCAAATTACAGTTATTGTGAGCACTTCCACGGTATTCCCCTGTAATATGGCAGTGGTCTCGAACTTTCCAGTCCTGTTGGGTAAATGGTTTTGACACAAATAACAGGTTTCATAACATTGGAATTCTGCTTCTTGATCCTCAGTTAAAGCCTTTGGAACATTTGAGCTGTAAAGGCGATCGATTTCATTAGCTATTGAAATCAAACAGTCCATAAATTTTCTGCAGCGTCAGGTCCACGATAAATAAGAGGTTGGCTTGGAAGGTTTGTCTATATGTGTTCCACAGCAGGTGAGGGTTTAACGTATATACCAAAGCTCGTAGGAACATGACTCTGGAATGGCACTGTAAAACTTGCTTCAGGATTGGGTAGACATGTTTGATAGGGTAACAGTATACTTTCAAAATCAGCATAGATAACGTAAGGTATTCTCAGCATTTTTTCCACGTTTAAAAATTTAACAATGGGTTTTTTAATAGGTATTTCAACGCTAGCAATGTCATGCCGGACACACAAAGCTCTATGTTCTTTCAATTTTTCCATTCCTTGTTGTCCATATCGATTATCAAAGTGTGTAAAACACCGTTTACACGTATATGTCTTATGTTCATAGCGGGTAATCTGATGTCTTATTAGTTTATCAAAATCTTTGATAAAGACGTAGTGGTTCTGGCCAGATGATGAACTTAGCAGAAGGAGGTCGCGATGGGCTTGCAGCTCTTGATCCACAACCTTTAGAGGGAACAATTTGTTGTCTTGTTCCAATCCAAATACATTAATGGATATATCGTTGGCTTTTTCAAATTTGGGAATGACAGCTAGTAATGTAGGAAATGATATTACAGAAAAACCATACTTGTTGTCCAGATCCTTGTATTTACTAACGCGTTCAGCTTTCGTTTCAACCAGTATTGCTAAAATGGCATACATAAAACACCTATCGTCCTTAAAGTTTTGAGGATTAATGCAGGCCTTTCTTGCTTTTATAGCTGTTGGTAATGGAATATATGTGCTGCCACGCAAGGGATTGTACTTATTTGTTTTCAATCGTACTCCTTCCACTGCTAACAAAGCCCAATTACTGCCTTTTAGCTCAGATTCTTCCATTTCCGTAGTTAACTTTGTAAATTGTGTTTCCAAGAAACTACTCAAGTCTGTTTCCAAAAATAGGGCCTGATTTCGTGTTTTAAAAGCACGATCTGTAATTTTATTGGTAGATGTATGAATGAATCTACATTCAGCCACAAGATTAACTTTTATAGACTTGTACATTGCTAGTTCTTTCTGCATAGCTTGTATTATTTGCTGTTTGGACTCTTTAAGGTATGAATTTAAATCCTTGCACGTATCGCAACGAATGAAATAGGATTTAAGTCGACCTTGAAAAGATGTCTCATATTCAATAAGTCCATTTTTGTCAGGGACCAATGACAGTAGGTAATGTTTTGTAGGCTCAGATTTTTGTGTCTTAGCTGCCGACACAACATTACAACATTCTTCATGACGACGTCCATTGTAGGCATTGTTGAATTTACTACCACACGTTTTACACTCATGAAATTCACCACACGAAACTTCATGACGCTTCCTATGATAGTCCCGAAGAAAAGCTTTTCCACACTCTTTGCACATATAGATAGGAATTGGTTCTTCCATTACGAATGTTGATTTCTACAAACAGCTGCTTACTGCGTATCACAGGGCTAGAGGTTGGTCGGTGAGACGGTCTTTCACGATGTGAACACTGTAACAAGTAGTAGTCAACTGATTATATACTTGCTAAGGGTTCTCTGATATACAATAGTCAAGACCAACAGCTACTTACTGAGTAGTACAAGGCTGTACAATAGTTGTTTTGACAGTCTTTCACGATGTGGTCACTGTGAGTGGTGGTAGTCAACTGATGATATTCTTGATAAGGGTCCTCTAATATACCCCTAGTTAAGGGCAACAGCTGCTCACTGCTTATGACAAGGCTAAAGACTGGTTGTTTCAACGGTCTTTCACAATGTAAACACTGTGACAGGTAGCAGTCAACTGAAAATATTCTTATGGCCTACTCAAGGTTATCAGGTACTTACTGCATATCAAAAGGCTGTACACTCATGTGTGTTAGGCACTCTTTCTTGCTAAGGACCCCAATATTCCCTACACAAGGCTATACATGTTATTTCTGAACACTTAGTAGTTAATTGTATTGTTACGGCTGTGCGTTCGTTTCATCGCTCGCCGCATGAGTCACAACTGCCCCAGGGCTGGGCTGCTCTGCCTCAGTGTATTGCGTGCGCCTTATGCAACAGGACTACTAGGACAAAGGGATGGTCCAGAATATTCGTGACTCAGCCAGTGAAGGAAACCTCGAGAAGCCGTGAACCCTGGATGGGTCTAGAAGCATTTATTGAGTCACCGGCCTGCTATATAAGAGCGACCTCTCAAGCAGTGTGTGTGTGTTTTTCGAGCTAGTGCGGGCGTTTATCCTGACCGACAGAAGTGCGGCGACTTGCGAAACCCCTAGTGAAGCTGATTCTCTAGACAGCGAGGGAGTGATAAGCATACAGGGGGATGCCTGTGATTTGAGCGAGTGTGATTTCACTGAGCGACAGACGTATTGTGGCGAAGTGCCGTGCGAGTTACGAAATCCAGTGACATTGTTTCCCAGCTTGTGAACAGCGAAGCAGCGTGTAGCAGGTTATCGTAAGTAACTGTAGTTTGTGTACATGAGGGAGAGGTGCAGGTAGTTTCTGTCAAGGCCACCGGACTCATTAGCACGGATTAACTTCTGTGGTTTGTTGACAAGTGAAAGGGGGCAAGAGCTCTCCATAAGGAAGAGACTTGAGGAAACTGGAGTAAGGTTCTAATTGCTTGTATTTGCTGTTGAGTGGTGTGTCTTTCTGGCCGCAATAAAGTTAATTATTTCTTTTAAGGAACAATCTGTGTTGTGCTTCAACCCACCGTAATCCAGTTAACAAAAGTGCCACTAGGGGGGTGGCACGCAACAACTGGTGTCAGAAGCCGGATTACGAACTCAAGCACAACACGGTCCTGGTTTCAAAACCCGAGCATGCCCTTTACAAGACAAACAACCAAAATAGAAACGCAATTGGCAGCATTGCTAGAAAAGTTAAGTGGCATTGAAACCAAATTAGAAGACGGCCAGAAGAATTTAACCAAGGACCTAACTGCCAAACTAGAAGACGGCCAGAAGAAGATGGAAGACGGTCAAAATAAGTTAGCGGAGGACCTGAAGAAGATGGAGGACGGCCAGAAGAAGATGGAAGACGGTCAGAATAAGTTGACACAGGTCCTGAAGAAATTAGAACTGGGTCTCGGTGAGGAAAAGAAGTTCGACGCCGAGGACCTAACTGCCAAACTAGAAGACGGCCAGAAGAAGTTAGCCGAGGACCTAACTGCCAAACTAGAAGACGGCCAGAAGGAGATGGAAGACGGTCAAAATAAGCTAGCGGAGGACCTGAAGAAGATGGAGGACGGCCAGAAGAAGATGGAAGACGGTCAGAATAAGTTGACACAGGACCTGAAGAAATTAGAACTGGGTCTGCGTGAGGAAAAGAAGTTCGACGCCTTACAAGTGGAAGTTGCCGAGCTGCGCCAACGCCCGCTGATGGGGGTGGAGGAGAAATTCAACGCCTTACAAAAGTAAGTTGCCGAGCTGCGCCAACGCCCACTGACGGAGGTGGAAGAGAAATTCAACGCTTTACAAAAGGAAATTGCTGAGCTGAGCCAAAGCCCGCCGACGGGGATGGAAGCGAGATTCAACGCTCTACAAGAGGAAGTTGCCGAGCTGCGCCAACGCCCGCCCACCGTTACACCGGGAATATCAGAAACGGGACATGGCAGAGTGACGCCCCCAACCTTCGACGGAAAGGTCCCGTGGAGCACCTACTTACGTCAGTTCGTGGCAGCCTGTTCCATAAACAACTGGAACAGCACGGAAAAGGTTACAGCTCTCATTGTAGCGCTGAGAGGGGACGCCCTTAACGTCCTTCAGGCCATCCCGACTGGATCCCAGGACTACGCTTCACTAATCGCCCATATGGAGTCCCGATATGGAGATAGCTGGGTAGATTATTGGCTGAGGAATAACCTAACCACCATGGGAAGATGATAAAGAAAAGGAGGTGGGTTTCGGACTGGAGAAAAAGGATGGAGAAATAGGAGGAGAGTCCTACACAAGTTATAAATTTAACTTTAAATGCACTCAGAGGCGGTTGCCACCGCAAATCCGCTCTCTGATACCTAAAGTGCGTAAGGACCTGGTCGAAGCTGACGGGAAACGCAGCTAGGACTTGGGCGGTTTGCCAGAGAATGGCTTTAGCGTATTCCCTCTCAAGCATGCATATGCCTACTATAGGGAAGGGTGATGGTCTGACAAGACAAATAGTAACAGATTTATTGCGTATTAACGAGGGCATGAACCTAGGAAGAGTTAGGAAAGCCAGGATCTTGCCTAACCGTTGTATTAGAAAAATGAAAAAGCGAAAAGAAACTCTTAATTTATTTAACAATTCTAAAGAAGTTGATAACTTTAACAAATATATATTTTCAATTTGGTTAACAACTTTGGGGTCGCAGACCTCCTGACATTTAAAGTTTGCTCCAGGCAATTAACAATTCTTTAGGTTTCAAACCTTATATATGTACTAAAATCTTTGTAAGATTTAAAAAAGACAAATGAAGTGATTAAAGTTTAAACATTAAATCGAGTACAATGTGTGTACTTTCAGAAATTCCCAAGTACCTATCTTAGAAAAAGTTACAATTTCGAAAATAACAAAAAAAAGGAAAACAGGTAGAATGGAAGAGAAGTTCCTATAACTTCTTATATTTACGCTGAATTACATTTATAATAGTTACAAAATAGGACAGGTCACTTACTGTGAAACCTGAAGAGAAAGTCAAAAGGAAGGTTCTAGACTTCCTAAGGTTAAATAGGAATCACGAGACAAATAGGGCAAGTTTCCCCTTCGTGAGACCTAGAAATAACTCACTAATGAGTTGAAAGAATTGTATTCTCTAATTAGAAGGTAGAAACAATGTAAGTTTAAAACGTGTGCTAGATACGTATTTATGCAGAAGTTAATTAATGTTGTATAAGAAAAAGGGGAGGGCACTTCTATAGAGTGACACCTCATTGAAAAAAAAAGACTTAAAGTAATAAATTTATTATTATGGTTTGTTAGTAAAGGGTTTAGGAAAGATCAATTGGGATTGAGGATAAATGTTCATGGCCTTATTTATGGTAATCGGACGATCGCGACGCGGTAGAAATGTTGAACAAGCACTAGTTTTCACTATAGTCTGTTGAATGGATGAAAAGTTCACTGTAGTAGCGCAAAAGTTTATGGCAAAGAAAGTTATTGCAATTGTGAAAAATGACTGGTTGCACTAGATAGGCGAAAGTCTATTACTTGAGAAAGTTGTGGATTACAATTAAATGCGCCAGAAAAAATCCCAACGGTGGAAGAAAATTTAGCTATTGAGCATTAATTTATAAGGTAGATTCCTTAGTTTGAAATGGCATTCCCACAAGTGAGTGAAAGATACATGACGGCTTGACTTGTAGATAAAGTGCAGATTCTGGAAAGTCCCAGAACGATCTTAATGGAAGAATAGGGCCAAAGTTACTCCAGCGGTGGAACAAGCTTAATATTTATAGACAGTGGGTATTCTATAATGTCCCCCGTTGTGAGAAGATCTCTCATTTAATAAGCATAAGAAATGCTGCTTTTCACGAAGGTTGGCTTAATTGGATAGAAGCCCAACATGGAAAATCCCACGAAGAATGATTATTGCCACAAATAAATATCTCACACTGCCTATAAAATAATCGTTAAAAGCATGAAGACAGTAAAACTCATGAAGATGAGGTTAAAACCTGAAGTATGTACTTATCTTTGTTGCATGGCGAAGGTGAAGTTCCCTTTGACGTATAAACTTAACGCCAACATGGCGTAGAATGTAGAGAGTGCCTCTTGGTTTGAGGAGACTGGCTCTAGTTGAGCCTTGACTGACTAATTCAACTGCCGACGTACAAGTGAGACATGCTCAGCGAAGCGCGGAGGGACCAAGGAAGGAAAAAAAGTGGGGGTAGGAGACAAAAGGAGAACATAACAGAATAGACAACTTTATAAAATTAAAAGTTCTTGATGAATGGTCTTCAAAGAGTTGATAGCAGGCGAAACTAGCACAGCATGGTGGGTGAAAAGGTAGACGAAGTTCTCTTGATCACAGAGATGATAGCTGGCGATGGCGACGAGATCTGATGGCCAAATTGATAAGTAAGTCCTCTTGTACAGGGAAGAATTGAGGAACTTCTGAGATTCGCTGCTAGATGACGCTAGGTGGGTCATGGACGATATATATCTAGAACAGACTCACAAAGAACATAAGAGACATGACAACCAAAGAGAAACTAGAAGATCGCTGTTGGTGTTTGATAAAAAAGGAAAAAATAAACATGCAAAGAGCATTAAAAATTATATTCTCTCATACCGTGTATTCAAAGAATACACCAATAACCATCTTCAGCAGGCCTACCAGATGCAGCTCCGGACCCGGGTACAAAAGAACGCGGAAACCCTGCAGGAGTTCGAGATGGACATCGCACGCCTCGTAAGGCTCGCCTATCCAACAGCGCCGGCTGACTTTCCGGAACAGATTGCGACGCAGACCTTCACCGACGGGCTACGGGACTCGGAGACTCAACAGGCGCTGCGACTCGCGCGCAATAAGACCCTGGCAGATGCGCTGAGCCACGCACTTGAGTTCGAGACGGCAAAACAGGCATCTAGAATGCACGCGCGGGTGCGTCAAGTGGACGTCGACGAACCTGTAAAAACCAACGAGACCAAGCCCCTGGCCGACGAATTGATGGAGGCGCTAAGCCGTTTCTTCGATAGTCGCGGCGCCACCAGCAACGACACCGCTGGAAGACAACCGGAGAGGCGGCCCGGAAGAGGACTACCGACCTGCAGGACCTGCGGTAAGAAAGGCCACCTGAGCAAGGACTGCGGTGATCGCCGCCGCCGAGGGTATCCGACGGGGAAATCAGTCGTCTGAAAATCGCGCGATCCAGGGAAACGAGTATTAGCCAGCTTTGGGGGGCAAAGGTTGGCTTGTGACTGTCGTCAAGCCCCGGCAATCCAAGTTCGTGTGACGAAGTTACGGAGGGACAATAGCAGCCTGATGGACGACGGAGTCATCAACGGAGTGAGCTGGCCCATGCTGATCGACACGGGAGCGTCGAGGACCATTGTTAATCCCACCGTGATCCCGAGGTGGAGAGTGCAACCCACACAAAGGAACCTCCAACTAATAACCGCGACTGGAGAGACTGCACCGGTACATGGCGAAGCATCACTGAAGTTCGTCATTGGTCGACGGGCGGTGAAGCATCCAGTGCTTGTTGCTGACGTATCAAACGAAGTGATCATCGGACTGGACTTTCTGGACCAGAACGACATCATCTTGGACCTGAGTACCAACACTCTGCACTTCGGAGGTGAGGAACTTGCTTTGCAACCAGCGCACGAGTCCATCACCGCACGACGAGTAAGGCTGAGAGAAGACGTCATCGTTCCCGCCAGGACGGAGGTCAGCGCTGCCGTAATTGTCGACGGAACTGTTGAGGGAGTGGCGGCTGTCATCGAGCCAAAATATGAGGAGATCCAGACAAAAGGATTGCTAATTGCCAAGACTTTCATCAACACGACGTCTCGGCCGTACGTCCGCCTGTCCAACCTGAACGACTACGACATTACGGTTCACCGGGACACCAACCTAGGAGTCTGCGAGCCCGTTACCTGGATTGCCCGCATCACAGATACGACGGACGGACACCTGCGGACGGACAACCGAAGAAGAACTACAGAAGCTGTACCAAGGATCCAAGGACCAGCTAGACGAGGAGCAATCACGCCAACTTCAGGACCTGCTACGCGAATTCGAGGACGTCTTCTCCGTGGGGAGCAAAGATTTCGGCAGGACAAGCTTGGTCCAGCCCAGAATCGACGTTGGGGACAGCGCACCGATTAGGTCCCCATTCCGACGTGTCCCGCTCGCCAAGCAAGCCGAAGTCGTCCGGATGGTAGAAGAGATGAAGGAGCAAGGGGTGATCGAGCCATCACATAGTCCTTGGAGTTCTCCGTCGTGCTAGTGAAGAAGAAGGACGTTCCACCAGGTTCTGCGTGGACTACAGGCGGGTGAACGACGTCACGAAGAAGGACAGCTACCCTCTACCCTTGATCGACGACACGCTGGACACCATATCAGGATCAAGATGGTTCTCCACCTTGGATTTGAAGAGTGGCTACTGGCAGGTGGAGGTCCACCCTAAGGACCGCGAGAAAACGGCGTTCTCGGTGGGCAGCGGGCTCTGGCAGTTCACCGTCATGCCATTCGGTCTGTGCAACGCCCCCTGCGATCTTCGAAAGGTAAATGGAGTCCATTCTGAGGGGACTACACTGGAATACCTGCCTGGTCTACCTAGACGACGTCATCGTTCTGGGAAGAAGCTTCGAGGAGCACTACAGCAACCTGAAGGAGATCTTGATGAAGCTACGGGCTGTCCAGCTGAAGTTAAGCCCCAAGAAGTGTCAGCTCTTCCAGAAGCAGGTCCAGTACCTTGGGCATATTGCCTCCGAGGAAGGGGTGCGCACCGACCCAGAAAAGACCGCAGCTGTGAGGGAATGGCCAGTTCCGAAGGACAAGTCCCAACTACGAAGCTTCCTGGGACTCTGCACTTATTACCGTCGCTTCGTGAGAGGATTCGCCGACATCGCCAAACCACTGCATCGACTGACTGAGAAGGACCAACTCTTCACGTGGACAGCGGAATGCCACAGTGCCTTCGAACAACTCAAACAGGCTCTGTGCACCGCACCTGTTCTGGCCTACCCCAGACCTGGAACAAGGTTCATCGTCGATACCGATGCCAGCGACTTTGGTATAGGGGGAATCCTGTCGCAAATAGTGGACGGCGAGGAGAGAGTAGTGGCCTACTTCAGCAAAGCCTTGTCAAAGCCAGAGAGGAACTACTGCGTCACCAGGAAGGAACTGCTCGCCATCGTGAAGACCATTGAACACTTCCACAAGTACCTGTACGGGTAAGAATTTCTCATCAGGACCGACCATGCATCCCTGCGGTGGCTCCCGAACTTCAAGCAGCCCGTGGGTCAACTCGCTCGGTGGTTAGAGGGGCTTCAACAGTACAACTTTGAGATCCAGCACAGGAAAGGCCAACTACATTCTAATGCCGACGCCCTGTCACGAAGACCGTGCCCCGAAGACTGCACCTTCTGCACTAGAAGGGAGGAGAACACCGGGACACAGTGCCGACGGACTACTGTGGAACTTCAAGGGAGCTGGAGCCGCGAATCTTTCACGCGGGCACAAGCAGAAGATGATGACCTAGGACTGATAGCCGAATGGAAGAGGGCCTGTGTCCCCAGACCCGGGTGGAACATTGAGAGTGACTGCAGCCCAAAGTTTAAGTCCTACTGGGAGCAGTGGGACTCGCTGGTTGTGAGGGCTGGCCTCATCTGTCGTACCTGGGAGAGCACCGACGGGAAGACATCTCGGGAACAAGTCGTCGTTCCAAAGGCTATGACGGAGGAAGTCCTGAAGGAAGTTCATGGACATCTGGTGGACACTTAGGGATAAAGAAGACCCTGGAGAAGCTGAGAGAGCGGTTCTACTGGATCGGGTGCCGAACAGACGTGGAGAACCACTGCGCGAGTTGCCACGATTGCGCAGCCAGCAAGGGCCCAGGACGAAGACGACGGGGTCCACTGAAGACCTACAACGTGGGCGGCCCCATGGAGAGAGTGGCCATCGATGTTGCTGGGCCATTCACGTTAAGCGAGGCAGAGAACCGCTACATATTAGTCGTCAGCGACTACTTCACCAAATGGCCGGAGGCGTATGCGCTCCCTAACCAAGAAGCCGCGACGATCGCTGAAGGAATTCGTCAGCCGGTACGGAGTACCCCTGGAGCTGCACTCCGACCAAGGGAGGAACTTCGAGTCGCAGGTGTTCCAGAACCTATGCCAGCTGCTGGGAATCCGGAAGACAAGGACAACGCCGCTAAACCCTCAGTCCAACGGGATGGTAGAGCGATTCAATCGCACCATCGAGAACCATCTCCGAATAGTCGTCAGCGAGCACCAGAGGGATTGGGACAAACATCTTCCACTATTTCTCCTGGCCTACCGCGCCGCCGTGCATGAAGCCACCGGGTGCACACCAGCCCGGGCCATGTTTGGGAGGGAGCTCCGTCTACCTGTCGATCTTGCCTTCGGCCGACCTGGGAATGATCCGGTCCCGGCAAGCGAGTATTGTCAAGAACTGGTCGACCAACTGGAGGACGTGCACGCGTTCGCGAGGAGGAAACTGCGGATCGAGACCGACCGAATGAAGACCCGATACGACCAACAGACGGATGCCGGCGGATTCCACGAGGACGACCTGGTCTGGCTCTTCAACCCATTACGGAAGAAAGGCCTGTCACCCAAACTGCGGAAGTCCTGGGAGGGCCCGTACCGAGTCGTGAAACGAATCAACGATGTCGTCTACAGGATCCAGCGGAGCCCGAGGGCGAAGATGAAGATCGTACATCGAGATCGCCTGGCAGCCTACGGAGGGACACAGACGGACCAATGATTGATCGGGACGATCAGCCTTTTAGGAAGGGGGTGGTGTTACGGCTGTGAGTTCGTTTCATCGCTCGCCGCAAGAGTCACAACTGTCCCAGGGCTGGGCTGCTCTGCCTCAGTGTATTGCGTGCGCCTTATGCAACAGGACTACTAGGACAAAGGGATGGTCCAGAATATTCGTGACTCAGCCAGTGAAGGAAACCTCGAGAAACCGTGAACCCTGGATGGGTCTAGAAGCATTTATTGAGACACCGGCCTGCTATATAAGAGCGACCTCTCAAGCAATGTGTGTGTGTTTTTCGAGCTAGTGCGGGCGTTTATCCTGAGCGACAGAAGTGTGGTGACTTGCGAAACCCCTAGTGAAGCTGATTCTCTAGACAGCGAGGGAGTGAGAAGCATACAGGGGACTGCCTGTGTTTTGAGCGAGTGTGATTTCACTGAGCGACAGACGTATTGTGGCGAAGTGCCGTGCGAGGTACGAAATCCAGTGACATTGTTTCCCAGCTTGTGAACAGCGAAGCAGCGTGTAGCAGGTTATCGTAAGTAACTGTAGTTTGTGTACATGAGGGAGAGGTGCAGGTAGTTTCTGTCAAGGCCACCGGACTCATTAGCACGGATTAACTTCTGTGGTTTGTTGACAAGTGAAAGGGGGCAAGAGCTCTCCATAAGGAAGAGACTTGAGGAAACTGGAGTAAGGTTCTAATTGCTTGTATTTGCTGTTGAGTGGTGTATCTTTCTGGCCGCAATAAAGTTAATTATTTCTTTAAAGGAACAATCTGTGATGTGCTTCAACCCACCGTAATCCAGTTAACAAAAGTGCCACTAGGGGGGTGGCACGCAACAGTATATTCAATTTTTGTACAAAGCTTATACACGCACATTTTTCATGAGGTAAAACTTTGTTAAATAGCTGCATGCGACACGCAAAGTATGTTTCCACTATCTAGCGGTGACTATGAGAACTACTTGAACGACCAGCTTGCTACCTAGCGCTCCATTTCAACACTCACTCACTGAACGACCAGCATGGTATCTAGCGGTCGATATCAATACTCCTCAACTACCAGCCTGCTACCTATCGTTCAATATGACAACTCACTCAAATACCAGCATGCTACATGGCTTTTTCTTTTGTAAGATTTTTGTTGGCCTTTTTTGTTGGCTTTTGTTGGCTTTTGTTGACTTTGTTGTTGGCTTTTGTATTAGCTCTCTCATATTTACCCTTGCTTGTTGGGGCTTATTTGGTCTTGGAAAGTATGTCAGTCCTTTTTATGGCTGCATAATGCTTACAGCCATGTTTGTAAGCAACGACAACACACAAACTTCCGAAAAAAAAATCCAAAGTACTCTAAGGTTTATCAATGACTCTCAACTCTTACACTTACCTCTATCCCATGCCTAGTCAAAAAATAGTGTATTTTTCAAATTTTTCAAAAAATATTTGGAAAGTAGGCTATATCATTAAACTAAAAATCCTAAAACGACATATGTTAACTCCAACACCTACCTCTATACCACTCTCAGTCCAAAAATAGTGTATTTTTCAAATTTTCCAAAACATATTACCAAAATGGGTTATATTTCCAAAATTAGAAAGTTTACAAAAATGTTTGTTGACATAAATGAAATGGCCTTTGCCCCCTCTACCGCCGTACCAAGTCCCAGTTCTCTAGGTCAACAAAAATAAAATTTTGAAAATGGGTTATATTTCCAAAATTAGGAATTTTACAAAAACGTTTGTCTGACGTAAATCAATGGTCTTTACCCCCTCTACCCCCACACTAAGTCTCAGGTCTTTAGGACAACTAAAATAACATTTTGAAAATGGGCTATATTTCCAAAATTAGGAATTCTACAAAAAAGGTTGTTTGACATAAATCAATGGTCTTTACCTCCTCTAGCACCATACAAAATTTCAAGTTTCTAGGACAAAAGAAAAAGAATTTTGAAAAAAATGGTCACTATTATGGAAATTAGGAATTCTACAAAAAAGTTTGTTTTACATAAATGAAAGGTCTCTATCCCTTCTACCTGTAAACCAAGTCCAGGTCTGTATGACAAAAATGAAAATAGTTCAATTGGGAAAGTAGGCGATTTTATAAAAACCAAACATTCAAAAAAGTGTTCTATGGGGTTAAAAGAATGGTCTCTACGTCCTTTATTTTTTATAATAAAACGTTTTTATTTTTTACATTCTTTTTAAAAAGATCAATTTTGAAATTTTTATATTTTGGAAACTAAAGAGTTTACACAAAATTTTGTTTGACATAAATGAATGACCCTAACGCCATCTACCACCAAAATAAATTTCAAGTCTCTAAGATAAAAACTTGTCAGTAGTGGAGTAGTGATGCTTCTAGGCCACCCAGTGGCACTCGGCTACGCTCATTTTGTGGATATCTTTGCGAACCCATGATCGAGAGAGCGTCAGCCTGAATAATTTGATATGTCGCATGTCAAATTCCGATCATGGGTTCGCGAGATATACACTTATTAACATGAACGCCGCCCGAGCAACGCCGGGTGGCCTAGAAGCACTACTCCACTACTGACAAGTTTTTATCCTAGAGACTTGAAATTCATTTTGGTCGTAGATGGGGTCAGGGTCATTCATTTATGTCAAACAATTTTTTGTAAACTCTTTAGTTTCCAAAATATAAAAAATTCAAAATTGAACTTTTTTCAAAAAATGTAAAAAATAAAAACTTTTTATTATAAAAATAAAGGACGTAGAGACCATTCTTTTAACCCCATAGAACACTTTTTAGAATGTTTGGTTTTTATAAAATCGCCTACTTTCCCAATTGAACTTTTTTCATTTTTGTCATACAGACCTGGACTAGGTTTACATGTAGAAGGGATAGAGACATTTTATTTACGTTAAAAAAACTTTTTTGTAGAATTCCTGGTTTCCAAAATAGTGACCATTTTTTCAAAATTATTTTTCTGTTGTCCTAGAAACTTGAAATTTGGTATGGTGCTAGAGGAGGTCAAGACCATTGATTTATGTCAAACAAACCTTTTTGTAGAATTCCTAATTTTGGAAATATAGCCCATTTTCAAAATGTTATTTTTGTTGTCCTAGAGACATGGGACTTGGTACGGCGGTAGAGGGGGGCAAAGGCCATTTCATTTATGTCAAACAAACATTTTTGTAAACTTTCTAATTTTGGAAATATAACCCATTTTGGAAATATGTTTTGGAAAATTTGAAAAATACACTATTTTTGGACTGAGAGTGGTATAGAGGTAGGTGTTGGAGTAAACATATGTCGTTTTAGAATTTTTAGTTTAATAATATAGCCTACTTTCCAAATATTTTTTGAAAAATTTGAAAAATACACTATTTTTTGACTAGGCATGGGATAGAGGTAAGTGTAAGAGTTGAGAGTCATTGATAAACCTTAGAGTACTTTGGATTTTTTTTCGGAAGTTTGTGTGTTGATGTTGCTTACAAACATGGCTGTAAGCATTATGCAGCCATAAAAAGGACCGACATACTTTCCAAGACCAAATAAGCCCCAACAAGCAAGGGCAAATATGAGAGAGCTAATACAAAAGCCAACAACAAAGTCAACAAAAGCCAACAAAAATTAAAAAAAAAACGCCATGTAGCATGCTTGTAGTTGAGTGAGTTGTCATATTGACCGATAGGTAGCAGGCTGGTAGTTGAGGAGTATTGATATCGACCGCCAGATAGCATGCTGGTCGTTCAGTGAGTGAGTTTTGAAATGGAGCGCTAGGTAGCAAGCTGGTCGTTCAAGTAGTTCTCATAGTCACCGCTAGATAGTGGCAACATACTTTGCGTGTCGCATGCAGCTATTTAACAAAGGTTTACCTCATGAAAAACGTGCTTGTATAAGCTTTGTACAAAAATTGAATACACAATTAACTACTAAGTGTTCAGAACTAACATGTATAGCCTTGTGTAGGGAATATTGCGGTCCTTAGCAAGAAAGAGTGCCTAACACACATGAGTGTACAGCCGTTTTATATGCAGTAAGTACCTGATAACCTTGAGTAGGCCATAAGAATATTTTCAGTTGACTACTACCTGTCACAGTGTTTACATTGTGAAAGACCGTTGAAACAACAAGTCTTTAGCCTTGTCATAAGCAGTGAGCAGCTGTTGCCCTTAACTAGGGGTATATTAGGGGACCCTTATCAAGAATATCATCAGTTGACTACCACCACTAACAGTGACCACATCGTGAAAGACTGTCAAAACAACTATTGTACAGCCTTGTACTACTCAGTAAGTAGCTGTTGGTCTTGACTATTGTATATTAGAGAACCCTTAGCAAGTATATAATCAGTTGACTACTACTTGTTACAGTGTTCACATAGTGAAAGACCGTCTCACTGTCCATTCTACAGCCTTGTCATGCGCTGTAAAGAGCTGTTGGTCTAGACTAGGGGTATATTAGAGGACCCTTAACAAGAATATCACCAGTTGACTACTACCTCTCACGGTGTTCACATCGTGAAAGACCGTCTCACCGACCAACCTCTAGCCCTGTGATACGCAGTAAGCAGCTATTTGTAGAAATCAACATTCGTAATGGAAGGACCCATTCCTATCTATATGTGCAAAGAGTGTGGAAAAGCTTTTCTTCGGGACTATCATAGGAAGCGTCATGAAGTTTCGTGTGGGGAATTTCATGAGTGTAAAACGTGTGGCAGTAAATTCAACAATGCCTACAATGGACGTCGCCATGAAGAATGTTGTAATGTTGTGTCGGCAGCTAAAAGACAAAAATCTGAGCCTACAAAACATTACCTACTGTCATTGTTCCCTGACAAAAATGGACTTATTGAACATGAGACATCTTTTCAAGGTCGACTTAAATCCTATTTCATTCGTTGCGATACGTGCAAGGATTTAAATTCATACCTTAAAGAGTCCAAACAGCAAATAATACAAGCTATGCAGAAAGAACTAGCAATGCACAAGTCGATAAAAGTTAATCTTGTGGCTGAATGTAGATTCATTCATACATCTACCAATAAAATTACAGATCGTGCTTTTAAAACACGAAATCAGGCCCTATTTTTGGAAACAGACTTGAGTAGTTTCTTGGAAACACAATTTACAAAGTTAACTACGGAAATGGAAGAATCTGAGCTAAAAGGCAGTAATTGGGCTTTGTTAGCAGTGGAAGGAGTACGATTGAAAACAAATAAGTACAATCCCTTGCGTGGCAGCACATATATTCCATTACCAGCAGCTATAAAAGCAAGAAAGGCCTGCATTAATCCTCAAAACTTTAAGGACGATAGGTGTTTTATGTATGCCATTTTAGCAATACTGGTTGAAACGAAAGCTGAACGCGTTAGTAAATACAAGGATCTGGATAACAAGTATGGTTTTTCTGTAATATCATTTCCTACATTACTAGCTGTCATTCCCAAATTTGAAAAAGCCAACGATATATCCATTAATGTATTTGGATTGGAACAAGACAACAAATTGTTCCCTCTAAAGGTTGTGGATCAAGAGCTGCAAGCCCATCGCGACCTCCTTCTGCTAAGTTCATCATCTGGCCAGAACCACTACGTCTTTATCAAAGATTTTGATAAACTAATAAGACATCAGATTACCCGCTATGAACATAAGATATATACGTGTAAACGGGGTTTTACACACTTTGATAATCGATATGGACAACAAGGAATGGAAAAATTGAAAGAACATAGAGCTTTGTGTGTCCGGCATGACATTGCTAGGGTTGAAATACCTATTAAAAACCCCATTGTTAAATTTTTATACGAGGAAAAAATGCCGAGAATACCTTACGTTATCTATGCTGATTTTGAAAGTATACTGTTACCCTATCAAACATGTCTACCCAATCCTGAAGCAAGTTTTACAGTGCCATTCCAGAGTCATGTTCCTACGAGCTTTGGTATATACGTTAAACCCTCACCTGCTGTGGAACACATATAGACAAACCTTCCAAGCCAACCTCTTATTTATCGTGGACCTGACGCTGCAGAAAATTTATGGACTGTTTGATTTCAATAGCTAATGAAATCGATCGCCTTTACAGCTTAAATGTTCCAAAGGCATTAACTGAGGATCAAGAAGCAGAGTTCCAATGTTCTGAAACCTGTTATTTGTGTCAAAAACCATTTACCCAACAGGACTGGAAAGTTCGAGGCCACTGCCATACTGCAGGGGAATACCGTGGAAGTGCTCACAATAACTGTAATTTGAGGTGTAAAACACGTAACCCCGTTCCTGTGTTTCTACATAATATGAGTGGCTACGACGCAAATTTCATTGTAAAGCAATTGGGATGTACTACTAAGAGAGTGGATGTTATCTCGAACTCCAAAGAAAAGTACATTTCCTTTACCAAATATGTAGGAAATGTTAAGCTTAGATTTGTGGACACGTTTCGGTTAATGCCGAGTAGTTTGGAAAACTTAGTTTCCAACTTAACATCATACCCTGAAACAGACAAGTACTTTGGAAAAGAAAATGCAATGCTCATGACTCGTAAAGGGGTATTTTGTTATGACTACATTGACTCATAGGAAAAGTTAAGTGAAACGTGTTTACCTCCAAAAGAGCCATTCTTTAACAAATTAAGTCAAGAAGATGTTAGTCAAGAAGACTATGAACATGCCAAAAATGTCTGGAATCAGTTCAACATTAAAACTCTAGGGGAATAGAGTGATCTCTACCTAACATCAGATGTACTCCTTCTTGCAGACAGCTTTGAAACGTTTAGAAACAAAACACTAGAAACACACCGAGTGGATGCTGCACACTTTTTTACTTCGCCTGGAATAAGTTTTGAGGCAATGCTCCTTTACACAGGAATTTAACTGGAATTGCTACAGGATTACGATCAGATTCTTCTAATCGAGTCTGGAATACGTGGAGGCATATGCCAGGTGTTTCATCGGTATGCTGAAGCTAACAATAAATACATGGAAACCTATGATTCTGAGAAACCGTCGCAGTTTATGACCTATGATGATGCCAACAACCAATACGGGTGGGCTATGTGCCACTCCCTTCCTTATGGTGGATTTCAGTGGGTTTCTCCAGATACTGTTGATCTAGGAAAACTAAACGAAGACGATCCTGTGGAATACATTCTAGATGTTGATGTTGATTATCCATCTGACCTTCATGATCTACACAACGATTTTTCTTTCCTACCAGAGTGTACACAACCTAAGGATTCGTCTCTGAAAAAAAATAATTCCTCATCTTGGAAATCGAAGGCGATATGTTGTTCACTACATGGCATTAAAACAGGCTTTAGATCATGGAATAAAATTAATAAAGATTCATCGTGTGTTAAAGTTTAAACAAAGACCTTGGATAAAGGCATACGTTGATTTTAATAACAACCTTCGAAAATAAACCAACAATGATTTTGAGAAAAATCTGTACAAATTATTCAACAATGCCATTTTTGGGAAAACAATGAAAAATATCCGTAAAAGAATAGACATACGTCTTGTGACTGACAGCAAAAAGGCAGAAAAGCTAATAGCAAAGCCGACATTGATCGACAGAACAATTTATGGTCCTAACCTAGCTGCTTTCCACATGGCTAAACGTAACATTGTATTCAATGATCCTATATATATTGGAATGTGTATACTGGATATTTCAAAAACTCTCATGTATTCCCACCACTATGATGTCCTGCTACCCTATTATGGCATGCACAATCTTAAACTCATGTATATGGATACTGACTCGTTCATTTATTTGGTCAACACCCCAGATGTATATGAAGACAAGTTGGATTTCCTAGAACACCTGGACACATCAGATTATCCTACTAAACACCCCAGATGTATATCAAGACAAGTTGGATTTCCTAGAACACCTGGACACATCAGATTATCCTACTAATCACATATGTTAATCTACATCAAACAAGAAAACGTTGGGGAAATTTAAAGACGAGGCTTGTGGACAAATTATAAAAGCATTTGTTGGACTTAGAGCTAAAATGTATGCTTTAGACATAAATGGTAAAGAAATCGAAAAGATTAAAGGTATTAGCAGAGGTGTTGTCAAAAATTGTATAAGCTTTCAAGATTATAAGAATTGTGTCATGAAAAACAATGTAAAAAGAATACCCATGAACATTATCGCTTCTAAACAACATGACATATCATCTATAAGACTAAACAAAATTGCTTTGTGTCCTGGTGATGATAAAGGAGTGATTGATGCTAATGGTATAGGTACACATGCCTATGGTCATTACTCAATCATTAAATCATGCTTAAAGAGTTAAGTTATGAATATCAAAACCTTCTGCCTGCAACTAGCAAATACATAAAACAAAACTATTTAGTAAATAAAACCATGGCACTACAAAAATAAAAAAATGGTATTCATAATCAAAGTAAATAAAATAGAAAACAAAATAAAAACAACTGTACAATTTATAACAAAAAAGAATAGACTATATATAAAAATGTATTATGTGTAAATAGTGTACATGTATTTAAAATTAAAAAAAATATTGTATGGACACTGCTTGTACATTTTTAATTACTACCCACCTCTCTCCACTCCTAATGCAAAATGAACATGTAAAACACAAATTGGAAAATCTATGTTTCCATATTGACAAAACAGAAAAAACATTAAACTGAAATTTTAAAAACTGTAAATGGGAATTTGGTAAATTGACAAATATGTAAACAACAAAATGCAAAATCCATGTTTCCATATTATGAAATTGAAAAACTTAAAACTGACATTAAAAAAACTGAAAATGGGAAATTGACAAATGTGTAAACAACAAAATGCAAAATCCATGTTTCCATATTATGAAATTGAAAAACTTAAAACTGACATTTTTAAAAAACTGAAAATGTGAAATTGGAAAATTGACAAATGTGTAAACAACAAAATGAAAAAAATTACCCGGTTGGGGTAGTGATCATGTTGTACAGTAGCCTATAAGACTAGCATAAGGATAGTTGCATGTGCCCTTATATACTTTGTGTATGTGCATTAGCCTTTGGATTAGCTTAAGTTAGGTTTGGTAAAGTTAGGTTAGGTGTGGTTAGGTATGTGACCTTGTAGTTTACTCTTTTCGGAAAATGTAAATTGTAGAATCTAAAATCAAAAAATATTAAATTTAAAATATAAAATCTAAAAAAAAATCTAAAATCTAAAAAATCAAAAATGTAAAATCTAAAAATAGTAAAATGAAAAAATCTAAAATGTTAAATCTAAAATTTTTAAATGAGGTTTCTGTGGGTTAGGTTAAGTTAGGTTATAACTAAGTTTATTATTTGTGCTCTCTCATTTGCTCTCACTTTTTTTTTTGCTGACACTTTTTTGCTCTCTACCTTTTTGCTCCCACTTTTTGCTGTCACTTTTTGCTCTTATATTTGCACTCACTTTGAAGTTAGGTTAGGTGAAATTAGGTGAGGAAATGCTTGGTTAGGTTATGTTAGGTTTTGGTAGGTTGTAACTAAGTTTATTATTTGTGCTCTTACATTTGCTCTTACTTTTTTGATTACACTTTTTGCTCTCACTTTTTTTTTGCACTTTGAACTTACTGTCGGGGAAATAAGTATAGATACTCGAGTTTAGAGGTCAATAAAACCTTTACCCTTAGTCTTACATAAGAACAACCTACACCAAAATTTTCCTTGTTGTATTTGTCGTTTAACGATATAGAGTAAATATTTGCATTGTAGCTCGTTAAAATTTTATAGCAGATTGAACAAAAAAAGTACCGGTTTTTCTTACCAAGTTCACGGAGCGGTCACTTAGAAGGATCATTACGTTAAAAGTATTAATCGGATCGTATTGAAACTCTAATACGTCTTAAAGGAACTTATTGTTAATGCGTATATGAAGTTTTAATCTGATCGGACGTTTCTTTAAGTAGTTGTTGTGAATTTTGTAAAACATCTTTTTCTCGGGCCTGGGTGGTCATAGCAGTATGAAATATGGCTTGTTATGAGGCTCATAGCAATGCAAGGCTTAACGTAAAACTACATTTTATCTACTTGTGATAATTGCTTTTATATCGATTGATATTTAATCGGGTGGTTATGTGAGAAGATTGTATCGCAGCAAGCGACGGGAACGATGCGCTCGGTCGAGGAAACTCGTGCAACGTTGCCCAATACGCGCGCGTTCCAAGCCGTAAGGTCTGGGAATTTCTGTTGTTGTATTTGTGTTAGGCCGGTATTACACTGCTAAAGAAATGTGTCAAATAAATGTTATCAAATATTTTATAAAACTGAACTTTTATCAAAGTTATACAAAGCAATTATCACACCATTACACTACATCAAATATTTTATCATAATTCAGCAAAATGGAAGAAGGACAGTTCCGTGTTCACTTAACTATATTATGGTAGTTGAAATTCTGTGGTGGCAATACCGGTATATAAAAGAAACGGAAAGATAAAGTGAATGTCTATGGGTTAAGCCATGGGTCGCTCATGTGACAAGGAAGATATTTTTTTATACGAGTAAAATCTTGGTGAAGGAGCTGCAGTACGAGGACTTGAAAAATGACATTAATTAAAATAAATTAAAAACCATACGTGAAATTGACGAATTATAATACAAAAATTATTATATATATTCGCCTCCGTGGTGTAGTGGTCAGAGTGCTTAGCTGCCACCCAGGAGGTCCGTGGTTCGATTCCTGGCTCTGCCACGAAATTTCAAAATTGGTATGAGGATTGGAACGGGGTCAACTCAGCCTCGGGTGCTCCAAATGAGTAGAGGGGGGTTCGATTCCCACCTCAGCCATCCTTGAAGTGGTTTTCGTGGTTTCCCACTTCGTCTCCAGGCAAATGCCGGGATGATACCTAACGTAAGGCCACGGCCGCCTCATTCCCCCTTCCTTGCCTATCCCTCCCAATCTTCCCATCCCTCATAAGATCCCTGTTCGCTTTGCAGGTGAGGCAACCTCGGCGAAGTGCTGGTTACACACCCCAGTTGTATACCCGATCCCGAAGTTTCAAAATGGAGGTGGTAAATGTGGGATCCATCGCTTAGTCCGAGGGAATAGCCAACCCTGGAGGGTAATACGATTAAGAAAAAAAAATACACTATCACTCACGTCTATTTAACTTAACTATTTAATTCTTCTTTATATCCTGAAATATGCGTCCCTTATGTACAGCGCTAATAGCCTCTGCTAATTTTACCTACAAGTTAGAGAAACGTGTCTTATATTTCATTTTCGCAAGAAGTTAAACATTTCCCAACACCTTTTTTAATGAGGGCTTTGGACCTCCATTGGCAGGTTTAAAAATGGTGTGTCAGCTGAAAAGCTATTATTATAAGATTAATTGTTTGAAGTAATTTACACTTTGAGATTATAAGATTATAAAACTGCTCCCTTATTAACTGTCTGAAAAATCACTGCCCGATGAATCAGATGAACTGTCATTTAAGTTTATAACAAGTGGCTCAACAACGGGGACGTCTTCTGTTAGCCAATCCTTTTCCCAGTAATGTTTCTCTATTTTTTTTGGTGTGTTCGATGCATTTTTTCCATAGCTCCGGTGTTACAGACCTCAAGACTTCTTTACAGAGATCTCGCATCACCTCCATTGATCTTCCTCTCTCCGCCTGGTTACTCATATTCACTTTAGCTATTTTATTTTTCACGTAGGAACAAACCAGCTCTATGGGGTTGAGCTCACAATGAGCAAGTGGCAACCAGACGAGTTCGACGTCAGGACGAACATTCTTGATTATCTGTTCCAGCTTCATTTTAGGTGCCCTGAAGTGAGGTTTGGCGTGAACAATTAGCTCTGCTTTCGTCATACTTTCATACTTTTGGATTCTGGGAGGAAGAGGAATATCATTCATTGCAGCGGCACATCCCTTCACCGTGGCTATCGACCTTCCAATACACTTGGATACTATTTGCTAAACCCTCTTATCATTATTACTTTCTCTCTCGCATCTAAAAAAAACATATTGCACTTATAATCATGGCAAATTTTTCCTCCGTTAACTGCGGATTAGCTGGCATCTTGATCGATGTGCAAACAATAGATAATACAGACAGTGATAGTTGCTGCTTGTTGCTAATGACTCAACGAAGAACAGAGGTCAGAGTTTGGTGTGCGTAGGAACGAGCGCGCAGCAACTGGCAACATTGCCAGGCCGCTGCGGTACTATCGCTGCCCTCAATGGTCCGATTAAATATCAATCCATATAAAATCGATAATCACAAGTAGATAAAATGTAGTTTTATGTTAAGCCTTGCATTGCTATGAGCCTCATAACAAGCCATATTTCATACTGCTATGACCACCCAGGCCCGAGAAAAAGTTGTTTTACAAAATTCACAACAACTACTTTAAGAAACGTCACATCAGATTAAAACTTCATATACGCGTTAAAAATAAGTTCCTTTAAGACGTATTAAAGTTTCGTTAGGATCAGATCAATACTTTTAACGTAATGATCTTTCTAAGTGAGCGCTCCGTAAACTTGGTAAGAAAAACCGGTACTTTTTTTGTTCAATCTGCTGTAAAATTTTAACGAGATACAATGAAAATATTTACTCTATATCGTTAAACGACAAATAAAACAAGGAAAGTTTTGGTGTAGGTTGTTCTTATGTAAGACTAAGGGTAAAGGTTTTATTGACCTCTAAACTCGAGTATCTATACTTATTTCCCCGACAGTAGGTTAGGTTAGGTTAGGTGAAGTTAGGTTAGGTTAGTTTAGGTAAAGTTAGGTTAGGTTATAACTAAGTTTATTATTTGTGCTCTAACATTTGCTCTCACGTTTTTTTTCTTTCTATTTTCAAGTTAGGTTAGGTTAGGTTAGGTAGAATGGCTGAGGTATGAATTAAACCCAGCTGCTCTGAGTTTTTTGCCTCACAAGGCTGAGTGTACCTCGTCTCAACCCTCAGCCCAGAATTAAATTTCTTGACAGAGCCAGGACTCAAACCCGGGCCTCTACAGTAACAGCTAAGAATGCTAGCCACTACACCAAAAAGTGGACAATATAAGGCTGGTCTTGACTGTACATGATCAATGCATGATTACCTAATAATAATAATAAATATTCAATTTAGCAACGTAACACTGTCAACCTTTCCCTGTGACGTCATCCAATGTCTCAGGGCGTGGCAGCCATATTGCCCATTAGCCCCTGACCCAGCTATGACTGATCTCTCCATAAGAATAACATAGGGCAGTTGCCCGCGGCGGCCATCTTGCCCATTAGCCCCTGTCCCAGAACCGCTCTTTTATTCCTACTCAAGTACTATCAGAAATAGCTAAGATATATGACCCGCTCCAATTCATTGCACCCGTAATTGTTCTAGCTAAAGTTTTTAGGCAAAAGCTATGGATATTGAACTCGGATTGGGATGATCCCATTCCTCCTTCGCTTTTACAAAAATGGCTTACCTTTCGGCACAGTCTTTGTGATCTCTCATATATAGACATTCCTAGAGTGCTAGTTCCGTTCTCTTTTTCTCTTGTCCTGGATTTGCACCTTTTTGCTGACAGTTCGACCAAAGCATACGGATGTTGTGCTTACATTGTAAGCCGCTCCCCTTTTTTCTCCAATTTGATATGTGCTAAATCTAAGGTTGCGCCTTTGAAACCCGTTTCATTACCTCGTCTTGAACTCTGTGCCGCGCTACTTGCTGCCGAATTAGCTAACAAACTCAAACAAACCCTTAACTGTAAGTTCTCGCACACATATTTTTGGACAGATTCCTCTATTGCATTGGCATGGATTTCTAAACCTCCTTCTAATTGGCAAACTTTTGTAGCTAACAGAGTTGAGAAAATTCAAACTGTTTCTAAACCAGAACAATGGAACCATGTTTCTAGCAAAGACAACCCCGCCGACCTCATTTCTCGTGGTTGTTCACCTAAGTCACTATCTCATTCCCGTTTGTACTGGCACGGCCCTTCATGGCTTTCTGAAAGAATTCAAAATCGACCTTCCAACTCTAATTTCACGTTAGAGGATATTTCTGAAATCAGCGAAAAAGCTTCTGCCTTTGTAACTGCCAATACCCCTTCCCTGTTGGAACGTTATTCTTCTTTTCACAAACTAGTGCGCATCACTGCGTATGTGCTTAGATGGAAATTTTTAGTACTAGATCAACCTCTATTCCCTCAGCCTTTTCTTTCGGCTGTTGAACGGCAAATTACCACCATCAAAGTACTTTGGCTCACCCAGAGAGAGGCGTTTTCCGTCGAAATAAACATATTGGCTAAAGGTCAAACTCTCAAGAAACACAGCAGGCTTTTTGCCTTATGCCCTTTTCTAGATGACGATGGGTTGTTAAGAGTGGGCACAGACTTTCTCTTTCTGAATTTTCTGAAGAAAAAAGCACCCTATTATCCTTCCGTCTAAACATCATGTCACTCGGATATCCATTCGTCAGTTTCATTATCAAAACTTGCATGTAGGTTCTAGAACCCTTCTATGCTTGATACGGGAAAAATACTGGCCGATTAATGGTTTACACGAAGTCACATCTGTTATACATAAATGTATTACTTGTTTCAAAGCTAAGCCTAAACCTCATCAGAAACTCATGGCTGATCTTCCCCCATTTCATTCAGCCCCTTACAGACCTTTTTCCTTCACCGGCATTGATTACGCCGGTCCGTTTGTGTATCAACAAAATCATCCAAGTGCTAAAAGAAAAATTCTTGGAAAACTATATATTTCTCTATTTGCCTGTATGGTCACTGGTTCTATTCATCTTGAGCTCGTAACTAGTGCATCCACCTCATATTTTCTTTCCTCTTTCTCTAGATTCATTTCACGAAGGGGCATTCCTTCAGAAGTTTTTTCTGATAATGCCAAAACCTTTGTTGGAGCTTCGCAGCAATGGTATAAAGCCCTTTGTTCCCCTCGTGCGAAAGAACAAATCTCCAATTACTCGCACTTAAAACAATTCAAATGGCATTTCATCCCTCCTTATGCTCCCCATCAGGGCGGACGATGGGAATCTTGTGTGAAACTCACAAAAATCATTTAAAGAAAACTATTGGCTCTAGTATTCTAACTTACGAAGAATTCAATTCTTTAGTTATTCACATTGAGGGAATTGTCAACTCACGACCTCTCCTCTTTCCAACGATCCTTGTGATTTCCTTCCTTTGACCCCAGGTCATTTTCTGGTGGGCAGTTCTTTAGCTGCGCCTCCTCCGTTGATTGATCTTTCTTTGCCTATTTTGTGGAAAAAGATAGAATTCCTTAAAGCTCAATTTTGGAAGAGGTGGAAACTTGAGTATTTTCACTCGCTCCAAAGGAGGAACAAGTGGCAGCTCTCTCGGCCTAACCTTCAGGAGGGCGATTTGTTTCTCCTCAAAGACTCAAGTCCTCCTCTTGTATGAAACACTGGTCGTGTTATAAAATGTTATTGTGGCAGAGATGCTAGAGTGGTCAAACTTAGAACTTCAGCTGGACAATGTGTTCGTCCTATTTCAGTCATTTGCCCTCTGCCACTCTAGCTCTTCTTTCTCTTATGTTATTTTTGGTTTTCTCTTTCTTTTGCCCCTCTGGCTGTATGTTCACTTTTCAGTGAATATTACAAAGTTTACTTATTTGGATTTATAACATAACCTCTTACCAGTCATGTCATTCCATTTTTTCGATTTGTACTTGCTTGTACGTGTTCCAAGATACTGTGAATCTTTTCTGGAAGTAATGTTGGTCACGAGATTCGTTTCAGTTGGCCCCTTACTTTGATTGGCCTTCAGCATCATTCGAGAATACTCCACGCTCTCGGATTGGCCGACGTCACCTGTCTGCATCACGCAACCCGCGTGATCGCCGGTATAAAGCCTGAACCTTGCCTACATCATTCGCCATTCACTCGAAGGTTCGTCTCAGACTCGTAAGAGGAAGGACACCTTGTCAGTAGCAGCAGCAGACCAGCCTCAGTTGTTCTAACAGCTCACCAGGATGGAAACTACGAGCAGCGGGACCATCGAGTGGAGAAAGCAGAGGACCGGCGAGCCAGCTAGGGGTCGAGGCAGGCGCAACCGTGTCCGGAGAGGGAGAGGGCCGCGATCGGCAGGCTCCTTGTGTGGGGAGTTAACCTCCACTGAGCCCTCTCCTCCGGTCACGCCAGCAGGTCCTTAGTGAGAAGACGCCAGCAGCGCAGAAGCCGCCAGCCGTTGAAGAGGTAGGGGTGCCTCACAGCCCGGCTGGCGCACTCAACGCTGGAGTTGCACCCGGCCCGGGGAGCAAAGGTAGCCCGGACATAACCAGGTCTCCCTGCGGTCCGAGTCAACCGAAGCCTCCCCTAGGCCCTCTGAGCTAGCCAAGTCCGAGAAGAATCGGACGCCAGGACCGGCTAGCTCCCCGCGACCGGACGACATCAGCAGCAGCCCTGACGCCAGGTTCAGCTGGGCGAGCGATGTGAGCTCGGACACCGCGCATGGGTGCCCTGGGGCCACTTCCCCAGGCTACGAGCGAGCATGTAGCTACGACCCCAGCACCTGGGCTTTGTTTATTTATTACAGGCCAGAATGCAACCAGGAAAACGAACGGGACGACTGCCATTACAGCTTGACGGGAACAGCCTAACGCCAAGGCGAGGACATCGAGGCCTACCTCCCTACTGGAGTCATGGTCAGGCCATACCTGCCGGTGGCTGCCCAAAGGTACATCGGGCTACTGAGCACGATCTGGCAGGTCGTGGCAGTGCCAGGCGTGCAGCCGGGCTACCCTCCGCAAATCCTACGCTCCAGGACAGGCAGCTACGTGGACACAGCAACCCAGACGGACGTCGCGACGCAGGCGCCACAACCAGCACCTCAGGCGGTGCCACTCGCGCCCGCCATCCAGGAGGACCAACTACCAGAGCCCCAGGTGGGGCCTTCAGCGGGGCAACTCACGCCCGCCACCACCACCAGGAAGGGGACACCAGAGACGGCCGGGGCCACCAGGACGGGTCCACAGCAGCGGAAGAAGGCGAAACGCAGCAGCCCAGAGGACCGTCGCCCGCCGCGCCCCAAGGAAGGGGAGCCAGGACGCCGCGAGGCCACCAGCCGCAGCCGGGAACAGTCGCTACAATCAGGTCGTATGAAGCCCCACTCAGGCCAGCTTTTACAGTGTTTTCGCTGTCTGAGATGGGGCCATTCCCAGCGATCTTGCGGCTCTCCAGTCCGTTGTAACCGGTGCTCAGGTGCCCATCACCACACCAGCTGCACGGCGCCGCGAGACGCGCCTGTATGCGCCAACTGCATGGGTGACCATCCGTCATCCCATCGCAGTTGCCCAGTCTACAGGTCCATGGCAAGAGCAGAGAGGAAGGTGGCTCGTTCCCGTGGAACGCCCGCTAGGCCCCTGCTCCGGCAGGCAAGCCCCCCCCCCCCTCCTCCTCCAGGGACCCCATGGAGATCAGGTAGTGGCACAGGTTCTCCGGATACTTGTTCCACTGCTTGGTAGCCGGCAAGGCCCGCGCTGAGTTCAATACGGATTTCCCGGAGACGAACTGGCGAGAAGACGGACATGGATCTGGTGCATGATACCTTCTCCCAATTAACAACAACCTACTCATTGCCATACCCACATTTCCTTGCATGTGGCAATAACCAAGCCGCCAGGTTTTACGTGTAGGCAATCTTTCCTTTCTGCCTATGCGGTATTCCCTGGCCCTACAATCCAACCCTTATATATGTGTACATATTTATATATGCACATATATAAATATGCCAATGTTAATATATACTAATTATGCCTGGTAAATCGCGACCGCGATCGGACAGGCACTAAGTCCTAAATGACATTCCTTATCCAATCCCCTATGCTTTCTCTTCTACTATCGTAGACTAACTGCATGGCGGAGGCACCAGTAGTAAGGTCCCCCCCCCCCCCCCCCCCGAAAAAAAATCGCCATTCACTCTTCAGTTGTCTCCGGCCGTATTCGCCATTCATTCTTCACTTGTCTCCGGCCGTCTTCACCATCTGCGTGAAACTACGTGCAGAAATTGGACCATGCTAGTCAAAGAACGACTCGGCACTCGTCGCTATCTTCAAACATGACAACATTCGCCAAGAACTTCTCAAAATAAGGGTCATGAAGATAGTCTCTGCACAAACTCTACAAAAGTGCTTCTCTGCCAAAGTGCTGGCACATTGCCTTAAATTGCTAGTCCAAATCACTTTGTCATCGCTAGCGAGTTTTTCCACATCGACAACATGTCGATATTTGGCCTACTGCCATCGTCTATTCAAGGTGACATTTATCTTCAGTGCTAAACACAGGCTCCAACATTTCGAAAGAAACAAAAGTGATCAACAAGTGTTCCCGTTATGGAAATTTCTCAAGAACTGCCCAAGCAAGTTAAGTGCAAAATCTAACCTCCAAATTGCCAAGTGTATATTTCTAACTTATTTGTTTAGCGTGGACGCCAAGTACCCTGCCCTCTAAGTGTAAACTACGGTATGTTAAAACAATTACTTTTTGTTTTCTTGCATGTTTGTTATATTTAAACAAATTCTCTCGTTTTGCTTTCTTGAAACGACTTGCGGGATGTACTCCCCAGAGGCTTGTCGATCTTAATGATGATTGATGATATTGTTTCAGTTAAACCAAAGCATGCTAACCATGCATATTTCTATTTCTAGTCAATCCTTTAACCTCGTATTGAGCAATGAAGTTATTCTCTTATAACTTTGGCCCAGCATTTGCAAGCAGCCTTAATTTTGTAAGTTATGCTAGGATTATTCTACCTAGCGACCGTCAACTATAAAATTGTTAACTTATTCTCATCTCTTGTTAATTTATACTTTATTAGAATTTTTAGTCCATTCATTGTACCGGTAGTTCAAGTGTTGTTGGCTGGTGCCTACAGAGTTTTTAAGGTTGTTGTTATTATTAATTATTAATGATCTATACAACCCTTATAAAGATCATTGTTATTTGGCAAACTGTTTCTATTAGCTATTTTCTTTTTTGATGTCCCATTTGTTTATACCTAGTAAAGTTCACTTGTGTATTAAGCTAGAGGCTTCACTTCTAGTTCTGTCTGAAAGGGGAGGTATAGTATCGACGGATCCTAACCACTGGTGTATGTAATTTATGGGTCGACTCTTCTGTCGCACATCTCACGTCTTAAGGACACCCTGCGTTGCACCGACAGAGTTCAAAAAGCAGTGATGTATGTGACGTCAGAAGTATGACATTTAGTGCTACGCTTGTGTCGTGGGTACCCAGATCGGTGGAGCTCCAGCATTTCATCAGTTTCTGTCTAAACTTTGTTGATTACCCGTAATTCGATTAAATTTGTGAAGTTTGTACTTTATCACTGCTCGTCGTACCTACATCAAGCTGCTCAGCAGAGAGAAGAAGTTTTTCGGTGATGAGAAGCGTTCGACTACCTACGATCGGACCAATTAGACGAAATCATTGTTGTCTACTGGCCACCTACTCGGAAATGGTTGACAAGCTAGATGACCCGCGTCTTGCTCAACAGTTTGTAAACAAAGATCGACTGCAGTAAGTTTTTGGGTCTTTTGCTAGACGTTGACACATGTTTTATATTCATATTCTGACTGTATATTAATTAGAAATAATGAATAAGAATCTTGTTTTTTCTAATGTTGCATTAGGCCTACATTACCGTGTTATTTCAAACTTTAAAGCCTTAAACTAAAAAAATTCCCTGGTAGTAGGCAACCGCAGTTTATAATTTTGACCCCCCCCCCCCACAATTGCGAGGAGCTCTGGATGCTCAGTATACAGGGCTATTACAAATGATTGAAGCGATTTCATAAATTCACTGTAGCTCCATTCATTGACATATGGTCACGACTCACTACAGATACGTAGAAAAACTCATAAAGCCGCACTTCAGGTTTCTGCCGCTCGAGAGCGCAGTGAGACAAAATGGCGACAGGAGCCGAGAAAGCGTTTGTCGTGCTTGAAATGCACTCACATCAGTCAGTCATAACAGTGCAACGACACTTCAGGACGAAGTTTAACAAAGGTCCACCAACTGCTAACTCCATTCGGCGATGGTATGCGCAGTTTAAAGCTTCTGGATGCCTCTGTAAGGGGAAATCAATGGGTCGGCCTGCAGTGAGCGAAGAAACGGTTGACCGCGTGCGGGCAAGTTTCACGCGTAGCCCGCGGAAGTCGACGAATAAAGCAAGCAGGGAGCTAAACGTACCACAGCCGACGGTTTGGAAAATCTTACGGAAAAGGCTAAAGCAGAAGCCTTACCGTTTACAATTGCTACAAGCCCTGACACCCGATGACAAAGTCAAACGCTTTGAATTTTCGGCGCGGTTGCTACAGCTCATGGAAGAGGATGCGTTCTGTGCGAAACTTGTTTTCAGTGATGAAGCAACATTTTTTCTTAATGGTGAAGTGAACAGACACAATGTGTGAATCTGGGCGGTAGAGAATCCTCACGCATTCGTGCAGCACATTCGCATTTCACCAAAAGTTAACGTGTTTTGTGCAATCTCACGGTTTAAAGTTTACGGCCCCTTTTTCTTCTGCGAAAAAAAAAAAAAAAAACATTACAGGACACGTGTATCTGGACATGCTGGAAAATTGGCTCATGCCACAACTGGAGACCGACAGCGCCGACTTCATCTTTCAACAGGATGGTGCTCCACCGCACTTCCATCATGATGTTCGGCATTTTTTAAACAGGAGATTGGAAAACCGATGGATCGGTCGTGGTGGAGATCATGATCAGCAATTCATGTCATGGCCTCCACGCTCTCCCGACTTAACCCCATGCGATTTCTTTCTGTGGGGTTATGTGAAAGATTCAGTGTTTAAACCTCCTCTACCAAGAAACGTGCCAGAACTGCGAGCTCGCATCAAAGATGCTTTCGAACTCATTGATGGGGACATGCTGCGCCGAGTGTGGGAGGAACTTGATTATCGGCTTGATGTCTGCCGAATCACTAAAGGGGCACATATCGAACATTTGTGAATGCCTAAAAAAACTTTTTTGAGTTTTTGTATGTGTGTGCAAAGCATTGTTAAAATATCTCAAATAATAAAGTTATTGTAGAGCTGTGAAGGCCAACGGCCTAGCCGTGTTGAAACACCGGATCCCATGAGAACTCCGCAGTTAAGCAACATTGGGCGCAGTCGGAACTTGGATGGTGTGCCGGTTCTAGGCACTGCGCGCTGTTGGCCAACATAAGGAGGAGCGGAAAGGCCCTGGCCACCCTACCGCACGCAAACTCCGGCTGGGGGTAGCCTCTTCGGAGGCTCGGACCTGCCTTCGGGCAGAATACCAATTAATTTTATTATTTTAATTTTAGAGCTGTGAAATCGCTTCAATCATTTGTAATAACCCTGTATTTTCCCTTGGTACTCTTTTATCATAAAGCCTTTTCTACTAGGTACATCTACTAAACACAAAGGTCTATTCCTCTCTAGCATTTCTCAATAACTTGGCTCATACTAAAAACTTGTGGTCTAAAGCCACACTGATTTTCATCCATCTTACTCTCAGTTAATGATCAAACTCTCCTTTCTACAATGCCTGAGACACCTATTAAGGAAATACCTCTATAATAGCAATATTTCCTGTTACCTTGCGTATAAATTGGGCAGATTGCTGCTTTCTCCAGGTGGAGGGTACCCCTTTCCTAAACCCCATGCCAACCATTTCATCCCTGCTTTCCCCTACACTTTACCATTCAACGCCAAAGTTCATCTACACCTGCAGCTCTGTGGCAATGAAGTTCATTTATCTCAATACTTAAGATTCTTTATAACTCTCCAATAAGGCTTTCCTGCCGCCTGATCTAACATTTCTAGTTTGTTTCCAAATTCCTCCCTTCATTTCCTTTCGGACTTTGTTTGGTTCTGTACCTTTCCACTACATTTAGCTCTCTGTTTCTGGATTCCTTGTTTGGAACCATTTTCAGTAAGCCTTCTTTGTAACTTTGTCAAGTCAACTTCACTATGTCATTCCACCAGAATGTGCATTCCTGTCTTTTCTATACTATTGTCCCAAGACATGCTTTAACTACTTTTAGAACTACCGTACATCATTGTATCCTGATCACTCCATTTCAATGTCCTGCAATTCTTTACTATCTACTATTTTGAATTTTTCACCACCCGTTTCCATGTATTTCTGCCCAAGTTCCTAATCCTGGATATTTTTAACCCTAAGCTGTACAGACCTAACTTTTTGCACTTCAGGTCTAACTAGCCTCAATTTACAGGTCAGTTTGTAGTCTATTTAAAAAAATGTCCCTGAATCCCCTGAAATTCCTAATCAACTCTACCCTCCGATATGTATTGGTGAATCTCCTTATGCTTCAAGAATGAGTTTGCAATGAGAAAATCTAAGCTAGCTCAGAAATCCAGTAAATATTTCACATTGGTGCTCGCTTCCCTAACCTCACCCCACTTACCCATTACTTTCTCATGCCCCTCAATCCCTATTTACTGCCCTAGCATTGAAATTCTCCCTAAGCAATACACTACCTTTATTGCTAATTCTCATTACCACATCACTTGGTGCTTTGCAAAATCCAACTACTTCTTCCTGCTTCAACCCCTGACATGGAGCATACACAGAAACAAACCAGACCCGAATTCCTGAGATTTCCAAATCCATGAATTGTTTCATTTACATACCATATAGAAAATATGTTATGTTCTATGGTTTTCTAGACATGCTGCCTTCGGCCCGTATAGATAGATAGATAGATTTTTATTAATTCCATTTGATCAAATACATGCATTCAATACATTCGCTGGCAAGGAAGCTGTTGTGATGGCTGGTTCAAAATCCGTTATAATTCTGTTCATCCTCGTCAGTACACCTGCTTTTACGACCGAAGTATATCACACGATAGCATATCGTGTGCCAAAATGTAAGAAATAAAACATGGAGGACGGTTGTCGTTTGAGGGTAATATTTTCAGATGATTCGCAATATTAACGCAACGCGGTCGAGGAACCTGATTTAAGTAAATTTGAAAACATGCGAGATACTGAATGAATGCATTCCAATCAGTATTTAAGATCTAACTCGAATACAGACGCGTTAATACATTGTGTAAGAATGAGCTCCGAAGTGCGTTTGAAAAGTGTGCGAGTGGTATCGCGCCTGCTCATTGTTTTAAAGATCCCGGTTTCAACGCTATCCAGCAGCAGGAAATATTACTTCTTTCTAACTATTTTGTTATATTCTCCCTACCTCGTACAGCAAGGTTTCGACTTAAGTTTTATTCACATGGTCTACGAGAACGATTTAAATCATAAACATTGGTAGGGAAAATTGTTTTCTTCTCTCATTTAAATTTGTACGGGGGTCGAGTCACAAGTCATGGCAACTATTTTTTTTCTCGCGAACAGGGGACAACACAGAAAATCTACGATATGCATTCGGAAGCGTACAGTATGTACTTGCGTAGGATGCCACTAGATGGTGTATGTAAACAACAGTGTGGGTCTGAGCATGCCCCCAAGTTTAGTATGTGGGTGAGAGCGTCACAAAATGGAAGTCAACAAGCAGGAGCAACGATCGTATATTAACATTGCAGTTCTCCGCGATGTGACTATGGTCTAATCCCAAAATCAAGAAGCCACTATGTGGACGACAGTTTGCTGACAAAGAAGACATCGTAACAGCATTTCGGAGGGAGGTATTACACGTTAGCGATACACATGCAGCGAATGGTATTCAGCGCCTGCTCCATAGCTGGCAACGCACAGTAGACAACTTGGGTGATTATTTCGAAGGTCTGTAACTAGTGGAGACCTGTCCTTTGTACGAAGTCTTGTGTATTTGCTGTCTATACCATAATAAAACAATGTTTACCAATGACCTGTGTTCTGTCACTTACCTACGAGCATCTCCTGACGTCAGAACTTACCTTCAGGCACGATGCATACGTACATGCCCTATATTTCCAAATGCATATCGTAGATTTTCCATGTTGTCTGCTGTTCGCGAGAAAGAAAAAAAAAAGAGTTGCCATGATTTATGACTCGGCCCTCGTATTTTCCATACTTCCTGCTCAAAACCATTGATGGATACTATTCGTGATAGCTATTAGAATTTTAATAGCTTGGTATTTACTCCATAATAATATGACACGTTCTGTGTTTACTGTATGTGTGTAGGTACTTGTACTCAATCTTCCCTAAAAAATTCCGGGAAAAGTGGCACCTGTTCAATTTCCTGAGTTGTATGGAAGCTAGCATAGAAGGTACAAATCACACGGTGCTAAATGCGTCTGTACCAGCGTGTATGCCCGTACTGGTAGAAGCTTCCATGCTGACGAGTGTTGTTTGATGCGCGCCTTACTCCCCACTCTGCCCTACCTACTTTTACAACTTCCAGGTACACCTTGTAATCTCCTACTTCCTGCTCTCTATATCCCTTTATCTAAACTTCACTAATCACTATAATATCCAATCCCATCCTACTTCTCGCTCACTAGGTCTACAGTTGGACTGATAAAAAAAATAGTACCTTCTAACTTACCGGTATACAGGGTGTATCTTAATTATACCGACAAAAAAATCAGGGACGCTCTGCGTGTTATGTAAAAGACGATGCCGCAATCTGATTGGCGGAGAAAATGTGGTTACTTTGTTACTTCCGGGCGCGCGATTCAAATCTACGAACTCGCCGTATTTGCTGAGCCAGGCAGCAAGTCGCTGGCCACTGCTGTGCTTCCGGCAAGGGAAGGGAGTGTGATAGAAGGAGACAGAGATATGCTGGCGGGAATGCGGCAAGCCGAGGAAACTTGCGCATGCATGCTAGCATATCTCTGTCACCTTCTATCACACTCCCTTCCCTTGCTTGAAGCACAGCGGTGGCCAGCGGCTTGCTCACTAGCTCAGCAAATACGGCGAGTTCGTAGATTTGAATCGTGCGCCCGGAAGTAACAAAGTAACCTCATTTTCTCCGCCAATCCGATTGCGGCATCGTCTTTTACATAACACGCAGAGCGTCCCTGATTTTTTTTTTGTCGGTATAATTAAAATACACCCTGTATATTACTTTAAAAAATAGTAAACTATTATTCATTACAATATTCCTTAATGGTTGAAACTAATATCAGTTAGCAGTGTGTTGGCTTAAGTGGTTGATGGCAGGGAAAATTTGTGAGACAATGCCATGTCCTGTGGTTCGGATTCCACGTAAAAAGGAGGTCCCGTGGCTCATAATCTACAGATTAACGGTCACGTTAAACTACAAGCTTCCTTCCTTCCTTCCTAATTTGTGAGACACAATTTAATTGTTCTCAATGGTAGTGAGGTGTTGCAGTAACTGAGATTTATGAATGTTGCCTCTCTGTTTTACACATTTTCCTCGAGTATTAAATAAAATAGGGTATTGATAAAAACTTTTTGCTTAGATGTTTCTTACTCAGCAGTTTCTTATTTTGTTAAGATTCAAAGTGTAGCTAACACTCTGAAATAGTAAATGAAATGACCCACTTTCTCCGATTAAAATCTTTTCAACCATTTTCTCTTCGACTTCACCAGATATTTCATTTTAGAATACAGTACCATACTCTCAACATCACTGTTTTTAAGTTTTGCTGCAAGGTTTCAGCTGTTTCTGTCCTTATAGCAAGTTAAACAGAATTTGATTTCCATGTAATTGAAACTTACCCTGCCTTTGAGCAGATAGTCCATGCTTGAAAGAAATAGAACAGGAGAAAGATTACAACCTTGTTAGACTCCTGTAACCACCTTGAACCAAGATATCATCCCAATAACTGTCACTTTAACCTGACTGAATTTCAGCATAAACACACACATTTAATTCCATGGACTACACAAAAAGTATAATAGAAAAAAAAAAAAGCAAACACACATACATTTGGCTTTCAAGCATCCTAAAATGTTGACCAACTCTGACAGGACTTGATTCTCAGCAAGACACAGACACAGTGAGTGTCTTACTTATTGAGCTATGCAGTCTTCCTCTCAATCACTGCCAAGAAATGCATAGATTGCCCAGTATCACTTTCCAGAATCTGCCATATGAGTGACTGTCAGTCTGTAACATATTGTAAGACGAAGATGATGATGCTGCTGCTTCAGTTCAGAGACTAGGGACATCCTTGGTCATCAGCTCATTGTCAAAATTTATTCTGAAGGCAGGCGACTGGTTTAAGAACTGGACATCATCTCCCAAATTAAAAATAAATAAATAAGCTGGCACATCTGTTATCCAACTTCTTAACTACATGGTAATGTAAAAATTAAGCGGAGGGTAAAGTAAATTTTCAAATCCCAAAACAAACTAGACATGACAGTGGGAGAGAAATAAATAACCTTATAGAACAATGCGATGACAATACTCGTGAAGTGCAGAAATGATGGCCTATATAACAAAGTCTTTGAATAAGCCGATAAAAAGAAATGAGACAATGAGTTGTTTGCAGTGTTTACATTGAAACATTCTATTCAGGTATATAATTGCTCAACAATTTTAGTGGCAGGACTAAAAAAAAATAAAAAAAATGGCACATGTGACACATTATATTAAAAATTCACATGGCATAACAGATCCAGTAGCAATGCTAAAAAAAAAAAGAATGAAAATAAAGAGGAAACTTGCATACATTTTCTAGAGGGGATGTGAATTTTATCAGAGCCGGTCAGTGGACGGAAAAGGAAATGGATGACTTATTTTGTATATTAAGATATGATTGCAGTAACAAGCAGCAATATTCCTCTGGGTTTATTTGTAATACTAAGAAATCACTTACATCATAAAACTATTGTGGGTTTTGAACTTCACTACCCACGAATTAAATTACCAGTCATAAAAAACACTTTTTAATAACTTGGTCAACAACCTATTCCAAGATTATCCATGAGATTTTATTTCAGTGATCGATCAAAGCATGGTCATGACAATATTCATAACATAAACATCCAGCAGCAGTCAAGTAATGTAATGTATTAATCTGAAATTGGACTGATAAAAGCAATATTGCTGCTATTCTGCATATACTGTTTCATAAATATACATACATAAAATGTTTACGACTTTATTTAATAAGATAAATATAAATACTATTTATATAGGGATATTTAAATCTTTAAAAATTTCTCCCAGGCACACACCATTGTACACCATTTTATAAAAACTATAACAACTACATTTCTTGTGTACAATATTTACATTAAATTATGAGGCAAAGAATTTTTTTTTTAAAAATTCACAGAATACATTTTTACTTTATAATATGGTAGTCTTTAAAAGGCATTTATGCAATTATTACCTGTACAGTGCAACTCTGCAGTGCACAATAATGAATAAGTGTGAAGGCAAATGGGCATTATCGCACACACAGCACTAGACAGGAATCAAGTAAATACCTTGCTTGTCAAATGTGACCTGTAGCCATATTCCCACAAAAATGCCAGGAGACAAGAAATCAATTTTCATAAATCAGTGGTTCTCAACTTTAAGAAATAGGCACCCTAATATGTCATGAACAATAATAAGTTAGGTTCCATGGTCATCAATCATTTAAGTACATACAGAAAAACAAAAGATGTCCAGCATAACATGCATGGCATTTAATACTTCAATTTTTTGTCTAACAGCTAGATATCAGATAAGGAACACACTGTACAGATTTAGATCTTTTGAAGGATCACTGTAACAAACACAAAATTTACTCTCTGGTGGTTCTCAAGAATAATATTTCTATTTGAAAGCAACAGAAATCATATATGTAGACCATGAAGAAAAAATGGCAGGTTTATTTAATTAATTAGAGTTAAAAATAAAAAATATATATTCAAGCAGGAACCATTTCATTGCACATAGATATTTTTTTAAAACATTCTTCCTTACACTACTCTGTTCCCATTAGGAAAAAAAAAAGACTGTGCTAATTAAAACATAAGAATGCTTGATACTTACATGTAAATGCCAATTATAATACCGAAGAAAATAATTCAAGAATAAATAGTATCGGCCAAAATAACAAGTCTGTCGTCAAACAAGGCTACAGAAGTTAGGACCACTCTACATCTGTACAACCCCTATAGTGCAGGACAAAGCATTGCAAGCCTGAAGGTCACCCGTATTTGGTGCAGTGTTATCCTGAACGTACTCACATCCAGCATGCGACTGAAGGTACGGTGCAATAGCATGGCAACACCGCCGGGCGCAGGAAGGAGAGCGGAAGGCCAGTTGACCTTCAGGGCTGCAATGGTGTGTCCTACACTAAAGTAAAGCTTGCCTATTCATACAGTAGTGATGACAGAATAAAGTATATTAGTAATGTTATTGGTTCCTTTAACTACTCTGGCTTTTAGAGAAGCCGGGGTGCCGGAAGTTTGCCCCGAAGGGGATCTTTAACATGCCAGTTATCCACTGACACGGCTCCCTCGAATTTGCGCACCCTCAAATGCCAGCTGACTGCGCCAGGATACGAACCTGCAACCTTGGGCCCAGAAACGAGAACGTTACCACTGAGCCACACAGCCAGTCAAAGTATACAAAAATTTAGCTACAGTGAAATATGAGAGAAAATTCAGAATATACAATATCCCTCTGCCCCTTTAGAGATGCAATTTCTCACGTTTGAAGAATGACAAGTTATTCTCAACATATATATGAGCTCTTCTGGATTGCAGTTTCATAGCAAATATACAGAAAGAAAAATTGACAAGCCATAGTTAATTTTTTCATACATACTGTAAGTAACGGAGATAGGAAAAGGTCTGTATATGATAATTTCATAATATCAGAATTATAACTTGTTACATTTTACAGGAAAGTTTAAATATATGGTTCATATATACTTGAAAACACATGGAGGAAGAATATTATAGGCTTGAAATTTGTGGACAAATACTGTATGTCAAACCTTATCATGTCATTGCTACTGAATCTTGGTTATATGAGGATATAAATAGTAATGAAATAATTCAAGGGACCTATGAAATGTACAGAAGGGATCGGGGGAAGCGAGGTAGTGGGCTATTTATTTGTGTGCGCAAAAATATAGCTAGTTTCTTAAAGTGGGCTGATACGGATCATGAAATGTTATGTGTAAAAATTTCGGATAAAGGGAATAAATTCACTCTTCAGGTGATAGGGGCGTATAGAGCACCGAAAGATAACTTTTCGCTTCTCGACACACTGTATGATAAAACTTGTACGGGTAATGCTATGAAAAAGAGCATAATAATTGCCGGAGATTTAAACCTCCCCAAAGTAGACTGGTCTGGTGAGTCAACTAGCTGTGGTCAAGCTCAGAGTGCTGCAAACAAATTCTTAAGGGAGGGTGGATTTTCCCAAGTAGTTGACTTCCCAACTAGAGGCAATAATACCTCAGATGTTTATCTCGTAAGGCCTGTAGAGCTGTATATTAACTGTCTGAAAGTACCAGGAATTAGTGACCATTCTGGGGTTGAATTAAATATTAGATACGGTGACATTACAAAATTAGACTCTTATGTAGCAAATAAGATCATATTCCAGTATCGCAGGGCGGATCAGGGCAAATTTCAGGGGTATTTGAATGAGCTATTTGTAGGATGGGCATCGGAAGGAAATCACATTAATATCCTGTGGACTAACTTTTTGAAAATTTTAAATAGCGCTATTGATAAATTTGTTCCATTTAAATTGCTGAAACAAAACCCAGATCCTGAGTATTACACACGGGAAATCAGGAGTCTTAAACGGAAAATTAGGAAATTATACAATAAAACACATGATAGTGACAAGTATATGTTGAAATTTAAGTCCTTATCAAGAGAGCTCGTCTTAAAAAAGAGGGCTGCTCATGACAATTATATGTAAGGTTTACTTGGTTCGGGAGGCGATGGGTGGAAAAAATTTTACAGTTATGTTAGGAGAAGAAAGGGAAATTCAAATAATTTGTCGATGATAATGTCCGGTGACGGTAAATTAATTACTGAGAAGCAAGCCATTGCTAATGAATTAAATGTCTTTTATGGTAGTGTGTTCAATAAATCCAATAGCTGTGTGTTGGACCTTAACGGTGAATCAGGGGCTCCACTTCTCCAAATAAACCAGTCAGCAATTGTAAAGCTAATACAAAAATTACGTTACAATATATCGAAGGGTCCTGATAATATTGTTAGTGAAGTACTTAAACTAGGAGGTAGGGCCGTGGCATGATACTTAGAGGTGATTTTTAATGTGTCCATAAACAATGCGCAAATCCAGGATGACTGGAAAAGAGCTACGGTAGTCCCAATATTTAAGGGAGCGAGCAGACTTGAATTGGGCAACTACAGGCCGGTTAGTCTTACGTCCATCGTTTGTAAACAGATGGAGCATCTCATTTGCGACTACTTGAGGGAACAGTGGGAAACATTATCATGGTTTAATGATAGGCAACATGGATTTTGGAAAGGTTACTCATGCGAGAGTCAGATGCTATCACTTTTTCAAGATATTAGCGAATCGTTAAGACGATGGAGTTTCAGTCGACGCCGTAGTTATAGATTTTGCGAAGGCATTTGATGTTGTGCCGCATGACATGCTACTCCATAAATTAGCTTCGACGAAGATTGATAGAAGAGTAATTTTATGGATCCAAGAATTTTTGATGGGTCGTTCCCAGAAAGTGAAAGTGGAAGGCCGATTCTCGGATGAAATTACCGTAACGTCGGGTATCCCTCAGGGCAGCGTAATCGGAACTTCGTTATTTTTGGCGTTTATAAATGACATACCAAATGGGATTCGCAGTGATTGTTTGCAGATGATTGTTTAATATATCGAAAGCTACATGACTCACAAGACAATGCAGTACTTCAAGATGACCTGAACCTGGTCTATAAGTGGGCGATTGAAAATAAAATGAAAATACACACAAGAAAATGTAGTCTAATAAAAATAGGGAAAGTGCGAAGGCAAGATTTTCAATATAACATTGGCTCGGAAATACTTGTAGAAGAAGATTCTTGCAAATATTTGGGCGTTCACGTAAGAAATGATATGAAATGGAGTAGTCATATAGGATGTGTAGTTTCTAAAGCTTACAAATTCCTGCACTTTGTAATGAGGGTATTAAAAGGAAGTAGTACCTCTGCTAAAGAATTAGGATATTTGTCACTTGTAAGACCTATTCTGGAATACGCCTCGGCGGTTTGGGAACCATATCAAGTAGGGCTCATAAATGAGTTGGAAATGGTACAAAGAAAGGCCACTAGATTTGTGCTCAGTGACTTTAATCCCAGGAGCAGTGTGAGCCGTATGTTAAAGAAACTTGGGTGGGAATCACTTGAGGCTAGGAGGATGAAATCTAGACTCTGCGCTATGTACAACACGTATACAAATCAACCAGCATGGGGTGAGCTTAGCTAACGTATGGAAAAGCCTACTTACATGGGTAGGAGCGATCATCCTTTCAAAGTTAAGGGCCGACCACAGCGAACAAATTATGGTAAATATTCTTTCATAAACCGTGCCATTGATAATTGGAACTCTCTACCTGCCGCAGTCTTAGAGCCTTTTCCCAAACATATAGGTGTGTTTAAGAAAAGACTGACTATTTGTGTAAATACTCCAGTTTAATTGTTAGTGAATTGTTATGTACAATTATTTATTTGTTATGTATATCTAATTTGCCACCGGGGGACACACCCCCAATTGCAAATGAATGAATGAATGAATGTGATAGGTTGCCTATAGTAACAGAAGTACAAAAGCACTCTTTTTGGATCTCTTCTTCTACTCGTAGTGATGAAGACTTGACAATGAATTATTTTCTTCAAGCACACACTACAACAGTGATACCAAACTGGCAACTCTCCTTGATGTTCCAAAGATATTTTTATTATAAACATCATTTTTGAAAAATGTCCACAGCAAAACTTCATGGAATTAAATAACTTTTTCGACATACAGTAAAGTTTCAGTAGTCCAAACTAATTGGGACTGGGTTCTTTTCAGTTCAACCAAAATATTTCTTAAAATGTAATGCGTGCATTCAAACTCGCCCTATGCTACACAGCAACTCGTAACACTACAGCTGATGCGATATCCACGAGACGGTGGTGGAATATTGCATCAGCCAACAGATTCTCTTCGTTATGACAAATAGAGCATTACTGATTTTATGAGGTGGTTGTTTGAGTCTTCAGTCTTTATATTGGTTTGATGCAGGTCACCATGCCTTCCTGTCCTGAGCTAATCACTTAATCTGTACATACTGTTACTACCACATCCTACACACGAGGCAATGTGTTTAATATACCTTGGTCTACTACAGTTCTTGTTATCGGACATTCCCACCAAAACGAAGTTTGCTATTTCAGGGTGCATTAGTATGCCCTCTTCATTAGCATTCACCAGAAACATCTCTACTCCCCTCTTTGTTTATAAATACCTGTTCATTTGCTACTTTATCCATTTAATCTTCATCATTCTCCTGTACCACCACATTTCAAATGCTTCTATCTCTATTTTCTACTATACAAACAGTCCAAGTTTCACTTCAGAGTGCCACACAACTGAAATCAGTTAAATGTAGATATGTATTCTCACAGGTAGAACTCTAAGTCTTCAAAGGCGAGATAAGGAATTAAATTAACCTTCGAGAACCACTGCAGGACTGTACCAAAGCAGATCAAATACAAATGAATGATGTTCCAAGGTCCAGAATACAACTACAGGAGGATGCCGAGACTAGAAGCCCTCTCAAAGAACTTGCTCAGGGGCTGAGAAAAGTGTAGGAGGCTGATAAATTCAGTTATAAAGGAATTCATAACTCCTGGTGAAAGCAGTTAAAAATTACTTCCTGGGCTTTAGCTAATTGTTTAATGAAGCCATCAATTCTACCTGAATTCATTATGCAGGAAATTACCTACATGAAGTTCAAGTCCGGCGATTGTACACACCTAAACCATTATCATTCCATCGCTTGTTTGGTTGCTATCTACAAGATTTTTACTTCTGTGCTTTCTGCAAAGATATACGAAAATCTCTTTACTAAGGGCCTTATTTTTTGGTGAAATAAAACTGTTGATTTCGGTGTTATAAGTGACACTATTTCGTTGGGTATTTCGCGAAATAAATTATCATAATGATCGATATTTCTGCTGAAATTTTCCTTATAATATGGGGTAATTTAACAAATTATGTGATTTTTCAACCTCTTTGCGATGTGTAGTATATCGCCGATTGTTATTTTCCGTTTAGAATTATGTTCATTTGCTTCTTTCTTTGTCATTTTATGTGTTTCTGAATCCCTGCAGTGTTTATCGCACGTGTCTTTTCGTTCCCACTGAATATGACATTGCAGTGTTTACACATTAGAATCTATCTTGCAGCGTCAAATACATATAACCCCTCACTGTTGTATTCCTAGGCCCTCGAGAAAACTGTTGTGACATTAGTTTTCGGTATTTTTATACTTAAATGCTGGATGTTTTATCAGTCGCGAACTCGCACTGCTGTATCTACGAACACAACGCCATTTGATGTGATCGATAGCAGATATCTATTTTCACCGATAGCCTTAGAGATCGCGGAACTGAATACTACTTCCGGCTATGTGGGTATTTGTGTAGAGAGTATTCAGCACTACCAATCGAATGAGAAGGAAACCACGACGGTCAATTCCTCAAAATCATTTAAACGTTTATTGGAGAGCTTTTTCGATTATATTTAGCACTTTTCGTACCAAGTGGAGTATATTTCGTGATTATTTGCACAATTCGCGCAATACATCAGATTTCGTGATATTTCGAGAGTTCATTTTTCTAAAATACGGTACTTTAAGTACCCTAGAAGTTCATATATAGGCAAGAGGAAAGGTATGAAAAAAATTCGCGCGTATTGCTATTACCAAACAATACGGCCCCTACTCTTTACTAACAAATCGCTTGCCACCAAGCAGAATGGCTGTAGGCGAGGAACACGAGGCTGTAAAAACTTCTCGTTATCAACAATGTTGCTGCTCAGCAGGTCGGGAAAAAACACCAAAATTTATTCATTGGTTGGGTTGATTATAAAAAGGCGTATGACTCAGTGTCACACTCATTGCTCTTAAAGGTCCTGCAACATTATTAAGTGCATACTTGTTAAGTTTCTCGTAACATCCTTGGCAATATGAACAACATATCTCCAAGTTAGGCCACACAAACTTCAAGACCAACAAAATATGCATCACCAGAGGAAGGCGATAATCTCAGCCCACAACCCACTTAACTGCATGATACATGAGTCAGGCTTTCAATATGGTATTACAAAAGACAACTCATCAGTTATATGTGCAGCATGTCAAGGGCATATTCTAGATAACGACGGAAACCTAAGACTCCCTGACGACATGGCCATACAGAGTTTAAATCCTAAAGATTGCTATAAGTACCTTGGTTTTCAACAAATACTAGGAATTAACCATACCGAAGGATGGAGACAAGTGGAGAAGAAAGTTGTCAGTAGTCGGTAAGCTATACATGTCACATCTTAAGTTCACTAAATAAGATACAAGACATCAACACCTAGGCTATTCCAGCAGCTAGTTATAGCTTTGGAGTTATAATTTGGTTCCAAACATCACTGAAAAGTTTAGATTGGAAGATAAGAACCCATCTAACAAAGCACCACCTTCATCATCCACGCATCTCTTGAGAAAGGTTATACCCACCTTGTAACAATGGGGTAGAGGTTTATTGAATGTGCAGTTGGCATGTCACACACATGAAAATGCAACATTATTTTAAATCATGCAAAAGCACAGCTATTTGTTTGTAGGATGAGAACTATACTCCCCTAACACTAAATGGAATAATGCTGAATTCACTATTAAATCGGTAAACCAAAGGATGGACGACAATAAATGTAAAGTGCTTCATTGCAGTGAAGCTGCTCAATTACATTCTGAAAATATCGACAGTACATATTCAATAGAATAGTTTCGCACAGCCGGGTTGTGTGGCGAAACACAAGGGTTTATTTTTGTCATTCAAGATTGAGTAATCTTTACAAGGAACTATGAGGCACATCCTCGGGCTAAATATAAGTGAAAAGTGTCTCCTTTGTAGAAGAACCACTGAATTCATCCAGGACATCACAGGGGATTGCCATATGCTCGCCTCTACAGAATATTTAGAACGTTACAACAATGTTGCTAAAGTGATCCATGAAGCAATTGCCAAGAGGTCTTGTAGAGGAAGAAACACCCAACTACAAATGCAAACCAGAGCAAGTGCTGAACAATAATAGAGCAAAGACCTTATGGGACTCCACAATAGTAACATATCACTCAGTGGAAGCTAACAGACCTGATTTTGTGGTTTTTGACAAAGTAGTTCAGAAGGCAACAATACATTGATGAAGCAGTTCCATTGGATGAAAGCCTGCATAATACAATTGCTGAGAAAAGACCCAAGTATCAGCCACTTGCTATTGAGCACATCAATATATCATTTCTTACTTTTCAATATTGTTAAAGCTCAGAATCCTTCGCTAAGGCAATTTGCCAAATCCCACATTCTAAATCAACTCAATGTACTTGTCCAGAGAAACCATTTACAATTTACTGATCTGTGTTACCTACATAAAATGTAACTCGCAGACTTCCCGCTCCACATTCCTTTTTGTTCAATACATGAACACTATTTACACCATGAATGTGCCCACGTCTTGAACTGCAAAAGCATTCTAATTTCCTCCGTCTACCTATCCTTAGCAACTCGCTTTAAAACACTGACATATTCTTCCCATATTCAAAATTCAAATTAAACACTAATCTTTTCCATCCTCAATAGTAATCCCATCCCCCCTCATGATCACGCACTATCTCAATCATTCCCTGCGGCTCTAACGAGGTTTGTCCCTCGTCATCATAACTGCCTAAGATCTGTTACACTAATAGTGTAAAATGACTCTTTTAGGGTTGTATTTAATACCGGTAACAAATAAATAAAATACATGTATGGATTGAATGGGGTATATGTCATTCCTGTGGTTGTATCAGTGAATGGTCTTATCATGAAAGACTGGGAGAATGCCATGAAGAAACATGATCACAAGAAACACCACATACGGATGATGCAGAAGGCTGCTCTCCTAGAACTGCAAACATCATACGCAAGATGCTGTCTCTTCTGTAATCAACTTGGAAGACCTTGGGTACCGATGCTAACAGCATTGTCTTTGGCTCAGAAAAGAGCCAGACACTGATGTTCTATATTGCTTATGTAAATAATAATGTTTAAACATAAATGGAAGTTCTAAAAATAAGACAAAATTTTTGAACAAATAATGTTCCACCACTGCACCGTTATGGCTGCACATACTGAAAACCCATTTCAAACACTTGTATTGCAAGGCTTACTTGCCGTGTTATGCCAATGATCTTTGTATTTCTTGACCAACTTCTGGAGTATGCCATCAGCCGATGTCAGACCTAACAACAATGATTGATTAATAATAACTATGTTTTACCAATCTAAATTATAGTATTACTTTTTAGTAACAAAAGAGTTTAACTGAAGATCTTGGATCAAACCTATCTATGAGTTTATGTAAATGTGCAGTATGATGACCCCACATTTTGAACTTTCAAATTTTCTTGATATCCCTTAAAGTTCAAATAAAAATCCTGTGAAGCTCAAGTTGATTTCAGAAGTCAAGTGGAGCTAAATCTTTTTTTTAACAGAGGGTACAAAATTGCCTTTTAATAGCAAAGTTCTACAATACCCCATGAAAAATATGTTATGAAAGACGAGTTGTTTTAAGAGAAAGCACAAGTTTTAAGAGAAAGTTTCAACCAGAGGTATTTATCAAGAGGTCTAGATGCAGAACTCAACTAAAAGAAAGTTAAGAGTGGATGTTTCTGGAAAAACTAGATCTGTTCGATGTTGGGCATGCTGATGCCCTTCAGAAGATCTCCAATGAAGAAAACTGCCAATTTATTCTAAATCAGAGTAAAAAGAGATAGAACAGGCTCAATGATAGATCACATATTGCTGGAAGAAGAGCGGAAATATTCCATACATCAACTGCAAGAGGAATTAAGGTGATCGAAATGGCTCAATGTATTGCCAGGTAATATTTACTGCAATTTCTTAACATTAAAATTGTTTAATCATTGTCAGCTATAATGTAATGAATAGTATCGATTATAATAATAATGATGATATTTAATATTTTCGTAATTCCAACTAATAGGATAAGTAATAAAAATTGTTAAGGCACGCTACACTTCATTTGAATTTTGTAGTAAATATACACATCAAGAGAGTTTTGCACCACCTTTATATTAGGCAAACAGTAATCCATATGATCTGTTAGGGATTGGTACATGATACTCAATAGATTGTACAAAAAAAAACAACATACAGAAACAAAAATAAAGCTCTTCTGTCAGAAAGATGCCCTCCTACAAATCTAGCTCTCTGAATATCGAGTCACACCTCCTCTGGCATTGATCCACTCTAAACCCTTCGAGGCATGCTGTCCACCAATTCATCAAGGCGTCCTTGGTCCAGCCTGTCCCATGCTTGTACAGGATTCCGACAGACATCAGCTGGTGTCCATGGAGGGTTTCTGCTGGCCCCATACAGCCTGTTTCAGTTCATATAACACGTGATCAGTGGGATTCAGATATGGGGAACATGCAGGCCACTCAATCCGAGTGAACCCAAACTCTTGAAGGTAGGCATTTGCTAGATGCAGATGCACTCTGGCACTGTCATCCTCTAGGTGGAACCCATCACCAACGTGTTGATAGGCAGCACAAATACACTGACCGGTAAAAAAAGTGGAACACTTTAATTTTTTATGTAATTTCTTAATTTATTCCACTAAAATGTATCGGTTTTCCAATATTTGCATTATTCATGTAAATTTAGATGGTTGGCAACAGAAAATACCGAATCATGTTTTACAACACGCTTTAACTCACAAATTTCGTTACATTTTGCAAATCTTACAATTTTCTATTTTTTAGTAATGCTCTTTTGGGCTGGTGTTTATCACATGTATTGCCAAACAAAACAGTATTAATGTTTGCACTGCACTGCAAGAGAACACTGGTCACTAAAAACGGGTGTTTCCACCTTTAGCGTCTATGACAGCTTGTAAACGCTCAGGCATACTGTTCACAACTCGTCGAATGGCATCTGCCGGGATGCGATCCCATTCCTCCAGCAGCGATGTTCTCAGTTGTGCCAAGGTGGTGTGGTCATGCTGTCTGGCGTTCCTTCCAAGCGTATCCCATACATGTTCAATGGGGTTCAAGTCAGGACTACGAGCTGGCCAGTCCAGGGTTTGAATCTCCACTTCCTGCAGATATTGTACAACACAGCGAGCAGTATGAGGGCGGGCATTATCCTGCATCAGCATGAAATTCTGACCAATGAAAGGTGCAAAGGGCATCACATGGTTCATCAGGATCTCTTCGATGTACCTTTGGGAATTGAGCGTCCCGTGATCGATGCACACCAACTCAGTGCGGGTCATAAAGTTGATGCCACCCCACACCATAACCGAGCCACCTCCAAATGGAGTCCTGGAGGAGGAAGCAACAGGGCTGTACCTCTCCCCGTGCCTTCTCCCACTCTCTCTCTTCCATCAGGAGATCTAAGGTTAAAGCGACTATCGTCAGTGAAGAGAACAGAGGCCCACTGCTCGTGGGTCCATCCCAGATGCTGCCTTGCGAAGCGAAGACGCGCCTCTCTGTGATGCCGTTCGAGTGCGGGTCCACGTGCAGGTCTCCTGGACGAAAGATGAGCTTCTTCAAACCTTCTTCTTACTGTTCGCTCACTCACTCTCACATTTCTGACATTTTCCAGTTGATTTCGTGCCTGAAATAATGTGGTATGCCGATCACTCAGAACTTGGGAGGGTGAGAAATCTGTTATCCCTGGCACTTGTGCTTCTTCTACGGCCTGACCCTCGTCTCCTGTCGTATGTTCGGAGCTCTCTGTAACGTTGCACTGCATGATGTATGCTACCGAGAGATGATCCAATGACCTCAGCAACATAACGGAAGCTGCGGCCATCCTCCACCAATGCAACTGCCTGTGCAGCTTCCTCACGGCTAAGAGGCATGTTTTAGTGTGAACTGCAAATGTATAACTTGCTAAAATGTGTGACAATGGTTCACACGTGTTCAACAAGTGCCAGTTGTTATCCCTAGAACAACAATAAGCGAGCGGCAACACTTATAAACCTTAAACGCTTCCAGTCCGCTTCCCGCCATAAAACTATTAAGACAGGCTCATAGAGGATTGGGGGTAATTGGTGATAATAAACCACCCTAAGAAATGTCATATTATAATTTCTATTCACGGATGTTTCAGATGTTTGTTCTAATGCATGAAAAGCTTTTAAAATGTGATTAAATCTTTTTCAAGGCTAGATTTATACTATTTATATTACTTTTTTTAACTGTTCCACTTTTTTTGCCGGTCAGTGTAGTTCAAGGATGGTGTCCCAGTATAGCTCTGCTCGCAGGTTGGCTTCAACATTAATGAGTGGAGTCTTGCAGCCACAAAAGATTCCGGCCTGAATCATGGTTGACCCACCACTCTGCTGGACCCATGGGGCAGTGTGTCGGTGGTGTTTTCAGGCCGTCTCCATAGTCAACTCCAATGATTGTCAGGGGTAAGACGGTCCTATACTCATCCCCCTAATTCCCCCCCCCCCCCCCTCTCCCTTTTTTATCTAGCTTGGCTGTATCGCTAAATTGTGTCTTGTTTCAGACAGGGTGTGTTTTTTAATAGGTAAATGTTATCTGGATCAGGTGTACGATGTACTTTTCTTCTGCAATAAACCAAGGCCCGTATTCGCGGCTGTATTAAAGGTGCCGGGACGTCCTCATAAGACCGGGCAGCGCTTAGTTTGAATGGCTTATGGTCCACGCGTGGCGAGGGCTAATCCATGGTCCTTGATAGTTGTAGACCCACCTCATTCAATAACATACATCTTATCTAGGTTGGCAACACCCCACATAAACACATCGCAGTGACCCCGCACAGCACATATGGACAGGGGGGAGAAAGGGAAAAAACAGTCGTTAAGATAACAACCTACCGCAGTCGACCGCACCTTGAGTTACAGTGAACACAAAAACTGCGTGTAGCTCTAGCAAGGAAGACAATCAGATAAGTAGTCAGCCTATAATATTATAGTTTAACCATAGTTGATTTTTACAACCTTATAATCACTCCAAATTGCAAACTCCGGATATCTATCACCATTTAGCACTTCACCTAACATCATATATACTACATTTAGCATACACTGACAGTTGCAGTACCAATACTGCAACTAAATAATTGTACATACTGTAAATATTTTCACCTGTATTTTCAAACATAGATTTTATAGCCTAAGTGTAATGGATCTGATGACGATCGAAACTGGTCATCCTAGTGTATTTATTAATCTCATGTAATTTATTTCAGGATTAGGGCATAACCCAGCTCTTTTGGGTACATTTGTGTTGACCGACTGAAAAGCACTAAACTCTTGTTTACTAAGGCAAAACTGAAAAAATGGCTTCAAACACCTCAATAATGATTAGTTAGTTAATTCCTATTTAACTTAAATACAAGACTTAATGCGTGATTATTGTTGATGTATTTCACAAGGCCATTCGGGTTCGCCATTACTTAAATAAGCTTTACGGCTCTCGCGTGTGCGTAGACTCTGTTTCATCTTGGGGAGCATGGTGGACAGCTCACGAAGCGTTTAGCACCAATTGTTCTTTGCGATGCTTCTTTGAGATATTCTGGAACATAACTATGAAGGAAGGGAATTTCAACAGAAGACCTTGTTTGTGGGAAAAGCTTAAAATGTTATGAACAAAATATTTAGGAGAACTGGCAGTTGTGTGAATACATAGCTTAATAGGACATGCTCTTCCAGTTGTCTCATAGCCCAAGCGGTTGTGGTACAGACTCTGAGTTTATTATGCAGAGCTGGAAGGAGTTCGGATCCCACTTCGGATATGCAATTTTTTTAAAATTTTCGTATACTTCTTTCTTGGCATTAAAACTTGGTGATATGTATGGTCTTTTATAGTTCCATTGTCATAAACATATTTTATATTCATACAGATGAAAGTTCGTGTGAAACTCAGAAACAAACCACCATTGTGAGCTACACGAGGTACAGTTCAGCTGTATGCCGCCACTTTAACGATGCTTTAGAGAGTGGAGTGGCCAGATTTGACCATTTAGCGTAATTCCTTGTAGTGTTAAGTTAACGAGCGTTTCTGTTTGATGAAATGCTCGTGCAAAGTTAAATAACCTTTAATGATGAAATTAAGAGGTAATCGACGTTGGTGAGAACGGCCCTTAATATTGAGATTAATGGACGTGAAAGCATTACACTAAGTTAGTATTTCTGTTATTCAATCGTAAAGTACTGTATATAATATTAATACACATACATGGGGGCAAATTTCCAATATAAGAGAAAACAAAAATACATAAGAGACGAAATGTCTAGCTTATTTGCCTGTAATGACACGGATGATAATGAAAATACAACTTACAACTGACTTAAATCTAACTTACTTACTACAGGGCGCCAGGGAATATTCTCCGAAGCACCTACATGCTGCTTTGAGAGGTAGCATCAACAGTTACGTTGGCAGTACGGCTGCTGCTTGTATCAACTGGTACCTTTATAAGGGAACAACTGAAATTACAGCTTTATGTGCTGCCTACTCAGAGATTCCTGTTTCTTGAGCTAATTTGCGTGGTGATTTTCTTGGACTACGCAGCATTATATCGGAGATTTTATCAAGTTTTCGTCTGTTAAAAGCGTAGACCTGCATGTTCCCGGTACATCGTGAACTGAGCCGATCACACAAAATTTACTTATCAAATCCTGAACGGTATCCCGGTTTGGACACTTCGAATTAGGAAACCGTGCCTGAAAATATAGTTTTACATTTTCCGTAAACTGATCGCCTTCGCGAAAAACATATTTCACCTAAAATGCTCCGTCTTCATAGTAAACTGTACACTGTTGCACTCTTCCTCTAATCTATCTGAACGCTTGCTTACTGCAATAGACACTGACGATTTCGACAGCCCACAGCACATACGTATGGCCTTCACCCTGTCAAGGACACTGTGCTGCGAACTAAACTGCTGATGCTACCTCTCGCAGCAGCACATAGGTGCTGCGGAGATCATTTCCTGGCACCCTGCAGAAGAGATGAAAAGTAAGGATAAGGGAAATAAAAGACAGGGAAAAGAAATGCCTTCAGCACCCGAAGAATGAGATGTTTGTTGTTGTTGATTAATTTAAGGGCTTTGTGACGACATGGCCATGTAGATCCGTGCAGTAGGGTGTGTGTGGAATTTGTCCCGTAACCTGTCTTAATAATGTTATTTGTTTTACATCCTTTTTAACTACTGATACTTTTAGAGACACTGGGATGCCGGAACTTTTCCCTGAAGGGGATCTTTAAAAGTGCCAGTAAATCTACTGACACAGCTCCCTCGCATTTGGACAACTTCAAATGCCAGCTGAGTGTGCCAGGATTCGATCCTGCAAACTTGGGCACAGTAGACTAGAACGTTACCACTGAGCCACGCAGCCAGTCCATAACTTGTCTTATCATGATGGCTACACTAGTGTGTGTACCGTAAACTGTCACTAATTCGGACTAAAGGGGGTGAGGTCTAGCCCAAATTATAGAAATGTTTTCTAAAATATTGCACTGTACAGTACAGTACATGCATAGTTATCTGAAGCTATAATAAAGAAATAATATACCATGTATGTAATTGTTAAAGAAAGACTAGATGAAAATCATAAAATGTAATATGATCGAATAAGTAGGTTATGCCACGTGACCTGTAATGGCAAAGAGTCAAATGAACACTGTAAACCATTATTTAAAACTCTGACAAGGATATCGACATACCGAATGAGATTCTGACCACCAGTGCTTGCATTGAGGTATACATATTCCTTACAATTTTCCTCGGTATTATTTTGTTCTTACATTTTAACAAAAAAGACTACCCTATTCGACGTGTACATATGAATATTCTTTTGTGTAATACCACATTCATACACCGTGTAACGTTCATGGAATTCAACCTGAAAATGCATTCGCTAGCTATATTACTAGTGCCGCCTTCCCTATAATTAACTGTGAAGACATAAGTGAAGTGGTCGACACAAACAATAAAATAACGAAAACAGATTATAAAATACTCCCCTTAACAAGTATCAAAACCCATATCTTTCAATTCAGAGTATAACACATTACCATTTCAGCCATGGAGACTTACACATTGAAAGTAGTGCAGAATACATCACAAAGATAGAAAGTGAGAACCTTTGTGTTGGACACTTAATTTTCTTTATCTAAAACGGTCTTATCGGTTCGAATACCATTCTTTTGTCGTTGGGCATAAGAAAAATTGTGACATTCTCGCGGTTATGAGCTGTTCTCAAATGGATTTTCGTAATATAGTAGAATCAAAGAACGAGTTGCAAGTTGAAGAAGAAGGTTCAAAGTTTTCTTTAAATCGAATTCCGAGTCGTTAGGACTAATCGTTCATGAGCCATGGGCCAATGCACGCACGACTTTCATTTGAATGTTCTCCGCCGCGTCAATATTTTAGGTTTCTTTTTAAATTTTAGGGACTTGGACATCAATGATAACCACATTCTTGCGTGTGTTTAACCTGGAGTAGAAGTAAGATACCATGGAAAACCACTTCCAGTATGACATAGGTTGGTCTCGAGTAGATGATGAAGATTTGAAAAATTCCATAAGCAGCGCTCAATTGATCAGTAGCTTTATTTCCTAATAACTTCAGTTTCTCTCCTACCATATCTTTAGTGAGAAAAGTCATGTTATCTTTTATAATGAATTCAATACGATACGGTATTCCTCAAAAGTGGATCAATATATTTGTCAAACATAAGAGGAGGATTGGTTTACATCCTGGGGTTACAGAGGGCTTCAACTTGACATATGCGACGGCCTGAGTGAGTCTGATTTTTCCTTAAACTGAGGTGGTCAATATTTCGAACACTTGTTACACTGAATACGCGGGGTACTCTGCTTTCGTCCTACAGACTATTATGTGGTCGTCCAACCTGGCTATGTACTATCGGATAAAAACAGTCCTTTCCAGAACCAAATAGAAATTCACTCGTTGGAACAGGTACATTAGATACGGTATGTGGCCATGGTCCATCCACTGTAAACAGTATTAAGCAAATAAAAATATACCAACCCATGGATCGAACCTGCTACCAGGCCGCTTAGCTGACGTAACAGCAGCAATGCATGATTTAGCCACCTTAGGTTCTGAGAGCTGTAGTGTAATGCTGGCATGTATTGAATCTGTTCGTAGTCCTCGTAGACACTTCCTGTCTAAATGTAAGGTAGTGTTATTCGGAGCTGTGATCGTTTTAAACATCATGCATTGTACTCATGTGTTGAGGATGACTATGATATACACGTTAGTTGGGTTGCCTTTCTCCAAAAAAAACAAAGGGCTGGCGGACCACTCTGTGTGTGTATTTAACACTGGTCCTGAAAAAAATTACATGCATATTATAATTCACTGATAAATAAGGGAGAATTTAGGTTCCCAAGTGTGTTGGCCGACAGAAAATTATAAATTGACAGTTTGTACAGGCAACACTGAATATAATGGCTTCAAACTTCACATATTCATCTACGACCAAAAGAAACAAGCCATAACGGTAAAGCAAGTTGGGGGGGGTCTGTACATCTTTTTACCTTATGCTGATTAAACCGTTTAGGACAACAACTAAGAATTGTTTTGTATAAAACATTCTGCAAAAAAAATCTGCGATAGCATATATCTAATTTCTATTCATTTATAATGTATTTTATGTTACAATTTGCAGTAACAAAAAAGGTAAAATAAAAAAACAACACTTTAAAACCATCGATCATCTTCAAAATAAATTGTTTATTCACCTACGATCAAAAAATAATTTACTGTATGTATTTTTCATTTATACTTCATGAGATATAGTCATTTTGAATCTTCTGCACAATTTCTAGTCTGAAATAACAAGCAATTTGTATTTTTCTAACTATTAGCTTCAGTGCGAGTGAGTAGTGATCACCCCCCACAAAGTAAAAGCTAACAGTTGAATTGTGACTTGAGAGAAACACCACAGCTTTAGTTCATTTCATCCATGAACATTTCGTTGCACTGTTAGGAATTTATGCGTCCTTCAGATCAAGTCTTTGATCCTGTTTCGATCGTCTATGATATCCCATCATGCCGAGATGGAAAGCAAATATAGACACTAAGACTCTAAAGGAGTCATTAAAAAATTCATAACTGCTCCCCTATGAAGTCCCAGTGGGTAGCTGGTAAATAATTATAAGTCTGGTCAAGAATCTACTGCAAAATTTCAATAATTATAAGATACTGAATGGGGAATGATGAATAAGATATACATTTTGTCACACAATACGGAGCAAAAGTGAAACCATTAGACTATAACAAATATTGAAGAGTTGAACTATCTCAACACTGCAACTAAAGAAGTGTACATATTGTAAATATTTTCACTCATACTTTCAGACATAAAAATTTTGTAGCCTAAGTGTAACTAATGGATTTGATGATGATCACTCGACGATCGAAACTGGTCATCCAAGTGTATTAATTAATATCATGCAATTTTTTTTTCAGGATTCGGGAATAACCCATCTCATTTGGGTACAATCGTGTTGACTGACTGAAAAAAATCAAACTTTTGTTTACCAAGGCAACACTGAAAATGGCTTCTAACACCATAAAATCCATTTATCTCTGAAATCGCTTTTGTACGATTCAACTGTGATTGATAATTTGAAATTAACACTAATGGCAATGTTCTTCAGATACACAACACTGGCTCCTTTTACCCGACACCAGCCACCCACAGTGACAAGTTATGAGCGATTACTACTTGTGATTACTAGGGCTAGGATTTTTAGGTAAATAAATATTTTTTTATGTAAATACATATTTTAAGATTTATTTCTATAAATACATAAATTCCTGCTTTTCACTTATTAGCACATAAAAAGACAAAATATTTACATTTATTAAAATCAGTATGCTAGATCTTTCAGTTTATTGCATTTTTGTTCTTCCTGCAGAGTGTATGTCAACTTGCAACTGTGTTATTCTTAACATGTCACCCCATGCCACTCACTGTGGAAGCTGGGGATTTCCTTGTCTATTGCCATATTGCACCACGTGCTAGACCTCGCCCTCCCCAGCTACCTGGAACCAGTGTCACTCATATGCAGTTAATTTCTGGCACTGTAAAGTGTAAGGCAGTTCTAAAAGTAAAGCAAAGCCAACTCCGTACAGGGCATGGAGGCCGTGGGAGTAGTGGAAGGTAGAGGCTTCCACTGTTCGTGACATCGGCACTAGATGGGATGGAGTTGTCAGCTCCACGCCCGGCCGTCTTTGCTCCCTGGAATTACCCTGGTACTCATTTCTGGTGTAGGCTAAGTGAACCCAGGGCTATTTGCGTTTCCGAAAGAGGTAGTTTTGTTTCTGTAAGGCAGTTCTAAGATGCCTAAATTAAAAACAACCACAAGTTATCGTCTGTTGCAGAATTTAAAGATAAGTTTACTTCTGATGGGGGCGTTCCGTCCTGCCAACCATGTGGGAAAGCAATCAAGGCTGAACAGCGATCTCAAGTTACACAACACCTCAAGGGCAAGAAACATATTGCTGCAGTTTCGCGCCTTCAGAAGAAGTGTTTCGGGGTAATCGTCGGCCATTTGTGATGGACAACCTGAAGATTTATCTCGTTGTTTATTGTAATGCCTTAGCAGTCAGTGAGACATAGAATAAATTGCATTCGTGAGTACTGCATATTGTTTATATTCACATTAATAAACTAAATTATAATTAAATATTTTTACTTTTTTGTCACATATTTCAGGTATTTTTAATACATAAAAAATAAATATTTTCCAGATTTTTAGCACCTAAAAATACGAGCCCTAGTGATTACAGTCATGTCGAGCGGTTCTCTTTCACAACCTTAGTTCCATCTTTCACTAATAGGAGGCACATGCCAGCTAGGCTCGGGTCAGATTTATAACTATGGTCTCAGTGCTCTTTACTGACCCCAGCCTAGCTGGCACAAGTCCTCTATTAATGACAAGATGGAACAAAGATTTTGAAGGAAGACGAAATGGCATGTCGGTAGTTACCACAAGAAGTAAACCCTCATTAACCCGTCACTGTGGTATGTTCGTGTCAGGTAAAAGGTTCTCTACTCAAGAAAACAAGCGTACGTTATTTGAAAGACATGTTAAATGTATATCCTAATAATTATCTCCATGGGGGTAATAACTAACAAACACTATAAAATGTTTCTTTGGATTACATTGGTGATGCTGTGGGGAGGTCATAATTAATTGGGTTAACTTGAGGCTGGGCAATATAGAATTTTTAACACTTTTCATTCGAACCCCAGAGTTCAATGGAGTGAAATATTTAAGCAAATCCCTACTTTGACTGCATTTTCATCCGATACCAATTATATTCAAATTTGTGACCCAAATTCTGATTTCAGTACATTTAAGTTCTGCTCTGAAATTTTTAATTTTTTCTTTTTGTATCTCATCAGTTGCCGAATTGGCAAAATTCACCATCATTTTTTCTTGAAATAAAAAGATCTCACACAAGTACACATATGAGCAGCACATAAATCAAAAGTATATATCCAATAATTTCGTTCATCTCTGTATAATATAAAGCCAGAAATAACACAGTACATCAAAAAAGTACACTATCAATTAAATGAATTTTGAATAACACAGTTCATCACAAAACTAATCTGCATTGTAGAGGGTAACATAAGAAACAATGTAACATACCCTACAACAACATACACCTGGTAATTGCAGAGAGCAAGTTTAGAATCATTTTCCATATTTTATCGGACAACAGAACAAGTCAGTACTTATCTGCAACAGAAATCAAAACTTGGGTCATGAATTTCAACAAATTGGCATCAGATGAAGGTAGAGTTTGGTAATTGCAGAGAGCAAGTTTAGAATCATTTTCCATATTTTATCGGACAACAGAACAAGTCAGTACTTATCTGCAACAGAAATCAAAACTTGGGTCATGAATTTCAACAAATTGGCATCAGATGAAGGTAGAGTTAAAGTAGTGATTTGCTTAAAGATTTCACTCCATTGAATAAGGGTTCAAGTCAAAAGTGTTAGAAATTTCAGCACTGCCCAGCCGTGCTTTAACGCAATTACCTATAACCAACCCACAGCCTAGCCAATGTAATCCAAAGGAACATTTGAGGGTTTATATTAGTTATTACCGCCATGGATCTCATGTATAAGATATACATTTTACATATCAAGTTACTTACCTAATATTAATGTTGCATCTGAAGAGTATTAGCCTACTAGTGCTTATTTCGAACAGGTTACATAAAACTGCAAGGCGCCATCCATCAATTTACAGAGATTTCCCAGAGTACGGCACTGAAACCTTGCCAACTTATGAAACTGTGCCCCTACCTAATGGATGGCTGCCGACAAAATTTCTGAATCGAACCATCTCAAATTTCTTTACTTCCATAGTCGAACATAGGAAGCAAATATTCCTAGCCTGGTCTGAGAGCAAGACCTGAAACTAACAGGTTGCCAATTTCTACAAAACTCATGTGTATTGCGAACATTTCTATTCGCTACATACGATTCAGAAAGTACACTAACCCACTGTAGCTTCAGTGGACCAAATAGGTCCATGAACCATTCAGACTTTATAAATGTTCCAACACCTAGGATATCCACTGCGGAACTCTCATTCTTCTTCAGATTACCTAAGCTTAACAATGATGTTTCCTATATATTATCTGACCTATTCCTTCATAAACAGTATTTCACAAGGCATGTCAGGCATTTCTTCCTCGTTCTTTCCACCTCATATGTTTAGTGGCCCTGCTATGTTTAGCCGATTATAATTGTGGCTTGCTATTTCTTGTATTATTTTGCTTCTATACATTATGCTCAATATCTCACTTAATTGGCTACATGATGTATCTGAACATTTAGTGTGATTGCATAACAGATATGAAAGGTGATTATTTTTCTTTTTTAAGCTGTTCTTTGCTGCCATTTTATCTTTTCAACTTCATTTGTAATACTTTAGCCTGCAAACTGTTACAACAACTGCAAGTATCAATTACATGAGAATATAAATTTTAAAAATAAACATATAACACACCAAATTTCTCCCAACGATCTCAGGACACAACTGGGCAAATGACATAGTCCATATATTTAGAAAATCCACTTAAACTCAAGTGCCTGCAAATCAAGGCATCCTAACTAGCTACACACAAAGAATGAGCACATTGAGGTGCCATGTTTATCAATGTCTGGCTTTTATAGTTTCACAGCAGAGGTTCCCCTTCCTTTTCTACCACTACCTCTAAAACTATATACCAAAAGCAATAGGTACAGTTAAGATCTTAAAAATGAGCCACTGAGTGGAAAGCAGAAGTTCAAATCCTGTACAGCACTAACAAATTCTTTGCCACATCTTACTTTCATGCAGGGTGTCAGGAAGGCTGTAGTTATTACAAATGGGGTAAATGTAATTTAGCTAAGATTTTATCTCGATGATGTACAGAACTTAAACTTTTGCAGTCAACTCTGCTGCTTATTTTAAATTTTGCTAATGTACATGATACTCTGTAATAGCTTCCAAAGTTATTACACAGCACAGTAACAGGGAGGGGTAAATGTTTCTACAGATCCAAAAATTATAAGAATAGAGACTTGTGCATGCACTGTCCATGCAGATTTTTCGAAAGATGATTCTCAATTTTGTTAGTTCCAACAAACCCACTACCTAATTATTTAACATAACATACAGTAACTAGCGGACCCGTGCGAGAACTCTTGCATAATGGGTTGTGTGCGCCCCATATGTACAGACTACCCGCCCGGCTCTAGTGCTATGCGGGCAGTATGCAAAACAGTTATGTCAGGGGCTATCGTCTGGTTTATTTGTTTAAAAGCACTTTATAAACAAATACATATATTTCAGTTGACTTTTCAAGAAATGCAAGATTTTTCCTGTACTATTGAGATGATTTGGAAGATTTTGGTACGAACCACAACCTCTAACACCCTCTGGTTTAGGAGCTTGAGTTTTGTGAAACATACACCTTAGCGTATTATATAATAAGATTTATTGATGCATACAAATTAAGAGAAACAAATAAATGAACTCCTGTACTAACACCTCTTAAGTAAATCTGTAAATCATCTATTCTTAATGTAAAGTGGTCTTGTTTCCTGATACGATTTAATATGTAACAATTCTATCACTGTAATTTCTAACTTAACCCCAACCCCCAGTTCAATAAATCATAATTTTGTAATGTAAGAAATCACCACATGCAACCTTCAGAGAAGTCTATAGCCCTTACTGAAAAATGAACACCCTATTTTGGTTATTTTTCTTTCTGAAACAACCCTGGGAGATGCATTAGTTGAAGTGTGGATGATAGGCCATTATTTTGATTCTTTGTCTTATATGAGCCCAGAAAAAGGCAATAATGCTCATGCCTTTCTGGCATCTCATATATCCACAATGCCACAAATCTCAATGTGTTGAGCATTAAGGCAAATTCTTATTCTTTTTACCTTCATGTTTCTCTGGTGATGAAAAGATTTAATTCCATACCAGGCTAATATAACATGTAAACTAGCAACATTATTCATACATACTCTAACAGCATCAATAAGTCTTAAATCATCATCATCATCTTTTACAGTTTCCAGCCCCAGGCTAGCAAGCCAGTAGTGGATATCATATTTGCTTTCAAAACAGGAATAAGTCTTAAATAAAGGTTCCAATTTCATTAACATCTTGGCAGTGGTAAGACATAGCCATATTACTTTTGAGTTCTCTTTCTAATCTGCATAGCATAGGGTACATAGTTCGGGAGTAAATGAAAACAACTGACACGAGGAAAAAACCACCACATCACAAAGAGACTTTAAAAAACAAATATTTATTGCAAATATAAAATGACAACAGATAATGGGAGGAAAGAGAGACAGCAGACACATTAGGCACTATCTCACATAAAATTAATAAAGGAATGAAGAAATAAATAAGTGACTCAAGATGAAAAAAAGAGAGTTAAATAGTTACTTGGTAAAAGTAAAAAAGGTCAATGTGTTGATGTTTGAACTTTACCAAATGTGAAGAGTGAAGGGTGCCTATGAGAACCACTGATGATAATGAAGCCTGCAACTGGGCTTCCTCTTGCATTTCTGATAAACTTATATCTTCTGACCCTCATTAATATTCACAACCATGAAATGTTTAGTTTCCTGGGGACAATGTTATATGCATCTGTAAGATACTCTAAACCACACATGCCCCATGGGCAATGCCATAGTAAGATCTATCAAGAAAAGTGGTGAATCCGACATGACTTGGTTGTATCTTTAACCGTGCAATTTGGACTCCCCACCTTTTATTCTCAGTCATGGTAGATTCAGCACTGTAAATTTTCTGGTTCAGCCCTAATTAAGAAAATAGTACAGGTTTTATGGTACTAAAGCCTGTCACATCATGGTCATTAAATCTCAAAATTGTTGCTTTAGATGCTATTCCTTTATCACTTATCTGTTATATAATAAAATCATTACTTCCAGAGTTGAGATAAATGTTCATGATATGAGCTAGAACCATGAACATCTGAACACTGCCAAAAGCAATGATTCAATGAAGGGAACATTGGTGACATGCATTAGCAGGAGGAAATGAGAGTAACTCAAGGAAACCTGTCAATGGATTGATACTCTTTTCAACACAGATTTCACCTTTGTCCAAGGAAATTATCCCAAGATCCCAACGAAGCCACTGATCCAATACCTCTGCTACTATGTTAAGGTGTGCTGTCTGAAAAATCCACTGAGAGATCACAATTTCACACCACAACCAGTCGAGGCTTACCATTGCCCTTCCAGGGATACTTCTACAATGCAATAATAATTTTGAAGGTTATTTGCATATAAGTTTCCATTCAGAAGTTTCCAACATAAATTTACAGAGATGTGGTGATCAGAGAAAGATATTAATTTGTAAAAAGCATCCTGTATATTGTATTTAACTTAAAGTTAACTGAAATCCCACAGGAACTAAATATACTAATTTTAACCCGTCAGTTCTCAACGTCACCAACAGGTAACACTGTTTCGATATTTTCCTGTCACTGTACTACTGGTGATGTAGTAAATCCAATTTCCGAAGTTGAGAGAATAGCCACAGTAAATAGAGGTCATACTAAAATACAAGTTGACTGGAATTTTGAAATATAATATTTATATGGGTGGGGTAGATAAGAGTGGACGAGAATCTGCATAGCTTGATAACTGACTGCGTGAAAAAAAAAAATGGTGGTTCCCTCTGTTTGCTTTTGGCCTAGGCACAGCTTGTCATAATGCATGGGGGCATGGTGGCGTAGCGGTCAAGCTGTTGGCCTCTCACCATGGCGGACCAGGTTCGATTCCCTGTCAATGCATGTGAGATTTTCAAAGTGAAATGCTATGTCCTGTGGTTTGGATTTCACGTAAAAAGGAGGTCCCGTGGCTCAAGATCGCGAGATTAACGGTCACGTAAAACTACAAACTTCTTTCCCTTTCACAATGCATGGCAGATTTACAGGGCACCGATATTAAGAAGTAACATAACCTACTGCGACTTCAGAAGGAACATAGTACAGGTCTATAGGGACAAAACCTCAACAAGCCGTATGTCGTGGACTCATAGCAAAACGAGTACCAATAGAAGTTAGCCTATCAACTGATGCAGAGGAGCCTGTGCAAGAGAAATGTTCACAGCCACGATGTGCTTTGTGTCACGAAAAATGCAGCTTCTGTGCAAGAAGTAAGTCACTCTGCATATTCATTGCTGGTACAAATTTCACTCAAGCTGTTGACTGGGAATAAGTTACATGTGTACATTTCACTTTTATCTTGACCAAACTGTTCCCTCTCTTCATACAAATGTTGAAAAATGCTTTACAGTATACTCTCGATTATCCAGGCTAATAACCGGGGTGAATGGCACGGATAATCCAAAGGCATGTGTTTATTGCAAGAAGAATGACTTCTACTATTTTCTTTAAATATATTACTATACCAAGTGCGGCTTCTGTGGCGTAGTTGGTAGCATGCTAAACTGCTGTGCCCAAGATAGCGGGTTCAAACACGGCCGAAGTCGTCAGATTTTTTAAGAGCGTTAAAATCCTTCAGTATGCCTTCCTTTGGAGGGGAAGTAAAGCCGGCTGTCCCATGTCATAGATTTATGGCATGTAAGAGATCCTTCCACAGACTAAACTTGTGTGTAGCTAAATTTCTAGGTTAGATTTCGTTGGAACACACTATCAAAGTTCCAACGTTCACCACTAGGTATCAGCGACATCTGGTAGTGAAAGTTGGAACTTAAATTTGAACTTGAACGGAACTTGTAGCTCACCCTATGGGTGTCCCTTTGAAGCAGCTACAGCCTCTGGCAAGCCGAACATGTCCTCGGACCCTCCTGGCATTAAATACTTACTTAATTCCTGCCGCTCCTTCCGGAGCATAGGGCCTTGGCGAAATTTCTCCACGCAGTACGGTTCCTGGCCATTCTCTTCACTTGACTCCAGTTCTTGTCCACCTCTGCAATTTCATTTTCGATCGTCCTCTTCCAGGTCTTCTTAGGTCGACCTCGCATCCTGGCACCTTGAGGATTCCAGTCTAGCGCCGCCCTCTCAACAGCTCCGTCCGGCTTCCTTAGTGTGTGACCGATCCAGCGCCATTTCCTCTCCTTGATCTGGATGCTAATCGGTTGTTGATTGGTGATGGTCCAAAGATCTTCATTTGAGATTATGTCCGGCCACCTCACATTCATGATGCGACGCAGACATCTGTTAATGAACACCTGTAGCTGGTTGTTGATCGGTTTTGTGACTTTCCATGTTTCACAGCCATAGAGAAGAATCGACTTTACGTTGCTATTGAAAAGGCGGAGCTTGGTCTTCCTGGAAATGTTTCTATTTTTCCAGATGGGGTAGAGCTGGACAAAGGCACCATTTGCCTTCCTGATACGGCTTCGAACATCTTCCTCTGCTCCCCCATCATTTGTGACTATACTCCCAAGGTAGAGGAAGGACTCAACTCGCTCAATTTCCTTTCCGTTGACTGTCAAGCTAGTCGTGACGTCAGATTTTATCCTCATCTCTTTGGTCTTGTTGGTGTTGATCATCAGTCCTGCACGTTCTGCTTCTCTCTGCAACCTCCCCAGCTTATCTTCTATGTCTCGGTACCGTTGTGCCATAAGGCAAATGTCGTCCGCGAAATCCAGATCTTCAAGCCTGTCATTTATACCCCATGGAATACCCCTCTTCCGTCCTCCCATTACCTTCTTCATCACACTATCCAGGACCAACAGGAACAGAGTGGGGGAAAGGACACACCCCTGTCTCACTCCGGAACTGACCTTTATCTTTTCTGTTAATTTGCCTTCGTGTAGAACCTGGCACTCATACCCTTCGTACATCTCTTCCAGGATTCTGATGATCTTTGTTGGAATTTTATATTCCTCGAGGGTCTTCCACATGATTCTTTGATTTACGGAGTCGAAAGCTTTCTCGAAGTCAACAAATGTGAGGTAAAGGGTATTCCGCCACTCCACACTCTTCTCCAAGATGACTCGGAGGGTGTTGATGAGATCCACACAGCTGCGATGTTGTCGAAATCCAGCCTGTTCCTTCCGAAGCCTTTTTTCTACGCAGTTTTTTATACGATTCAGGATGACTCTCGCCAGCACTTTGCTTGGAATGGACAGCAAGGTGATACCCCTCCAGTTGTAACAGTTTGTGGTGTCCCCTTTCTTCGGTAACTTGACGATCAACCCCTTCTTCCAGTCGGTTGGTATTTTCTCCTCCTTCCAGATCTTCTCCAACAGCAGGTGCAGCAGATTGATCGTGATATCCAGGTCTGCTTTCAATACTTCCGCTGGGATAATATCCAGACCTGGTGCCTTCCCGCACTTCATCTGCTTCAACGCTGTCCATATTTCGCCCTGAGTTGGGGAGTCAAGGCTGATGCCTGGGTCACTTTCTGCTTCCTCTTGATCTTCTCCTCGCTGCTTACTTTCTGGTCCTCTATCTCTATTAAGAACCTCCGCAAAGTGTTCTCTCCATCTAGTCAGCTGCTGTTCACACGTCGTGAGGATCTCGCCCGTCTTGCTCTTCACAGGCCTAGTTTTATTAAAACCTTTCTTCGAAAGCATCTTTGTGATGCCATAGAGATCCTTAACGTCCCCCCTTCTTGCCGCTTCTTCTGCTTTCACCACCTGCTCATCAATCCACCTCCTATGATCCTTCCGCACACTCCTCTTTACCTCCCTGTTTGCTGTTGAATACTCTGCTTGTGTGAGAGCCTTCTGCTGCCTAGTCTTGCAGGTGTTGAGCTTGGCCTTAATCTCCTTTCTATAATTTATCTTGTCCCAGGTCTGATCGGATATCCATTCTTTCCGCAGGTAGTTCTTGTACCCGAGCTGCATCTCACTGGTTTCCACGAAGATATTCTTTACCTCGCTCCACACAGTCTCCACATCCTTCTCTGTCTCGGAGTCCAACCCCTGGAATTTATTTCTGAGCTCCAGTTTAAATTGGTCCAATCTCTGCTGGTTCTTAAGCTTGCCCACATCAAACTTGTTGTGCCGAGTGTTGAACTTTCGGCGGACTGCCACGATCTTCATGCGGAAGTTGGCAACCACAAGATGATGGTCACTACCAACATCCGCTCTTCTCTTGTTCCTAACATCTTCCAAGCTTCTTCTGAACCTCCTGATCACCGCGATGTGATCAATTTGATTTTCTGTGACTTGATCAGGAGACATCCAGGTGACCTTGTGGCACCGCCTATGAGGAAACAGCGTGCCACCCATCACCAAATCCTGATTGGCGCAATATTCCGTAAATTTCTCCCCATTGTCATTCATCTCACCAAGGCCATGTTTACTCATGATCTGCTCCAACCCCTCATTGTTTGATACCACCTTCTCGTTGAAGTCTCCCATAACAATGAGAATGTCCTTCTTACTTGTTTGTCTTGTGGCATCTCGAAGCATTTGGTAGAATTCTTCCATCTTCTCTGGCTCCGATTGTTCTGTAGGCGCATAGCATTGGATGATGATCACATTCCTGATCTTTGTCTTGAACCTAGCAAACATGAGCCTGCTAGAAATTGGCTTCCACTCCATAAGGCTCCTCTTTGCATTTCTGTTGAGCAGCAACCCCACTCCATCCCTGTGTTCTTCCTCATCGCCCCCAGAATAGAGAAATGTAATTCCATCTGTTTTCTGTATTTCACCAAATCCTGACCACCTCACCTCACTCAATCCTAGGATATCCAGCCCATAGTTCTTCATCTCCCGTGTCACTTGTTTCAGTCTGGTTTTCTCCATCAGGGTCCTCACATTCCAGAAACCGATTTTTGTAGTCCTATTCATGCCAAAAGTCGTCATCAGGTTATCCGTCCGGTTTTGTAATTTCGCTTGAGTTTCAGTAATCAGTTTATTTAAGAGGAGTGAGTGATTAACACACTGCCTCCGAGTGCCTTGGAGGGGCTGCCACCTTAGGCCTGAGGCACCAGGCTGATTTTCTGTCAGGGTTTCTTCCCTTAGCCTTTGAAGAACCAACTCCAAACTACAAGGCAGCAGTCGTTTCACCAGAGCCCCGTTAGCCGTAATTTCTTCAGGGTTCCTGTAGGGCTTTCACAGCTACCGTAGCGGTCTTGAGGCACACAAAGTCCCCACTGTACTTCACCCCTACAGGCAATCCTCTACTTCATTACGTTGCCCATCTCCCACGACGAGGACGAGGGGTTGGATTTGTGGGAGACCTGGCACTAAATGCCATTCGATAAATAAAGAAATAAATAAATAACCATACAAAGTAGGCTATAAAGATAACTTACCCATATTACAGTGCTCTGAAGAAGTCTCTGCTTTTGGTTGTTCAACTGCTTCCTTACGTCGAGATGTAATCATTGGCTAATTTGCTTGCAGAGAGACTTGATTACTATCTAATTTCGGAATTATATTTAATTATTGATCAATTGCTAGCACTACTCGTTCAAGTTTTACACCAGACGTTGACACCACAACGTACCGTATCTTACTGTATGAAAACAGCTGGTGACTATTTAATCGGATCCGTCAATGGAATGCAGACAACACTAGCCTTCCAGCAACCTTGAAATAAGCCCACCCCCACCTCCTTACAGAACTTACACTACTCTATTACAAAACAAGACTGGGCAAAGCAAGAAGTCTACGATCTGCCACAAAGTGCCGAACTAAGAGTAACTTGCCCCCAACGGGACAACGCTGCAAAAATATGTACGAAAATTAAATTTGAACGTATTCAATTAACAGTACAGTATCAAGTACGGAAAATTTCTTGTACTGAGTACTGTATTCTCAATTACTATTAATTAGGTGAAAACGTGCACGGTTAATCCGCACACGGATAATCGAGAGTATACTGTATTTGGCATTTTTGTCAAAGTTGCATTACTGTTGTGGTCAATCTTATCGGGAAATGACATAAGCACAATGTCTAACGTCACCTCCTCATAATAAGTATAAATGGGTAGATGCATTTATGGTCCGTATTGACTGAATGATTAATTAGGACTCATTCTTCAATAAAATGTTCTGCCTAGTCAATATTGAGGCAATGGATATTCACAAACTTCAATGGTTATTGAGTACATGTTTGGGAATAAATTAACTTCCCCATCTTCAGCTCCAGACATCATGCACATTTTAAAAAGATATAAAAGATACATATAAAAATAGTGCCTATTAAACACGTCAAAAAACAAACTTACTGTAGGTCTAACAGGATCCCGAGCATATAAACATTAAATAAAAATTTTCAGCATTTTTTTATGTTTTTTATAGCAATAATAAAATGTTCCTTAATTTAAATCACAGAGTTTGTTATATGTTCGATGTATTTGTTGTTTGTTCCTTAAAGTGTTGCACCTGGAGAATCCTGTTGTCATTTATTATGTAAGCATGAAGAAGGTCTGACAGCTTGTATGACAGTCCATAAAGAGTTGCAACAGTACCAAAAAGGATTCTTTGATCTTGGAAGTAGGTACATAAGATGAAACCCAGTAAATATAAACCTAATATTTGAAACATTAAAAAAGAGAAAAGAAACCGAGGCAACACATACCAAAGCGGATTTACCGTATTTTCTCGCATAATTGTCGCCATCGAATAATCGTCACACCCCACATTTCAATATTTTTTTTATATATTTCGAATAATAGGTTTATAATTACCAGGTTACATTTCTTCCTTAAATATAATGTTTTTATTCTTGGGATCCCCTTAGGCCTATGTTTGTGTTTTGACGTGTTTAATACAGTGTATTTTATATTTATCTTGTATATGCCTCTTTTTTTATTTTATTTATTTATTTAATCAAAGCACAAACTACAGCTTTGCAAGCCCTTCACGCTTTTACAAATAACAACCAAATAACAAAAGTAAAATCTATACTAATATAATAAAGCTGAAGAGTTTGTTTGTAAGTTTGTTGATGTGTTTAAATGCGCTAATCTCTGGAACTACCAGTCGGATTCGAAAAATTATTTTTATGTATGATAGCCAGATTCAAGAGGAATAGTCTAGGCTATGTAGCATTAGGCTACACCTCTCAGGTAATCTTAAAGATTGATTTTTGTTCAGTAAGTCGGAAGTCAGTAAGACGGAAGAACAAGCGCTCCCGAACAGCTTCAATAATACCTAAGTCTATTGTTGCCTGGCAATGCAGACTGCATCACGTCGCACCTATCAGTGTTCTGGTGCAGAATTATGAGCTGCTTATAAATTGCAGTCACGGGGAGTAATTAGTGCAAAAAGATTTCTTAGGCCCCTTAAAACAGTTATCATGACAATAGTATGCCTCTGTATAAGGGCGATGGTGTTGGTGCAGTATACTGAGGTTATCAGCTGCAATAAACATTGGTGCTTTCCGATCCTTATCCTTGAGCGCTCCAGTTTTGTAGTAGTATTCATGATCATCCATAAATCAAATTAATCCACCAGGCGAAGCCGGTCACTACTGCTAGTATAAAATAAAATTTAATAAATCTCCAAACAAAACAAGTGCAGATAAAGAACAAGTAGAATGTCCTTGTTCGTAGCCATGTCGTCAATGGCCAAGATGACTGTTCTAAATACAGTTCAGTTCTTGTTCACCTGCTTCAGGAATGTCCTTGTTTGTTGATATGTCCAGCTCACGTTCACTTGCAATGCTATTGTACAGGGATGATATGCGGTGTTGGAAGGATCTTTGGATTATGGAATGTTTAGTGTGTGGAGAATATCTTTGAGCCTGGTAGAACAGGAAGGGGCTCTTAGTTTGAAAAGTGACAGCAGGTGTTCCGAACGGTAATGGCCATTGAAGATAGAATGTAGGAAGGACAGGTCAGTTACCTGTCGTTTCATGTTGAGAGGAGGGATGTATGGCTGAAAGTACCTGCTTAGTGGTTAAGTGTCTAAACCTTGGTATTCTGTTCCTTACAATGTGGAAGCAAAGAAGGATTGAATTCTGTTTAATGTAGCTATGTTTGACGGGCAAGAAGCTGTCCAAATGGGAGAGCAGTAGTTTGCAATGTGCTGGATTATCGAGAGGTAATAGAGGCGAAGAGCAGTGGGATTTGATATTTCTGAGAAGCGGTAGAGTATGCCAAGGAATTTCATGGCTTTGGATAAAGAATGTTGAATGTGTTCCTTAAATCTTAGCTGGTTGTCAAATATGACCCAGAGATCTCGCTGATGCGCAACTGCGGTAATGGGCATGTCAAGTAGGGAATATGTTGTAGGTGCTGGGGAGTTACGTGGGGTAATTGTTAATTGTTAAAGAGCTGCATTTATCTGGGTTTGGTTTCAACTTCCATGAGCGACACCAATCGGATAGGGCGTTAAGTGAGGACTGAAGAAGTGCGGCGTCGGCTGGTGTCATAATTTCCTGTGCACGACGTTTGGAGTTGAAGAAGGGAAAGTTAATGTATTCCCCACACATGCACTCATTAACCATTGAAGTTATATAAATATCCATTGCCTCAGTATTGACTACTCGGAAAGTTTATTGAAGGACGAGTCCTACTTAACCCCCGTAATTGATCACATATAAGATTTAATAACGGTTTACCATGAAAATAAGTTTCTTTAAGGTGGAATAAATTGTTTTATTAAAAAAAAAAAAAAAGACGAATGATTATCTTGTTTTACCTAAATTTGGGAACTGACGGTTTAGGCTGTTAATTTATTTGAAACTTATATACTAATACATTCAAGGCCTCCATCATTTTGGCACATGAGCGAGTGTGATAATGTAGAGATGAGCCACCTTGACTCATTTCTATATTCGGCGAAGTTTTAAGTAACAATGGGTGCCCTCCCTGATGCCACTTGCATATCCTTTTCCACTCTGCTGTCACCATGATTTGAATCATTGCCACCAAGCTTCAAAGCCCAATAGAGAAGCCATTGTTTCATCATACCCTGTTCATCAATTAAGTGCAACAAAAGTTACACCACTGTCCTCTCTTTTGCCCCACTGCTATAAATTAGTTTGAATTTGGTATAATATACAAGTGAGAGAGGACAGATGATGAATAAGAAGCTTGAGAAAACAACATTCCATAAGAGACAGTACTATCTTCCTGTATGAAAATTAAATCATACTCTCCTAATCAAAGAGAAATCATTATTCCCCTTGAAGTATAAGTTCTGGGGCCGATAACCTAGATGTTAGGCCCCTTAAAACAACAATTATCATCATCATTATTTAGAAACGATCGTCTCTTTCGTCTTTCAATTTAGGCAAACTTGATTTCATACATGCCATTATTTGGTCCAGCAGATTGGCAGAGGTAACCGATTTTGGGGGTGACCGAGGAGAAGGTACATCAATTTTAGCTCCAGGTTCTTTCACTATCATCCATAATTTGGGACGATCACTCTCCTTTCTCAATGAAGAGGAATTGTGCTTACTCCCACTGGGTGCACCTTCCTTCTTCACGAATGGGGAGATATATTTTCGAGGAGTATCATGACCTAATGCTTCCTTTTTAGTAGCAGAGTGTAGAAGATAATCGCTAGAATTATCCAAATCGGTAGCACTTTTTGTCACCGACACAGGTTTAACTATTCCTGTATCTTGTTTAACAGATGCAACATATGACTTCTCATCATCTTTCTTTTTCAAAATTAATGTAATAGGCTTTTTGTCGACTTCATTATTTGAATTGGCATCTTTCTTTGGTGATTTATAACGCCGTTTCTCATGCTTATGTTCTTTTCTATGTCTGTGCCCATCGCCATGTTCCCTAGATCTTTCTTTGTGATCCACTTTAGTAACAATTAATTTTACTCTCTTCTCCTCATGCCTTCTTTCCTTGTCATCCTTTTCTTTGGTCTTCTCCTTCTGTTCTACATCGCATACAGTGTAAGTCTTTTCTACATCAGGTCTACAAACTTCTTTCTGCTTCTCACACTCATCTTTCTCACTAAAACGTTCTGAACTGAAGTCTAACTTTAAGACAATTTTTTCACTTCTTCTTTCCTCTCTTTCTTCATTGTCTCCCTCTTTATCCTTGCACACAGAACTAGCATGTTTCCTATGGTCTACATCACTCTCCTTATGGGTAATTATTTTATTTTCAGATAACTTCAGTCTCCTCTTTTCTTTGTCATAATCCTCTCGTTCTCTTTTCCTAGACCTGCTTTCCCCTTTACTTCGTTCTCCTTCCCTATGGTCTCGTTTACATTTGTCCTCTTCTTTTCCTCCACTTTTCTCATCAGTTCTTTTCTTCTCCTTTTCCTTCTTATGTTTGTCCAGTCGAGGCTCATCCTTGACTTCCTTTTTCAATACTTCACAAGATGCTTTCTCCAAATTCTTCTTCTCCTTGTAATGGTGCTGCGCAGTAACCACCCGTGAATGTTTCACATCTTGGAGGCTCAATGAATCTGTATAGTACTGTTTCAAGCGTACATGCCAGGCTGCAAAGAAAAACACAAGAGTTAATTAAGTATATTTTGCACTGATTACAAACAAAAGAGCAATAAAAATATGATCATGAATATCAGAATTAATTCATATTCAAAACACAGGATGAAGTCTAGAGTAGGCACATCAAACACATGCCTATAGTTTGTTAAGGGTTATTGGATGCAAGTTCTCTCTAGAGAACTTGTTTGGGACATAAACCCAAGTTGTCCTCACTACTGAAACTGTATATTAATGAGGCTACACAACAATTCAGCCACAAACTTATCATCCAGATGTGTTGCATAATATTTTACGTTGACTTTGGTTTCTCAACTCTACAAAAGAAATTGTCAGCTCCTGACCCAGCATATTCATTTTATTCTCAAATGCCTGTAATCTGAACATTTTATTGCAGTAAGTTTCATTGATCACCCCAGTAATCAAACTACGGCAAACGCATGCTTGTGTTTTGTAGGGAACTCCCACTTGAAGAAAAGTGAAGTCAAAAGTTTGATGTTAGTGTGGATGTTTATCACATGGGTCTCCATAACATAGCTGGCCGAGCACCACCTGTAATGAACGGTGAGGGGTTTGACTACACTATGAAATGAATATTTCTTTTATCATTCCATCAGTTATATGGAAATAAACAATCAGGTTGCTTTGATTTACATCTGACCCCTCTCTATATCTAGGTTTCAAATTCAGGTAGATAAGCTGCTAGTGTCATTCTAAAGATGATGTACCAAGTTTAAATTTACATTTAGTCAGGTTTGTCAATATAACACCAATACTGTTGCAAGAGTAAAACTTCTCAAGTGGCATGCCCCAGTAGCATTTGTGCTCGGCACCCTACTCAGATTCAACACTCAAAATTCAATACTCAATCCTTGATTGATTCATAAAATATTAACTAGTCAATTCAGTGGAGACTTAGATAGGATATTACCAGCATTGAGCTGAATATCAACGTGGGGTGAAACACTTCTATTTCACTCAGATAGGCGACAGCATCTGTTCAATCAGAGATCAGATAGCTTTGTCAGGTAGGATTGGTACCCGGAACGATGAAAGACCACCCGATATGTCAACTTCAGGAAGGAGATAGCTATGCCAACATCGCCCATGATGATCTACAAGCCGGTGAGCTCATGTACATTTGTCAGTTGCACGTCGGAGTTAGTTTCTGTTAACTTCACTGATTTAAACCAAGAACTTCCATTTTTTTATTTCACTGTTTGAAAGGTCGCAAGACATCATTCACCTCATCCTGTGTTTAAAAAATTATTTTTAACTATCCATGACTTTCAGTCAATTTTTTCCCAACGCTATACTTCCCAGATGTCAAGATAGTAGAATAAGGCGTTTTTCAGCTAGCCTCTGTTGCCCCTTCCTCGAAATTAATGAGTCTCATTTTAATAACAAGTATAAACCTATCTCACAACCGTCTGTTGGAGAGTGGCGCCTTATTAACCGAGCTATTTACTGTACTCTTTCACAATCACTAGGTTTGACACGTTACAACTTAGCACCCGACAGTGGGACGAGATTGTTAACCACCCCGAAACGTTACAACATGACGCCCAATTGAGGGGTAGGTTTCATATACCCCTTGAAACGTTAAAAAAAGCTGCTAGTGTCATTCTACAGATTATGTACCAAGTTTAAATTTACATTAAGTCAGGTTTGTCAGTATAACACCAATACAGTTGCAAGAGTAAAACTTCATCCAATACTAAATCTTCACGAGTGGCATGCCCCTGTAGTATTTATTAAGCCCTTTGTGCTCGGCACCCACAGCAATCATGAGCTGCCGTAAGTCCACTGGCGACTGATCTAGAAAAATGTTAAAAACCAACTACTTGTGGAAATTAAGTATTTTACAATCACCCCTTCTCTTTATTGTGGTTATGGACGAGGTAATGACACGGATAGCAGGAAAGATAGGAGAAGATAAGATGAAAGCAATGGTGTTTGCAGATGATCTCATGGTCTGGGGAAACAAGGAGGAGGAAATTCAGGAGCAACTGAAGGCTTGGGAAGAAACAGTGGGAGAGTACGGATGGAAGTTCAACATCAGTAAATGTGAGATCCTGTTAACGACCAGGAAAAAGGAAAGACCAATGAGTGGGATAACACTTGGAGGTGGACAGCTGAAGAAGGTGGAAAGTCTCAAGTACTTGGGAAGTATAGTGGAGGAAATTGGGAGAAATGACAAAGAGATTTCGGAACATGGCAGACAGGCAGAAGCATTTCTGAGAAGCATTAGGAGCTTAGTGTGGAATAAAGATGTCCCACAAAAAAGCAAGGAAGTGTTATACAGAAGCTACTATATCCCGATACTGACCTATGCTTCAGAAACGTGGACAATGAAGAAAAGAGACATAAGCAGAATACAGGCAGGTGAAATGAAGTTCCTGCGAAGTAGGATCGGAGTAACAAGAAGAGACAGGGTGAGGAATGAAAAGGTCAGGGAAATAGTGAAAGAGGAGCCCTTGCAAGGTAGGATTGAGACATCAAGACTGAGGTGGTATGGACACTTGAAGAGAATGGATGAGAAAAAGCTTCCCAAGAGGATACATGAGATGCAGATGCAGAAGAAACGACCAAGGGGAAGACCAAGAGATAGATGGCTGAAAGGAGTGGAGGAATGTGTCAAGAAGAGAGGCGAGGACTGGACCAGAGTGACAGCGGAGAGGTGGTGGGAAGAAAGAACTAAGTGGCGAGGCTTATGTTCCAAACAGACCCAGCCTGGGGCTGGAAACTGTACAAGATGATGATGATGACAATCCAATTTAATCATTATTTTATAATTAAACATAGAAGCATCTTAGTGTGTAAAAATATATTCAAAAATATATTACAGACTGTCGAACAGGCTCACGATTCCATCAAGATAGGGTTGGAGTAGATGATCTTTCATTCCTTATCCTGAAGATTTTATTCAAAAATACACAAAACTCTCATAAAATCCCTGGTCCAGGTACCTTGTAGTAATAGGGATCTAATTTGTTACAATCCGACTCTTGAACTTTAAATGATGCTTAAAATCCTTCACCTCCCGCCGGTACAGTCACCTTGCAGAAGGCAATCAGGTATTGCCGGGTGTTGGGAGGCTTGCAAGCTCAAATGATCCTTGGGGCTATGCCAGCGGGAGCTTCAGCTCCTGGTAGGGCCACCCAAGCTGGACAGGCCTAAGGTGCTGAGCCAGACTAAGAGCGGTACACTGGTCCGCCAAGTTGGGGGTTGGGCGTGGGGCTAACAACTCTACCCCGGAAAAAAAAACCACTTGTTACCGAACCAAAGGACAAAGGAAACCGGATGGATGAAATGGATCAACGACTTTGGCAACAGAAACGCTAGATGAATTGGTATTTTGGGACATGGAATGCAAGGACACTGAGTAAACCTGGAGGATTACGGAACTTGAAGAAGGAAATGAAGAAATATAATGTAAAGCTGTCAGCAATACAAGACATCAAATGGAATGGAAGTGGAATACTTGCCATGGGGGGGGGGGGGAGACACCCTGTTCTAGAGTTGTGGGAACAGAGGATATGGAGGGACAGGTTTTCTTGTTAATAATGAGTATAAAAATGTTATACTGAATTTTAAGCCTGTTAACGAAAAGATGTGTGAACTGAGAGTGAAAGCCCGTTTCTTCAATATATCCTTCATATGTACATCCAACCGAAGATGCAGAGGAGGAAGAGAAGGATCTTTTCTAAGAGCAGCTGGAACAGGAACTAGCACGAGTGGCAAAGCATGATGATAAGGTGGTTATGGGGGACTTGAATGCACAAGTGGGAAGAGAAATTGCCTACAGGAGTACAGCGGGAAAGGAGAGTTTACACGAGGTGGCCAATGATAATGGTATTACACTGATTGATTTTGCTATAGGCAGTAACATGCTTATCAAAAGCACATGGTGCTCCCCTGATGGGATCACAGAAAACCAAATTGATCATGTGCTTATAGACAGACGGCATGCCTCAGATGTGTTGGAAGTGGATAGCTGTCGAGGAGAAGACGGAGATAGTGATCATTATCTGGTAAGAGTTAAATATAGACAAAGGATAGCCAAGTACAGAGAGATTAAGAGAGCTGTTATACATAAGTTTGATGATGCTAAATTAAGAAAGAATGAAAGCATAGCTCTGCAATACACAATGGTTTTGACAAATAAGCTTAATGAAGTGGAAGAGAAGGAAGGAAAAAGTATAGAAGAACAGTGGCAGACGGGTCAAAGATATAATACAAAACACGGCGGAAACTGTGCTGGGCAGAAAGAAGAAACTGAGAATAAGGGATTGGTTTGATCAAGAGTGTAGAAAGAAGAAGGATGTTACAAAGAAGAATAAGAACTAATGTAGAGGAATATAGGGAGAAGAGAAAAGAAGCAGACAAGGAATGTAGAAAGAAAAAGAGAGATTTTGAGAAACAGTGGATTGAGGAGTTAGAAGAGAGAAAGACGGGTCAGGAAACCAGAGAGTTCTATTCAAAGGTTAAAGATATAAAGAAAGGAATTCAACCCAGAGCAGCTTTCTGTAAAGATAAGGAGGGCAACTTGATTGGAGGTAAAGATTATATGTTAAATAGATGGGTGAATTGTGAATTTAGTGAATTGCTGAATGCGGAAATTATATATAAAGGTGAGGTAGAAGTTGGACAGAGGGAGGAGATGGGACAGGAACAAAATGGAGCAGAGACGGACCTGGAATCAGTCAAGGAACCCACAATGGAAGAAGTTGAAGATGGTATTAAGGCCCTAAAAAATAATAAGGCACCGGGAGAAGATAACATCACAGCAGAAATGATAAAATATGGAGGGGAAAAACTAACAAGACGGCTGCATGAGATCATGGTAGAGATATGGCATAAGGAGCAAATGCCAGAGCAGTGGAACATAGCAATACTCTGCCCTATACATAAGGAACATGACAAAGCAGACTGTGGTAATTATAGAGGGATAGCATTGCTGTGTATTGTGTATAAAGTTTTAGCAAAAAATATAGCTGGAAGGTTGAGAATATATGTAGAGGAATATCTAGTGTGGCTTTAGAGTTAATAGATCTACTACAGACCAGATTTTTACCATCAGACAGATCCTTGAAAAATGTTACGAGTTCAACATTGATGTACAACAGCTGTTTATAGATTTTAAACAAGCATAATTTATGATAGCATTAAAAGGAATCAGCTATGGAAGGCAATGGAAGAGGCAGGAATACCTAATAAATTAACAAGAATGGTACAAATGACTTTGGAAAAAACAACATGTAAAGTAAAGGTTGAAGGAATTTTATCAAATACCTTTGAAATTAACCAAGGATTATGACAGGGTGATGTTCTCTCCACCTTACTATTTAACATTGCCTTGGAGAATGTAATGTGAAGGATAAAAGAGGGTAACGCAGGAGGAATATTGTTTAATCGAGTGATGCAAGACCTTGCTTATGCAGATGATATTGATTTATTATTTAGGAGGAAGCAGGATTTGGAAGAGAAGCTAAGGAAATTAGAGGAATACGGGGCAGAGATTGGATTGACGATTAATCAGTCAAAAACAAAGTATATGCTAACATCTAGGAGAAAATATAATGAATTAGAGAAAAATGTGAAACTGAATGAGAAAGAATATGAACACTGTAAAAATTGTAAATATTTAGGGTCAATGATAGCTGAAAACAATGATATGAGAGAAGAAATACATGCAAGGATAGCAGCTGGAAATAGGGAGTTACTTTGCTTTAAGCGAAGTTTTTAAAGCAAGAAGTCTTAGTAAAAATCTGAAGCTGACTGTATATCGTACGGTAGTGAGACCTGTGGTGATGTATGGTACTGAGACTTGTATCACGACACAAGGTGGAGGAATTGCTAAGGAGATGGGAAAGGAACATACTCAGGGAAGTATATGGACCAGTAAAAGAGGGTGAATTCTGGCGAATCAGAAATAATATGGAGATAAGAGAGTTGTATGGTAAGCCAGATATAGTAGTGGAAATAAATAGTAGACTGCGTTGGTTGGGACATGTAGAAAGAATGACAAGAGAACAGGGTGGTAAGGAAGGTCTTCAATGGGAAGCCAGGATGACGGCGTGTGAGGGGAAGACCTAGGACCAGATGACTGGACAACGTGGAGGATCTGAGAAGGATGGGAGTCAGAAGATGGAGAACCAAAGCAGTCAACAGGAAAGAATGGGTGGAGATTGTCCGGTTGGCCAAGGCCCTACAAGGGCTGTAGTGCCAAGGAGTAAGTAAGTACAGGGTGGCGCACGAAGTGTGTCACCATTCTGTTTCTGAGTAAAAACTTTACTGTCAAGACAAACTCAAAGGAACATATACTACCATGGAGCACACTCTGTGGAGATTTATTCTAAAGCAGAACATCCTCAATATGTCCACCATTTTGATTCCTAATTTCCTTCAAACGAACACTCATGTTATCGATTACCCTATGGCACATGTTTTCCATGATTTCACTGCAAGCTTGAAGAATAAGGCATCCGAGCTCCATTAAATCATGTGGACATTTTTGGAAAATTGTTTCCTTTAGGTACCCCCAAAGAAAAAAGTCACATGGGTTGAGGTCTGGACTATTGGGGGGCCAAAATTGTTCGTCATTGAAACGATCCGTAAATCTGAGTGAAATGTCCCGCATGTCGAATCGCTCGTGCAAGAAATCCAACAGATTGTTTTCTGTGTCACTTTGCTCCATCTTGCATGAACCACTGAATGTTGAAGAGCAATGCAGCAGCAAAAAGCTGTGGAACGAAGTTATTGCGGAGCATGCTCAAATAACGCTTACTGTTCACAGTTTCTTCGAAGAACAAAGATCCAATAAATCCGTGGCTGGAAATTGCGGCATCGGAGCATGTTGTCACTCATGAAGCACTTGCGGATTTTCAGTAGCCCAAAAGCGTACATTTTGTTTGTTAACCACACCGTCCAAATGAAAATGCGCCTCGTCTGAAAACCAAACGTTGTTGAGATTTTGTTCCCTATCCTCCGCCCAGCGAGCGAACAGTAGTCTCTGCCACTTGTGTTCTGCCGTGAGCTTCTGAGCAGAGGTCATCTTGTACGGGTATATCTGGAGGTCACTTTCAAGAATCTGTTGAACGGAGCGTCTGGATATGTTCAGTTGCACTGCTGCCTTTCTAAACGATTTGCCGCGTTCTGTGCAGCAACGCGTACTGCTTCAATATTCTCCGGTGAACAAACAGGCTTCGGCCGAGGTTGCTTCGCTTCCAATACTGATCCTCTCCGTACAAATTGATCATACAGCCTACGAATGGTTCTCTTGCAAGGGGCACATCGTGTCGAAAACTGTTGACGAAACCGCCTGTGAGTCGCAACAGGACTTTTTGTTTCATGAAAAAGTAGCACAACTGCGGATCGCTGCTGCGTTGTTAAGTCTTCCATTGTCGGCCATGTTGGAAACACTGGTCTCTAGCGACGGTATCGTGAATTACGTGTCATTTCATAATTTATTTGTTTCTCCAAGCTCCACTGTTACTGCTGTTAAGATGCTGAACGGAATATTTAGGGGGACTCATAAATGATGTACGAAACAAATGGTGACACATTTTGTGCGCCACCCTGTAAGTAAAATCCTTCTATCAACTGACAATGCAATGGATGTATTGACCAAGCTTGCTAAACAGGAAGCTCAGTGAGCTCTCAAACTGAGGTGGTGTGTTTCATCTGAATTTCCAATAAAGCCCAATGTACACATCAATACCAGACGGACCAACTAGGTTGTGAAACTACACTGACCGGCAAAAAAAGTGGAACAGTTAAAAAAAGTAATATAAATAGTATAAATCTAGCCTTGAAAAATATTTAATCACATTTTAAAAGCTTTTCATGCATTAGAACAAACATCTGAAACATCCGTGAATAGAAATTGATAATGACATTTCTTAGGGTGGTTTATTACCACCAATTACCCCCAATCCTCGATGAGTCTATCTTAATGGTTTTATGGCGGGAAGCGGACTGGAAGCGTTTGAGGTTTACGAGTGTTGTCGCTCGCTTATTGTTGTTCTAGGGATAACAACTGGCACTTGTTGAACACGTGTGAACCATTGTCACACATTTTAGCAAGTTATACATTTGCAGTTCACACTAAAACATGCCTCTTAGCCGTGAAGAAGCTGCACAGGCAGTTGCATTAGTGGAGGATGGCCGCAGCTTCCGTTATGTTGCTGAGGTCATTGGATCATCTCTCGGTAGCATACATCATGCAGTGCAACGTTACAGAGAGCTCCGAACATACGACAGGAGACGAGGGTCAGGCCGTAGAAGACGCACAAGTGCCAGGGATGACAGATTTCTCACCATCCAAGTTCTGCGTGATCGGCATACCACAGCAGTTCAGGCACAAAATCAACTGGAAAATGTCAGAAATGTGAGAGAGAGTGAGCGAACAGTAAGAAGAAGGTTTGAAGAAGCTCATCTTTCGTCCAGGAGACTTGCACGTGGACCCGCACTCGAACGGCATCACAGAGAGGCGCGTCTTTGCTTCGCAAGGCAGCATCTGGGATGGACCCACGAGCAGTGGGCCTCTGTTCTCTTCACTGACGAGAGTCGCTTTAACCTTAGATCTCTTGATGGAAGAGAAAGAGTGTCGAGAAGGCGCGGGGAGAGGTACAGCCCTGTTGCTTTCTCCTCCAGGACTCCATTTGGAGGTGGCTCGGTTATGGTATGGGGTGGCATCAACGTTATGGCCCGCACTGAGTTGGTGTGCATCGATCACGGGACGCTCAATTCCCAAAGGTACATCGAAGAGATCCTGATGAACCATGTGATGCCCTTTGCGCCTTTCATTGGTCAGAATTTCATGCTGATGCAGGATAATGCCCGCCCTCATACTGCTCGCTGTGTTGTACAATATCTGCAGGAAGTGGAGATTCAAACCCTGGACTGGCCAGCTCGTAGTCCTGACTTGAACCCCATCGAACATGTATGGGATACGCTTGGAAGGAACGTCAGACAGCATGACCACACCACCTTGGCACAACTGAGAACATCGCTGCTGGAGGAATGGGATCGCATCCCGGCAGATGCCATTCGACGAGTTGTGAACAGTATGCCTGAGCGTTTACAAGCTGTAATAGACACTAAAGGTGGAAACACCCGTTTTTAGTGACCAGTGTTCTCTTGCAGTGACCTTTGTCACAGATGGCAAAAAAATATGACTTGGCACCCTCTAGGCTGTTTGGCATCATGAAACAGAAGGAAGCTATTCTGACCGTGGAAGTCGAGTGCGGTTCTGGGGCAAAAATACGGAAGATATTCGTTCTTCGCCGTACGAGGAACTTGAAAACTTTTTAATGAAATCGTTCGAGGGAAAAAGGAGTGAGAACGCTCCAATTGACGGGAACATACTTTAACAAAAAACTCGAAAAATCGCACTTAAGCTGGGTTTGGTCGATTTCCATGCTTCTAATGGCTGGTTTGATCGCTTAAAAAAAAAACAAAAAAAAAAAAAAAAACGGCACAATCTTTCGTTCCAAAACATGTGCGTCGAGAGTAATGACGATACAGTTGTTTACTGGATAAAGAAAACGTTTGTTACTTGTGATGATATCCTAACCTCAGCACCACAGATGGATGTTGGAGACCTTTGTGATGATGCAAAAAGGCAAAGTACTGAAGAGGAAGAAAAGAAGAAGAAGATCCAGCAGAACCAACTTTTGGGGCAGCAGTGGAAGGACTGGATATTGTCCGCCGGTACTTCTCCTCCTTCAGTGTTGTTGAAGAGCTCATCAAGTCTCAACCAAATTGAGAGAAAACTTCTTTCCATGAGACATCTGGGCAAGAGGAAGCAAACTATTTTACTGGACTACTTCAGATAGTGAAGGTTAATACTGAGACCGTTAGCTCAACATTTACGAATCTAATGTTCCCCAATTTAATATGGCGGAATAGCATCATTTTCAAGACGTACGTTCATTTCTTTTATTCTACTTAAGCGATCGAACTGAAGCTTTGTTTGATGATCCAACATAATGATCTTAATCTCCTGGTACTGAATTCACTAGCTTACTTTTGATGAATTAGAGAAGCATTACATATGTCTTTCCTTAAAATGAACTCCTGTGAATTGTTACAGAATGCTGCCATTTCTATGGGAGGAGTGATAATTAACCAAAGATATTTTTTTTTTGTTATTCCTGTCTTCATTTGAGGGGCTTGGACATCGTGGTCATTAATCCCCGTGTACTTGGGTGTGGGGATGTGTAATTTTGTCTGGTAACCTGTGTTAATGTGATGGCTGCACTAGTGAGTGTATTTGTAATTCAGGTGAGGATGGGGTTGAGAAAGAGGCGGTGTGGCCTAAAGATAGGAACCATTCAGGATTTGCCTGAAGTAGAAATGCGAAACTAAGGAACGCCACTTCCAATCAGCAGAGGTGGGATTCTAACTCACACTGTGCAGTAAAATTCCACTGTAGTGAACACCAGTATACATTTTCAGAAAAGAAAGATAATTTTTTGGTCTCTTCCGTTTCCCTATTTACCGTGTGTTGAAATATTTCATTTTAACGAATTCAGAACTTTCAGTACAAAGAATAAAAACTCGACCTTTCGCGCTGTGCTGCGCTCTGGTGACAAATCTATAGCTGGTGAGGATGACGCAGCTCTCTACTGTAAGGTATCGCTTGATGGAAAGGAATGTTCAGTTTGTCGTGATGGAAGCGAGTGTTACAAAGAGTCTAAGAAACTGTTGTGTGGTTGGTTGCAAATACACGTACAGAAACAGTCCTCCCGGTACTAGATTTTTTAATTTTCCTAATGATAAACAGCATATAATCAGAAGGAAAGCTTGGATTACAGCAGTGAGGCGAGACAGGAAACCATGGGCTCCCAGTAAAAATGCACGTATTTGTAGTCATTTTGTTAACGGAACACCTACAAGGGATCCCGACATTCCTGGTTACATGCCCAGACTCTACTTGAAACCTACTTCATCCGACCAGCACGAACAAAAAAGGGAAACTGCAAAGGCGACGAGATACAAGAGACGGAAACTTAGACATGGAAAGGAATTAGTTGACAACAATCTCGTGAAACAATGCATTGATGCTAGCACACAAACTGATATAATGGAAGTAAGTACAGCCAACATTGATGTCAATATAATGTTTTCTTCATTAAGAAATAATGGAGAAGCTGAAGTTCAAACTAATCGACTGGCACCTCGTGAGAATAAACAAACAATGACAGATACGTGTTATAAAGCAGACTGTGGTGTAAATGTGGATAGTTGAAGCATAAATAAAATATTCTGTGGCTACAAATCCGTGCAAGAAAAGGACTCGCATCTCCTTGAAATGAAAATGAAAATCCACAGCCTGCTTCCAGTCTCCGACCGGGTCAGGAATGGAATGAATGAAGCCCCCATCTAGCGGCGAGGATATGAATTGTGCCGGCTGCCGAGGCCTGATGCACTCCTCTGGGGCAATGATTAAATGAATGACAGATGAAATGAAATGATAGTGGAGAGTGTTGCTCTCACATACAATTGCCGGCACAATTCATATCCTCGCCGCTAGATGGGGGCTTCATTCATTCCATTCCAGACCCGGTCGGAGACTGGAAGCAGGCATCTCCTTGAAATAGCGGGTGTAAAATTAGAAGTGTTCAGTGTTCTGTTATCCTTGGTATCCGCTATAAAAATTAATTGCTCTCTAGGCAGAGAAAACATGCTACTTCTCTTCCTCATGAAGTTGAAGCTAGGAATTGGTTTTGCTGCTCTTGGTATATTTTTTTAATTGTCACAGGACTACAGCATCAGCCAACTTTAAATTCATTCTGCAGAATATGTTTCAGAATACCAATGATTGGATTTTCTGGCCACAGAGGTTCACTATAAAGAATACCATGCCTAATGCATTTAAAAAACATTTTGAAAATTGCACATGCATAATAGATTGCAGTGAAGTCCCTTGTGAAAGACCTCAAAGTGTCCGTCAGAGAATTTTAATGCTCTCGCATCATAAGAACACCTTTACTGTAAAATTTCTTGTTGCGATCACCCCATCCGGATATACTGTATTTGTTTTCTTTCTAAATGTTACGGTGGAAGAGCGACTGATAGCTACATTACACTTCATTCAGGCATTCTGAACTACATTCAGCCAAGTGACCTTGTGATGTGAGACAAAGGATTTCCGCAGATTAAGACGTGCCTTGAAGATAAAAACGCTGTAATGCTGATGCCTCCTTTTGCTTATAATCCTCAATTTTCAGCTGAGGAAATTAAAACAACATATGACATAGCATCAGTTAGAATCCATGTTGAAAGAAGTATTCACAGAATGAAAGTTTTTAAAATACTGAGCAACAAAATAACTACGGATTTATTACCTCATATAGAAAAGATTCTTCATGTTATTGGAGTTTTGGTGAACTTAAGTCCTCCTATCATCAAGTCGTAAAGTAACCTGATACTTTCTCTCAGCTGAGCGAGACCCTGAATGGAATGCCAGCAACCCCCTTCCCCTAGTTTCCTACGGTCAAGATCAGACAGTGATAACTTAAAATAGAACCGGTACCGTACATACGTGATTCAATTAATTAATCATGCAATCAACATATAATGAGAAACCAATTCTAGATTGTATTAACTTACACCATGCTTATATGTACTATTGATGATTATTATTAGAGACGGGAATTTGCCTATTTGCCTATTTTATTCCTGTGTTTAGAAACGTAGGCTTTCGAGATATAAATCCGTTTTAGGGTCTTTTAGGCTAGATTTCGTTGGTTTTATTGTGCCTATAAATGCCTATTTCAAGGGTTTGTGCCTATTTGGAGTATAATTGCCTATTTGATGCCTTTTGACTGTATTTTAAATTGCATTATATTGCAGCTGGTGTGCTCGACAGAATTATATTCTCATTTCTCAATATGTGTTTACCCCACGAACAAGAATGGGAATTCTCCGAAGTCACCAGAAATAGCACTTGGGAAATTTCCATCAGAAGAAACTAGGAACAATTTGACCTCGAAGCCTTCAACCCCTCCAACCTCGCAAGACACATGTGAGAACCAATCAACGTCGAATTATGTTGCACAACCTGTATCCCCTACCTCCCTCTCGAAGCGTACTGTGTAAGCGTACGCTTTATCTTCACTTCAGATTCAGAACTTAGTGTGAATTATTGTGAAGAAGAAGTGTGTCCGTGGCAATCTCGAAATATAAATTATCGAAGTCTTACCGGCTGAAGCAGTGGATCACACGGGATACCAATTTCACTACCGACGGTAGAATTGTCTTCTGCCAAGCTTGCTGTAAAGAGTTAATTCGTTTGTTTCTTTTATGTTTTTGTGATTGAGAAGTACGATCGCATTTCATTGTAGCATTTATAAGCCTATTAATTTATGTATTGTGGCAAGTTGTTTTGTTGCTGTTGTTGTTTTGACATGAACTCTCAATAATTTATATATAGAAATGTAAATAATCATTTAATTACTGAACGAGGAGTTAGAACGCTGGTGGTCTCTTGTCCCAGAGTGGATGAAAATTAAAAATCGGTATTTTGAACTCTGACTCATTTCCTGTGAAAATAGAGATTTATAACTTAAATGCAATTTTTTTTGAAAAAGTTGCGAGTAACTTTCCCCAGCGCTATGTGTGTCTCTAGTCTGGGGAAGCGTTAAGCTCCCAGGTTAGGGCCACGAAACTGCCAACAAGCCTCTAGCATCCCCTCTAGAGTCTTGCTAAATTGTGGCAAAAAGTAAGGTTATGGGCGAATGCCACAATTTCAAATTTAGCGGTTTTCTAATTTTCAACGAGGATTGCATGCTTGTGGGTACACATCATGCAGGATCTATTGCAGGCAACAGAAAATAGAGAAGAGTGGAATACCCCTGGTGGAGTCATGTAGGATTGTTGAAGTAGTCAGGGGAATGTTGGAAGGAACCTCTGGGAAGATAGCCGCTGTCAGGGAAAAGTTTGATAGGGTCCTGCAGAGGAATCCAGGATGGGAAGCAGTGGTAAAGGTAGCCAGTGTGCTACGAGGTGAGATAGATGAAGCAATTGACCTAAAACCAGATGCAGTGGCTTCGTATAAGTTTTGCCCAATCACTTCATGTGATGTTCAGAGATCCTTCTCTCAATATAAAACATTCTTCATGACAGGAGAACAAACTTATTACCAGAAAACATTGAAAAGTTGCTTGTTGTTAATACTTATTATAGTAATTAAATATGTTATTAAATTGTAAGAAATTTTTTCATGCCTATTTTGTTGCCTATTTTACACGTTAGTGCCTATTTACATGCCTATTTTGGCTATTTTAAGAGCCTATATGCCTGCCTATTTTAACTGTTTTTAGTGCCTATAATTCTCGTCTAATTATTATACATAATGTACTGTATTTATACTAATTGTGTCCTTCACAACTTGTTACAAATATACTGTAGGAATGGTAGAAAAGATTGTCATGGACAAGATCACGCTGATATGCCGTTACTACACTGGTCAAAAGAATTAGGGGATCGGTTGAGATATCTAGGTTCTGATGTATTGTCATCGGCAGAATGACCTAAAATGGATCGACGTCTTTCTGTCGGTTCTACGGAGTGGAGACAACAACATTACGGCAACCGAGATAGTGGTAATAACAGAAAGTTGCTGCAGAGGGGGTTGGCGTGCACGTGTGTTTACTCTACCACACGAATGACACAAGCAGTTGGGTTCAGATGGTGTAGTGAGCAGGTAGTGCAATGCAACAACAACGTGACTTACCCAAAGGTATGGCAAGGAGTGCCATAGGAAGGTTGGAAGCGGGACAGACACAGAGGGAGGTGCCTGCGGCTATTGGAGTGTCCCAAAGTGTAATTTCCAGGACCTGGACGCGATTTCAGACAACAGGAACCGCTAAATAAAGGCCAGACCAAGGTCGTTCACGGGTAACATCAGCAAGAGATGACCGTTATCTCCGGTTAACAGCCCGTCGAGACAGGAGGCTGAACGCAACTCAGCTGCAATGCACTCTACAGGCGGCAACAGGACGCGATATATCAACACAAACAGTCCTAAATCGCTGTCGGGAAAGTGGCCTCTGCGCACGGAGGCATATGGTGTGTGTCCCATTAAAACCACACCGCCGGTTAGCTCGCAGAAACTGGGCGGAGGAACATCAGGATTGGCATCGTAATGAATGGCGCCGGGTTCTGTTCTCAGATGAGTCAGGATTTTGTGTCCAGCCAGACAATCGTCGTTCCCTCATCTGGAGAGAACATGGAACTCTGAACAATCCCGCTTATGTGCAGGAAACCTCACCATATCATGGTGGTGGACAAATGGTGTGGGCAGGAGTCAGTATTGGCAGACATACGGACCTCTATGTCGTTCAGAATGGCGCTTTGACTACTCAGAGGTATCGAGACGAGATCCTTTGACCGTTTGTTGTGCCCTATGCTGGTGCCATAGGCGATGGGCTCATTCTGGTGGACGATAACGCACGTCCCCACAGAGTTGCACTGGTGGACAGCATGCTTGACGACGAGGGCAATGAATGAATGGAATGGCCAGTTTGTTCACCGGACTTAACTCCGATTGAGCATGTCTGGGATGGACTTGGCAGACGCATTGCAGCCACACCAGCATCTCCCACAATGGTTGCCGAGCTGGATATTGCACTCATGGAAGAATGGCCAAATATCTCTCAAGAGCTGATTGATAACCTCGTAATGTCCATGCCACGCAGATGTACAACTGTCCTGGCCGTCCGAGGTGATCACACAGCATATTAGAGGGCAACGAGAATGACATTTTCACTATTATGGTAGCCCCATGGTGCCTCGCTCTAAGTAAACACCATGTAAACCTCCAGTAAAGAGTTGAGACAGCACAATATCGTACTATAGCACACACAAGTTACAATTGTAATTGAACTCTGAATAAAATACGTTACCATATGTATCTTGTGTATGATATCTCACCTGATCCCCTAATTGTTTTGACCAGTGTATGTGTGAAAATGAATGGTAGATAGTGTTCAAAATAAAATTTCTGCACTGTTGGAATAACACTTGAAAGGAATTTCTCGTTTCTTAGAATTCTGACGTTTACACTGCCCTTGGGAGAGTATATAAACAGGTTACATACATTTAAATTTGAAATGTACATTGATACCTGTACCTGGGTGTAATATACATGGGTCTCCATTAATTTTACTTCCACATTATTATTAATGTACAAATATGGGATATTGCACAGTTTCCTTTCAATACCAGGCTTTTCCCGGCACGCATACGGACACATGATCTCGAGAAGAGATGGAAACCCTTCATGATGTTCCCGTAGAGCAATCCCGTCTGGACTGCAGCAGAGCCATGGTTGTCCATGTTTTACAAGCAAGCTTACCTGCCATACGGAACATTGGAGTAATGCACAGAATTCCATTATCACATTCGTTTCATTATCCCTTCCATACCTAACTGCAGGAGTATTTATGTCTTTGGAGTTATGAATTACAGATGCTAGTTTTTGGTAATCCCCACTTTGTAATGTTATGATCCAGTGCACATTCGAATCAATCTCTGCTGAAACCACAAGTGACATCGAGACTGTGCCATTGTCTCACATGCAATTTCATATTTTTTTAAATATTGATTTTCACTTTGTCACAAAATCGCAACACTTCACTGGACAACATATCTTCATATTCTTTTTTCACTAGCACTATCTTACCACAGCCCTTGTGAGTACTTTCATAGCACTGATATGGTACTTGAGATTGGTTGTCAAATCCATGGAGGCACTGAGTCACAGATGCTTTCTCAGCTAGTCCTACAGCATTATCCACGACGTGGTCTATAATTGAATTACTTACGGAAGACTAGACTCCTTCGCATTCCTCCTCTAAAACTCCCGTTAATGCACAATCGATGTTCTTAAGACTGGCATATAGTTCTTCTTTGCTGAAATATTCGTCATTTCCTCTCTCTGGCATGCAGTAAACTGGTCGCTTAGTTGTTTTCTTCTCTATCATTTGCCTATGCTTTCACCTTTAGTATATCCTACGGGAACATTCCTAGGTTTCTCCCACCGCTGCAGAGAGGAAGTACTAAAAAGCTTGTAGTTTAACGTGACCGTTAATCTCGCGATCATAAGCCACGGGACCTCCGTTTTACGTGGAATCCGAACCACAGGACATGGCATTTCACATCGAAAATCTCACATGCATTGACCGGGAATCGAACCCGATCCGCCTTGGTGAGAGGCATACAGCTTGACCGCTGCGCCACCACGCCCCTAGAGGAAGTACTAGAATGGTCTCTTTCTGTGTTAACATAATAACACAACGCAGCAATATGCTTACAGCATTGGGAGAAGCCGGCTTTGCACTGGCATTCAGCGGATTGAAGATTTCTTTCGTGATCGATCTGAAAGAAACACGAATTATAAAGACAATGATGGGCATGATAGCCTAGTGGCTTACCCATGATAATTTGAGACATAAACTAATGCTGATTGGGCCTATTGATAAAAGTTTCCATAAGTATCATAGGAAATATATAATATTTTAATGCTTACTTGAAGTTTGACGGTATACGGTGATTGATTTATGTTTGTTTCTCTCAAACATATGCCGGCAATTTCCCCTCCCGACGTTTCTCTCACTTTGAGTACATGGCAACTCTCATTGAGTTTTGCACCTTTCTTCAGGGTGGAAGGTCTAAAATAAGTCCACTGTATCTGCTCAAAACCAACAAAAACCTCAACAGAGCACGACATTGGAGCGGTAAATATAATTGCTTGCTTGCCTAGACTCAAAGGCAATTGCGTCAGTCAGTCATCCTGCGTGTTGTACAAGCATCCGCTAGGGGCACCAGCGTTCAAAATCCAGCGAGGCGCACGAGGTCTATATGTAACTTTATTTTATCAAATTATAACTGAAATTCATCCTGTTTTAGGATATAAATATTTTCCTTGTTACATTGTTATTCATACGATATGATCGTTATTCTTTGTACATGTACCGTACACGATTGGGCGAGCAGGATATCGATTTGTGTAGCCAATAGGCTTCACCCATAAACCAATATAAGATGTAACATTATTGGCCGAGTAGGAGCACCAAGTTTAAAATCCACCAATAAACGTTACGGTTTCATATCTCAACCCTGTCTAGTAGTTTGTTTTTCTGCTTTTGTTTCTTTTTATTCCGTAGCACGCTTTTAAGTGGCGTTTGCGGCATTGTGTTATTTATGGCTCAGTCTTCTTTGGATTTTTTTTCTTCCTCTTCAGTATAAACACATTTCATATGTCGCAAGAGCTGTCGGAGTGTGTGACCCATTATTGGTATATTAACTATTTCTAATGCAAAGAATGCATGCCCTGAAGTGTTTACAACAGTTAGTGAGATGTGATCATTCAACTTCACAACTCATTCCGTAATTGGTGGGTTCTCCCAAACTATGTTCGAATAAAAATGAAGTACGCATTTCCAGGTCCGATTCCCCATTATCCATTTAATTCTATTTAATTGATATTGAGATTTTTGCTTAGCAAGGGGGTAGTAGTGCAAGTCATTAGGGGGTAGGAAATAGTGGTGGACAACTGAGGTTATGGCAGTCTCATAATGAAAGCAGTGGCCACTTTGATGTTGATGATGATGATATACACACATCAAAAAAAGTTTTGCATCACCTCGGTTCCAAGAGTTCCGGAACCTTTAAATACAAAGGGAATAGAGATCAACACAAACAACATTTCAGCTCGTTTTATTGCTCATGAGACCCACACATTGCATGTTGTACCAGCATACAGCTAGACTTGCAGCATTTGTGGTCCAGATTGCAGTACACACCACTACCTCTAATACCCAGTAGCACGTCCTCTTGCATTGATGCATGCCTGTATTCGTCATGGCATACTATCCACAAGTTCATCAAGACACTGTTGGTCCAAATTGTCCCACTCCTCAACGACAATTCGGCGTAAATCTCTCAGAGTGGTTGGTGGGTCAAGACGTCCATAAACAGCCCTTTTCAACATATCCCAGGCATGTTCGATAGGGTTCATGTCTGGCGAACATGCTGGCCACTGTAGTCGAGCGATGTCGTTATCTTGAAGGAACGCATTCACAAGATGTGCACGATGAGGTCGAGAATTGTCGTCCATGAAGACAAATGCCTCTCCAATATTCTGCCGATATGGTTGCACTATGGGTCGGAGGATGTCATTCAGGTATCGTAAAGCCGTTTCGGAGCCTTCCATGACCACCAGTGGCGTACGTCGGCCCCACATAATGCCACCCCAAAACATCAGGGAACCACCACCTTGCTGCACTCGCTGGACAGTGTGTCTAAGACGTTCAGCCTGACCAGGGTGCCTCCAAACACGTCTCCGACGATTGTCTGGTTGAAGGCATATGCGACACTCATCGGTGAAGAGAACGTGATGCCAATTCTGTGGGGTCCATTCAGCATGTTGTTGGGCCCATCTGTACCGCGCTGCATGGTGTCGGGGTTGCAAAGCTGGACCTCGCCATGGACGTCGGGAGTGAAGTTGCGCATCATGCAGCCTATTGCGCACAGTTTGAGTTGAAACACGACGTCCTGTGGCTGAACGAAACGCATTATTCAACATGGTGGCATTGCTGTCAGGGTTCCTCCGAGCGGCAATCCGTAAGTAGCGGTCATCCACTACAGTAGTAGCCCTTGGGCGGCCTGAGCGAGGCCTGTCATCGACAGTTCCTGTATCTCTGTACCTCCTCCATGTCCGAACAACATCGCTTTGGTTCACTCTGAGACGCCTGGAAACTTCCCTTGTTGAGAGCCCTTCTTGACACAAAGTAACAATGCGGACGCGATCGAACTGCGGTATTGACCTTCTAGGCATGGTAGAACTACAGACAACATGAGCAGCGTACCTTCGTCCTGGTGGAATGACTGGAACTGATCGGCTGTCGTACCCCCTCCGTCTAATAGGCCCTGCTCATGCATGGTTGTTTACATCTTTGAGCAGTTTTAGTGACATCTATGAACAGTCAAAGGGACTGTATCTTTGATACAATATACACAGTCAACGTCTATATGCCGGAGATCTGGGAACCGAGGTGATGCAAAACTTTTTTTGATGTGTGTATATAAAATTCACAGGATTTGTGTGAAGTAATAGATCAATATTTAATTGCTAGCAAGATTAAATTGGGGTGCTAGAAGCTTGAGAGAACCTCTTCTAACAAATATGTTACTAACATTGGAGTAATTAAGTCTCATATTTCTTTTTAAAACCACCAGGTATGTCTCAAGTATTTGATGGGAGATGCAAATATATTACATTTTGCACAATAATTTCCATTTTCGCAAGTAATGCAGTTGGTTGGTGTGCAATATTGGAAAACTACTTTCAATTACTATTAATAATTACTTTGTGAATATACGTATATCCTAATTTTCCTCTCATCTAATAAATATTGAGCATTTTCGTGCATAAAGGCATGTTGAAGTATTATAGATCCTGCAACGAATATGACACCAGGTGAATTCTTACGAATTGAGTTATTTCAGTATAACAAAATTTCATTATACTGGTACAGGGTCTTTATTTCTGCTTGGCAAGATGATTCCGCTCGACCTTGGCCGCCGGTCCCCGGCTGCTAGCCGGCAGTTACAGATTGGCACGCACGTTCTCCGGCCGCATTTCCCGGGTATTCCCAAGCTCTTTCTGTGGTCGACGTGTGAGCTCCGAGCTAATTGAGAGTTTTATAAAGCTACTGTGTACTGTATATTGTATTGTAATGTGCCCGTTTAGACCGAAGTCCAACGACCACATATGCATTTTACCGAAAATCTGTCAGCACGAGAATCAAAACATCTAAGGGTGCTGTATGGGTGAAAATTACAACAACAAACAAGATCTAAATTGCTTTACTGATTTTCGGCTCGATGCAGCAATAAGGATGGAAGGGAGATTTGGAAATACCACAATTTCTAAAAGAATCTCATTTTATTTATATTTAAAATTTAATCTAAAAGAACGCAGAAATAGCATTGTGGATGCATGAAACAATTCACACACATTATATACAAGACAGAATTATCAACACATGAAACACTGTATAATTTGAACAAATGCCAGAATATCAGTCCTGTTGGCATTGTCCAAATATTTTATGTACAACTGTAGGTTATTCAGGGCAAATTCAATCGTCCAGCTTGAATCCTACTTGACGAGCATTCACTTGTTGAAAGAAATCATATTTTAACTAATTCACTTGTTTGTCAAAAATCACTTTTGTTTATATGTTCATTTGTTTAAATGAAAATCTATCACTTTCCAAGAATCAACATTAGCATTCAAAATCGGTACATCATAGCAATGAGTAATCACAAAAATAAGATTTGTAGGACATCTGAGCATCAATTAACTAACAATTGTTTAAACATGATGAGCATGGATTCGAAGAACCTTGATTGTGATTTTAAAAAAATTATTACATCATCTGTTCTCGATCCGAAAATACATGATTCATCACACTCTATATTCATGGATCGGATCATTAACCAAAAATATACCCAAATGTCAATTAAATTGCAAAACAATTATTCAAACATTAAGCTTTCAAATTATTGAAAAGATCCTTCAGATAATTTTCATCTGAATATGAAAATATTAGCTTCTACAAAATTTATGCTTTTATAAGATTTGGAACTTCAATAGGATCACAAATATCCTTGAGATGGTAGTGGCTGTTCATTAAATGAAAAATGACAATATAATCTTTAGCACCGGCCCATTCTACTAATGTGTCAACAATTACCTGATCACATTGTATTTGACTAATGGCAAGGCATCATCAAAACTAAAGGTTTATCTTTAATAAACTCGGGTTGACAAGTACTGGGACAAATATGTAGAACACGAGAAAATCAAATGAGAAATATAACCGTGATGGTTGCATGAAATAACCATTGGGTCATCCATTTCTACGAGAGTGTGATTCGTAATTATACCTTTTTTACTTCCATATTTTTTTATCAGCATATTTTATATAAGCCATCAAACCATCACTAGGGAAGATGCTTCATGTAAAAACATATTCATTCATGTGACTTAATTGCACAATTGGAATGACAAATTACATCTTTTATAACACACAATATTTCTCCACATATTACTCATATAACACATCATTATTTTAATCAAGCATTCGCTTGTTATCCAACTGGAAAACTAGGAAGCTAGTAAGCTCCTCCAATAAGTTTACTACAAATTTCACCATCACATTAATTACAGGTATCTTTAAATCGTGTCTACTCATGGTCAAAAATTTGTCATATGACGACGTTACTCAAATGATTTACTATTTATATAATTCAAGAAAACCCTAATTTATACAAGCATCTTATTTCCCATTTTGATAACCGTCCGTGTCTCCACAAGATTTGATTTTATAACCCAACTTTCAGATGCTTCAAACATTATTCTGTTACTTCAGAATGTGGGCGTGCGTCTAACCACTAACCTTCGGAAAAAGAAACGATCCGAAGTAGCTAAACTGTTCCAAATATCCAACTGATAATCCACGTAACACGACATGATTATTAGAAGTTACCAAATTATTTTTTTTAGAAAATGAAAGTTGTTATTATTATTATATTTTTATTCACTTCCAAACTGGAATTAGCTTAACAAAACAACTCAAGAACAATCAAGCTCGAATTCTTAAATAGGAAAATATCCATTCCGCAAACTAAATAAATATTAAGATCAACAGATCCTACCATGATTAGAAAAATGAAAAATCAAACTAGATGCTCATGATGCTGTCCATAGATTCAAATCAACGAATCAAGGTATCTGAACACAGAAAATGTCCAGACCTAGGCCTCCAATGCCTCGTAGTCTAATTTGCGACAGCAAATTACAAAAGAAAAGTTGTGTTGATAGTTCTGTAGAAATGGAGAATTCCAAATAACTAAGCATAAGAATAATTCAAATGTAGCTTACATTCTTGTAGATGTTGACAATGTAAATCTGGTTAGAACCAGATTGTCCCATTCTTCGGTCCCGTACCTAAATCCTCGTATCGGCCTCCATTCTACTCGTGGTTAATCTAGCAACTGCTAGTTCCTTCGTTGCCTCGAAATATTCTTGACTGATAATGTTCATGATGAATGTTTTAATATCTATGGCTATTTGCGTTAAGGGGACTCGATCTTTGAGATCCATGGTAAGAAAAACCAGATGTAACATAGATGCAACTGTGACACATTTAGTCCAATTTAGATACTCTTACAATCTTGCTGTGCTTTGGTGCAGACCTGATGTTCTTGCCATAATTATCCTATGGGTGCAATTATGCATTCCCCAGACAGCGTTAGACACAGCTGGTCCCAGTCGTCGGGTAAGTGGTCTTTCCAAGCAAGACTGGTATCTAATAAGTACTGATATGATGTCGTAGTTGTTCTTACTGTTACCAAGCCACAGGCTTGTCTCTGGTGAATTGGAAATAAATATTCCAAATAATTAAATCTGGTTTTGTAGACTAAGTCTACTATATGACCTGATGCAGCTGAAGTGTTGACTGCATGTCGATGCCTATTACTTGAAATAGCTCCACTGAAAAATATTTTAAGTTCCACTGTACGTAAAAACGACTAACACTTTTGACCATCACTTGGTCCGAAAATTTTAAAGTATTTGTACAAAGTAACAGCGACCATGCACCTAAGTTTAAACCATAGCGTAGTATCAGTAACCATGTACTGCGAAGAAGTGAATATTACTAAGTATCAGCGACCATGCGCTGCGAAGAAGTGCTTCTTACGAAGTGTCAGCAACCATACGCTGCGAAGAAGTCAATTTTACGAAGTATCAGCAACCATGCACTGCGAAGAAGTCCTTATTGAGTCTGACCGTGCCCTCAATTTATACTCCACGGAGCTACACGCTGACGTCACAGTGGAGGAAATCCTCAACCACAAAACTGCCAATATCTCGGCTTCTGATGATCCGATTTTCTTCCGATAAGGTTTATTTATCCCCTTTTTCTCATGCCAGTAAAATGATATGCATTCCATGTTTCCATAAAATCGGGAACTATTTAATCAAAATATAGCCTTGATGATGACGCGGCATGCGTCACTAGCATCTCAATTGCCTGCATAAAGGTTCGAAATGCTTCGAGAATAAAAGCCTCGCGCTATTCAAACTTGCGCCTGGACTTTAAATATGTGCCTGTGATCTGCAATATCCACAAGTGGATAAGGGCACAGTATAGTGTTTTATTGTGATTGTGTATAGTGTTGTAATGCCTTATGTGAAATATACGTTACGGGAACGTGTATATCTGCACAATAAGTACATGAAGTGCAGGATATCGTATGCTAGAACAAGACAAAAGTTTTGACTGAAATTTCCAGGGAGACCCATTCCTATAAATCGGACAATAAAACAACTGGCCAAGAGATTCAAACGTACAGGTTCAGTACACAATAAAAATAGACGTAAAGGTCATTATTTCCTTACTGAAGCTAAATTAACCGATTATGTGATTATGTTTGGCAGCGGATGGGGAACGTTTTCAGCATCGACTGTAAACATGGTGAGTAAAAATGCATGATACTGATTTTAAGCACCGTATTCTGCTGTACATGTGAGCGCGTGATAGCAGGCAACTGAGCCATCACTGGCAGAGCACATGAGCGAGAATGTCCTTGCCAAGCAAATATAAAGACCCTGTACGTAAATGTTCTCAGTTATCCGCACAAAATTGGGTACAACCCATTCCAGCTTTCAGACAACTAACGGGATCGAACCTCGGTCTCAAGGAATGGCAGCCAACAAAACTAGCCATTACACCATGAGATACGTAAAATGACGAGTCATTGTCAATTTCAGAAATAAATATTTTACATTTGGTAGCTCTACTCATGTTCGTTTCATTAATTCTGCAATCTGGTATGCTACCTTGTTTTTCAGTAAATTATTATTATTATATACTCCTGAACGATTGGCAAATATGGCAAAAATAAATGCCGAATCTAAAAATAGTGTTTCTCTTCTATTGAGGTAATAGGAATGTACATGGGTAGAAAGGAAATAAGAGGTAAAAAGAAACCTTGGATCACTCAGGATATATTAGAATTAATGGATGAAAGGTGGAAGCACAAGAATTTAAGAGATGGTTGGGGAAAGCAGAATACAGATGTCTAAAAAATGTGGTTAAAAAGAGATGCAAGGAAGCAAAAGAAGAATGTTTGAAATAGAAATGTGCGAGTAAAGGTAGTTACCTGAAAGTGGGGAAAGTAGATACCGCTTATTGGAAGATTGAGAGTATTTGGGGGAAAGGAAGGCTAAGTTCTATAATATTAGGGATTACGATGGAAAACCTATAACAGAGAAGAAAAGATGGAAAGCATACATAGAGAATTTGTATAAGGGTAAGGAGATTGAGGATCATGTAGTGGAACAGGAAGGGGAAATTGATGAGGTTGAGAAAGGAAATTTAATATTGTATAAAAATTAGCACCAGGCATAGATATACCGACCAAGTTGCTATGTTGCATAAGGGATGAAGATCTGATATGGTTATTTCACTTAGTATGTAGGATTTATGAGAAAGGTGCCAACAGATTGAAACAGAGTTGAGTGGAAGACCAGTTTGGTTTCAGGAGAAATGTAGGGACAAAAGAAGCTGTACTACATCTTAGGCTGATTTTGGTAGGTAGAATAAGGAAAGATAAAAACATTTTATGGCATTCGTTGACTTATAAACGGCTTTTGATAAGGATTATTGGAGCAAGACATTATGAAAAGGATTGGAATAAAACTTGGGATAGGAGCAACTACACAAAACCTAGACTGTAGTTATTAGAGCTGAAAGACAAGAGCCTGGTATTCAGAAAGGTGCAAGGCAATGCAGCAACTTATCACCCCATACTTTTCAATCTATATATTGAACAAGCAATGAAGGAATTGACAGGCTGAAGAAGAGGCCATAAATGAGCCTTCAAACATGTACCTGAAATTAGTTTGAAATTAGTAAATTGTGATGCTCTCCAGGAAACCATACATTAGGTCACGTGACAAAATTTTACGCTACGTCGCATAGAGCCGAGAAGGGCGAGAAATATCGATTTTTAGATTTCAGCACCATCTGTTAGTCGGATCTTTGAACTAGATGATACGAGCATTGGATGTGTCATCATGATACAGTAAAGGCTTCAAAATAAAAATAAAAATTAAGAAATGTGAATAATTATATTTTCGCTTTCTTGTGTTCAAAAATGCAGACTTTACCATCGTAACCACATGATTTAAATCTGTCATCACTGCGACCTAACAATTGCCAACCAAGCTGATCTTATGTGCCCAGCACTGTACATGAATTAAATGATCCCCTATGACCACTCTTAATGTTTCATAACATCGGGTCATTGCTTCCATTACCTGACTACTAAACCAGAAGCTGGTAATGCATAACCATACGCTGCTGGCGCGTCCTATGGCAAATGAAAGATCGAAAGAAAATGTAAGCTCTATAGGAGCCCGGAACAAGGCGATACAATTTTCTACACGACTGAAAATAATCAAAATACCATTTGTAATAATGAATAATAATTTTGGGGGTCATGTAGTAATAGATGTTACCCACCCACTATCCCTTTTTAGATCACGACTTGTATAGTAAAATTGGAGGTGTGTCCGCTATTACACGCGTAAATTATAGGACAAATACAGTATTGCTAACCCCGCGCATTTGGTACTGACAGCCTTCCTGTCACTTTGCCCCACTTTTCCTCTCCGCAACCCACGGTCGCCACATAACAAGACCCTACGTCCTACCGCCACACGGCAAGAATTCTGAGCATGCTTCTCACCTACACCCTGTATTTCGAAGGAAACAACGCGAAGGATATGTCGGGAGCTTGGAACAGCTGAGCTGTGTTGCTAAGTTTTTAGTGTTGTTGTAAATCAACTGATTCGAGTAATACACATCGCTACACTTCAGACATTATTTCTGTACAATTATACATAATATATTTTAAAAGACGATCCTGAGTCAACGCCGAGGACATTCAAACAGAGAAATAAGATACTTTTAGAAGCATAAATAAATTACACACCGAAGCTATGATACCTTTATCATCGGTATTCAATGCATTAAATACGACAAAGAGGGCAAACACCCTACAGCTAATGAATATAAAAACACTCACCATGCAATGATTATCCTTTAACATGAAACAAGAGTCTGAGTGGAGGTCGTTCACAGCTTAGTACAGTAGTTGACAGATTAACACCATACACACTCACTGAATCGCGACTCTCAACAGTTAATATTAGCTTTCGCGATAATACAAAAGTAAAGTTAAGGTAAAGACATTTAGTACTGAGCACTCCAACAAGCCGCTCTGTGGCGATATTATTGCCGTGGTTTTATATTGTTGAGTTGTAGGCTATTGAATGACAGACGGTATTTTGAACACTATGACAGGAAACAATAGCCTGTGCTCTATTATCGATTGACGCAAGCGAACTGACACCAATAAATAAATTATCCTGTCACTTGGCAAGGGTTTCTTTGACACCCTTCACTGACCCAATCATCATCACCACCATCATTGTCTTCGTCAGAGCTTGATGAATTGCCAAGCTTAATAATCATTTCATCCACCGCAATATCCAGATCGCCTTCAGTATTCATTTCTGTACGAGGCCGATAACCTAGATGTTAGGCCCCTTAAAACAACAATTATCATCATCATCATCATTTCTGTACATGCTGTACGGGATGTGTCCAGTCCTCGGGTCGAATTTCAGCGAAGTAAAAGTAACGAAACAATGACAATGAAAGGAAATCAGACACAGACAGTGGTTAACAAGTGACTGAACCAATGCCTGCAAATACGAGAAGAATTCTGTCACTTGTGTGGTGTATTTTGTAGCCACATGTTGGTGACGGGTGTTTGATAGTAAAATGTTGAGAGCTGTGATATATTGCTTGTAGTTTTTGAAATTTGTGCATGTGTGACGCATTGCATCGAGTGTTTGCATGGACTTGAAACAATTTGGTATGTGCATCTTCCCTGCGAAAGAAGACCACGGAAAGGCTAAAAACAGTAAAATTCCACACGCGACACGCCGCAAACACTTTTTATTTATCGAAGTAGATAATAGAAAATAAAATAATGCAAAACGAAATTAAATAAGTCAATTAGACAAATACAAGATTGTTATTAGGAACTTCAGTTATACACAGCACAAAATTAAGTTCTTTTAACAGTACTTTTTTCCCCCAATTCCTGGAGATCTTTCGTGGCTTTTCTTTCGACTGCCACCTCAGCCGTCGCTTCGCACCTGTTTTGCTTCCTTCAACACGGCGTAAGAGTTTTGTGCAGTATGGACTCTTGCTCACGGTTATCTTTTCTATTCCACTAGATGCTATCACAGCGACCTGAACAGTATGCATGCCAATCAGAATTGCTTCTTTGTGATTGACGATCATGCACTCCTTGTTCAGGGAGAAACCTCTGTCTAGAGCTGCATTGTTGTGATACAAAATCAGTATCATTTTAACGAAGCTTGTGAGATCGTTTTTGGCAGGAACTGAGGAAGGTGCTGAAGCCACTAATTCAGACCACAGTACGTCGAGCCGTGGCTCTTTTCCGTCGAAATGTTTCAAACGCGCAGTGACGGAGGGCAGTCTCAGAAGTGCGGAGTAGCTGCTCTTGATGCGATCAGCCATTGCGCCAGAAAGCGAATTCTACTGATTACAAAGAACTTCCAGGGCAACGATGATCCGAACTTCTTCCAACTTAGGAGTCTCAGCGACCCCTCTAGGGTCTAGGCAAGAAATAGCACGGGTCTCATGTGAGCAAGAGTTGACCTCTTTTTGATTTTTTCAGCCATAGGATACGAATGTACAATTTTCGGCAGTTGGTGCGAAATTGCAGCACATCCGCGTCTGGAATTTTCTGGGATCTTGAGCTGTTAGCTTCTCTAAGTGCAAATTGCGGGTGGCAGCGCGGTCTGCAGGCGAAATAGAAGACTGAGCGGGAGGACTCTACTGAGCGTTCGGGGGCTAAGAAGTCAGGCATTATGAGACTTTTCAAGATTTCCCGTACGAAGTGCGAATTTCCCGTGTCGCTCGACACCCTGTATATATATCTGTGAACGCCAAATTAACAAGATTGGTGTCATGTCATGTGCATCCGAATTAAATGCGACATAGTCGTCCTAGAGCCTCCATTTCTAATTGGCTATCCAAAAATTTAGTGCGGGGTGCATAATGAACTGGTGGTGTTGCTTCCCCCATGTTTGAAAAAGTTACTCTTCGAGAAACCTTGGTTACGACTTGACGTATATGTGTCTAAGGGGGGGGAAGGGAACAAAATAAAAGGATTTTGAAAGCAAATCAATTTCAAGAAATTATAAGTGATATGAAGAAGTTGGAGAAGCTATTTTCTATGTAATCGCAAAATGCATAAAAGTGGAAAGGTTGAAGATTGAAGTTAGTGTGCAGTGGCCGCCATTAGGGCATAAATGTGTTTTGTTTTCACTAGGCTACTACCATACATAGAGGAAAACTTTGAAGAACACCAGGCCGGTTTTCAGTAAGGCATGTCGACAACAGACCAAATATTCAAACTCACAGATAATTGAAAAGACATGGGAATTTGATAAGAAGGTATACTGCCTATTTATAGACTTCAAAAAGGCCTATGATAAGAGTCAACAGAGAAAGCATCTGGAGGATAATGGAATAATCGGGAATACCTTCGAAACTGATCGGGCTGACAAGAATGTGCATTGAGAAAACGGAATGTAAAGTGAGAGCTGAAGGCAGGGAATCTGAATGTTTTACTGTGGAGACGGGTGTCAAACAGGGAGATTGCATATCGCCCAGCCTGTTTAACTTGGTTTTGGAAAAAGCACTAAAAAGAGCATCATCGATTGGAAGAGGTACAATTGTAGGTGAGGTGATGGAAGTGAAACTCTTAGCGTTTGCCGATGACATTGTGGTTTAAGCGGAGGAGGAAGAGGAAATGAAAATAACAGCTAAAGTTCTAATAGAAGAAGCACAAAGAGTGGGTCTGAGGATCAATCAAGATAAGACAGAGTATATGATTGTAACCAGAAACAATGAAGAGGAAACAGAGGGAGTACTGGCAATAGAAGATATGGAATTTAGGAAGACTAGGTCTTTCAAATACCTAGGGAGTACAGTCAATGCCAACAACATGGAGGAGGAAGTAATGAACAGGCTAAAATCTGCAGAGAGGTGTCTCTTTTCAATGAATAAACTATTTACCAGCAGGCTATTAACGAAAAAAAACAAAACTTGCATTTACAAGACAATTGTGCGACCAGTATTAATGTATGGGGCGGAAACATGGACACTGAGCAAGAAAATGGAGAGAAAAATTATAACTTTTGAAAGCAAGGTGTTAAGAAAATTTTTAGGGCCAGTGTCTGAAAATGGAAGCTTTAGAAGAAGAAAAAATATTGAAATCCACACACTGTTTAATGAACCTGATGTGACAGCTGTAATAAAGAGCAGAAGAATTGAATGGCTGGGACATGTCCTGAGAAGAGAAAATGGTGAAGACAGTGCTACAAGGGAAGCCACAAGGTAAGAGACCCCTGGGTAGACCAAAACTGAGGTGGATGGATGGAGTCAAGAAAGACCTGGAGACACTGGGAGTCAACGAGAACATGGCTAGCAACAGAGACCAATGGAAGAGGCTAACGAGTGAGGCAATGAACCGACTTTGGTTCGTGTGGCCAACAAAGTAGTATAATTTAATTATGTTTTAAAAAGGTAATTATTTTTGGTGAAGGGCCCATAAAAAAACTAAGGTACGCTAGTTATTTTATGTTTCCTTTTTATCTAGATGTGATTTAATATATATGTGATGAGATGGCAATACCTGAAAAGTGTGTTATATGTCGTTAAATTATCGGAAGCCTCCAAATCTTATATTTTTGTTTTTCTCTTCTTAATTATTTATTTTCGTTAATAGAATACTCTTCTGTTCTAATTACGGACACTTCGAGTTTTAATTTTTGGTTGGTATAAACGAAGTATTAGCATGACTTAGGTCGTTTGCTATCTTTCGGGTGACGACCCATAGCATCAAACTCATAAATTTTGTACTGTTATAAAAATATAGGTTCCTGGTTTTATTAATTTATGTATCTCACTGAGGGTTTTCTAAACGTAATTATTTTTCTGTAATCTATTCTTAAAAAATGCGGACTGACACATATTTCAACTGTTCGTCGCCATTGTTGTTTTGTTTAACCCCTTTGGATTCTGGGTCTTGCGTATTGTTTTTCTTTTTGTGTAGGTTGCTGTCAGACACGTTTGTTATTGTGGCAATGAAAGGAATTGTTTTTCATTTTTGATATCTTTGGATTCCTTTGTGTATTTAAATTGTTTCCTTGTGTTTCGTTTTTATTTTTATTTTGTTTGCTGTAAGTTTATTTTAATTGGTATTTGCGTCTTAGTTTTGTGCATGTGGCTGTGTTGACATTATGTTCAGTCTGTGATAAGAGATTGTCGTTCTCTTTATTCTTTTCTTATTTTAGTTTTTTCAAATCTAACTTCATTTTATACCTTAAGGTATTTTGTTACACTTTTGCTCATATAGCTTTCCATGTAATATACCTGTGAATTTTTTCTTGGCCTTAAGCTTTTCTATGTTCCACAGTGAGACTAGGTAATTACTAAGGTAGGGTTATCAAGGGCTTATTCGTTGATATTTTGTAGATGCATAGTTAGGGACCCTGATTTATGGTAATATAAAAGGCTCCAGAACAGTGAAATAAAATATCCATAGCGGTGAAATAAAAGAAAAGTGAGGTCAAGTGTGCCTAATAACTATGTGTACGGTGCACGGATTGGTTAAATAATGAACAATATACAAACATTTGGAGGAATAACAAACAATTTTCTGTGTTTAATACCTAATCTATCATTTACTTCAACAAATACTCTTCATGACTCCTTTTCTCAAAAACTTGTAAGACTCATGTTGACCCCAAAGTATAAGCAGAGCATTGTTTCCATGATTTCAGGATGCAGGTTTCTATGACTATCTAAATAGAAAAGCTTCTTTCACTGTCTTATATTATAAAATATTTAAGATTTTTTATTTTATATCAAACAACAGACGGTGGAACTATTTCAATTAATTTTAAAATACATATTTAAAACAAAACAAGAAATCTTATTACCAGATTTTCGTTGGTATTTCGCATTTTAGGGTGAAAGGAACACATTTCGCAAAATAATTTTATTTCGCGATATTTCGAGACTCCAATATCGAAAAAAATGGCATATTTGGGTAAATATATCGTTGCGATAACATTTGTACGTTTGCTGAAAACTTTCGCGGATATCGTTTACACCAAAAATACGGGACTCTATGCATAGTTATTATTTTATTCTTATTTCTGTAACTTTTAGCTAAGTTTTTCGATTAAATTATTTTCTCTTTAAACTAACACAAGTGTTATTTCATTGGTCATAGCTCTGGTAGGTTACTGGGGGACAGCTATAGTTAAGCCTGTGGGTCAACCCCTTTTCCTTCTTTAGGATTCTTCAGTCTGAGTGTGAACCAGGGCGATTTCTGAAAAACAGGTAAGCAGTCCAACGCGCTTCCCAAACAACATCCCTCGAATGTTTTATTCGCAGGTGGTGCAGTAGCTGATTCTGACCATTTATCGTGTTGGTCGACTAGCCTATAACTAATCTCCATCTTACTCGCCCCTACCTAAGCTCTCAATAACCATGTCATGTCAGTTTGAGAGTTGTAGAGGAATGTTGGAAGAAGTTTTCTACCTGCATACCCAGAGTGTAGGCTTAATTGTTTACACAGGCCGGGCTGTTCATTGACAGCGGATTATACGAATGAAGTTTCCAAGGACAGCATGGGGTGCAGCTTGCTACTCCAGCTTTATTACTGTGCCCTCGGAGCTTGTATTTCAGTAGTTCAGCTGTCTCTATCTTGAGTGTGTGTGTGCAGCAGTTCTGTTACATCTAACGTGTTGTATTTTACGTATTTCAAGTACAACAATGGATAGTTTTGTGAAAAGGAAGCGTGGTCATGTGCTCAGAAGGAGGGAAAAACAGGTCGTAATTAATGTGTTCAATTATTTTAAGAATCTTAAACCTAACGAAAGTATAAATAATTTAGTCAATGAAACTGCTATGGGCACAGGATTATCAAAGACTTCCATTTTTAAAATACGTAGTGAGAGTGGACAGGGTTCAGTGCTGTCGCCATGCAAAAAGAGGCTAAGTAATACACATCGCAAGAATAGCAGGAATGTTAAATACAATGACTTTGTGAGGAGTAGCATCCGTCGCAAAATCCACGAATTTTACTTTCAAAACCAATCACCAACTTTACATTCAATTCTGGCTGTAGTAAACTCTGATTCCGACCTACCAGATTTAAAAAATCTACTTTCCATTCGCTTGGGGACTTGAGTATGCGAGAAGAGGAAATAAAGCCATAATGGTGGAGAGGAGTGATTTAGTGATGAATTATGGGTCAATACTGGGACCACCATTGAGAAGATATGGCAAGACAAGACAATAAGAACATCAAAGAAAGCGTTTCTGGCGGGACTTTCGACAGGCCTAAAGGCTCCTACTGCATGAGGTCAGCGGTTTGCAATAGTCCACACAGGAAATGAAAATGGATTTGTACCCAACGCGCAGTTAGTACTTCTGTGCAAAAAGAATTCCGCAGACGCGCATGATGAAATGGATGGTGAAACGTACGAAAATTATTTCAAATACCAAGTGCTACCTAACCTGCCGGCCAAATCTGCGATTGTTATTGACAATGCGTCGTATCACAGTCATAAAGTTGAGGCAATTCCGACTTCGACATGGAAAAATGCAGGAATGGCTTTTGTCGCATGGGGAGCCGTATGAAGAGCATATGTTGAAGAAACATTTAATGGAAATTATTAAACATGTGAAATATAAATACGATAAATACAAAATTGATGAAATGCCTAAGGAAATGGGTCATTTAGTTCTACGCCTTCCACCTCATCATTGAATTAGTATGGAGTCAGGTCAAAGATCACGTTAAAATGAACAATTTGAACTTCGAAAAACAGAAAGACTGTGGTGAGCATGTAAAAAAAAAAAAAAAAAGAGTCTGACATGTGGAAAGCCGATGAAATTCAGGATGACATTGAACCTCTACTCATAAATCTGTGCGACAGCTCTTCATCAGATACTGAATCAACTGAATGTGATGACGAACGGGATGCCTGTCTGCAGTCATCATGAAAGGTAAGCCAATGAGGAGAATTTTTTTAATAACGTACTTCAACTTTAACTGCAGTCGAAACTTCACACATTCCCTTGTGCTTTTCTTTATGTTACATTCAACATATGTTATAGTTCATTTAATTTCGTTGTATGTGTTATTTTACTCTTAGTATTATTATACAGCACTTAATTCAGGTCTTCGTCAATGCACAATCGCTGAATGTGCAGAAAGAGTACGCAAAGCACTCTGTACTGCCTCCTCTCATAGAGTGGCAATCCTGTCGTAACACGCCATAAGACCAATGCTACATTCTAAACGTTGGATGCCTTATAGTTTTCACGAAAATGATCGCAAATTTACCTACTATCAAAATATAAAATAGAGATTTTTCGACTTAAGGAATGGTTTCCTGGAGAACTTTACAATTGAAGTATTGACTATTTTGAAAAATTCTTGTGTAATTGATCGTCAATATGGAACCACAATGAGTGACAATTCTAACAATGAAGGAAATGAAAGAGTAAAGGTTCATGGTGAAATAATTTCAACTCTGAGATTTGCTCATAGCATTGAAACCAATTCACCCGAGGATTGGAACGAGTCCTAAATGGTTATGGACAGTCTTGAGGAAAGAATTCATGATGAAAATCAATAAATGCAAACCATAATAATGAAATGCTGTCAGATGAAAATCAGAAATCCATACTGACATTGAATTGGCAGGTGAAAAGCTAAAGGAAGTAGGAGACTTCTGCTACTTGAGAAGCAAAATAAGCAGTAAGATGATATAAAAAGCAGGTTAGCACAGGCAAGGAAAGCTTTTCTACAGAAGCAAAATATATCAATGTCAGCAGCTAGAGCGTCACACTCTATAGAAATGAAATTAGGACCATTGGTGGAGCAGGGAAGAGAATAGAAGGATCTTTTATATGGTGTTGGAATGAGGAGAATGATGAAGTTAAGATGGGCAGATAGAGTAACAAATGAAGATGTATCAAGATGACTGGAGGAGAAGAGATCTTTCTGGCAAGTGCTAACAAAAAGAAGAGTTACAATTATAGGGGACAAACTAAGGCACTCAGAAAAAGTAAATGTAGTTACGGAAGGAAGGGTCAAATACAAGAACTATAGCTGTAGCCCAAGGTTAGAAAATGTTAAACAGATTGCCTCTGTTGTAGGGTGTGGTAGCAATGTAGAGATGAAACGAATAGCTCAGTACAGGGAGGAATGGAAAGCTACATCAAACTTCAATTTTCAAGTGCAGTATTTGACCACTTAACCATATGAAATGATGAAAATCCACAGCCTGCTTCCAGTCTCCGACCGGGTCAGGAATGGAATGAATGAAGCCCCCATCTAGCGGCGAGGATATGAACTGTGCCGGCTGCCGAGGCCTGACGCACTCCTCTGGGGCAATGATTAAATGAATGACAGATGAAATGAAATGATAGTGGAGAGTGTTGCTGGAATGAAATTTTGACAGGGAAAACCGGAGTACCCAGAGAAAAACCTGTCTGCCTCCATTTTGTCCAGCACAGATCTCACATGGAGTGACCGGGATTTGAACCACGGGCCCAGCGGTGAGAGGCCGGCGTGCTGTCGCCTAAGCCACGGAGGCTTAACCACTTAACCATATAAAATGGGTTAAAACAGTTTAAAAAAATACACAACCAAAATCTTCACATTTTTGACCAGCCTGCAATCTTTCATAACAAAATTCCCAGACTGCTGGCTTAAAGAGGGTGAGAAACCCTGATTTGTGCAAGTGGATGACGAGAAAGTTCTTAAGGGCTGATGACCTCATTGTTTCACCCCTTAAAACAAAAATCACCACCACTACCATTATATTACTCATGACTAGGGCTCGGATCGATATGCTCGATAAAATCTCCAGATATGATCGAAAACCCTGTGTATTATGCTCGATAGATATGCTTGAAAAACCCATTATATGCTCGAAAAACCCATTATAAACCCATTATATGCTGATAGATATGCTCGAAACCCCCATTATATGCGGTTAAATATGCAGAATATGCTCGAAAAACACCGTTAAAATCTATAGAAAGGAAAGTGAAACGAAAAAAACCAATAACATACCTTTAATACGAGCTTTATTTTCAAATTGTGTGTGTGATACACTGCAATATACTCACATTCAAGTTTTACAAGTATATATAAGAGAAGTGCTCTTATAAAAGATACAGTTTAAAAGTTCATTTACAAAATGTTCAGAAATAGGCGAGTCAATGAAGTAGATCTGCATTGGTCTGTACAACAAGAAATTTTCTATGACGAGAACGACCTCACAAAAGGTTAAAAGCCTGCGGTTCTATTATTCGCACCAGATAGGCTTTTCAATAATTATTTCTGTTTTCGAATTGTCAGGGCCCGAATTCGGGGGAGAATTCGAAGAAAAACAAACTACTTAGACGAAAACCAAAAGAATATGCATTTATATGCTTCTATTCTGAAAACCGCGGTTTTATGCATTTATATGCTCGATAAATTTCAATTCTGTTGGTCCCAGAGAGGTGAAAATACCACCGAAAGGCTTCTTTCAATGTGTACTATTCAGGAAAAAAATATGCAAATATGCTCGAATCCGAGCCCTACTCATGACTAAAAGGATGTGGAGGATTTTTAAAGAAGTTAATATACTTACCAATGCTGGTAACAGCTGAAACCGTACGAAATTGGTGGATGATGTTTCGAGGCAAAAAGTAAATGTCATTATCACATAACTGGATTCTTGCATAACGAATTCCCTCCCTTCGTAACTGATTCAATTTGGCATCTTCTAACCACTGCACACACTGGAAGAGAAGAAAAAGAAAAAAAAAAGGTATAATTTAATATTACATAATAAAGAGGATATTATTTCACACTGGAAAGAAAGAAGTCTATTGACACAAGTGTCAATAACACTAGCAGACAAGTATTTCACAACAAGGATAAACAAATTACACTCATTGGGGGGAGGGGATCGATCAGTTATGGAAAATTGATAAAAATTAGCTTTGAATGCAAATTAAGAAGTAAATTCAGAAATAATATTATTGGAACTGTTTTCATTTTAAAGATTACACTTTAATCCTCTATCAGGCGGATTGCATCCGAGACATGAACGGGCGCAATGCATCTGTTGAGATGTAAATTTTAATAAAGCTCGCGTGACATTGTATTTCAAATTTTGGTTTTGTGTTATGCACTATATTACTGATAAATTTAAGTAATTTATTCACATGTTTGAAAATAATATACAATATTCATCAAGGGCATACAGATAATTAAAATATTGTGGAAGTCCTACACATTTTTACATAAGCATATAAAATGTGCGGTCCGCATGTGGACATTTATCGTACTGGGTCGAAAAGTAACATTTGCTGAACTTCTGCAACAGCTTTAGGGTCATTCAAGTACAAACCAGGCTCACCACTTGCCATACTTATATGAGAGAAACCAGAAGGTACACTCAGGGCGCAATACATCCGAGAGATGAAATCGCTCACTGTAACACAGAACCGTGCCCGACATCAGTTAGCAACACACTGGCCGAGAGGGGGCAGGGAGATAGGAAAATTGGCTCTACCAGTACCCCCATCTCCGACCAATAGAACAAAGCATTGCTTGTTCATCTCTCAGATGCGATGCGCCGGTTAATGAACGGAATGAAGTACTCAAAATTCACATGCTCTGGACAAAAGTTTATTTAGTCAGTGTCATAATAAAACATTACACAGGTCTTTAATATGTTTTTCCACAATGTTGTCACTTAACTTTTTACTCACTTCTAAAAGTTACTGATGTGAAAATTAACATTATGACTAGAGATAAAGGAAAATCAGAACTGCGATAACTGCAAATTTTACTTTTTTTCTTCCTTTTTCAAGTATTTGTTAACTATTATTACTATGTACCAGAATTTATGAAACAGAATATGTGACAAAGTGCGATAACTAAGGGTTCTTGCGAATTTACCCCATACATGCGATAAATCCAAAAGGTGCCCAATTTACCGAAAATATTGAATATGTTTTCTTACAAAATTTTCGTATCGCACTTTGATATTTGCGAGTTCTAAGCAATGGAAATATCGATGTAATAATCAATATTTACGTATAATAATCGATAAATATAGATTATTGTTATCAAAACAATCTATTATGGTTGATGATATCAATTTTAAAATGGCTGTTGTTCTTTCCGCCAAGAAAATGACGTTTTTTTTTTGGAGAAATTATTTCGTCGTTTTATTTGGTTGAGCTAATAAAAGGAATGTCCTATCCTAAAAGTTTGTATAGATTCTTAAAAAAAAAAAAAAAAACAAAAAAAAAAAACCAAAGGTAAAGCTTATATGGGTTTATATCGCGCTGGCCCTCATGTTTAGTATTGGACCATTATAAAAAAACAAACTGAAAAGTATACTGTAGATCGTGATATGCATAGAAAATGTTTGTTTTGCGTTCTCCTCGTTTTGAGGTATGTTGTTTAAGCCTTTGACCGCCAACGTCCGATTGATCGGACGTTCGGAGTTCAGTAAAAAAACACCACCTGGAAATATATATTTTCCAAGTTACTCATTCGTTTTAATAGTTCATAATACACATTTTGGAGTAGTATGTGATTAAATAAGACTATATACAACAAGTTTTAAAGTTAGTCACACTGATGACCTTCCTTCCGCTAATGTTTTGTAATAGTTGGCAGGAGTCTGCTTGCTAGCTCATGAGGAGCTTCGCGCTTCTGCTACCACTTCCCGCCAAGCCCTGCTGTCTTTCTCTCAGTTCTTTGTTTATCAGTGCCGTTGTCTGTGGGTTATTACTTTTCTTTGTGTGAATCATAAATACTATAGTGCGGGACACAGCATTGCAAGCCTCGAGGTCACGCTTAGTCGGTGCGGTGTTGTCCTGTAAGTTCTCGCATCCAGCATGGGACTGAAGGTACAGTGCAATAGCATGGCAACACCGCCGGACGCGGGGTGGAGGGTCGGTTGACCTGCAGGCCTGCAATGCTGTGTTCCGCACTAACACTAAAGTACCTAGTTATAATAGAAATCACAATTATATTTGTATATAATTTTTCATCTTCAACCCTAGTGATCGGGATCTGACGATGACCGTGTGACGGTCGAAACGCGTTATCCTAAATTCCGTCCTTTTTTATCAGTGAATAATATTGATAGCGTACATTTGTAAAGTCTGTAATAAGGGTGTGCATCCTTCGTACCTCTCTAATCACAATTGCTAGAGTGCGCCCTAAGCATGTGTAAATATCAGTAATTAGTTTCTTTTCATCCAAAAATTGAATTCTGGGATGTTCAGTTTGTGTGAAGTAGTGAAATAGACATTACTACACATTTTTTTACTTAAAACTAGCCTGGAACTGCAGCCATTTGTATATTATGTCAGAATTAGAAAATTTCACATTAATGTAATAAAATAAAAAAAGAATTATTGTAACTAATATTATATAGAAAGCACCAATTTTTATATGTGATATTGGAAACATCACCTATCTAAAATAATGCAGTTTTTTATACAAACAATATTTTTATTCTTAAAGATTTTTGATCATGAAGTATCTTTTTTTATTTTTAAAGTAAATATTTATTTCAATCATCTCCCCATTTAATATAATTTATAAAATAAAAGTACATTAAGGGTCCGTTCAACCATCTCCAGGCAAAGGACCAGGTAACTTGCCCGTTGCCTTATGCTTCATTCAGATTATTTGCAGTATTCTGTTTAATACAGCCACAAAAACAATGAACGTTCCATGTTAGAAATAGTATCTGGTGTCTTCAAATAACTAATTAATATTTGAAACATTCTACTTGTTACCATTTCGTTGTATACAACTTTTAAACAGTGCAGTGAAGGAATGGCAGCGCAGTCTAGTGGTCAGCGTTGCTGTCTGTGGATCTTAACGTGCCAGGTTCGATTCCCACCTTTGGCATTTATAAGGTGCGTTCAAAAAGTAACGAGCCGGAGGCATAATTACAGAAACCAGTACGTGTATGTTAGAAGTATTGGCCCTGGCTGTTGAGACACTTGTCCCACTGTGACACGAGGCGGTGAATGGCTGTCTCATAAAATTCCCTGGGCTGCAATGTGAACCAGTTCCGCACGTACAGCTGGACGTTGACGTCCGAGGTGAATCGTTGGCCCCGCAGAGCCCTTTTCAGGGGACCAAACATGGCGTAATCACAGGGAGACAGGTCCGGCTGTATGGAAGGTGGCCGAGAACCTCTCATTTAAATTTCTGCAGGAGTGCAGCGACTGTGTTGGCCGTATGAGGTCGTGCATTGTCGTGGAGCAGAATGACCCCACGGGTGAGATTGCCTGGTCGTTTTGTTTTGATCGCTTGGCGAAGGGGGGTCAAGGTTTGCGAGTAACGCTGGGCATTCACTGTTGTCCCGTGCGGCATGAAGTGTATAGAAGGGGGCCATCTTGGTCAAAGAAGAACATCAGCATTACCTTTCCTGCACTCGTGTGGATGGCCTTGCCTTTTTTGTGTGGTGGTGACCCTGGATGCTTCCACTGGAGGCTTTGTCGTTTGGATTCTGGTTCGAAGTGATGACACCATGACTCATCTGCAGCCACCACTCGTGCCAGGAACCCATTCCCTTCCCTCGCGTAGCGCTGCAGTTGACCAAGACAGTGGGCCATTCGACATGCTTCCTGGTGAGGTTGAAGACTGTGGGGCACCCATTGGACACACATTTTGTGCAAGTGCAGTCGATCCTTCATGATGGTGTGCACACTTCCGATGCTCAATCAGACCATGGCGGCTATGGTGTTCACTGTCACTCGGCGGTCTGGGTAATGAGTGCGTCAACCAGCTGGACGTTGTCATCGGTAATGCGGGGGGGGGGGTGCCCCAGACCGGGCATCATCGGCTAACGACACCCGTCCTTCCCTAAAGTGCTTGTGCCACGCCTTGACCCTTGCAAGGGACATGCAGTGTTCGCCGTACACTTGTGACATTCGGCGATGAATGTCCGTTCCCCCTAATCCTTCCGCTGTCAGAAACCGAACAACACCTCTTTGCTCTTCGTTTGACGCCTCCATGTCACTGTTTGCAATACGACTGGCAGCGTTGGACGATTGATGCATGCTGCTGCTTGCTTTGTATCGTCACATGGCGTGCATGCGTGTCCTCTAACGACGGGCTGTGACCTTCCACGCTCTGGTCGGAACCACACCTCGCTACACACGCCACGATTAGTCGATGTCGTCACCGGTTTGCGCATTCCAGCCTCTGGCTCGTTACTTTTTGAACGCACCTTATATTTTTTCCTACCACTCCCTTATTACTAATTGATACAGCATGGACCAAATAACACTACTTTGAGTTGGTATATTTACAAGCATATCTATGTTTTAATTCAACATTAAAAAAAAGAAGAAAGTTCATCTTATTATGGATGGTTTTGTGGGTATTTTAGATCTTTTCCCTGTAGACAAAGATGAATATTTGATTGTCAGCATCATTGTATCTTTGAGAAAGATTTAAGAAGCCTATGCCTTGACCCAGGTCAACAAAGAGGTGATGTAATATCTGGCTACTCGAACTCACGTATTTATATCTTGGCTTACACTTCACAGATCCCCTCCGTTTCTATTTCGCACAACGTAATAATCCTATTAGCATAACACTACATTAATATGCCAATGACTTTAACCAGATGTGAAACGGAAGGGTTCCGTTCCATATGTAATAAAACAATGGTTTGGAAATGCTAACTTGCTGAATTATCATATATATTATTTCAGTAGTATAGATCCCTCCTGCGGCGCTCACAAGCGACCGATTGTGACAATGAGCATTCAAATGAAAGAGAATAGACATTAGCAGTGACGAATTGCACTATAATTTCATAGATACCTATAATTTCTTTAAAAAATGACTTTAAAAAATGTACGAAGTGTGAGATTTGCAATCACCGGTGCTGTAGGTAAATACGCTCCATAATTGCTGTCCACGGGCCGCCTGTTTCATGTCATATTAACACTCTGAGGTACTTCCTTTATCCTGAAATGTAAATAGTGTTCTATAATCATTTGGTTGAAATAAAATCATAACCTTTCTCCGTAAGTCTCTCATTATAAACCTATTGGGGAAAGTGTGGTTTACGAACATGCGAGATTTCTCGCACGGGTCCGCTAGTAACATTGTATATAGGTAAAGATACGCAAAAATAGCATTTAGAAATTGATTTTGTAGCACTTTCATTTTTAAAAAAATATAATATTGGAGTATTTTGAATTTTTTAAACTGGCGTTTCGTAGCATTTAAAAGTTCGTCACCAGGCAAGATAAAAATTGAATTAAAAATTAATATGCACGGGAACTGATTCAAACATGCACAGGTTTTGAAATCAGGGTGTTTCTGATTAACGGCATAAGTATTTAATATATTAATGTGAATCATACATTTACTTAACTTCAGGTAGATACCATACAACCGATAATTAACTAAATAATGAAATATACGTTGACTCCCTCTTTATTCCCTTTTCAATGAGGCCCAGGTATGAGGTGCATTGGATTTCTATTTGCCGGGTGGTTTAAACTCCTTGAATCCAACCTCATAAGACAAGTTGTTAAAAGAAATGGATGGAACTTGGCAAGGAGTTAGTAGGGAAACCACACAAAATGATTGCATAGACATATATCAGAATTTGAACCAATTCGTCCACCGAGTTCAAAACAGCCCCGTATTGATGTCATTCCACCTGTCACACCGTAAACTTCATAAGACCGAGCATTGTCGCCTGACCACAGCTCGCTTTATTCTAACAATCGGCACCTTGGCATCAGTGAACTAATACAACTCTCCGCCGGCCCTCGACATTCTCTCCATCTTGCTTGTGGGGTTAGAACCGTACCGATAACACCAGCAGCTCAGAGTAATTTGAGTTTCTGCACAACACCTAATATTGTTGAATGCATAATGCATCTTTTCAGCATAGCTCAGGTACCCTTGTCTCACATCATACAACCAACCGACAGCACTTGAGCTCAATCTTGCCAACTAGCCAGGCGGGTGCCTTTATTTTCAGAGATCTCACATTTCTGAAAAATGTATGGTGTCAAGTTTCTACATTTCTTTAATACTGATATTGGTATTTTAGTACTTATAACACTCCCTTAATAAAAAGATACACACACAACAGGAGACTCAACACTGCTGCCAATGCAACTTGTATAAAAGGACAATCCTGTGAAATTTGTTATGCACCTCTCATGTCTACTGTAAAGATTTAAATGATCACATTTTATCAGTCTCAAAGATTTCTCAAGTTAAACAGAATCTGCAAACATGCAATTACTGGTATACCGTTTTACGACTCTTGACTGACAATCTGTAAAACAGTAGCCTATTCGAATTCAAGGAGTAATCGCCGGATGACATGTAACATAACCTATAACTCTCACATTGTAGAGAAGACTTTCATCATATTATACAACATTCCCCAAAGCGAGGAGAACGCCTAACAAACATTGTCTATCATATCACGATACGTACTTTACGGTTTTACTTATAATGGTCAAATACTAGAAATGAGGGCCGGCGCGATATAAACCAATATAAGCAAGACCTTATTACTCTAATCTTTTTAAAAGAATCGATACAAACTATTGGAATATTCCTTTTATTAGCACAACCAAATGAAACTATGAAATAATTTCTCCAAAAACATTGTTTTATTGGTGATAAACAGTGGATATTATGCGACAATAACAAGAGCCATTTTCAAATTGTCTTTTCACCGTAATCGATTATTACTCGTAAATATCGATTATTTATAAGGGCCTTATTTTTTGGTGAAATAAAACTGTTGATTTCGGTGTTAAAACTGACGCTATTTTGGTGGGTATTTCGCGTAATAAATTGTCATAATGATCGATGTTTCATCTGAAATCTTCCTTATAGTATGGGGTAAATCTAACAAATTATGGGATAAAGGGGTTTCTTCAACTTCTTTGAGATGTGTCGAGTATAGCCGAATTTTATTTGCCGCTTAGAATTATGTTCATTTCCTTCTTTATTCCGCTTTGTATGCGTTTCTTTATCCCTGCAGTGTTTATCGCACGTGTCTTTTCGTTCCTATGGAATAAGAACATTGGAGTATTTACACATTAGAATCTTTCTTGCAGCGTCAAACACATAGAACCCCTCATTGTTGTATTCCTCGGCCCTCGAGAAAACTGTTGTGACTTTAGTTTTCGGCATTTTTATCCATAAATGCTGGATGTTTGCCAATAAAGTTTTATCAGTCGCGAACTCGCACTGTTGTATCTATGACCACAACGCCATTTGATGTAATCGATAAGCAGATATCGATTTTTATCGATAGCCTTAGAGATCGCGGAACTGAATCCACATACTTCCAGCGCAGCACTATCAATCAAATGAGAAGGAAACCACGCCGGTCAATTTCCCCAGAAGCATTTAAACGTGTTTTGGAGAGCTTTTTCGATAACATTTAGCGTTTTCGTAGCAAGTGAAGTATATTTCGTGATTATTAGTGCAATTCACGCAATAAATCAGATTTCGTGATATTTTGCGTGTTCATTTAGCTAAAATATGCTACTTTAAGTACCTACAAGGTCATATATAGGCAAGAAAGAAGATATGAAAAAAATTCGCGCATATCGCTATTACCAAAGAATACGGCCCCTAATTATTTAGCCGAAATTTCCATTGCTAGGAACTCGCAAATTTCATCGTTGCGGCGCGAAAATGTAATAAAACATTAACTTATATTTAATATTTTTCGGTAAATTGGACACTTTTCGCATTTATGGTAATAATTCGTAAGAACCCCTAGTTATCGCATTTTGTCGCACATTCAGTGTACCAGTTGATACTGTGCTCCTTAATGTTGTTTGGAACTTTGTTCCTTCTTGTTACAAATTAATGTATGTTAAATTTAATTGTTAATCAAATACCGAGTTCAGTTTCATATGTTAACCTTTGTCAGATGTTTATTGGGCTTTGCCCTTTTGTTGGATTAGTATTTATGCATGATCTCAGCTATTAATAAATTTAATGTAACTAAGCAACTTGTTCTGCTCTTTAAACTTTCTAACCTTATAGTGTTTGAAGCCATTTTTCAGTGTTGCCTCAGTAAACAAAAGTTTGGTGCTTTTCAGTCGGTCAACACGAATGTACACAAATGAGATGGGTTATACCCTAATCTTAAAAAAACAAAAACAACATGAGATTAATAATTAATTTATATTTAATAATTATTTATTAATCTCATGTAATTTTTTTCAGGATTGGGTTATAACCCATCTCATTTGGGTACATTCGTGTTGACCGACTGAAAAGCACCAACCTTTAGTTTCTAACCTTACTGTTCCAAAACCCTCTGCGTAACGGACAACTTAATTTTGGCTCAAGGCATTTTCTTGAGTTCTGTCCGATTCAGGAGGTCTTAAATCGACCGATCCGTACCATGCAGTTTATCAGAAACACTCATATAGCCAATGTTTGAATAAGGTTTTTTTCCGTGCATATTAATTTTGAACCAGTTCAATTTTTACCTTACCTGATGACAAACTTTTAAATGAAACAAAATGCTAATTTTAAAAATTCAAAATGCTACAAAATCCTATTTTTCAAAATGAAAGTGTTATTTTCACAAATCTTTATGACTAAGCTCCCACTTCAATCCATGTTACCAATGGTATAAATGAACATCAATGATTAGTGTGTCCACATCTGACCATAACTACAGCCACCATTCTCAGGGCCATCGTTTAAATTAGGGCTCAAATTTCTCTTTTCAAATTAGTCCTATTCCTCTTGAAGTGCTACCCATAGATTACCCAGTATGTCTGGAGCAGGGCTTGAGCCTGACACTCTAAAAGGTGACCAGGTACTGTGACACGCATCGTGATGCATGTGGACAACCATTACCGTGCATGAGCACGAATCCACCAACAATAATTGGAGCAGAGGGCACAATGTGATCAATGAGAATCTCGCTGATGTAGCAGTGAGCATCGAGGCTACCATTTTCAATGAAAACCAAGTTCTGTCCGAACCTCCATTGAGTCATCACAGATCCTCCGCCGAAAGGAGTCTTTATGGATACTGTGCTCTTTGCATACCACTCTCTTCAGCATCTCCAGACTCGCCTACTATCATCTGGAGATTTTAGGGAGAACCTAGACTTGTCTGAGAACAGCACATGGAACCATAACTGCATGGTCCATTGGACGTGCTGACGAGTGAACTGAAGTCTGGCGACTCTGCTCTCTGGTCAGATCTTGTCCTGCAGCAGGTCATCTTGACTGAAGACTTGATTCTCTGGGGCAGCACTGAACTGTCCTCTCACTTACATTTACACCCCACACCTGCTGCCGTCAATTCCAAGCCTCAACCGCAGTTGTGCAATAATCTCAGAGGACCTGACAAGACATTGGTCATCACTGGCTGAGGTCTTCCCTTTTGTGCCAGATCCCGAGTTTCTATTCAAACTGTTAAGTTTCTAGAACAGCCATTTGCACCATTGTGTGTGAGTGAGCCTAAGATTGCTACGGCTTAGCGGAGGCTGGATTCATCGTTGATGAGAGCGACAACTTTGGCAACATCTTGGGACCTCCTGAGTCATTATTTAGACTAAACATTAGCAATGAAGTGGAGATTAGTCGCGTTAAAATATTATTCTTCTTCTCTTAATGGAAGGGAGAAAATAAAACCATAAAACATTCATCAATGTTTATGCAGGCCTACCACACCTTCAGACCAAATATACCCTCCTTTCCTTCACAACAAACCAAATTGTTACAACAAAAAGTGAAGATACAAAGAAATCAGGAATTACATCTCCACCTAATGCATCCAGTAAAACAATTAACCATACTTGCCATCAAGAAAAATCCATGTAAATGACATTAAATTTGAAATTACTAGACAATTTTAAGGGATCTCTCTCTTTTTCCTTTTGCTGGTATGTGTATTTTTATTTTATTTTAAATGATTTGTATGAGCTGATCTTGGATCAGGAGAGTTTGTGGTTGATAGCATTTAATTCCAAAATTTAGCATTTTGAAATGTTTTGTTGCATTGAAGTTCTTCAGATTTAGAATTTGAAATAAATTGGATGAAGATGGTACATTGGCTTTCACGGCCAAGGAATTAAAACTCAGCAATTTTTCTAGGTTTATGCCGTGTCTTGTGTGGGGTTTCGGCTAGGAACACCTAGATAGGCTCATAAGCGGGCTCTTGGTTTCCGTGCCCAGACCCCACACAGGAGTAGCGAACTGTGCACTACCTCCCATCTTTAAAACAGTTCGCTACTCCTTTGGGAGTCCGGGCACAGACACCTAGAGCCCGCTGATGAGCCTATCTTGGTTTTCCTAGGCGAAACCCCGCACAAGACACGGCATAAACCTAGAAAAATTGCCAAGTTTTAAACTGGATGAAAATAAAGATTGTATGCACCATTACATGTAATTTAAATACTGTAATATACCATATTGTTACGGCTGTGAGTTTGTTTTGTCGCCTCGCCGCGTTGAGTCACAGCTGCCCCGGGCTGTGCGTGCTCTGCCTCAGTGTATTACGTGCGCGTTATGCAACGGGCTGCGAAGTGAAAGGGATGGTCCAGAATATTCGTGACCCAACCAGTGAAGGAAATCTCGAGAAGCCGTGTGCCCTGGACGATTCTAGAATTAATTGAGTCACCAGCCTGCTATATAAGCGGCCTCAACAGTGAAGGGACCGAGGTTTTTGAGGACAGTGTTTTTGAGCGAGTGTGATTTCACTGAGCGACAGAAGTGTGGTGACGAAGTGCCGTGCGAGTTACGAAATCCAGCGACACTGTTTCCCCAGCTTGTGGACAGCGAAACAGAGTGTAGCAGGTTATCGTAAGTAACTGTAGTTTGTGTACATGAGGAAGAGGTGCAGGTAGCTTCTGTCAAGGCCACCGGACTCATTAAGACGGTTTAACTTCTGTGGTTTGTTAACAAGTGAAAGGGGCAAGAGCGCTCAAGGAAGAGACTTGAGGAAACTGGAGTAAGGTTCTATTTGCTTGTATTTGCTGTTGAGTGGTGTATCTTTCTGGCTGCAATAAAATTAATTATTTCTTTAAAGGAACAATCTGTGTTTTGCTTCAACCCACCGTAATCCAGTTAACAATAGGGGGGGCACGTAACAACTGGTGTCAGAAGCCGGATTACGAACTCACGCACAAGCACTACACTTGGCGGTCCTGGTTTCAAAACCCGAGCAGGTCATTTTCTCTAATTTTCCTGCGAGTGCACGCCCTTTACAAGACAAACAACTAAAATGGAGGCGCAATTGGCAGCATTGCTAGAAAAGTTAAGTGGCATGGAAACCAAGATGGAAGACGGCCAGAAGAATTTAACCAAGGACCTAACTGCCAAATTAGAAGACGGCCAGAAGAAGATGGAAGACGGTCAAAATAAGTTAGCGGAGGACCTGAAGAAGATGGAAGACGGCCAGAAGAACTTAGCCAAGGACCTGAAGGATGGCCAGAAGAAGATGGAAGACGGCCAGACTATGCTAGCACAAGACCTGAAGAAATTAAAACAGGGCCTAGGTGAGGAAGTCACGGCAGTGGAAAAGAAATTCGACGCCTTACAAGTGGAAGTTGCCGAGCTGCGCCGACACCCGCTGATGGGGGTGGAGGAGAAATTCAACGCCTTACAAGAGGAAGTTGCCGAACTGCGCCAACGCCCACTGACGGGGGTGGAAGAGAAATTCAACGCTTTACAAAAGGAAATTGCTGAGCTGAACCAACGCCCACCGACAGGGATTGAAGCGAGATTCAACGCTCTTCAAGAGGAAGTTGCCGAGCTGCGCCGACGCCCGCCCACAGGTACACCGGGAACGTCAGGAACGGGACAGAGCAGAGTGAGGCCCCCAACCTTCGACGGAAAGGTCCCGTGGAGCACATACTTACGTCAGTTCGAGGCGGCCTGTTCCATAAATAACTGGAACAACACAGAAAAGGCTACAGCTCTCATTGTAGCGCTGAGAGGTGACACCCTTAACGTCCTTCAGGCCATCCCGACTGGATCCCAGGACTACGCTTCACTAATCGCCCACATGGAGTCCCGATATGGAGATAGCCATCTTCAGCAGGCCTACCAGATGCATTTCCGGACCAGGGTACAAAAGAACGCGGAAACCCTGCAGGAGTTCGAGATAGACATTGCACGCCTCGTAAGGCTCGCCTATCCAACAGCGCCGGCCGACTTTCTGGAACAAATTGCGACGCAGACCTTCACCGACGGGCTACGGGACCCGGACACTCAACAGGCGCTGCGACTCGCGCGCAATGAGACCCTGGCAGATGCGCTGAGCCACGCACTTGAGTTCGAGACGGCAAAGCAGGTATCTAGAATGCGCGCGCGGGTGCGTCAGGTGGACGTCGACGAACCAGCCAAAGCCGACAAGACCAAGCCCCTGGCCGATGTGTAACGTTTTGCTAGCCCACACGTTGAGCGTCAAGTGTAACGGTTTGACTGCCCCTAACTGTTGGGAGATAAATGTAACTGTTTACCTTTGCCTAAGCTATGTTGTTTTAATGGGCGCCAAGACCTCAACGCAATGTTGAAATCTAAATTTGTATTTAACAACGTCTAGCTCTGGCAGAACACCTTCAAGACTCCATTCACTCAGATCGTGGTATGATTTGATCATTAACCCAACAAACAATTGTATCAGGAGAAGGAATTGGTCTATATCTAATGCTACCTACTGAAAGCAAAGATTGCATTGTAAAAGAAATGAATTTATTATATAAAACAAGAATAGCAAAATTAATAATAATAATAATAATAAGTATAAAATTTAAATTGGAGCGTTGTGATTTGAATATTACCGATAGAAAATTACGTGAAAACGGAGTCTGATAAATTATTGATTTTACTCTTATTGCCAAGCTATGAAGTTACTGAAATATGAAATATAAAACAAAGAGAAATGAGAGATTGCGTATTTCTGCGTCATTCGCGCTTACCACTGGAAATGGCCGAAGCCTTTCCCTCGTACTGGATGATGCTGTGAGCTTCCCACAGTCTCCTGGACGTCGACATCTTTGTCGATATTTGATGAGATTCTGGTAGATTAGATAATTCTATGGTCCGTACATCGGACCCAAACACTCGTACAACCACACTGGTTAAGTTTTACAAAAGTTAGTCCTCCACTCCACGGAACATCGGAGCGATTCCCGCGTACAACCGTACTTGTTAAGTTCTATACAGATAGTCCTCGTTCCACGGAACATCGAAGCGACTCCCGCGTACGAACATACTCGGCAAGTTCTACACAGATTGTCCTCGTTCCACGCCGCGCTGAACGATATATCCACACGTCGGCTCCCCACTCTTCATCCGACTTCTAGCTTACGTGGTCTCCACTGATTGGCTGCACCCCACGCGCTATACTCCCCTCCTCTGGCTCATTACACTCGGCGGGAGGGTTCTGTTCCAACAATCCGCCTTTTCTTGACGCTGCAACCCCGCTTGCGTAATACTTCCCGACAAGATTAAGCGTGTACTTGAATTCCCAGTGAGACACGTCTCTCGATATACCCTAACTGACGAAACTCCGTTAAATTCCGTAATCACATAATTTTCTATGATATTGTCGTTCGTAATAATTTGCTTGATAGTGTTTTCTAAGACATAGAAAGCCTATCTGTATGCTTATAATTTTACAAAATGCTCCGAAAAATACCTTAATAATAATTATAATAAATTAATAATAATAATAAATTAACATGAAAATTTATCTTGGCTGAACAATTTGCCGCGTAAATAAATAGAGAATGGCTTCCTACTGACTTATGCCAGTGGCATGAAAACCCCTCGAAAAACACGTTACAGATGAACTCATGGAGGCGCTAGGCCGGTTCTTCAAGAGTCGCAGAACCACCAACAAAAACGTAGCCAAAGGACATCCGGAGAGGCGGCCCGGAAGAGGACTACCGACCTGCTGGACCTGCCGTAAGAGAGGCCACCTGAGCAAGGACTGCGGTGATCGCCGCCACCAAGGGTTTCCGTCGGGACAGTCAGTCGTAGGGAAACCGCGCGGCCAAGGGAAACGAGTATTAGCCAGCCTTGGGGGGCAAAGGTTGGCTTGTGACAGTCGTCAAGCCCCGGCAGTCCAAGTGCGTGTGACGAAGTTACGGAAGGACAATAGCAGCCTGATGGTCGACGGAGTCGTCAACGGAGAGAGCTGGCCCATGCTAATCGACACGGGAGCATCGAGGACCATCGTCAATCCCACTGTGATCCCGAAGTGGAGAGTGCAACCCACACAAAGGAACCTCCAGCTAATAACCGCGACCGGAGAGACCGCACCGGTACATGGCGAAGCATCACTGGAGTTCGTCATTGGTCGACGGGCGATAAAGCATCCAGTGCTTGTGGCTGACGTATCAAATGAAGTGATCATCGGACTGGACTTCCTGGACCAGAATAACAACATCTAGAATCTGAGTGCCAACACTCTGCACTTCGGAAGTGAGGAACTTGCTTTGCAACCAGCACACGGGGCCGTCACCGCACGACGAGTAAGGCTGAGAGAGGACGTCATCGTTCCCACCAGGACAGAAGTCAGCGCTGCCGTAATTGTCGACGGAACAGCTGAGGGAGTGGCGGCTGTCATGCCAAAATATGAGGACATCCAGACAAAAGGATTGCTAGTTGCCAAGACTCTCATCAACACGACGTCTCGGCCGTACGTCCGCCTGTCCAACCTGAACGACTATGATATTACGGTACACCAACCTAGGAGTCTGCGAGCCCGTTACCTGGATTGCCCGCATCACAGACACGACGGACGGACACCTGCAGACGGACAACCGAAGAAGACGCGCCCTGTCAGAAGAACTACAGAAGCTGTACCAAGGATCCCAGGACCATTTAGACGAGGAACAATCACGCCAAATTCGGGACCTGCTACACGAATTCCGGATGTCTTCTCTGTGGGGAGCAAAGACTTCGGTAGGACAAGCTTGGTCCAGCACAGAATCGACGTTGGGGGCAGTGCACCGATTAGGGCCCCATTCCGACGTGTCCCGCCCGCCATGCAAGCTGAAGTCGACCGGATGGTAGAAGAGATGAAGGAGCAAGGAGTGATCGAGCCATCACATAGTCCTTGGAGTTCTAGTGAAGAAGAAGGACGGTTCCACCAGGTTCTGCGTGGATTACAGGCGGGTGAATTACGTCACGAAAAAGGACAGCTACCCTCTACCCCGGATCGACGACACCCTGGACACCATATCAGGGTCAAGATGGTTCTCCACCTTGGATTTGAAGAGTGGCTACTGGCAGGTGGAGGTCCACCATAGGGACCACGAGAAAACTGCGTTCTCTGTGGGCAGCGGACTCTGGCAGTTCACCGTCATGCCATTCGGTCTGTGCAACGCCTCTGCGACCTTCGAAAGGCTAATGGAGTCCATTCTGAGGGGACTACACTGCCTTGTCTACCTAGACGACGTCATCGTTCTGGGGAGAAGCTTCGAGGAGCACTACAACAACCTGAAGGAGATCTTGATGAAGCTACGGGCTGCCCAGCTGAAGTTGAGCCCCAAGAAGTGTCAGCTCTTCCAGAAGCAGGTCCAGTACCTTGGGCATATCATCTCCGAGGAAGGGGTGCGCACCGACCCAGAGAAGACCGCAGCTGTGAGGGAGTGGCCAGTTCCGAAGGACAAGTCTCAACTACGAGGCTTCCTGATACTCTGCACTTATTACCGTCCCTTCGTGAGAGGATTCGCCGACATCGCCAAACCACTACATCGACTGACTGAGAAGGACCAACTCTTCACGTGGACAGCGGAATGCCACAGTGCTTTCGAACAACTCAAGCAGGCTCTGTGCACCGCGCCTATTCTGGCCTACCCCAGACCTGGAACAAGGTTCATCGTCGATACCGATGCCAGCGACTTTGGTATAGGGGGAATCCTGTCGCAAATAATGGACGGCGAGGAGATAGTAGTGGCCTACTTCAGCAAAGCCTTGTCAAAGCCAGAGAGGAACTACTGCGTCACCAGGAAGGAACTGCTCGCCATCGTGAAGACCATCGAACACTTCCACAAGTACCTGTACGGAAAAGAATTTCTCATCAGGAACGACCATGCATCCCTGCGGTGGCTCCTGAACTTCAAACAGCCCGAGGGTCAACTCGCGCGGTGGATAGAGAGGCTTCAACAGTACAACTTTGAGATCCAGCACAGGAAAGGCCAACTGCATTCTAACGCCGACGCCCTGTCACGAAGACCGTGCCCCGAAGACTGCACCTTCTGTACCAGAAGGGAGGAGAACACCGGGATACAGTGCCGAAGGACTAACGTGGAACTTCAAGGGAGCTGGAGCCGCGAATCATTCACGCGGGCGCAAGCGGAAGATGATGACCTGGGACTGATAGCCGAATGGAAGAGGGCCTGTGTCCCCAGACCCGGGTGGAACATTGTGAGTGACTGCAGCCCAAAGTTCAAGTCCTACTGGGCGCAGTGGGACTCGCTGATTGTAAGGGATGGCCTCATCTGCCGTACCTGGGAGAGCACCGACGGGAAGAAATCTCGGGAGCAAGTTGTCGTTCCTAAGGCTATGACGGAGGAAGTCCTGAAGGAAGTCCATGGAGGATCATCTGGTGGACACCTAGGGATAAAGAAGACCCTGGAGAAGCTGAGAGAGCGGTTCTACTGGATCGGATGCCGAACTGACGTGGAGAACCACTGTGCGAGGTGCCACAATTGCGCAGCCAGCAAGGGCCCAGGACGAAGAAGACGGGGTCCACTGAATACCTACAACGTGGGCGGCCCCATGGAGAGAGTGGACATCGATGTCGCTGGGCCATTCCCGTTAAGCGAGGCAGGGAACCGCTACATATTGGTCGTCAGCGACTACTTCACCAAATGGCCGGAGGCGTATGCGCTCCCTAACCAAGAAGCCGCGACGATCGCAGAGACCCTGGTGAAGGAATTCATCAGCCGGTACGGAGTACCCCTGGAGCTGCACTCCGACCAAGGGAGGAACTTCGAGTCGCAGGTGTTCAAGAATCTATACCAGCTGCTGGGAATCCGGAAGACAAGGACAACGCCGCTACACCCTCAGTCCGACGGGATGGTAGAGAGATTCAATCGCACCATCGAGAACCATCTCCGAGTAGTCGTCAGCGAGCACCAGAGGGATTGGGACAAACATCTTCCACTATTTCTCCTGGCCTACCGCGCCGCTGTGCATGAAGCCACCGGGTGCACACCAGCCCAGGCCATGTTAGGAAGGGAGCTCCGTCTACCTGTCGATCTTGCCTTCGGCTGACCTGGAAATGATCCGGTCCCGGTAAGCCAGGATTGTCAATAACTGGTCGACCAACTGGAGGACGTGCACACGTTCGCGAGGAGGAAGCTGCGGATCGAGACCGAATGAAGACCCGATACGACCAACAGACGGATGCTGGCGGATTCCACGATGACGACCTGGTCTGGATCTTCAACCCATTACGGAAGAAAGGTCTGTCACCCAAACTGCAGAAGTCCTGGGAGGGCCCGTACCGAGTCATGAAACGGATCAACGATGTCGTCTACAGGATCCAGCGGAGCCCGAGGGCGAAGATGAAGATCGTGCATCGAGATCGCCTGGCAGCCTACGGAGGGACACAGACGGACCAATGATTGATCGGGACGATCAGCCTTTAGGAAGGGGGTGGTGTTACGGCTGTGAGTTTGTTTTGTCGCCTCGCCGCGTTGAGTCACAGCTGCCCCGGGCTGTGTGTGCTCTGCCTCAGTGTATTACGTGCGCGTTACGCAACGGGCTGCGAAGTGAAAGGGATGGTCCAGAATATTCGTGACCCAGCCAGTGAAGGAAATCTCGAGAAGCCGGGTGTCCTGGACGATTCTAGAATTCATTGAGTCACCAGCCTGCTATATAAGCGGCCTCAACAGTGAAGGGACCAGAGTTTTTGAGCGAGTGTGATTTCACTGAGCGACAGAAGTGTGGTGACAAAGTGCCGTGCGAGTTACGAAATCCAGTGACACTGTTTCCCCAGCTTGTGGACAGCGAAACAGCGTGTAGCAGGTTATCGTAAGTAACTGTAGTTTGTGTACATGAGGAAAAGGTGCAGGTAGCTTCTGTCAAGGCCACCGGACTCATTAAGACCGTTTAACTTCTGTGGTTTGTTGACAAGTGAAAGGGGCAAGAGCACTCAAGGAAGAGACTTGAGGAAACTGGAATAAGGTTCTAACTGCTTGTATTTGCTGTTGAGTGGTGTATCTTTCTGGCCGCAATAAAGTTAATTATTTCTTTAAAGGAACAATCTGTGTTGTGCTTCAACCCACCGTAATCCAGTTAACAAAAGTGCCACTAGGGGGGTGGCACGTAACAATATTTTAATATACAGAATACACTAGCAATGAATGCATTTGAATATATAATTTAGCTATAAAAAGATTTTATAGAAGAATAAATATTTTCCAACATTTATCATATTTTTATGAAGAAATACTGGAGTATTGTTTAAAGGAAAAGCAATTAGTTAAAAAAACAAATGTGTCGTGTTAATTTATTGGAGAATGGATAATTTTGCATTCTGAGCTAAAATTTCACATTTTATTGCAAATTTAATACCAAAATTAATAGATCTTAAAACCTGAAGATACATAAGACAAGCTTTGAACAAATTTTGCATCTATCGCTAACTATACAGATGTAACATAGAAGGCATTAACATTCAAAAGTTTTCTCAGCAAATTGTATTGAATGGTTAGTGAATATTATTTAGGAAGTGTGTTAAAACCAACATATACATAAAAACTAATTGCCTTCCTTAATGTATTTCTTTCATACACCAATGCATTTCCATCCTTTTTTGACTTTTGGTTTTTTGGTTGGAAGGGAGAGAGCTTTATATCCAGCAAAAACCGACTATGGTGGAGACAAAAAAAAAAAAGTTAACTTTACATTTTAGCAGTTATTGACGATTGTGGATAGCTCACACAAAGTACTATTTAATTGGTTTAGAGGTGCCACACATTATTTAAAAAACAGAAGTCAGAAATACAAGTTCATAAGGGTATGAACGTCACTTGGTGTGTGCTGTTTGGCAGAAGCGTTAAATAATTCCTGAAATGTTCTTTTTTATATTTGTGGCAAACCACCTCCTTTCCCTATCTTCGGGACAGCAATACTACGAAGTGTTGAGTGTGAGTGTGTGCTACATGACCGTCAATCACATTATCATCGGCCACGGGAACACCTTTTTACGTGGAATCCAAACCATATGTGATATTCCACATGTACACAAGAGGTTAAAACATATGGGCACATGCCACCACGTCATCACATGATCCCAGAAAATAGAAAACAAAAGAAAGGAAACTAAGAAATATAGCATAGTCTCTGCTTGCTAGTGGCTGATAACAATGGTTAACAAGGTTTAGCCATAAAGATGAAAATTAGCATAGTTTAAAGTTTTATGAGATAAATGAATATGAAGATGAATGTATTCCATTACGCTCTGTTGTTGAAGAACATGAATAAAAAAAGTAAAATTCATGGTTATGGTTAGCGACCCATGGACCCATTAAAATACTTCAGTTCTCTGAAATTAGTTTGCACCAACATTTCTTCAATTTTCATCAGCCTAGTTGGGCAGTGTATTGAAGTTTGCTAAGGGATGAAGGATTAGTAAACTACACACATCAAAAAAAGTTTTGCATCACCTGTGTATCCCATAAGCACAGTCCTCTTGGACCTACGTTGACATGATGCAGAAAACTTGGTCCTTTGAACTGTCAGAAACTGTAAACAAACCTGCCTATAGCTAAATCCCTGCGCGGATGTGGATATCTGCAACATTTTTCACCATGCGGATATAGTTTGCATAGCTGTGCGGATAGCGGATAAAGCTGCGGATACGATTGGAGTAAATTTGCGGAGAGGTTTTAGAATGCATTCCGAAGTTGCTGAATATCATTACTAGGACTCGGATGTTTATGACATATCATTTTTCCGTTATGTTTTTTCCATGACAAATATAAAATGATGATTTAAGCTAAACTCATTCAAATTGTCATTAACACTCTGAACTGAAAAGGGTTGTATAATATTCGTTTTCAACATCACATGAAACACTCAGCCTAGGGGAACGACTTTCTCCTCAAATGTCTAAATGTGTTGCTTTAATACTTGATGCTTTATCTAATAAATTAAAAATATTATTCTCTTATGACAGTAGATTCGGATACCAAGCGTGCGGATGTGGGACGGATGCAGATAACGCTTTCTTTATCCACGCAGGCTCTACCTATAGCCCCATCTATCGAAAGCATACCCATTTAGTTGAATGTAGGTGAGGCAGTAACATTCATACCTTCATTCAATACACAGTGTAGGAACAGTATAGGGCGTTTGTAGACATTGTATAGACGTTCTCTGATGGCAAGATGACTAATATCAACGTTTGATCACACACAGATTGTTGCTTTATATCAACAAGGACTTTCATGAAGAGAAGTTGCAAGGCGAATAGTCGCGAGCCAGAATAATATGGTAAGGACCTGGAATCGTTTTCAAACTACACATAGTGTTCATGACTTGCCCCGTATTGATCGCAATAGGGCAATAACTGCGACTTTTCGCCCGCTGGAACCCCGACCAGACTGCCACCAGGATAAACAATGACTCTGTGAGGGCTACCGGGTGGCAAGTGTCAAACCAGACTGTACGCAAGAGACTCCACGACAACTCTCAGTATGCTAGACGGCCATAGAGAGGCCCGGCCCTTAAGCCCTGACACCATGCAGCACGGAACAGGTGGGTCCAAAATCACCAAGAATGGACTATGGAAAATTGGCGCCAAGTTCTCTTCACCGATGAATGCCGCATATGTCTGCTACCAGATGACAATCGACAACGTGTGTGAAGGGAACCTGGTATGCTGCACGCCAAAGACATTCCGTCAATCGAGTACAGCAAGGTGGCGGATCGATGATGCTCTGGGCGGGTATCATGTGGGGATTTCAGACGCCATCGTTGCCCATCCAGGTCACGCTCAAGGTTCCACAATACAGGGATAACATCCTCCAAAGTATCGTTGAACAGTGGAAGAATTCAAGTTTATGGACAACTACTCCCGAGTCCATCGTGCTGGCATCGTCAACGATTTCGTCAATCATGCTGGTATTGGATGATTGGATTGGCCTGCATGTTCCACCGATATGAATAAAATTGAACATGCTTGGGATAAATTGAAATGAGCTGTGCGAGCACGTCCTGACCAACCACGTAATCTACGGGAGTAAAGCAGGATTGCCATTGAAGAATGGGATAAATTAGACCAGCAGTGGTTCAACGACCTCGTGGGTAGCATGCCACATAGGGTGCAGGCTTGCATTCATGCAAGGGGTTATGCCATCATCATCGGCTTTAACTCGAATCCGAGTATAAATCATCTTCCTTCAGTCCAATCCTGGCATAGAACAAGCGTCCACACAAGTCACATACTGTCCGTCCACCAGCTCAAGATCCGTAGCAGGAATTCAATGAGTTAGCTGCCCTCTGAGCGAACGACAATAGTGCCAACCTCTGATACGTATGCGCTCCACTCCGCACAAGCTGTGTGGCAAACACGGGCTTTTTTGTGTGTGTGTGTGTGGATGGTGTGGACACAGCACAGTAATAATTTCTAAGTAATATTATCGCTCAAGTTTAGAATGTGTATTCGCGCTTAGATAAATAAAACGTTGTCCGCATCCGCACTACTGTAATCCGTATCTGCCCCGCATCTGCACGACATTTTTCCGCATTTGCACGTTTGTTATCCGAATCTACTGGCATTACAATAGTATTTTAATTAGATAAAACATAAATTACTAAGTTTGATTCTTTTGATTGTTGTTTCAGAAACCCCTGTATAATCGGCAGCTCTTGCAGTTGCCTGACTCAGTGGAAGTTTTATACACTTGTTCCTAGCTTCTTCATCACATCCCTCAATCACTTTCCTTATTATTTGCTTACCTTCAGAATGTATCACTCCTTTTTTCTTCACTTCCGTCATAACACTACTGACCCGTACGATTTCACAATTGAAACTAAACGCAAGTAGCAGTGATTAAACATAGCGTGAATAACATCGGTGCTAAGTTGGCAATTCCTGCAGCGGCACGTCCACTCAATCACCGCAGCTGGAATGCGTCTCCTCTCCCCTTCAGTCCCCTAAGACCATGAGCTGGTGGACGAACAGTAGTATTGCTGGAGAAGGACGTGGTTGGGCTGCTCGAAGTTTCCTAGCTTGACGCTTGGCCTCTTCATGTGTGAGTCGATCCCTTTCAAACGTTTTTACAACATCCGAGATGGTATGGCGCCAAGTTGAGCAGTCTTCAGCCAGCATGTCCCAGGTTTGTGAATCAAGACCTGTCAATTTCAGGGTCTGCTTAAATTGGTCCTTGTAGCACCTCTTAGGACCACCATGAGGTCTGGTGCCATAGCATAACTCACTATATAGCATTTGACGAGGTAATCTCACATCATCCATCCGAAGGACATGACCAATCCATCTAAATTGGTGACCTATTATGGATGATTCTATGCTGTTGATTTGAGCCTTTTCAAGAACAGCAATATTGGTAATGCGGTCTTCCCATTTAATCCTCAGTATTGATGGAAGTTTTTGTAGGTGGAAGCGCTCAAGCTTCCTAAGGTCACGTCGGTAAAGGGTCCACGCTTCACAGCCATACAAAAATGTAGAAATGACTACTGCTTTGTACACCATAAGCTTTGTACTCATGGACAGATTTTTATTCATGAAGACCCCGTGCGCTAAACGTCCATATGTTGCATGGGCTGCGCCAATTCTCTTATCCACATCCTGCTCACAGGTACAGCTCACAGAAATGGTACTGCCCAGGTACGAGAAGTGGTCTACCTGCTCGAATGGCAAATTTGAGATGGAGATATTGAACTGAGGAAGAGGTGTGCCTGGTGAAGGTTGTGCCAAGACTTTAGTCTTATTGACATTTATGGTAAGACAAAAGCGATCACATGCACTTTTGTACCAGTTAACCGACTCTTGCAGCTCTTCTGGTGTGAGAGTTGGTGCCGCAGCAACCCTTTATTGAATGAGGTTGCTGCACCATGGGCTTACCTCAAGAAACGTGTTTAGGGTTATGTTGGACTACAAGAGAAGTTATTTGTTGTGTTTTGTTTGTCAATACATCGGAAGATGGATTAATTTATCAATACCAGTTCACCATAGTATAGAATACCATAGAAATTTTGTTTGGTGGGTGATGCAGAACTTCTTTTCATGTGTGTATTCTGATTTTACTGCTCCAAGCACAAGGCTGGCATGACATATCTGAAAACAATGTATACCTAAGGTTCAGCTTAAATGTGAATTTATCTTTCAGAATTGGTTTTGGGTTTTGTCAGCAGTCATATTTCTTGCTTGCAATAAGAAAATCTTGTCGTACTTGTATCAATTCTCCAAACAATTCCTTTTACAGGTGGTGGAAGTTTACCAAAAAAGATCAGTGTCAGTACTCAACAGATATGTTAAAAAAATAAGCTTGTGGAATAGCATGGATACTGGACCATACAATACAGTGAAAGAGTGGCCTCTCAGCGAAACATATATGCCAGGGTAACACAATGCTAAGTGTGTTCCGTTGGTAAATTCGACCAACAGAATTGCTACTTCCTTCACATATAGCATTAGGCCTAATGAAGAACTTTGTTAAAGCCATCGGACTAGAATGGAGAAAGTTTAGCATTATAAAACTTAAGGATGTCAAAAGTTAGCCCCTAAATTCGGAGACTTTTACAAGATGGGAACTTTTGGCTAAATGTAACCCTTTAAATTCTAGGTTTTAAATATGTGGGCTTAGCCCTTGTACAGAGATTTCCCAATGTTTTTTCAAACGTATTTCTGTATTCCAGAACATCTTGCTATACACTAGTCCATATTATCTACTCTCTACAAATCCACACTGAAAAGGGAAGGACATGTATGTAGGTGATGGATAGGGGAGGTAGTGGCAAGGAATTCAGGGAGGGGTGGGGATGAGGTTCAACTCTTTCACGATGAACTGTAGCACTCTTTGGTAAAAAAAGGAGAAGAAGAAGAAGAATTTCAAATAAGTCATCATCCAACCCACAGCATCGATCTATTACAAAACAAGATGCATTGCCGTCACATGTCTCTTCCAGACTGCCTTGGAGGGGGGGAAAAAATACTGTTCACCAGTCAATATTGATTACAGTAAAGCCGCGTTCATCCGGACCCCGTTAATCCGGACAGGCTTAAAAAGTAAAGTCATTAAATAAATAAAAATACTTTTTGAAAACCATTAAATTCTTCAACGAATTACCACAAAGTGATGTCTTAGTTTCACAATATGGAGTTCTTATGTCGGGAAAGTAGGGTACTGTACAATGAAATCACGAAGCGGTCTCCCACAAAATCAGTCAAGATGGGTCGTCTTTTGTTTGCATAGCGTATTTCTCAAAACATGTCGCCTTCTCTCCGTTTATCGATCATTCATTGGCAGTAGTGGCAGTTAGAAAAGAAAGAGATGGAAGAATGCACTTGTCTGTGTTACCGCTGCGATGCAGTGGTCACTAATGAGGGTTGTTGCCCAGTGGAATGTCACCCATACCACCGCCTAATGACAGGGGGTCATTAGCAGTCACCTGCTACCGTAGTTCGTCCAACTTCAACTCGAGTTGTTCAGTTAACACTTGACAAGAGCACAATGTCACTTAGCAAACCACTAACAACGTTGGGAAAACTTAAGCATAAAGCTCTTTCTTTATATGAAAAGTTTAGACTTATTGAACGTTTAGAAAATGGGGCTACTGTTGCTACTGTATGAGTGGAATTTGGGATTGCCAAACCAACAGTTTCTGACACATGGAAGAACAAAAATGTGAATTACAGTCATTTGCATTGAAATGTAATGTGAATAAAGAAACCTGTAAGATGAAATGAATGCGACCACCAGCAGAACAAAAGTTAGATCAAGCTGTGTACAAGTGGTACGAACAATTTCGTGCAAGTGGAATAGCAGCGAGAGGTGTTGAAATTCAAGCTGCAGCCCAACATCTGGCGAAACAACTTTGCGTAAATGGATTTTCAGCTATCTCTGGTTGGCTATTCAGATTTTGCAAACACCACAACATTGTAAACAAAAGGATGTGCGGGGAAAGATCAAGTGCAGTCGCATGAGCTGTTGAACAATTCAGAGAAAAACTTCACACTCTCATAAAGGAAGAGGGTTTAGAGTTGTGCCAGGTTTACAATGCCGACGAAACTGGCCTGTTTTGGCACGCCTTGTCTGAGAATACTCAAGCCTCAAAGTCGTTGAAAAACACACCTGGAAGGAAAATTAGTAAAGAACGTGTTTCTGCATTGTTGTGTGCCAATGCCGACGGGAGTCACATATTGAAACCTGTGATTGTTGGGAAAAGTAAACAACCAAGGGCCATTAAAAATATAATGTCCTCCTTGCCTGTGCATTATTTCAACTCCAAAAATGCCTGGTTTACTTCACAAATCACATCAAATTGGTTCCACAACTACGCCGTGCCTGAAATAAGAAGTCACCGATTGGATGAATCCCAAAGTGAGATAAAAGCCATAATCTTGTTGGATAATGCACCTGCTCATCCTGACAAGAAACACCTGTGTAGTATGGATGGAAAGATGAAATGTCTATTATTGCCACCTAACAACTTCGCTAATCCAACCAATGGACCATGGCGTGATATACACTACAAAGAGGTTATATAGGAAGAAATTCCTGTCTGAAGTCGACGAAGTTGAAGAAGTTGATGGTGAAATCAAATGAGCAGAAAACACTACAAAATATAAAATTATACAACTTCAGGTCAATGATCTTTAATTTCGCATCAGCAGTGAACGATATAGCGCCATCTACACCGTCCAATACATGGAGCAAACTTTTAGGCTTACATGACAACAATGTTGAATTCTACAGGGAAATTGAAATTAAGGACTATCACGAAGCACTAATAAAAGGTGGTGAGAAATCCGTCACAGAAGAAGAGATTGAGGACTGGCTCGGCAACGATGAAGGGGATCAATGCTACCAAGTACTGAATGAAATTGTGGATAGTGTAAGCAAGTTTGAAGATAGTGATAGTGCATCTGAAGGTGAGGAGAGTGATATCGGTTCACAACAACAACAAAAAAATAAATTAAGTGAGGTTAAACAACATCTTAATCGTGTAATTGATTTTGTTCAGCAGAGTGAAAATGAGGAAATATCCGCGAATTATAATCAAATGAGACACTTGCGTGCACTTATTGTAAAGGGGATGAGCAACAAGCCACAAAGAAAGATAGACAGTTACTTCACACCAAAGGAAACCAATTTATAACTTTCTTGTTTCATCAACACAAGGTACTGTACTTCATCATGTTATTAAACCATTTATTTTTCACGGAAGTGCCTCCGTGGCTTAGGAGGCAGCACGCCGGTCTCTCACCGCTGGGTCCGTGGTTCAAATCCCGTCACTCCATGGGAGATTTGTGCTGGACAAAGCGAAGGCAGACAGGTTTTTCTCCAGGTACTCCGTTTTTGCCCCCTGTCACAATTTCATTCCAGCAACACTCTGCACTATCAATTCATTTGTCATTCATTTAATCATTGCCCCAAGGGAATGTGACAGGCTTCGGCAGCCGGCACAGTTCATCTCCTCGCCGCTAGATGGGGGCTTCATTCATTCCATTCCCTGACCCGGTCGGTCAACTGGAAGCAGGCTGTGGATTTTCATTTTCATTTTTCACGAAAATGCGACTGTTTCTTTTCATTTAAGTTAATCAGGAGTTTTGTTAATCCGGACAAATCTCGGTTCCAATTAGTCCGGATAAATGCGGTTTTAGTGTATTAACATCACAGAAGTACGTAGTTCAAAATTAGAAGAACAAAGTTCATCATGAAACCACACTATATTATGATAATGATTATTGTTGTTTTAAGGGGCCTAACATCTATGATATCGGCTCAAACCCTACTATAACTAGAGACTGGACTGAAGGAAGAAGATTTATATTCGGATTCGAGTTAAACCCGATGATGATGAAATTGCGAGTCTCCCTTTGCAAATAGCCAACAAGTTTTCTATTGGATTAATGTCAGTTGAAGTTCCCTGGCCACTTGAAGACACAAATATTGTTCTCACCGAAGTATTTCTTCACTTTCTTTTAAGTATGGTAAGGAGCCAAATCCTGATGAAAAATTCTGTCACCATTTGAAAACTACTACTGCAGCTTCACCAATAACTCTCATATCCAATATTTGGATGTACTGGTAAGATTTCATGATCCCATCGACTGATAATAAGGGTCCCGGTCCATCATGCTAAAGAAACCCCCAAAACATCGTCACAGGATTTTGTATAATTTGTTGCAAATTAGCTGAAGTTGTTGCCTCATTCTACACTCGGCACACATATTAAACTCTCCGCTCCTGCATTTTAAATTGTCTCTCACGAGAGAAAAAAACTTTCTTTTAGAGTTCCACTGTCCAACAGGATGACTATGTGCCCCCAAGAGACATTTCCTGCACATTTTTCATATTAGAAAATGTTTCTTTATAGGCTTGCTGGTTTTACTTTGAGCTGCCGGTAGTCTACTGCGAACATTACAAACGTGCACATTCACTCCCCTTACGTTCAAATGTTGGGTCTTCGACCACGTTCTTCTTCTATTGAGATATCTCGTCCACTTCTTTGAATTATGTAAAATTGCAAATCAAGGATTCAGTTCAGTTTGGTACTAATCTTCATCTCAATTGTTTAACTACCTAATCTTACCATAAATATTGTCACAACTTTTGAGGGCCTCCACATTCCTGCCTTGTAGCACCAGCTATGAGTAATTCAGAGTGCAGCTGCAGTAGTGGAAAGTTATGTGTGTTCGTTTTTAAGATGGAATGGGGCGATCGCGAAAATCGTGTAGCTGTGGTTGCGTTGCAAAAGGTAGGCAAATCCCCAGGTGAGATTTTCCAAATTCTCCAGAAACTCAAAATAAGCAAAAGGTTCGTGTACCACACTATCCAGAACTTCCACGAGACAGTAACTTTGAAAGACAGAGTAGGTACACCACGCAATATGCAGACTCCAGAATTGGTGAAAGCAGTGGCGGCTTGTGTTCGAAGAAATCCTGTGCAGAGAGTCTGTGATGGCTTATGAGCTGAAAAATTCAAAAATGTCTTTGTCTCGCACATTGAACAGTGGCCTGAGACTTCATGCTTACAAACAACGGAAAGGATACCTCCTCACAAATGCGCTGAAGGAACAGAGGCTCTTAAAATCAAAACACTTACTGTCGCGTTACGCAGCAAATGGTCACCGAAAAATCCTTTTTACTGATGAAAAAATGTTCAGTGTTGAGGAGACATTTAATGCCCAAAATGACAGGGTATATGCCACAGACTCGGGGACGTAAAACCAATAACATTATTATTATCATCAGGAGTATGCTCATTCAATTTTGGAGCGACTGTAAATCGCTTAAAAAAAATAGACTTTTTATGGCGACGGATAATTCGCAAAACAGTTAATTGAGGGACGGATAATCGAGCTTTTACTGTATATTCATTCATAATTTGATACATGTTTCGGCTTATTGGCCTTCTTCAGTCATAGTGTGTCTTAGTTTTATCTGATTTACAAAACATCAGTTGTGTCATACCATTTTAAAAAACATGCTTTTACTGGCTAAAAGTCTATGTGACATCGAATGTCATTTAACTAGCAATAGATATAAAATTCTTCCCAAAGATGTAGTTAAAAATCCGAAAAATGATTCCTTTGTTGTAAAATTGAAGATGAGGGTTAAAACTACTTCTAAAATTTGCTGCACGTGTTTTTTCCGAATCTGTGAAAGATAAAATGAGCCTTATTAGAAATGTGTTTTGAATTTTTGATAATCTGGTGGTGCTAATTCCAATTCCCATTAGTCCCTTACCCCTTATTATTTTGAAGATAAGGTTTTCTGAATCAGGCGTTATTTGTTAGAAATGTGTTGTGTTGATTAAAATTTGATCCTCTTGTTCTTTCATTTGACTGTCTGTTGAAGACAAAATAGACTATTATGAGACGTTTGACACTACAATGCATTTAAATAAGGCTTTTCTACAACGTGAAAAAGTGTGAATGAGTGCACTTACCAGGAGTTAGTTATTGTTGTTTTAAGGGGTGGAACTACGAGGTCATCTGCCCCAATGTAGAGTTATTATATCTCGTTTAGTTGTTGATTCTTGTATTGGGAACACTACTGTCGATGTGCTGTTCTTATCACACAGCGGCTATGATTATTCTGTCGTGTAGTGCTCTATGCAACTGAGTACGGAACTAGTAGCATGCTGCTTGTGTAGTGGGAGTGAGGGAGGGCGTGTTTCATTAGAGGGGTGGAGTTATATAGTGCGCTTTGGTGTTTCGTTTCTTATTTTAGATATCGCTAAGGGCCTTATTTTTTGGTGAAATAAAACTGTTGATTTCGGTGTTAAAACTAACGCTAATTCGGTGGGTATTTCACGAAATAATTTGTCATAATGATCGATGTTTCATCTGAAATCTTCCTGATAGTAAGGGGGTAAGTCTAACAAATTATGTGATAAGGGGGTTCTTCAACTTCTTTGCGATGTGTTGAGTATAGCCGAATGTTATTTGCCGCTTAGAATTATGCCCATTTCCTTCTTTCTTCCGCTTTTTATGCGTTTCTGAATCCCTGTAGTGTTTATCGCACGTGTCTTTTCATTCCCACGGAATAAGAACATTGGAGTATTTACACATTAGAATCTTTCTTGCAGCGTCAAATACATATAACCCCTCACTGTTGTATTCCTCGGCCCTCAAGAAAACTGTTGCGACTTTAGTTTTCGGCATTTTTATACTTAAATGCTGGACATTTGCCAATAAAGTTTTATCAGTCGCGAACTCGCACTGCTGTATCTACGACCAGAACGTCATTTGATGTAATCGATAGCAGATATCGAGTTTTATCGATAGCCTCAGAGATCGCGGAACTGAATACACATACTTTCGGCCCAGCACTATCAATCAAATGAGAAGGAAACCATGACGATTAATTCCTCAGAAGCATTTAAACGTGTTTTGGAGAGCTTTTTCGATAATATTTAGCATTTTGGTACCAAGTGAAGTAGCCTATATTTCGTGATTATTCGTGCAATTCCCGCAATAAATCAGATTTCGTGATATTTCACGTATTCTTAATAATATTATTGGTTTTACGTCCCTTTTAACTACACTGGCTTTTAGAGACGCCGGGGTGCCGGAATTTTGCCCCGAAGGGGATCTTTAACGTGCCAGTAAATGTACTGACACGGCTCCCTCGCTTTGAGCACCCTCAAATGCCAGCTGACTGAGCCAGGTTTCGAACCTGCAACCTTGGGCTCAGCAAGATTTCATGTATTCATTTTGCTAAAAAACTCTACTTTAAGTACCTAGAAGGCCATATATATGCAAGAAAGAAGATATGAGAAAAGTTCGCGCGTATCGCTATTACCAAAAAATATGGCCCCTAGATATCGTGTTAAATAAAATATTATCGGTATATGTTAATTCGTTAAGATTGTTTACAGGGTCTGTTTTTTGAGCATGATGAATTTCTAAATTTTCCAACATGTTTGGTTTTTTACATTTGTTTTGCAAGTCTATGATTTTAAAATCTTCATCTATTGATTTGAAATTATGTTTTTTCTCGATCATGTGATTGGCCATGGCCGAGAATTTGTTATGTTTGATGGCATTAATATGTTCATAATATCTTATTTTGAATGATCTGCCCGTCTGTCAAAGTAGGTTGTGTTGCACTCTTTACAACTTAATTTGTACACCCCAGATTTATTGAATTTAATAATTTTGTTTGGCTGTTATGGTTGAAAATATTACTATTATTATTTTGTGTTTTACATTCTATTTTTATGTTATTTTTTTATTGTGTTAGTTATTGTGTGCATTTTAGGGTTTACGTAAGTCAAACTGGCATATTTTTTATGCTTTTTTTGTGTTCTCTTTCTAATGTTGTTGTGAATTTGTTTTGTATTTTATTTTTGATTCTATTTACAGTATGTATTCTTGCCTGTATCCATTTTTCTTTGCAATGTTTGTAGTTCCTTGTTTAAACTTTCTTTGCTTTAAGGAATGGACAATGCTCCATTTAGTAAACTGTAGAATGTGGCTTTTTCCTGGCTTTCTGGGTGATTGGAGTCTTTTTAGCCTATTTTCATTTCATGAAAATGAGATCACCTTTTGTCCGTGTGTGTGTGTGCGGCTGAAGCAATTGCAATGAAACTCGGTACGGTCATAGTCATGGTGTCTACTGTAAGGATGAAGTAAAATTTAGTTACCTTTGAATTCAAGATACGTCTGCGGTCTGCAAGCATAGGCACTCATCACGCGGTGAAGAAAAACAACAATGAACTGTTTTTAAAGAGGTAAATAAAATTCACATGAAGTTATAAAAATTTAAAAAATAATAAATATATACTAGATATTTATTATCAAATGAGTTGTTTCAGATTATATGTAGTCTTGTGCACAATATGTTGTTATAATTATGGTACCAAGAGGTTGCTCTGCTCTTGACCATTTGGCAAGATTTCCTTCGTCCCCGTGGTAGGTCACGAAGAAATTTATGCAATGTTATGCTATCGTCACGGAATTCTGTCTTCGCAGTCAAATACTAAGAAATATCGAGATGTTACACGATCGGCGCTGGTCTCTGCCGTTTGACGAGATTCCCATAGTTTTCACGATAGAACACGGAGAAAAATCGCGATTTAGATAATCAGTGTCACTTTTAGTCATTCGACGAGATTTCCATTGTCCTTGAGGTTGGGCACAAGAAAATATAGCATTATTACGCTATGCTATAATATGCTATCCATTTGACAAGAATCCAGACGTCCTCGTCACTGAAAGGGGAGAAATATCGCGATATTATCGCACCCGGCCGTTCAACGATTGTCTGCCTGTCTATCTGTCCTGACAGAATGGCGAAGGCAAGCTCAAGGTTGGGCATGGTTAAAATTCACGAGTAGTTATGAACATGTTGTTTGGTCGGCGCCGTGATTCCCTAGTCCCTATGTTGTGGTTGGGAGTTCAACAGTACAGGAGGAATTAGTATCACGATGCTACGTAGGCTGTCATTTTTAAGTGGGTTGATGCACTTCTCGCTCCCCGCACGCTTTTAAGTATACGGTAATGGGAAAAGTGGCAAGTAAGTTTCGTGATGGGTGCCCAATCACCTTTGACAGTTCCGCAGTCCTCGTGGCCACAAGTTCATGATAGGGGACGGGTTTTATGATTTTATGCAACTGACATCGATCTCGGTCCGTTTGACGAGATTCCCGCAGGCAAGTCGTGCGGTCAGCTGGCCGTCATGAGGATGCGATTTTGGAGGATGAACGTTCGAAGAAGGTATCGAATATTACGAATTATTCCGAGGGGATTGCACGAATAATACGACAAGAGGGCACGTTTACTTTCGACTGAGAATCACGAATTATACAAGTTATCGAAATAATCGTTTAGATTATATATCCGATGGAACCAAAGTTCGAAGGAAAAATCGACATATAACGGAATTTCGAATTTTCCATGCTGGATGTTGCAAATTTACTAAACAAATTTTCAAAATAAATTATATGTATTTCGAATTTTTTTTTCGAAACGGCAAGATTGCGACATTAAATTATTTTGCATTACTTCTGGACTTCAATTTGAAATAGTCTCAAAATAACAAAAATGAGAGATTTCTTTTTAGTTTCGGAAGTATTCGTGAATAAACGTCTCGCGAAAAGTCAGGTTTCCTAATACAGTAACACAGAAAAATATTTCACACGAAATTTAAGTCTTTTTGATGCCGAAAAGATACGTTGAACCGATGTATATCACTCAAGGTATCCTCAGTATGTATTACCTCGCGGCAGGGCACATGGAAATATAGCTTAGTACCATGCAATAGGCACGGAGTCGCTTGCGTGAAACTTGCTCCATCGCAATCCCTGAGCCTAGCGGCGCGAGCTTAAATGATTCAACCTGCCTTCAGAAAATTGTCGTTACCCGTTTGTAAAATTTGTTACTTTTTCGATACTTTTGTTACCCATTTGTAAAATTCGTTACTTTTTCTTTACATTCGTTACCGGTAGATACCCTGATAGTACTATTTCGGCCGGCCCCGACCGCGCCCTTCAAATATTATTATGTCTCACCAATCCAACATGGCGGCTATACGAAATATTTCACCGACATTCCGTATCTCCGAAACTATTACTGATATCACCCTGAAATTTTGTACGGTGATAAAGGGCACTACTAGACGTTCACATATGTAACTTTCAAAAACCTGTTAACTACATAACGAACATGGCGGCCAAAAGAAGTTGAAATACTTAACCCCTCAAGCCGGTTGGCCGTACACTGTACGTCCGCTGGACTCTACTCGTTCAGCCGGTTCGACGTACCACAAACGTCCGGTGCAGGCGGAAGTTAGAATGCCTATTACGCATGAAACCCTGCTGTTTGCCGGATCTTCTTTCACGTTATAAACCGAGAAGTTATGTACTTTCATGCCATCTCTGTTTCATAATTAGAACTAATACGAAGTTGATCGATATCCGTTGCTTTTGTCGACTCATATCGATCAGCGAAGGAACATGAAACGCGCTCTATTGAGTTTCAGGTTAGTTGCTTTAGAAGGTACCACATCCTTTCCTGCCATCTCGAGATTGTTTTGTGAACTATATCTAACTTGACAGTTTTAGTCACTTATGAAGGGGAAGAACTGATAGCAATTACTTTGTAGATAACTTTTGCTTCGTAGGCTAGAGGCTACTCAGTCGCAGATGAATAATTGCCGGACTGTCTCATTCTCTTACGGGTGCAGATATTATTGGTTTGATAGATGACAGTAGTGGAAGTGATGTATAGGGAGCGATATTTTCGGTAGTGATACGGACTGTGCACAGCATGATGTTATTGGAGAAGTGGGAGACAGCCCAGACGAAGAAGAAATAGCTTCAGCTGTAATAACAACGACCGCTGTTCAGTGTTTGTGGCGAGAAGTAGACTTCCTCACAAGCACACAAAAGATCCCCTTCACGGGTATGCCGGGTCCAAGAAGGCATTTCACGTCTGCTTTTTGCTGCTTTCGACAATGTGATTGAACTAGTTTGAGAAACAAATATGTAGGCCTACGCGGCAGAATGTATGGTGGCGCGCCCTTGAAACCAAGGTCGCGCCCCAGGAAGTGAGAGTCAGTGACAGGGGACAACATTTATGTGTTCTTGTGGCTTGTATTGTTGATGGGGATAATGCAGAAACCTACCCTAAAGAGCTATTTCACCCCTATATTCTCTCAAACAATGCCAAGGAACAGGTTTGAAATAATATTGCGATATTTACATTTTGTTGACAATTCGACACGGGATGCATACACTGGGCCTAAAAAGCTTTTCAAAATTCAGCTTTTCCCGGAAATTATACCTGAAAAATATGTATATATGTAGATTGAACATTATCATGTAACTATCTTGCTTTCATTGTAAATATACCTGAAACAAATACCAAAAGTGGAACTTATCAAATTATTCTACTTTTGTAAATATTGCGTGTGATTATGGACAACCCTGAAGAGCAGTCATCACATATATTACTGAGAAACATTGGACATGATTTCGATAAGTAATCGTAAAAATTTCATTACGTTATATTTCGTAGATTTAACATTATTAATTTTTTACCTTGTTGGTGTCCAAACCTCTGCTGAGCTTAAATTTAAATACCGCCGGAGAAGTGAAAACCTCCGGATTAAATAGCCGGCCTGAGGGGTTAAATAGACTTTCCTCGCAATTTTACCATCCGAACGCATTGAAACTTGGTAAAGCAAATGTTTATACACATTGTAATGCACTGGCATGTAATTTGGATCAATTGTTTACATAACCTTAAGATGGCGGCTATGCAAAATATTTCACCGGCATACTATATCTCCGAAACTATTACTGATATCACCCTGAAATTTTGTACGGTGATAGAGGGCACTACCAGAAACTTACCTATGCAACTTCCAAAAATCTGATAACTACAAAGCGAACATGGCGGCCAAGCGAATTTGAAACATTTAAATATAGTTTTCTCCCGATTTACACATCTGAACACAGTGAAACTTGGTACAGCAAATGTGTATACACTTTGTAATGCACTGAAATATAATTTAGTTCAATTGTTTACATAACCTCAAGATGGCGGCTGTGCAAAATATTAAAATTATGTTTTTATTTCTTGTGTCCTAATCATGCTATCTAAGTCAACGTTTGAATACTGTACCAACGCAATAATCGTCATCTAGGTAACTCAATGTCCTAAATATATAAAAATCCAACATGGCAACCAACCGAAATATTTGGACAGTTCTCAGTATCTAGTAATCTATGACAGCAATCAAACTGAAATTTTGTACGTGTATACAGGCTATAAACATATGTTCGCCTAGGGGAAGTTCAATAACCTGGTGAGCACAAATCCAACATGGCGGCGAAGCGAAATTCAAATATTCAAATGGATGTTTCTCGCGATTGAACTATCCGAGCGCAGTGAAACTTGGTACGGTATATGCTTAAATAAATTTTAATCCACTAGAATCTAATTCATTTAAATTATTTTCATAACCACAAGATGGTGGCTGAGCGAAATTTTAAAATCTCAGTTTTATTTCTTGTGTCCTAATCATGCGATTAAGTTTGAATAAAACACCTACATACATACTTCATGTAATAGTACGTAACTCTTAAGGCCTATATATAAAAATCCAACATGGAGACCATCCGAAATATTTAGACGGTTCTCAATATCTACGAATCTATCACAACAATCAAACTGAAATTGGGTGTATCAATAAAGGCAATTAACTAACATAAGTAGGATATATGAAAATAGGCTATATAGTTCTTCACGAAACTACTTGCTGTACATTGTTTTGAATTATCCTTTGTGCTTTTTTGGTTGGAATGTTCAAATACATATCCTCAATGTAGAAAGAGTACATTGTTTGTTTTGTACCTAGCTCTAATTTTTGTGTTCTTTTTACTGAAATCTATCGAATTTTTGAAACCAGAGTTGGCTTCAAATGTAATATGACTTTTTTTAAATTGTTGTTTTTAAAGTTAATTATAGGTCTCATTGGTATTCCATTTTTGTGAATTTTTGGTAATGCTCTAGCCGTGGGCAAACCGGGGTTCATATTTATCAAATTCGGTATTTCTTTTTCCATCAAATAATACATCAACGTTTTTGATTACTTGTTTTAGTTTTTCTGTGTGTTTGTGGTTGGGTGCTTATTAGTAATCTTGAATTTTGTGTTTTTGAAGAACTTTTCCATTTTTTTCTATGTACCATATTGTTCTTCTGATTTTGTGACTATTATGTTTTCTTAATTTTTGCTTTAGTTGTTTAATATTACGTTTATCTAATTTTCCTGTTGTTTTTGTGTCCCCCCCCCTATCAACACTATGCAGCCTGTCTCGTAATGTCATTTCACTAATGCAGACTTAAACCAAAATTTGGAAAAATGTTGGCAGATTAAATCTATAGACTCCATCCCTTCTTTAACTTCTGAGGATGAAGTTTGTGAGCAACTCTTTCTCGTGAATCAGAAGGCAGGTTCATTGTACCTATGCCTCGTGTTCTTACTCCGCCAGCGTTGTGCGATTTTCATCCCAGAGCCCCCAAAGCACTGTTTGTGTAGAAAATCAATTAAAACGCGATCCTTCTGCTCAAGTCAATATACTGAATTTATGGATGACGATCATAATTCTTATGAAAGTGTTTATTTAAGTTATCATCCTGTCTGGAAAAATCCTTCAACTAAAGAAAAGATAAGAGTCGTTCTTAATGGCTCCGCTGTCGATTCTGATGAAATTTCTTTAAACGACACACTATTAGTGGGTCCTGCTATTCAGTCTAATCTTTCTTCTATTCTCTTAAATTTCTGTTTGTATCCTATTGGAGTCATTGCTGATATAAAACAAATGTACCGTCAGATCTTGAGTAGCTCGGAACAACAAGATCTTCGAAGAATTCTTTGGTCCCTTCTGAACATGTTAAAATTTTTCGATTGAAAACAGTCACTTATGGTCTTAAACCATTTACTTTCCACTCTATACGTACATTGAAACATCTTGCTGATCAAGATAGTCACTTGTTTCATCTTTAAGCTTCTGATCTTTTGAAAACTTCCTTTTATGTGGATGATTTTCTTCATTCTTTTAAGCATGTTTTGGAAGCTCTTGAACTCTCTCGAGACTTAAAAGCTTTGCGCCATGGAGGAGGATTCCTTCTTCACAAATGGAACACCAATTCTTAAGAAATTCTATCAAACCTGCTATATGACAATTTTTCTAACACTTCTGGAACTTCTTCAAACTGCTGACACCACCAAGGTACTTGAGTACGCTGGTGTCCCAAAAGAGATACCTTTTTCTATCAAGTCCACTTAACACTCCTTCCTCAAACTAAGACGCAAGTTCTATCTGAAATCGCAAACATCTATGATCCTCTTCAGTTTATCACTCCTGTATCTTTTCGTCATAGCCTCTTAGACCTAACAGACATTTTGGGGGTACTAATTCCCTCTTCTTCTCCATGTAATCTAGAATTACATCTTTTCGTTGACAGCTCTACTAAAGGGTGTTGCGCCTATGTTATAAGTCAAAACTATTCTTCTTCCTTTTCTAACATAACTTGTGCTAAATCTAAAGTAGCCCCTTTAAAACCTATTTTGTTACCTCGTCTGGAACTTACTGCAGCTCCGATACCTGCTAAATTAGCTGACAAACTTGAGCAGAATTTGAAATGTCAGTTTATCCATACTTAATTTTGGACCGACTCTGCTATTGCTAAGGTTCCCTCGCATTGGCAAGCATTTGTTGCCAACCATGTCACAAAAATTCGAACTCTTTCTAGTCCTACTCAATGGAAACATGTCTCTGGTAAAGAAAACCCTACTGACATTATCTCTCGTGGTTGCTATCCTCAGCAATTAGCCCAGTCCAACTTGTACTGGCACGGTCCTCACTGGCTTTTAGAAGAACCTTCTAACTGGCCCTTAACAGTACCATCAGTCTTAAAAAACATTCCTGAAGTTCATAAAGCTGCTTCTGCTTTTGTTGTTTCTACAGATGGAATTTTTTGGTATTTGAACAACATCATCTTCCTCAACCCTTTCTAACTACTTTTGAACTTCAACTTGCTACAACCAAAATTCTTTGGCTTGCTCAGCAGGAAGGTTTTTCTTCTGAAATTCATATCTTGTCTAAAGGTCAACTTCTTAATAAACATAGTAGACTCTTCGCTATGTCCTTTTCTCGATGAAAATGGATTACTTAGAGTGGGAGGTAGGCTTGCTTTGGCAGATTGTTCCAAAGAGGAAAAGCATCCTATTATTCTCCCCTCTAAACATCATGTTACTCTATTGATTATTTGTAAATTTCGCTATCAACATTTGAATGTTGGTACTAGAACCTTGCTTTGCTTAATAAAAGAACAGTATTGGCCCATCAATGGCATGCATGAGGTCATCTCTCGTGTCCGTAAGTGCATTCCTTGTTTTAAAGCTAAACTGAAAGTTTCTCAGCAACTCATGGCTAATCATCCTTCTTTTCGTTCTGCTCTTACTGGCAATGACTATGCTGGTCCCTTTCTGTACCAAAAACACTTTCTAGAAGCTACAAAGAAAGTTTAAGGTAAACCTTACATCTCTCTGGTCCTATGCATGGTAACTGGTGCAATCCACTTGAAACTTGTCACCAGTGCTTCTACTTTTTATTTCCTTGCTGTCTTCTCTCGCGTTATAGCTAGAAGAGGTACCCCTACAGAAGTCTTTCCTGATAACTAAAGAACTTTTCTCGGTGCTTCCAAACAATGAAAGAAAGCTATTTGCTCTCTTCTCGCTAAAGAACAAATTTCTAATTACTCTCTTACTTACTTCGTTGGCCACACGAACCGAAGTCTGTTCATTGCCTCATGCATTAGTCTCTTCCAATGGTCTCTGTTGCTAGCCATGTTCTCGTTGGCTCCCAGTGTCTCCAGGACTTTGACTCCATCCACCTCAGTTTTGGTCTACCCAGGGGTCTCGTACCTTGTGGCTTCCCTTCTGACACTGTCTTCACCATTTTCTCTTCTCAGGACATGTCCCAGCCATTCAATTCTTCTGCTCTTTGTTACAGCTGTCACATCGGGTTCATTAAACAGCGTGTGGATTTCAATATTTTTTTCTTCTTCTGAAGATCCCATTTTCAGATACTGGCCCAAAAACTTTTCTGAACACCTTGTTTTCAAAAGTTATAATTTTTCTCTCCATTTTCTTGCTCAGTGTCCATGTTTGAAAATGAAAATCCACAGCCTGCTTCCAGTCTCCGACCGGGTCAGGAATGGAATGAATGAAGCCCCCATCTAGCGGCGAGAATATGAACTGTGCCGGCTGCCGAGGCCTGACGCACTCCTCTGGGGCAATGATTAAATGAAGGACAGATGAAATGAAATGATAGTGGAGAGTGTTGCTGGAATGAAATTTTGACAGGGAAAACCGGAGTACCCGGAGAAAAACCTGTCTGCCTCCGTTTTGTCCAGCACAGATCTCACATGGAGTGTCCATGTTTCCGCCCCATTAAAACTGGTTGTACGATTGTCTTGTAAATGCGGAGTTTTGTTGTTTTCGTTAATAGCCTGCTGGTAAATAGTTTATTCATTGAAAAGAGACACCTCTCTGCAGATTTTAACCGGTTCATTACTTCCTCCTCCATGCTGTTGGCATTGACTGTACTCCCTAGGTATTTGAAAGACCTAGTCTTCCTAAATTCCATATCTTCTATTGCCAGTACTCCCTCTGTTTCCTCTTCATTGTTTCTGGTTACAATCATATACTCTGTCTTATCTTGATTGATCCTCAGACCCACTCTTTGTGCTTCTTCTATTAGAACTTTAGCTGTTATTTTCATTTCCTCTTCCTCCTCCGCTTAAACCACAATGTCATCGGCAAACGCTAAGAGTTTCACTTCATCACCTACAATCGTACCTCTTCCAATCGATGATGCTCTTTTTAGTGCTTTTTCCAAAACCAAGTTAAACAGGCTGGGCGATATGCAATCTCCCTGTTTGACACCCATCTCCACAGTAAAACATTCAGATTCCCTGCCTTCAACTCTCACTTTACATTCCATTTTCCTCAATGCACATTCTTGTCAGCCCGATCAGTTTGACCAGCCACCAAATCACCTTCCCGAATCTTCTATCATCCTCCAGATGCGTTCTCTGTTGACACTATCATAGGCCTTTTTGAAGTCTATAGATAGGCAGTATACCTTTTTATCAAATTCTCACTCTTTTCAATTATCTGTCTGAGTATGAATATTTGGTCTGTTGTTGACATGCCTTTCCAGAAACCGGCCTGGTGTTCAAGATTTTCCTCTATGTATGGTAGTAGCATATGTAAGAGAATGCACGCAAGAAACTTGTATGCGCTACATAATAATGATATGCCCCTGGAATTCTCACACTTGGTTCTTTTTCCTTTCTTATATATTGGGCATATTACTGCTTGTTGCTATTCATTGGGCATCTTTTCATTTCTCCATACTTGCAGTATCAATCGATACAGTGCTTTTCTGCATGCTTCTCCACCTTGTTTTAGCAGTTCTATTGCCATGCCATCGGTTCCTGGAGCTTTGCTGGTCTTCATTTGCTTTAGAGCTTCATCCCTTTCCTTCATTGTAGGCTCCTCCACATTTGGTTGGGGTCCTTCATATGCCTTTGTTTCCTCGGTCACTTCTTTTCCCTCAGGGACATTCAACAATTCTTCAAAATAGTCCTTCCATAACTTCAAGCCCTCTTCTTGACCAGCCACCAAATCACCTTCATTGTTTTCCATTGCTACGATTCTTGGTCTGTACCCCGTCTTGAAATACCTTGCATACCTATAGAATTCTCTTACATTGTTCTTGTTTCTGTCTTCTTCAGCTTTTTCCAGTTGCTTGTTGATGAACTGCCTCTTTTCTTTACGAATTACTTCCCTTGTTTCTCTCGCTGCCTCCACGTATTCTTCTCTGGATTGTGGGGTGTTGTTATCTAGCATCCTCTGTTTGTACTTCTTTCTCTTTTTAATCGCCTCTTTGCACTCCTCACTGAACTATATCTTGTCCCGTCCTTTATTTTCTTTCTTCTTTAGGTGTTCCTTTACAGTCTCAGTCACAATGGATTTGAATGTTTCCCAGCTGTTATCTTTCCCTTCCTCTTTCCTTCTTCTAGCTCTTCCAGAACTTTAAAACGATTTTGTAGCTTTAGATGGTACTCACTTCGTATTTCCTTATTTTCCAGTAGGCTTACATCTATTTTGCCTTTTAGAGTGTGCCTGCTTTAGTCATCTTCTCTCGTGATATTCTTTGTTTCACTTTAATTAATACCAGATTGTGATCACATCCCACTTCTGCTCCTCGTACTGCTCTGACATCCGCAATTCCACTTGCATGTCTTGAATCCACCAAAACGTGGTCAATCTGGTTGGTATATCACCCTCCTGGAGCGTTCCACGTTCCTAGATGAATCTTCTTGTGTGGGAACATTGTGCTGGCGATCTTCATGTCCTTTGCAGTTGCAAATGTTACCAGCCTTAATCCATTATCATTAGACTGTGTAGGGTGTGCGGGCTCACACCACTATTTGCAGTTTCAACACCAACTTTTGCGTTTGCGTCCCCTATCACCATTTTCATGTCGTATAGCGGCATCCCGTCGTATACTTGTTCAACCATTTCATAAAAGCAGTCTTTTCCTAGTCGTCCTTTCCTTCTGTAGGGGCATGTACTGCGAGGATGGACATGCTCTGAAACCTTCCCTTCATTCTCACGTAGCAGAGCCTTTCGCTGATTGCTTCATATTTAACCACAGCATGCACTATTTTATTGTTGACTGCTATTCCTGTTCCAAGTTGCCCTTTTGTTCCTCCACTCCCACTGTGAAATATAGTGTAGTTCTCTCCCTTCTGTATGCCTTCCTCTTTCCATCTGATCTCCTGTAAGGCAACCTCATCCATATTGTAATTGTACAACTCCTCATCCAATGCCTTCACTGCTCCTGGTGCATTCAGAGTTCTGATATTCCACGTCCCCATCCGTAAATGTTTGTATCGTAGTAATTGTCCTTTGCCATGTCCGTCAACATATGAATCCATCTACGAGTGTTTCGTAACAGTCGTATTTTAACAGGGTGGGTTGTCGGCCCGACGCCCAACCCCCAACCTGGAGGGCCAGGATTTGTGTAGGGTTTACTCCCATAGAGAGACTGGCTTCACTTCGCTTTACAGAGCTCCCTCTACCCATGGCTTTCTGTTAGGGGTTGCCTTCCCTTAACCTTTGGGGTATGACCCTACCTGCAAGGCAGCAGGGGCAGCACTTATTTACTGGCGGTGCTTACTCGCTATGTCGCAGGATCAGCATTGAGCTCGAATGGTATTTGTTGAGTGTTTTCCTGCCATAGAACACCCTTCCACGCTCCCTTGCCGCCTCGGTCCGGGACTGCTTATTAGGATTTCTCCGTATTCGCAGCTAACCCCCATATCTGAGGGCCATTCACTATCTGCCACCTGTGACCCGCCTGGTAGCTGAGGCTCGCCTCAGGTTCGTCCGATTTCAATGATCTCTTCTTTACCACTCTAGCTCTACTCCCTAGGTTTTTTTCTCTGTATCTCTCTTGTTTTCTTTAGTTGTTGCCCCTCTGGCAGTATGTTCGCATTTGCAAAGGCTACAAAGCCAGACCATTTTGTGTGTTAAGCATTTTGTACTAATTGAGAAAGAGAAAAAACTTTTTTTTTTTTTTTACTTTTCTTAACCTATAAATTTAGCACATGTTCATGTGCTCTTAACAATCTTTTGCATTGGTTCAGATTGACCATTCCTCTTAGTATTTATTATTTTCCTCACTCACCTGGCCAAACCTTTATTTTGATATGGCTCTAAAAGTGTTTCCTTTCAAGTAGTGCGACAGCTTTTCGTAACGTCTTCACATCGATCAGCTATTTCTTCAAATGGCAGACATTTTGAACAGTCGTCTTCTCCATTTCGTCACGGCATCTCTCATTGGCTGTTGACAACTTCCTGTCCAGCTGGACGAATCATCTTACAGCTTCGAGGAGACTTAGCCGCCATTAAGCATATATAAGACACATGGATCGTACAACTAGTCACTCATCATCAACACTTGTTGAAACTATCGACTAACTCTCGACACTGGTCTCCAACTACCCGACACTCGCTGTCATTCTCGTCAGTCAACGCTGCGATACATGCAGTCCACGAGACTCCTGATCTCTTCAACTTAGCTACGGCATATTTGCCGTCAAGCTCTTCAAACTTCGGAACTCTGCATTCTTGAGGTTACGCTGAGTAACCATGTCTCAACTTCGGCTGATATTCTGCTCCTCCGGCTGCTCGACTTCAACAGGAAGCATTAGCATACATTGTTATTTTTATTTCTCCTCCTGGTGAGGCAGCACTTTTAAACTTCAAAAATTGACCTGCTTTGGTCCTACTGTGCCATGTGCTACATCCACTTCAAGAAAAGTAATCATGAACTTTTTCTCGAATCAACCTTCATTACTTCTACAGCCATGACCTACAAGTAAAGCCAGTTTTCAATTCTTTTTATTCCGGGCTCTGTATAGGCCGCACATATTGGCTCACGGTTTTTCAGACTAATATTTCTAGATCATTTCCATCTTTCTTCAAACGCTAGTTTTGCCTTATGATTGATAACTTTATTGTTAACTATGTAACTTCCTACTTTCTTCAAAGGCTTGTTCTGCCTTACATTTGTTACAATTTGGTTGCATTTAACCTATATTTGTCATGTCAGGCGTTTGCTGCCTTGGACTTTTGTAAATTTCACAGGTTCTAGTGAATTACAGTAGACCTCTTGTTATATATTTGAAGTTGTCATATAATTGGGGCTACTGCCCAATCATTACTTGCTGTTACTCTTTCGTCCAATCGAACTTTACATGTCAATTCAAGAGCTTTTGCTCAGATGATAATTAAGGCTCATGCCCAAATGTGATTTGCTCAACATCTTCATTTACTTATTGAATAAATTTAACAAATGTAGGCTGCTTGTTCTCCTTCTTAGAGTGCCTAACCCATCATCCACCTGGTTTACCTTTCCCCTTAACACTTTACTCAACTGGCTGGCTGCGTGGCTCAGGGGTAACGTTCTCGCTTGCTGGGCCCGAGGTTGCAGGTTCGTATCCTGGCACAGTCAGCTGGCATTTGAGGGTGCGCAAAAGCGAGGGAGCCGTGTCCGTAGATTTACTGGCACATTAAAGATTCCCTTCGGGGCAAAATTCCGGCACCCCGGCGTCTCTAAAAGCCAGTGTAGTTAAAAGGGACGTAAAACCAATAACATTATTATTATTATTACTTTACTCAACCTTGGGCTCGCCCTTGGTTCATCTGATGTAGGAGGCACATCCCTGCGATGTCCACGTCTAACCACATGGGAATTAATTAGAAGTCAAATGCACGGCTTCTATGATTTACGAAAAGTAAGGTACAGAATTTAGTGACATTAAATAATGTTATCGTAGCCCAGAATCATCTTTTGAATCGCCTGAATAAGATATGAGAAATTAAAAATAAAGTTTTGAAATTTCAAACTGATGCATCTTGAATTTGTTAAAACAATTGAACATCATTAGATGCGTCTATACTAAGCTCTGAATAACGATACACTGTGGCGAGTACTATTGCACTCCAGTGATTAGATCACCAGAAAAATCATTTGAAATATTTCAAAATCCCTTCACCACCATGTTTTGTGTTTTTCAGGATTAGGGTAAGTCAATTATTATTCCTAACTTAACAGTCCTTTAACACCATACAAAATTTCAGTTTGATTGCATAAATAGTTTCGGAAATATGAAGAACCGGTGAAATGAATCGTCTGGGCACCATGTTGGATTGATAGATATACTGTACAGGGTCTTTCATATAAAGTAAGAACAGTGAGGGGTGGCTTTGTTACCCACTGCTGCAGTGGCCTGGGCCGAGCTTGTGGCGTGCCACGGCCCCCTGCTGTAGTATTGAAAGCGCGCGTCGAGTATATACTGTACTCGACCTTGCAATGAACGTGCAGGTTTTCAGTCGTCAGTCTGAGCCTCAGATGTTAACATGAGACAGTTATCATTACAACATCGTATTTTTGTATGTAAAATTTTAAGCACGAGTCGGCTCGGCGGGTACGTGATGCATTTGTTCCGAAATTTGCTGATGAAGTGCCACCTTCACAAGCACAGATTCACGTAATTGTAAATAAGTTTGACAGTACCGACTCAGTGTTCAATAAAAAGCATAAAATTAGAAATCAGAAACATGACAGTGGCAGAACTCACTCGCGTCAGTCAGAATGTGGTTACCAGATACAGGGCGCCAGGAAATGTTCTCCACAGTGCCTACATGCGTCTGCGAGAGCTATCATCAGTAGTTACGTTGGCAACACTACTGTCGCTTGTATCAAAACAAATGGTAAACTTTGTACTCATCACAGCCATTCATAACAGATGCTGGAAGTGCTTACAACACATACGCTCGCTTATTGCAATACGCACTCACAATTTCGACAGCCTACAGCCCACACGTGAGAGATTCACCCTGTCAAGGACACCGTGCTGCCAACTAAACTGCTGATGGTAGCTCTGGCAGAAGCCGGCAGTCACTGCATAGAACATTTCCTGTATAATCCAGAAAGGACGACACTTCCAGCATCTTTTATAAGGTAATATATCATACAGGATTCTACACATGCTTAAAGCAGTGGGCCGTGGCGCGCCACAAGCTCGGCCAAGGCCACCGCAGCAGCGAATAACAAAACTGCCGCTTGCCATTCTTACTTTATATGAAAGACCCTGTATATGCTATAAAATTATATGCCAGCAGATGAATATTATAATCATGGCTCATTGTACCAACCTACATTTGTATTGCTTGTTTAGGACACGAGAAATATAAACGTGATTTATTGATGATGATGATAATTGTTGTTTTAAGGGGCCTAACATCGAGGTTATCGGCCCCTAATGAAATGATGTAGGTAAGAACAGCTCACTGCCATGGATGAAACGAAAATGGTGTTTATAAAACAGACAGTGAGCCCCAAAAATTATGCCTTATTTGAATAAAAAGAATAAAAGGCGGATGGTAAAAGAGAAGAATAAAACAAATAAGGCATAGTGAACAATAAAATAGATGAACACAATAAAAAACATAAAACACACTTAACCTGAATTAAAAGGCGTAACTACACATTAAAACTTAAAAAAGTAACCACTCTCCCTCATGAACCGGATGACGAGGTCTACTGACGGTCCGTCATCACGGAGAATAAGGGAGAGGGTATTATTCAGTTTAAGAGTCCTTCGCAGATCGGCCAGATCCACACACTCCAAGAGAATGTGTGCCACAGTTAGGTGGGCACCGCAAGTAAACACAGGGGGATCTTCTCTCTTTAGCAAGTGGGAGTGCGTAGCAATCCCATGGCCGATCCGGAGTCGACAGAGTACCACAGCTTCCTTCCAGAGAGATCGGAAGGAAGATTTCCACACCTTCGTTGTCTCCTTGATGCCTCTCAGTTCGTTGGGTGGAGGCGTGGCACGCCACGCTTCCTCCCAATGCGACAGGATCGAATGCCGCAACTGAGAGCGCACATCACTAGCAAGCATCTTTTACGGTAGCGAGGGCAGTGTGACTGCCTCTCTTCCCGCCTGATCAGCAAGCTCGTTTCCCGCAATACCCATGTGGCTAGGAAGCCAAACAAAGGTCACTCCGGTTCCAGCGTTACACGAACTGACGGTAAGGCGAGCCATGCCAAGAGGTTAAGATTCAAATTTAAAGAGCTTAAAATAAAACTATCCACAACCAGCAAAGACATTTACTTTGTCAAAGAATGCAGGAATCACAATCTAATTCCTATGCACATAAAGTTCATGCAGAAGAAAAACATTAGAAACAAATTCGAAGGGAGGACTCAAGAAATTATTAACAATAGGCTACTCAAAAGGGAACTTAAATTCTTATATTTAAAGAAAAACCATATCAGTAACAAACTGTACAGCACCCACCTGGAAGCTGCCAACTTATCGGACAAAAAAGAATGGGACGAATTCCTCGATCATACGCACAACATTGTCACAAACGTGGTTACCAGGAAGTTAAACAACCTAAACAACAAACTTTCTCGCCTCAAAAATATGAAACCCGACACAAAGTTACAAAGTTCAGTAATCCCCACACATAAATTCCAAGATCCTGTCGTAAACATTTCGCAAACCAACTTTTCCAAAGCGGAACTTGACATTTTAGAAAAAGGTCCCCAATTCAACTGGGATGTAGGATATAATAGGAAAAACACCACCGTACTCGTTGCTGAATCAGAGGTAACAATCGAAAAACTACCCGCCGAGGAACAAGACGGTGCACGCCATGAAGTGAACAAAAGATGAAACAGTCACCAACTTAGACCAGCTTCTCGTTAGGCTGAATAACCTAGATCCTAACCTTACATTCACAGGTGAAACCAACAACAACAACAATTCGATTAATTACCTGGATCTCAATCTGTCCATCAAAAACGAGAAATTCCAATATAGCATCTATAGGAAACCCACGCAAACCAGCACAGCTATAAAGAACAATTCTAACCATCCACAAAGCCATAAAAGGGCAGCTTTTATAAGCTTTGTCAACAGGGCCATCAGCATCCCCATGACCGAACAAGACTACCAGCATGAAGTAATGTCATTTCGCAAATAGCGGAAACCAACGGGTACTCCAGAACAGAAATAGAAAAAATCATCAACAAAATTAAAAACAAACCCAATTCCCGGCTCACCCCCATAAGAAAAGAAAAAACTCAATTTGCTGTCTTTACATATATTAATCGGCACACCTATGACATAGAAAAAATTTTATAAAAAAATTCAACACCAAAATCGCGTTCAAGACTAACAACAATAACCATAAAATAATCTATAATTCTAATAAAATAAATGAATCCCACAAATAAAATTCCTCAGGCATATATAAACTCAAATGCCAGCAATGCAACTCAGATTACCTAGGACAAACCGGACGTAGTTTCACTACGAGATACCTTGAACATGTAAATGCGATCAAACATAGAAAATTTTCGGCCATGGGGAACCATATGAAAGACACCTTCACAAACATTAAGAAAGATTTAGAAATCATCCACCACGTCAGGAAAGGGCCTATTATGAATATATTGGAGCAAATTGAAATAGATAATGCACAGCGCACCAATCCGATACATAATCTAAACGAAATCAATTTCGATGCTAACATACTTTTTGAAAATATTTATAATTTTTTTCCGTCGCCACAACAATCATAGCAGTCAAAACACAAACATAATTATTGAAGCTCAGATCCGTTCGTCAGCTTCCTTGTTTATCTCTCCTCCCCCACGTAAAGGCACACCTCCCGCCCCTCACACATATCCTGCCAATTAGGCCACAAACCTAAGACATACTCCGCTTTGCAACAAGTCAATCATTACCCCCACACACATCTCCTCCCTCCCCCTCCCCTCCTTCCAGTTCCTGACCTGCTACAAGGTCGAGCCAGCTCAGTTCACACAGCAACGTGCCGTCGGACACAGCACACTCTGAACCTCCAACAGCTTAAGTAAAGGTAAGCAATCCGGCACCTGAGTCATCCCCTTACATGTTCATACGTGTAGGCGACTATAATGTTACTTCTTTTTCTTCCTATTAAGTTACAGCCTCCAGGTAGGAAGGCTCACCGTCAGTTATACCTTCAATTCGAGCTTAGAAAGTTATCACTATAAATTTTCGTTTTATACCTCGTTTTTCTGACGCATTCGTTCCTTCTAAGACCCATTATTATCTTTTTATAGTTTGGACAGCAGACTCATTCTATAGGCTATTAGTACGATGAGCTCGCCACACTCAAAGGCATTTTATGACCTACTGCCAGGTACTGTTCTAGGCCGATCCACTGGATAACAGACGCCTTTTGCAGCCGCTCCTCTGGAGTACAGACGCTACAAAATTCCCTCTTCCGCCATCGCCGCCGTACCGAAGTCCATCCTCTCCGCCGCCGATACTGTTGGGGCTTCACCCATAACCCTGGGCTTGGGCCCTCCATATTTATGACCCCTGGAGAGAGGGTGTCCCAGTATCAAAGCCCCCAGGAACCGGGTTGCTTGTTTGGTCCGCGGGTTGTATTGGGTATTTCAACCAGCCCTACAGAAGAAGGGGCCCCCTATCCGCCACCCGGGGACGCGCCCTCTAGGGGTTACAGGCTCCCCCGAGAATGGGAGAGGAGAGTACCAAAGAAAACTTTCTGTGAAAAGATGACAGGGAAGAGACCACGAGGAAGGCCCCAGAAGAGATGGGCAGATACAGTGTGGGAGTGTGTAGAAAAGAAGGGAGGAAAACCCGAAGATGTACTAAAATCAGGAGAGGAGTGGTGGAGAGACAGGCAACGATGGAGGTCCTTAATTCACAACCCGACCCAGGAAGCTGGAAACGGGAAATGAAGATGATGATAGTTTGGACAGCAGACATACCCTTTGGCTGGTTCACCCCTTCATAGGTTCCGATTGACGTTTCATCACAAGGTTGTAATGTCTCTACCCAATCCAACATTAAAGTAAAAGGCCGGAAAGACAACGGTCCAGCTTTGGTTCAACATATACTCTCAAGCCAAAACATGTAGATTGGCTGAAAAATAGGACGCCGAACTACAAAGGAGAGCCAATAAGCCCATTGGTCATCTTCTAATTATCTCCAAATATTTTTAACATTTTAATAGCACTTTGAATTGGGCATTATACCAGATCAAAACATTAAGAAGGTCACTAAGACCACACGTGTCACTTCTAGCTGTACTTGTTTTTGTTTTTTATAATATGGTTAAGATGATGTTTTAGAATTAGCTTTTAGACATTTATTTCATGCTGGTAGTCTTGTTCGGTCATGGGGATGCTGATGGCCCTTCTATTCACGGACGGTTCGAGGGTAAACGAGAAAGTAGGCTGTGCATTTGTGGTTGAGGATCGTCGGTTTCTCTTTTCACTTCCCGAGGCCTGCGCCGTGTACACAGCGGATCCTGGATACCGGCTCACCACGGACTGGAACAGCCTCCGATGGATGGAGGAGTCCGTGTCCGACTTGGGCCGGTGTGCAGATCCAGGATGATATCAGGGCGAGAAACCATCCACGGAGGGGCCTTGCTAGGTACTCGACGATACAGGAGACAGAAGGAAATCGGAACTGACGGTATAAGTCATCCAAGCGAATCCCCGCCGGCCGAGTGGCTCGGGCGAGCGCATCATACAGCCGGCGATCCGGATTGGTAAACAAACATGGATAGCTTGGATGAAGTGGCATCTGTCGAATAGTTGCAGCATAGGTCAGCAGTACTTGTTGGCGCCTCAGGTGTAAACGAGGTACGCCAGCCTCGGCGAGCAAGCTGACGACTGGGCTCGTCCGAAAGGCTCCCTTCGCCGTGGTGGACACCGTCCAGTTTAACAAGCACTGACTTACGTGCCGAACCATATGCTACACTGCCATAATCTAATCTAGATAAAATCAGTGACTTGTAAAAACATAGGAGCCCCGCGCGGTCCCCCCCCCCCCCCCCCCACGATGTGCCGCCAAGAAACCGCAACATGTTGAGTTTCTTAGCACAGGCAGTTTTCAAACACCGCACGTGTGGCTCCCACGTCAATTTCTGATCGAAAAGGAGCCCAAGGAACGGGTACGTAGCAACAACGGGCAAAGCTACATCGCCCAGATAAAGCTCAGGATCAGGATGGAGAGAGCGCTTTTGGCAGAAAGGGACAACCGAGGTCTTAGCGGTTGAGAACCGAAAACCATGCTCTAGTGTCCAGCGTTCCACGCTCCGAATAGCTTGATGTAGCTGTCAGTCAGCGACCGCCATATTGTGCGCACTATAATATAGAGCGAAGTTATCTACATACAGCGACGGTACCACTGTTGGACCAGCAGCAGCGACTATACCGTTTATTCGTCATTCCGCTCATATTGGCCCGTATTGACGCAAATTGAATACAGGAAAGTTACTATTTATTCCGCCCTATTCAATACAAATCACAACTTTGTTCATATAAAATTATGATACATGTTTCGAGATACTATGGTCCCTTCTTCAGTCCTTGTAGTGACTTGATTTAAACTTTAGAAAACATCATAAGACATCGATAATTTGGATATAATAATCTTTAAAATTCTAAAAGTAATAAAAAACACAGGATTCACTAAGGTATATTGCCTGTGCGTGCAAATACTTATTCTACTAAAAAACATGTGAGTTATTATGCTAAGGACTACATTGAAAATATATGGCCTTGTGTAGCCTAATAGTATACATGGTGCACTTTGAATTTTAAAAAACAAGAAGACATGTTAAAAAACGAGATTAAAAATAACACAGTATTAAATTGTAAAACTTTTGTTTGGGACTGCTATATGTCCGTTGATTCTGCAATGTAAAATAGTTCTGAACTGTGAATTCTTCTCGAAATGGTGTTCTCCATTATACGCTGGCCCCTTTTTTTTACCATTGGCGGATTCTGCAATGTAAAATAGTTCTGAACTGTGAATTCTTCTCGAAATGGTGTTCTCCATTATACGCTGGCCCCTTTTTTTTACCAAACAAAAGTTTTACAATTTAATACTGTGTTATTTTTAATCTCGTTTTTTAACATGTCGTCTTGTTTTTTTTAAATTCAAAGTGCACCATGTATACTATTAGGCTACACAAGGCCATATATTTTCAATGTAGTCCTTAGCATAATAACCCACATGTTTTTTAGTAGAATAAGTATTTGCACGCACAGGCATATACCTTAGTGAATCCTGTGTTTTTTATTACTTTTAGAATTTTAAAGATTATTATATCCAAATTATCGATGTCTTATGATGTTTTCTAAAGTTTAAATCAAGTCACTACAAGGACTGAAGAAGGGACCATAGTGTCTCGAAACATGTATCATAATTTTATATGAACAAAGTTGTGAATCGTACTGAATAGGGCGGAATAAATAGTAACTTTACTGTATACCGTTTATGGCAATCGCAAATAATGTTACGCCAAGCACCGATCCCTGTGGGACTCCATTTTCCTGTATATGATATTGCGAATATGTCCCCCCTATTCGGACACGGAATAGGCGAAGGAACAGAAAATTCGCAATAAAAACCGGAGTTACCTCGGAATTTCCATTGATGCAGGATAGAGAGGATGCCGTTAACGCCAAGTGGTGTCATAGGCCTTCTCGAGGTCAAAGAAAACAGTGACTAGGTGCTGTCTCCGGAGAAAAGCGTCCTGTATGGCGGTCTCCAGGCGCACCAGATGGTCGTTGGTACACCGAGACGCCCTGAATCCACACTGGTATTCAGACAGGAGTCCTCGTTTCTCCAGGACCCACACCAGGCGCCGATTGACCATCCTCTCAAAGAGCTTGCACAGACCGTTAGTGAGACAAATAGGTCTGTAACTCCCTGTCAAATTGGGATCCTTATAGGACTTCAGGATAGTTAAAATGATACCTTCCTGCCATTGTGCTGGAAACACACCTTCCAACCAGATACGATTAAACACCTTGAGCAAATAATGAATGCTCTCATCATTAAGGTGTTTAAGCATCTGGTTGTGAATATTATCCGGGCCGAGAGACGTGTCCCTGCAGAGCGCCAGTGCTCCGCAGAGTTCCCACTCCGTAAAGGGCACGTTGTACTCCTCCAAAGCGTGGGAAGCAAAACTGAGCTGGAAACATTCTGCCTCGCGCTTCAGGGCCACGAAGGCAGGATCATAGTTATCGGAACCGGATATATCCACAAAATAGGATGCGAGATGGTTTGCAACACGGTAAGGATCTGTAACCAATTCATTATAAATGGAAATTCCCGGTACAATAGAAGATGTCTGAATGCCCGAAATGCGTCGTAGTTTAGTCCACACTTGAGAGGAGGGGGTTTGTGCCGTGTTAGACGACACATACCGTTCCCATGATTCTTTCTTACTCTGGCGGGTAATAAACCGTGCCTTGGCACGAAATTTCTCAAACGCCACCAAATTGGCCATGTTTGGGCGTCGCCGATAATGCTTATGAGCGCGACGACGGTCTCTTATTGCCGCTGCAATATCCTCAGTCCACCAGGGGACGAGTTTGTGATGAGGAGTCCCAGTAAAGGATGGAATGGACTCTTCGGCGGCAGCAAGAAGCACATCGGTGACGTGTTGTACCTCCTCATCGACGCTCCTGCAACCTAGATCAACGAACACAGCTCCTTCTTGAAACGAGGGCCAATATGCCCGCTTAAGTACCCAATGACTGGGGAACGACACGGGCTTCTGGCTAAGAAGAGTGAGAATGATCGGGAAATGGTCACTGTCACAGAGTCATCGTGTACGTACCAACCAAAATGGGGAACTAACGCATGGCTACACACACTCAAGTCAATGTGGGAGTACGTGCCGTACGTTAAGCTAAAATGAGTGGCTTCCCTCGTATTTAACAATGATAAATCCAGTCCTTGAATTAAGCTCTCCGCGTCCCTTCCTCTGGGGCAGGAAGATGGTGATCCCCATTGTGGGTGATGTGCATTGAAAACACACACGAGTAGGAAAGGGGCGGGAAGTTGATCTATAAGATCAAAAACAGCGTTAATATCAAGGAGCTGGTTCGGTGGAAGGTACACGTTACAAACAGTAGTCATAACAGGCAATGACACGCGAACTGCAATAGCTTCCAAAGGAGTAGTTAACGGAAACTCATCACTATAGCAGTCAGAGCGAACTAAAGTGCAGACGCCCCCGGAGGTCCGGGCGGCGTCTGTTCGCTCTTTCGAGTATAGTCGGAAACCCCTCAGGACCGTCTGATGGTCAGGCCTGAGATTTGTCTCCTGTAAACAGACTATACTCGCTGCGTATTGGGCTATGAGCTGACGGAGCTCAGTGAAATGCCTGTCAAAACTATTGCAATTCTTTGAAACTAAGGAAAAGAAGTAGCAAGCTACAACTTAACCATTATCAGTTGACCACAAGCTCCATGTCCTCGTGTGGGGACCTGGAGCGGGCCGACCCAGCGGATGATTTCTGGAACGCATGTTGGCGGCGGGGGGACCTCCGTGGGGAGCGCGCAGACCGGAACGTCCCCAGGCGCAGAAGTATCCGCAGCTGGTGGGGCGGATGGCTTCCCCTTGTTCGGAGGTGGAGGGGATCGCGCGGTACGCAATCCTGTCTTCCCCGCCTATCTCCTAAGTTTAAATGAGCCAAGAGAGGTACTCCTGGCCCTGGTAGACGATGCCGCCTCCTCCGGCTTAGGCGCGGCTTTCGACGACTGTTTGGGTGGGGGGGATGTCTGGGACTTCCCCCCCCTGCTGTGCGAGCGGAGGACCCTTCGCCCGCACAGTCTGTTTGGTGGTCAGAGGTGGGAGAGGACCCACCTTCGAGCCGATAGTCAAGTTCTCTGGTGCTGATCTCGGGATCGTGGGAGTCAAGACTGAGGGTTTCACAGCTGGTACAAAAGATGAGGTTGATGGAATCAGGCCAGGTATAATTTTACGATAATCAATCGTGGGAGCAGTAGCAATCGTAGTGTGGTACCTCTTGCGAGCTTCCTAGTAGGCGAGACCATCCAGGGTTTTGATCTCCTGGATTTTCGTCTCACTCAGGAACACAGGAAAGACCCTGTCCCGAGGAGAATGAAATCCAGAGCAATTCGTGCACTGATAGGGCTTTGTGCACTGCTCGTCATCATGAGGTACCTTACCAAACGTTCCACAGATTGCCAAGTTCGAGCAACGAGATACCATGTGCCCGAACTTCTGGCACTTATAACATCGCATAGGAGGTGGAATGTACGGCCAAATATCACAACGATAGCTTGTGACCTTAACCTTCTCCGGGAGTACTGAGCACTCAAAGGAAATTATGAAAGCACCCGTGTCAACGTCCTGACCGTTGACCTTGTGCGTAATGCGCCGGACATCGGTCACGTGACGGTGCTTCATATCCTCCTCGAGTTCCTCGTCAGTATTCAGAATCAGGTCCCTATGGAAGATAACTCACCGGACCTGATTGAGAGACTTATGTTTTTCCACTTTGACGGGAATTTCGCCAAAGTGGTCACACGTCAAAAGTTTGTCGACCTGCTCAGCCGTTTTGGTCTTGAGCAACAAGCTACCGTTTCTCATCTTTTGTACTTTCTCAGGCTCACCATAGACACCTTCTATGTGGCGAGAAAACAAAATCGATTTGACCAGCTTGAAATCATCTCCATCGGTTCTGGTCGCGACCAGAAACTTGGGGATATTAGCACCCAAATTCGAACGTACAGACTGTTCCCAAGGAGTAGAACCCCTTAGGGAATCAAAATTTAAAGACTTGCGTGGGGGACCACCCTGTTGGGGGAAGTTGCGCTTTTTTCCCATGGCCATTTCTTCCTCCCTGAATGCCGACTCCAATCACGGGCTGTCTCTGTAGGCGCTACCCAGCCAAGGCAAGGCCCGCCTAGCTTGGAAGGCATTGCCCGGAGGTCCGATGTTTGACATGCCATACAGGCATGTACCCCTTGGCATATACTACAGAGTTTTCCAGCACAGGCATGCAGTTGTGCGGGGACCTGCGTTGTCAGGCGGATACTACTGCAGGGTACATGGCGCACCCACCTGTCGGTGTGGCCAGACCGAACAGGATCTCTAGCGTAGTCGCACACTTAGGTGGCCCTTCCACTGACAGCACACACATATTAATTTTGAGTGCCAGACCTAAAAAACATGAACGGAAAAGGCGTGCGATATAACCTAATAAGAGTTATATCGCACAAAGTGGGGCGTTTAGAGCTGGCTGTCAAACCCGTAAAGGGGACCTGGGCCAAGAAACCCTTTTAGTCGCCTTCTACGACTGGCAGGGTATACCTGTGAGTGTATTCCATCCCTCCCACCCACGGGAGGTCCAATTCGCAAGACAAGCCGGAAACCTAAAAGAATAGCCAAGGTCGCCCCTTTTAGTCGCCTCGTACGACAGGCAGGGGATACCGTGGGTGTATTCTAAACCCCCCACCCACAGGGCGATAAACGTGATTTAAGAACTGAGCACAGCCGCCAGTTTGAAGTTCTCATAGAAATTGAATTAAAAACAGATGCCAATGTATGAAACCTTGTATGAAGATTTACCGTGCTAAGTGTCACTGCTCTCGGAAAATAGGTCACGAGAAAATATATAAATATTTAAATTTCGCGTCGCTACCATGTTGCATTTGTGTTCACTAGGTTATTGAAAAGCCCATAGGTGAACTAATGTTTATACAGTAGAAGTCCATTAGTCCGGCATCCAACAGTCCGGAATGCCCGATAGTCCGGCATCGCTCCGGAAAATTGTAAAAATTTTGGTTTTCTCTAAAAGTGTGTCTTTAAAGCAAATAAAAACGCTCGAGAGCTATTCAGAAGTTTTCGGGGTAGTTCGGGATCATCCGGAAGCGCTCGGTATTGATCGGAAACAATTAGCGGCCGGCTAGTCTCAGCTGTCACAACAAATACAGGTGCAGTGCAGCACAGTTAATCAATCACGAAGTGTCTTCGCATTTTTTTGTGCGTCGTTGTTTTGTGTCCTTTCACATCGCAGTAAAATGTCTCAGTACTCTCTACTGTAATACAGTACATCTGTAGTGACGTACGTAACTTTTGAAACTGTTTATAAACTGAGTTTCGTTCTAACTGTACAGTGACCATGTTTTCAAAACCTAAGCCTTCGAGTTCAAAAGGAGAGAAACGGAAACATGTAACACTGACTCTCAATCAGAAACTAGAAATCATCAAACAGCTAGAAAAAGATGAGAATAGAAATGTTTTAATGAATGAGTTTAATATTGGCTCATCAACTATTTATGACATTAAAAAACAAAAAGATGAACTAATGAAGTTTGCTTCTCAATCGGTAACAACTGAAAAATTGTCTTCTAGACAAACATTAAAAAAACAAAACTGGTACAGCTAGATAGTGTATTGTTCAAATGGTTTAGTGCAGTACGTTCTGAAGGAAAGCCGGTAACAGGGCCAATGATTGTTGAAAAGGCAAAGAAATTCGGCCAAGATTTAGGAGTTGCTGAAAGTGAGTGTAATTATTCTGATGGTTGGCTCAGAAACTTTAAGTTTCGGCATGAAATTCGAAGACTTGATGTAACTGGAGAAACACTTTCAGCAAACCAAAACTCTGCAGAAAAATACAAAGATGAGTTTGAGAAAATCGTGGCTGATAATGATTTAACACCTGAACAGATTTACAATGCTGATGAAACAGGGCTATCGTGGCGATGTTTACCAACATCTACACTAGCTGGGGGAGGAGAAAAAGCAGCCAAGGGTTTAAAAAAAAACGAAGACAGATTAACCGTTTTGCTATGTGCTAATGCGTCTGGAAACCACCGAGTGATCCCTTTTGTGATAGATAAATCTAAAAAAAACAGGACTTTTAAGAATGTTACACACTTGCCTGTCCAATACGATGCTCAATCAAATGCGTGGATGACTGCCGCCCTCTTTAAAGACTGGTTTTTTCACCACTTTGTGCCTCAGGTCAAGGAATCCTTCAAAAGCCTTGGTCTACCAGAAGATACTAAAGCCATCCTTCTTTTGGACAATTGCAAAGCCCACCCGCCAGTAGATGAGTTAGTTTCTGGAAATATTGTTGCTACTCTGCTCCCACCTAACGTAACATCTTTGATTCAACCCATGGACCAAGGGGTTATTCAAAATGTTAAATGCTTTTATAGAAGGTCTTTTATTCAAGGCCTGTTAAAAGCCGACTGTGACGTGACTGATTTTCAAAAAAAGTTTACAGGAAAAGATGCCGTCTATGCTATTGCACTGTCTTGGAACCAGGTAAAAAATACAACACTCCAAAAATGCTGGAGAAAACTTTGGACAGCTGCAAACCCTGCATCTGACCTAACTCTACAGAATGATGAGGAAGAAAACCATCAAGACGCTCTGACAAAGTCTTGGATGTCGTTAGAAGTGCTGACAATCCCTTGAAAAACCAGCCTGAAGATGAGGTACAGGAGTGGCTTCTAATCGACGAGAATGAGCCTGTTGAACAAGAACTAACCGATGAGGACATTATCAACAGTGTAGTAAACCCTCAGCCTACTCCAAAATCTTGAAGAAAGTGACTCAGATGCCGAAACGGAAGAAAAGGAAAAAATCAGCTGGGCAGAAGCTGCAGAATCACTAAATAAGTTTATCTCTTTTGCTGAGGCTAGTACTAGCTACAGTGCTTCAGAAATTATTGATTTTCATATCATTAGAAATAAATTTTATACTAAACGCCAAAAGTCAATAAAACAAAAAGACATTCGTGACTTTTTTTAAAATCTAAGTGAAATATGTTTTACAGTACGTGTACATATATTATATGAAATGTAAAATAAACTTTGTTGTACTGTATTTGCATACTGTATTTGTAGTTTAATTATGTATTAACCTAATTGTTCTTATAATTACGATTTATGCATGTATGTATGATGTAGTTAAAAAAAACAAAGTACATTTGTTTTACGGCAAAGCCTACACTAAAAGGAAGGGGCACCGCCCGATAGACCGGAATTTTCGGTAGTCCGGCACCGAGCCGGTCCCGAACGTGCCGGATAGTCGGACTTCTACTGTAGCCTCTATCAACATACAAAATTTCAGTTTGATTGCTGCAATAGATTTGGAGATATCGAAAACAGTCTAAATATTTTGGACGATCGCCATGGTGGATTTTTCTATATGTAGGCTATGTAACATTAGAGTTTTAAAATTTTCCGCCATCTTGATTTTATGAGAAAAACCTGCCAGTACTGTAGATTAAAGTTTGTATAAACATTTATCACACCAAGTTTCAATGCGCTCTGTTGATTACACTGACCGGCAAAAAAAGTGGAACACTAACTTTTAATGTAATTTCTTAATTTATACCACTTTTCCAATATTTGCATTATTCATGTAAATTTTAGATGGTTGGCTACAGAAAATAACCAAACATGTTTTACAACACGCTTTAACTCACAAATTTCGTTACATTTTGCAAATCTTACAATTTTCTATTTTTTAGTAATGTTCTTTTGGGCTGGTTTTTATCAAACGTATTGCCAAACAAAACAGTGTTAATGTTTGCACTGCACTGCACGAGAACACTGGTCACTAAAAACGAGTGTTTCCGCCCTTAGAGTCTATGACAGCTTGTAAACGCTCAGGTATACTGTTCACAGCTCGTCGAATGGCATCTGCCGGGATGCGATCCCATTCCTCCAGCAGCGATGTTCTCAGTTGTGCCAAGGTGGTGTGGTCACGCGGTCTGACGTTCCGTCCAAGCATATCCCATACATGTTCGATGGGGTTCAAGTCAGGACTACTTGCTGGCCAGTCCAGGGTTTGAATCCCCACTTCCTGCAGATATTGTACAACACAGCGAGCAGTATGAGGGCGGGCATTATCCTGCATCAGCATGAAATTCTGACCAATGAAAGGCGCAAAGGGCATCACATGGTTCATCAGGATCTCTTCGATGTACCTTTGGGAATTGAGCGTCCCGTGATCGATGCACACCAACTCAGTGGGGGCCATAACGTTGATGCCACCCCACACCATAACCGAGCCACCTCCAAATGGAGGAGAAAGGAACAGGGCTGTACCTCTCCCCACGCCTTCTCCACACTCTTTCTCTTCCATCAGGAGCTCTAAGATTAAAGTGACTCTCGTCAGTGAAGAGAACAGAGGCTCACTGCTCGTGAGTCCATCCCAGATGCTGCTTCGCAAAACGAAGACGCCGCCTCTCTGTGATGTCTTTCGAGTGCGGGTCCACGTGCAGGTCTCCTGAACAAAAGATGAGCTTCTTCAAACCTTCTTACTGTTCGCTCACCCACTCTCACATTTCTGACATTTTCCAGTTGATTTCGTGCTTGGACTGCTGTGGTATAGTGATCACGCAGGACTTGCAGGGTGAGAAATCTGTCATCCCTGGCACTTGTGCTTCTTATACGGCCTGACCCTCGTCTCCTGTCGTATGTTTGGAGTTCTCTGTAATGTTGGACTGCACAATGAATGCTACCGAGAGATGATCCAATGACCTCAGCAACATAACGGAAGATGCGGCCATCCTCCACCAATGCAACTGCCTGTGCAGCTCCTTCACGGCTATGAGGCATGTTTTAGCGTGAACTGTACATGGATAACTTACTAAAATGTATGACAATGGTTCACAGGTGTTCAACAAATGCCAGTTGTTATCCCTAGAACAACAATAAGCGAGCGGCAACACTCATAAACCTTAAACGCTTCCAGTGCGCTTCCCACCATAAAACCATTAAGATAGGCTCATTGAAGATTGGGGGTGATAAATCACCCTAAGACATGTCATATTAATTTTTATTCACGGATGTTTGTTCTAATGCGTGAAAAGCTTTTAAAATGTGATTACATCTTTTTCATGGCTAATTTTATACTATTTATATTACTTTTTTAACTGTTCCACTTTTTTTGCCGGTCAGTGTATATTGAGAAACGGCAATTTAAATATTGTAACTTTGCTAGGCCGCCATGGTAGTTTTATACTTAGCATGTTTTTAAAAGTCACACAAGTAAACAGACCTTAGTAATTTCTATCACCATACAAAAAGTTAGGGTCATATTTGTAATAGTTTCGGAGATATAGAATGCCGGTGAAATATGTTGGATTGGTGAAGCGTATTGAAATTTGAAGGTCGCGGTCGGACGAAATAATACTATGTCCTTACTGAGTTTCATTAAAATCGCTCCAGCCGTTTAGATGTTATTACGGACACACACAAACACGGACACGGACAAAAAACGTGATCTCGTAAGCCTATTTTTTCATATGTTGAAAATAGACTAAGAACTCTTCTTGATGCCGAAAATATATGTTGAACACATGTAAGCAATGCATACCACAAAAGGCCACCACAAACAACAAAGAAAGAATACAGACCAATGCCAACAAGTCGCCGGAAACAGAATTGACAAAGAAGTCATAATCCCCAACACCCCATGTGCAGAAAGCAATAACAGGAATGGGAACTGGAGCAACAGGGACAAGCAACGGGAATGAAAGGGTAAATGATGCCCTTCAATATGCTGTGGGGTAAATCGACCCAAATCTGTCTTTGCAAATACATTAGAGTAGGATAACGAATAACGTGCTTTATCACTCTTTCTTTGACAATCACGATGTACTGTACATGGAGATCAAAGAGAGGGAAAATTCCAAAATGAAACCCGTTCTTACTCCCATAACTGCGCAACAGCCGATATTGTACCATGAACTTTATTCACACTCTCTTCCTGCTGATATTCCAGAAGCTATTCAGTCACGGTTAGGTTGGCAAGGTCAAATGCTTGCCAGTGCATGAGATACGCTCCATTGCAATCTTTAACCTGCCCTCAACAAATGTTCCTTACCTCCAACTGTTCGGACATAAGAATCAGCTACTTTTCATTACTTTCGTTACCCATTTGTAAAATTAGCTACTTTCTCGATGCTTCTTCCAGTAGACACCCAGAGAATGCAATATATTAGCTTACCAGTTGCATACACACGAGAGTGAGTATCGTTGTTGTTGATTCTTTTAGGGGCTTTCAGACATCATGGTCATGTAGCCCCATGTACTTGGGTGTGTGTAGTATTTGTTTGATAAAATGTGTCACTGTGAAGTCTGTACTAGTGTGTGTATTTGTAATTGAGGTAGGATTTGGGCAGGAAGCAGCCATGGCGTTATGTTAGTTACCATCCCGACATTTGCCTGGAGTAGAAGTGGGAGACCACGGAAAACCCCTTCCAGGCTGGTTGAGATAAGAATCGAACCTGCCTCTTCTCAGTTTTACCTCACGAGGCTGAGTGTACCCCGTTCCAGCCCTCATACCAGAATTAAATTTCTTGATAGAGCCGAGAATCATAAGAGTGAGTGTACCATTATCTCCCATATAAGGGTAATCGGACTCATCAGGCAATGCATACAGGAGAAAATCAGCATTGTTGATCACCTTTTACAAACACCTTTCAGTACATATTGGGTACTAAAGTTTTATGTCAGCAAGAACTACAACCATTATTGAAAGATTTCTTGGAAATTGAGAATTATAATTGGGTTTTGACATGATTAATTTTATAAGTTTCGAATATTCCCGAAGAGAATATGATGTTAATTTCTGTTTGAGCAGATGAATTATACAAATAATATGATAAAATTGGTCCGGTTAGCTCAAACATTGATCGTGACGCCAATACTACTTGTATTTTGTGTCCTGCAATGGCCTTCTCAGTATGTGCTAGCCACGCGTATTGGTGAGGTGTGTCTGTACCAACTGACTAGCCCAACTGCACACTGGGGCGAAACGCTGGCATTTTGTTTGAGCTAACTGGACCAATTTTATCATTATTTGATAAATAATTAATTTTACCATTCCCATACCAGTTTTATAAAGTAAAGTAGCGAACCATCAGTAATTGGGTGTAATATGTAAATGATGAATAAAGCTATCCATGCATCTAATGAATTCTTCTAGGATGTGAGGCCACACCTAATGACCACTGTCATTTCATTATCATGACCATACGATAACCACTAGTGCAAAATAAATACTTAAGGACAAGGATAACAAATACACCATGCTCTTGATGTTAAAAACATATATGAAAGATTTTCCTGACCTGTGATATTGGAGGTTCGTGGAGATCAAGCTGCAATTTCTCCACTAGTTCATGGAAATCTCCAGCATAAAATGCCACAACATCCTTTGTAATTCGATTGAATTCTGGGATCTGGTTTCCATGAACAGCTTTTAGAATACCTGAAAAAGAAGAATTTAATAACATTTATTATCAAAGTTGAATTCATAGTTTATGATTTAAACAATATCACTGTAAATAAGCCATGTTTTCAATGTTGTAGATTTGAACAGAGCTTGTGTCCCCATAAAAAATAAAGCTGTAAAACCCATAATTATTTTCAAAGAGAGTTTGCTTCAATCATGAATGATATATCTGTGACTATTGCACTGCATATTCCAGTAGCATGCCAAAAAACTTGATATCTGTGTAATCGGACAACAATTCGACTTTGGTTATTTATTTATTTAGCGTATGGCTTTTAGTGCCGGGAGTTTCCGAGGACATGTTCAGCTCTCCAGGGGCTGTAGCTGCTTGAAGCGGACACCCATGGGGTGAGCTACAAGTTCCGTTGTATTTCAAATAGTTCCAACTTTTGCTACCAGATGTCACTGACACCTAGTGGTGAACGTTGGAACTTTGATGGAGCGTTTCAACGAAATTTAGCTTTACATAAGTTTAGTAGTCAAATTACAGTAAGTATGTAGTTAGTTTTAGTTGTAAGTATGTAGTTAGTTTGTTTATTAGATATAGGTCATTGTTCTATTAGACTGTGGTGTGTGAGTGTGTCTGGTAGCAGTTGCATTGTTTATTAGTTATAGTTCATTGTTTCAGTAGACTGTGATGTGTGAGGGTGCATGTGAGTGTGCCTGGTGACAGACTATTTTAGTGGTAGTATTTGTTGTTGGTGGAACTTAAGTTTTTTTTTTTTTCTTCGTTAGTAGAATTTTGGTACTGAATTGTTAGTAAAGGTTAGTATTTTGTTAGTAGAATTACTCTTTACTTCTACTGAAAGGGAGTAGCAGCCTTTCAGAATAAATCAATTCTTTACTAGTCTTATAGACGGGAAACTACAGCCGTAATGCTATTCCCGAGGATATGCACCTCTCTATGCATAATTACATGTGATGATGGCCTCCTCCCTTGTAAAATTTCAATCCGGAGGTAAACTAGTCCCCCGTTCGGATCTCCGGGTGGGGACTACTCGAGAGGGGGTTAACATCACAGAAGTGACAAAGAGGAAATCTGACATTCTACGGATCAGAGCGTGGAATGTTAGAAGTCTGCTAGGAAGTGGAAGGTTAGAAAACTTAGAAAGTGAAATGGATAGGTTAAGGTTGGATTTGGTTGGGATTAGTGAAATGTGCTGGCAGGAAGAACAGGACTTTTGGTCAGGAGACTATAGGGTCATTAGCACTAAATCAAACAATGGCCAAGCAGGGGTTGGTCTCATATTGAGTAAGAAACTTGGACAGCGGATGGAATATTATGAGCAATATAGTGAACGGATTATTGTAGCAAAAATCAATACTAAACCTACGTGCACCACAGTGGTACAAGTCTATATGCCTAACAGTCAAGCTGATGATGAGGATGTTGAAAAGGTCTACGAAGAAATAGACGAAATTCTGAGGTATATCAAGGGTGATGAAAATGTTATAGTAATGGGAGATTGGAATGCTGTGGTAGGAAAAGGGAGAGAAGGGAAGATAGTAGGAGATTTCGGTTTAGGTGAAAGGAATGATCGAGGAAGCAGGCAGATGGAATTCTGCACCGAGCATGAGTTGGTCATAGCTAACACCTTATTCAATAACCACAATAGAAGAATATACACGTGGATGAGACCAGGAGATACAGGGCGTTACCAAATCGACTTCATTATGGACAAGCAGAGGTTTCGAAACCAGATTTTGGGTTGTAAAACATATCCTGGTGCTGACATAAACTCTGACCACAATCTGGTTGTAATGAAATGCAGATTAAAGTTGAAGAAACTGAAGAAAAGTCAAAAGCCAAAAAGGTGGGCAATAGACAGACTGAATGTAAAGGATGTAAACGAAAGATTCAAGAAGAGTATATAGGAAGGACTAATGAAAAACCCTAAACAAACTTCAATTGCAGACGAATGGGCACTTTTGAAGAATGAAATAACAAAATCCGCAGAAGAAAACATTGGTATGAAAGAAAGAATAGGTAGAAAACCGTGGATCACTCAGGATATACTAGAATTCATGGACGAAAGGTGGAAACACAAGAATGTAAGAGATGAAAAGGGGAAAGCAGAATACAGACATCTGAGAAATGAGGTCAACAAGAAGTGCAAGGAAGCGAAAGAAGAATGGTTGAAAGAGAAATGTGCAGGTACAGGGTTGATACGCTATCAGGATTTCAAATTTCCCTGACTTTTCTAGGTTTTCCAGACCAAAATTTAAGAAATTCCCTGACCGCAGAGTCGTTTATTTCCTTGACTTTTCCAGATTTTCCAGAGCAAAGTATAGAAAATTCATTGACCACAGGGACGACATTTACCTCGCTTTTCCTTAGGTTTTCCAAACCTAGCAAAAGTACATTTACCTTTAGGAAACGTTCTTCTTTATGATCGATTAAGATTAAGGTAGAAAAACTGATTTTAGACTATTATTTGTGAAAGGCTATTCTTAGACGCGAGGAGAAATGTTGTAGTAGATGAAAATAATAGTGATTAAAAAATATCCGAGCAATGTTTCATTATATAAACCGGACTTATATGTAGTTCTCTGTGTAAGTTAACGCGTTTCTTTAAAAGTATAAAAACAAATAACAACAAAAAACCAAACATTTCCTTACTGTAATAAATAACGTTTATTACAATAAGAACAGGAACACATTATTTTTACAATAAATAGTTAATTTGCTAACATCAATTTTAAAAAAATAACTGAAGAAAGCAATCAATCACCAATTCTTACTTTTTAATCAATCACAATAAAAGTATCTAGAAGCTGTCAACTGATACATTTTATTCTAACATTAGATAATTAATATCAAATGAGTTTTTTCAGTTAATATGCCGGCTTGTGTACAAGAAGTTATGATTACCAATAAGTTGCTCTGATCTTGGCCGTTTGGGGAGACATCCTTTGTCCCCGCGGAAGATCACGAAATATATGCGACGTTCGTGATCGTCACCGAATCATGTCTTCGCAGTCAAGTACGGAGAAATATCGAGACGTTACAAAATCGGCGCTGGTATCAGCCGTTTGACGCAATTTGTAGTTTTCTCGATCGAACACGGAGAAAAATCGCGATTTACATAATCGGTGTCACTTTTAGTCATTCGACGAGATTTCTATCGTCCTTGAGGTCGGTCACGGAAAAATATAGTATTATTACGCAATCGGCGCCGCTTGCTGTCCGTTTGACAAGAATCCAGTTGTACTCTTCATCGAATGCAGAGAAATATCGCGATTTATCGCAATCGCTGCCGCTGTCGGTCGTTTTACGAGATTCAAGTTGTCCTCGCGGTTGGACACTGAGAACGCTATATTATGCAATCGGCTCCGCATCCGGCCGTTCCACGATTGTCTGCCTGTCTAACTGTCCTGGCAGAATGGCAGAGGCAAGCTCGAGGTTGGGCATGGTTAAAATTCACGAGCAGTTACGGACATGTTGTATGGTCGGCGCCGTGATTCCCGCTGTCCCTATGCTGTGGATGGAAGTTCATGGTGGATCACGAGAAGAAATGAGTATCGCGATGCTACGTAGTTTGTTATTTCTAAGTGGGTTGATGCACTTCTCGCTCCCCGAACACTTTTCAGTATACGGTAATGGGAAAATGGGGAGTAGATAGATAGATAGATTTTTATTAATTCCATTTGATCAAATACATGCATTCAATACATTTTTGATATAGGACACGTCAGAATTTACATGCATAAAATAAAAGAACTAACAGGTATATATTACTAAGATTAAAACTATTTATAACTTATTATAATAGCAAATCTTAATAGATACAATCTTATTGCACAACTATTTACACCTCACTCTATTATCATAATATGAAAACTTAATTCTATAAATACAACAACATACAGCTAGGTATTAAAATTAAATTAAAAAAGTAAAATATAGTTATAGATTCCATCACTCCTATATGCTAAAATATTCAACTACTGAGTAAAAACAATGGCACTGCAGATAAGCTTTCAACATTCTATCAAAGGTTTTTATTTTTGGGGCCAGTTTTATATACTGGGGTAGTTTATTGTATAATTTAACTCCAGTGTGAAAAGTTCCTTTTTGATATATGCTTGTGTGTGTGTGTGAAATATGAATGTTTTGATTTTGTCTTGTGTTATGCCTATGAACATCATTGTTTGTTTTAAGAAAAACATCTTTATTCATTAAATTCTTTTTAAAAAACATAATACTTTCAAAGATATATATGCAGGGCAGTGGGAGAATGTTTAAATCTTTAAACAGAGGTCTACATGATTCTCTAGAGTGTACATTTGCCATAATTCTAATCGCTCTCTTTTGTATCCTAAACGTGCTTAGTACATCTGGCGACATACCCCAAAATATGATCCCATATCTTAAGTATGAATGGAAATAAGCAAAATAAGTATTTCTTAATGTGTGCATGCTAGTGCAGGTTTTCAAAATACGTAACGCAAAGCACATCGAGTTCAGTTTAGTATTCAGATATTGTATATGTTTATTCCATTTCAAGTCTTGTTGTATCCATAGTCCTAAAAACTTTGTTTCTGATTTATTTTCTATTTGATGACCATTTAATGTTATATTGGGCATCGCAGGATTCCTATTCTGTATAGTGTGGAAATTTAGACATACTGTCTTTTTATAGTTTATTATGAGGCGATTATCTTGTGACCATTTGGTTAACTCTCCTGTAACGGAGTCAGCAGACTGCTGTATGACCTGTTTAGTTTCACCTTTTATTACGAGTGTTGTATCGTCCGCAAACAAAATTTCCTTATGTGAATGAACGTTCTGTGTTATATCATTGATATATAGAAGAAAGAGTAGTGGGCCCAAAACCGATCCCTGGGGTACTCCAAATTCAATAATTCCCTCATTGGACAATGTTTCATTAAGTAATTTGGTTCCATCATCCTTGTGTCTCAAGCTTACTATTTGTTTACGCCTTTTTAAGTAAGACTCTATCCATTTATTAGCTAGACCTCTAACACCATATTGATTTAGTTTGGTAAGGAGGATTTTATGGTCAACTACATCAAATGCTTTCGATAAATCCAAGAATAGGCCAGTTACATGTTCCTTATTGTCAATTAATTTCAGTATACTATTACTACATTCGTAAATTGCTGTCTGTGTAGATTTTTCCGTTCTAAATCCATGTTGTGAGTTTGATAATATTTTATTTTTTTCTATGAAACTTATCAGTCTCTTATACATAATTTTTTCCACAATTTTTGCAATACCAGTTGGTAAGGTAATAGGACGATAGTTATCTAATTCATCTTTTGAACCATTTTTGTGCACTGGAATTACTTTTGATAACTTCAAAATATCCGGGTAAGTTCCTGAGAGAATTGAACTGTTTATTAAGTGCGTAAGTGGATTTATTATATTTTCTGCACATTTCTTTAAAATTGCATCAGGGATGCCATCAATGCCAGCACAGAATTTTTTTTTTAGCTCTTTTATAACTATTCTTACCTCTTCACTTGTGACATGATTTATAAATAAAGAATCACTGCATATATTTATTTTATTATTAGAATTTAGTGTATTTACCTGTGATTTATTTAATAATTTTTGCGGAATTTCCAGAAAATAGTCATTAAAAGTGTTTGCTATTTCCTCTGGATTATTAATCACTTTATTATTTCTGGTCAGTGTAATGTTCCTTTGTATTTTAGCAGATTTTCCAGTTTCTTTCTTTATTACAGACCACATAGCCCTGTTTTTATTAGATGATTGGGAAATAAAATTATCATTATGCATTTTCTTTGCTAGTCTTATTACCTTATTTAATATGCTAGTGTATTTTTTGTAGTATAAATTGAATTCAGGTGTTGTGTGGTATTGTTTATATAATTTGTGTAGAAATTTCTTTCTTTGACATGAATTTATAATCCCTGTTGTTATCCAATTGCTAGTTTTGTTATTTTGAACAGTTCTTCGTTTAAAGGGGAATGCTATTTCAAAATAGTGTTTTAGGGTACTGTTAAATGCATTAAATTTATCATTTACATTTTCTAGTTCATAAATTTCTGACCATGTTTCCTTATTTAATAAGTCATTGAAATATGTAACATTTGATTCAGTGAATGACCTGCACTTTGATTTTACTCCATTATCATTATTATTGATTACTTCGGATACTTCAAAACTCAGTATTTGTCCATGGTGGTCACTAAAACCCGGACAATAGACTTCTATTGAATGGTGATATTTATCTGTATTTATAAAAATTTGATCAGGAGTGGTTTTACTAAATTTTGTTATTCTTGTTGGTGTATTTACTGTAGGTTTCAGTCCATAGGAAATTAGTAACTGGTTTAATAATTCACAATTTCTATCAAGTTTTAAGAAATCCACATTTACATCCCCACAAATTATTATATCGAAATTTACTTTGCTCATGTTATTGAGTAACAATTCTAGTTTATCTATAAATAGAGGAAACTTTCCTGACGGAGAACGGTATACGCATACAATTATTAACTTAAACTGATGAATTTTTACGGCAGAGAATTCAAAATCCTGTTCCATAATTAGATAATCATAAGCTGTTATCTGTTCATGATCTAAATTATTTCTTAAGAAGATGCAAGTACCACCATGGCTAATATTAGATCTAGAGTATTTACTAGCTTGTATAAACCCTGGGAATTGAATTAATTCGAGTTGTTCCTCTTTCAGCCAATGTTCTGAAATACATAGTGCTGAGATGTCTTTAAGTTCATTTTTAAGCATTAGATTTATGTAATCAATTTTATTATAAAGAGACTGGACATTCTGGTGGTAAATTTTAAATTTGTTACTTTTGCAAGCTTGTGTTGGTGATTTATTTACATTATTATTATCATAATTGTTATTATTATTGTTGCTAGACAAATCCGAAATACCATTGTTGCACTCCGTTAAATTTGACTTCAAAAGATGTGAATGCCAAACCTCACGTTTGGCTTCTTCTACCAGTTTCCCTGCTTCCACTCTAATGATATTACTGTTGAATTATTCTTACCATTTGAATTTACAATTTTGCAGATTTCATCACTAAGATACTCTTTTCCTAATCTATTTAAGTGTAGGCCATGCCGAGTGTGGAACTTCCTGTCTAATTTACTTACATCTACAATTTGGACATTTGGAAAACTCTTACAAATTTTATGAATTTTTCCATTTGTAGCCTCTATTTCTACATTTACACATGACTTGGGAATTAAATCGTGTCTCTGCGGAATATTTACAATAATGACATTTGTTTTTTGCATGGATGGCAATGTACCCTTTAAATCTTTGATTACCTTTTTACTCTCATTTCTATAGACGTCGTTTGCTCCAGCGATGATCACTGCGTAGTCCTTTGCAGTAAGGGACGCACACTCTCCTATCATCCCGTTCGTGACTTCTGCAATCTGAGCTCCTGGCTTCACTGTCGAAGTGACCTCCATTTCTCGGCTTCTCTCCAAAACGCTTGCTGCTACATCTCGCCCGTGGCTATCCGCAAATATCCGCATATATCCGTATGCTTCGTGATGGGTGCCCAACCACCTATGACAGGATTCCCGCTGTCCTCGCGGACACAAGTTCGCGACCGGGCACGGGTTTTATGACTTTTACGCAACTGCCGTTGATTTCGGTCCGTTTGACGAGATTCCCGCAAGAAAGTCGTGCGGCCAGCCGGTCGTATTGAGGATGTGATTTTGGAGGATGAACGTTCGAAGTATGTATCGGATATTACGAATTATTCAGAGAGGATTGCACGAATAATACAAGAGGAATTCAAATTATACAAGTTTTCGAGATAACCGGTTTGATTATATATACAACGCAACCAACGTTCGAAGGGAAATTAGACATATAACGGAGTTTCGAACTAACCAAACTGGATATCGCAAATTTACGAGACGGATAGATTTTTAAAATATACCGCCGTCTATGTATTTCGGAGCAAATTTGCGATTTTTTTTCGAAACTATATCATTTCGCAAGATCGCGACAATAAATTATATCGCATTATTTCTGGACGTCAATTTGAGATACCCAAATTTAGAGGTCAATATCAGAAATGAGAGGTTTCTGTTGAGTTTTGGAAGTTATCGCGAATAAACATCTCGCAAAAAGTCAGGTTTCCGAATACAGAAAAACATTTCACACAAAATTAAACTCTCTTCTTGATGCCAACAATATACGTTGAACCGATGTATACAGTACGACTGAATGTATCCTCAGTATGCATTTCCTTGAGTTCGTGCACGGGGAAGCATTCGCAATCGGCGCCGCTTGCGTGCAACTCGCTTCATCACAATCTGTGAGCCTAGAGGTGCGGTTTTAAATGATTTAAACCGACCTCAGCGAATTTTCGTTTCCTCCAACTATCCAGACATAAAAATTAGCTACTTTTCGTTACTTTCGTTACCAGTTTGTAAAATTAGCTCCTTTTTCGTTACTTTCATTACCGGTAGACACCCTGGTATACCAACCAAAAATTAACTGTCAAACCATAATAATTCTTTTTTTTTTCTTTATTTTTTCTTCTTTCTCTCTCTCTCTCTCTTTTCTTTTACAAAATTCCCTGACTTTTCCCGGTTTTCCCTGACCGCAACAAAAATCCCTGACTTTTCCCGATTTTCCCGGTCGCGTATCAACCCTGAGGTATAGAAAATTGTCTGAAATTAGGAAAAGTAGACACAGCTTATCGAAGGATTAAGAATACATTTGGGGAAAAGAAGACTAAGTGCTGTAATATTAAGGACACAAATGGAAAGCCTCTAACAGATAGGGAAGATAAGGTTGAGAGATGGAAAGCTTACATAGAGAGTTTGTATAAGGGAGAGGAGATTGAGAATCATGTAATGGAAAGGGAGGAGGAACTTGATGAGGATGCGAAAGGAGATTTAATATTGAGAGCAGAATTTGACAGAGCTTTGGAAGACTTAGGCAGTAACAAAGCACCAGGCATAGATGATATACCGATTGAGTTGCTACGCTGCATAGGAGATGAAGGTCTGATCAGGTTATTTCACTTGGTGTGTAGGATTTATGAGACAGGTGAGGTACCCCCTGATTTCAAGAAGAATGTAATCATCCCTATACCAAAGAAAATGGGAGCTGATAGATGTGAAGATTACCGTACAATCAGCTTGATTACTCATGCTTCAAAGATCCTGTCTAGAATAATTTACAAGAGGATTGAAAGCCAGATAGAAAGGGAGTTGGGTGAAGACCAGTTTGGTTTCAGGAGAAATGTAGGAACAAGGGAAGCTGTACTAAGTATTTGGCTGATTTTGGAAGGTAGAGTAAGGAAAGAGAACGTTCATGGCATTTGTAGACTTAGAAAAGGCTTTTGATAACGTTAATTGGACTAAATTGTTTGACATTTTGAAATCTATTGGAATAAAGTACAGGGATAGGAGGGTGATCTACAATCTGTACAGAAACCAGACAGCAGTCATTCGAGCTGAAGGACATGAGAGAGAAGCTGATATTCAGAAAAGTGTTAGGCAAGGCTGCAACTCATCACCCATACTTTTCAATCTTTACATTGAACAAGCAATGAAGGAAATTAGAGAAAAATTTAAAGTGGGAGTGAAGATTCAAGGAGAAATAATTTCAACTCGGAGATTTGCTGATGACATCGTCATCTTGGCTGACAAGCCTGAGGATTTGAATGAGATTTTGAATGGTATGGACTCCGTCTTACAGAAAGAATACATGATGAAAATTAATAATTGTAAAACAAAAATACTAGAATGCAGCCAAAATAAATCAGAAACCCCTATAGACATCAAATTGGCAGGTAAAAAGCTGAAGGAAGTAGGAGACTTCTGTTACTTAGGAAGCAAAATAACCAGTGATGGACGAAGCAAAGAGGATATAAAAAGTAGGTTGGCTCAGGCAAGGAAAGCATTTCTACAAAAAAGGAATCTGTTGACATCGAATATAGATTTAGGTATTAGGAAGTCATTTTTGAAAGCCTTTGTCTGAAGCTTGGCGCTCTATGGAAGTGAAACTTGGACTATTGGTGCAGCAGAAAAGAGGAGAATTGAAGCATTTGAAATGTGGTGTTACAGGAGAATGATGAAGATCAGATGGGTAGATAGGGTTACAAACGAAGAGGTATTAAGACGAGTGGGTGAGGAGAGATGTTTCTGGCAACTGCTAATGAAGAGAAGAGATAGGTTAGTGGGACACATACTAAGACACCCAGGAATAGCAAGCTTAGTTATGGAAGGAAGGGTCGAGGACAAGAACTGTAGGGGTAGACCAAGGTTAGAATATGTTAAACAGATTGCCTCGGATGTAGGGTGTGGTAGCTATGTAGAGATGAAACGATTAGCTCAGGACAGGGAGGCATGGAGGGCTGCATCAAACCAGTCAAAAGACTGAAGACTCAACCAACAACAGTAGTGAAAGGATCTTTTACATGCCATAAATCTATGACATGGAACCGTCGGCTTTACTTCCCCTCCGAAGGAAGGCAAACTGAAGGATTTTAACGCTCATTAAAAAATCCGATGACTTCGGCCGGGTTTGAACCCACAATCTTGGGCACAGCAGTTCAGCATGCTACCAACTACACCACTGAAGCTGCATTCGACTTTGGTGAGAACTACCAACCCCCAAACTCAAACCTATAAACATTAGACAGCCCTTCAAATGTTGTTGGTTAATGACAAAATGCATACATTAATGAAGAAAGCAAAATTGAAACAGATGTGTGTTGTTATAGCAAGTATAAAACATTTCAGGCAAATTAGTGCTAGTACATTGGCCCTGATGTATAGGGACTCTAAAATGTATCAGCGGTCTAGCTGTATGCCTCTCACCAAGGCGGACCGGGTTTGATTCCCGGTCAATGCATGTGAGATTTTCGATGTGAAATGCCATGTCCTGTGGTTCGGATTCCACGTAAAACGGAGGTCCCGTGGCTTATGATCGCGAGATTAACGGTCACGTTAAACTACAAGCTTCCTTCTAAAATGTATGAACAAAATAATGGGATGGCAAAGAGCTTGAACCACTGTTACTGCTAAAATGTAACAATTACAAGTAATTGAGGATGATGTGGGCCAGGTGGAGGAAGAAATCAATCTTGGGAAGGGTACCAGGGAGAAGATGGCCAAGGGAGCATTCCATGGCAGCAAGTCTGAATGTGTGGGCTATATTGATATAAGGTATGAAGAATCAACAATCATCACAACACAGTTAATTGGAATGGGTTTGAGAAGGATGTTGAGTCACTTTGGGAAGTTCTTAGTTTCTCTGATAAAGGGAGGTAGGGACTGAACCAAGGGTTGAAGGTGAATGTCAACCAAGGTGAAGATGGGCCCAGTCACCAAATTCTGGCTGGCCCTATGGAACGACTGGGAATATCCGGTATGTTGGATTTTGGGAAGGACAAAGAGAGTTGAGAAGGCAAGGTTAATGCTGTTTGAAAACTTTTCAACTGAAGTTACTTGAATGATTAACAAAACCTTGAATTGGAAGGCACCAGGACCAGATGCTGCACAGACTAAATAAGTGCATGTCAGTTCATCAAAAAATTGGCTAGATCTTCTCTGAACTTGTCAGAAACCCAAATCAGAGAGCAGAGTTCCTCACACAAGTTGTAACACATCTCATACCAAAGACAAATCCACCTAGTCAGAACCCAAAGGCCTATCAACCAATAAATTATAACTTGTCTTCCAACCCTGTATAAGTTGTTCACATCCCTGATTGCTGAAAGAACATTTGACCATCTACAGCATAACCACCTATTACCATAGGAGCAAAAAGGTATGTAAGAAGTCTAGTCAAGGAAGGAAGGAAGGAAAGGAAAGAAGGAAAAAAGGAAGGAAGGAAGGAAGGAAGGAAGGGACAATTGGTTGTCGATTCAATAATCAATCGAGATGTCCGGAAAAGGAAAACTGATCTAGACTCAGCTTATATAGACTATATGGAGAGGTGTTGCAAATGTTCTGGAGCTTCATAGTAGACAGTTAACACCCTTAGGACTTACAGTACTTCAACAAACAAGCAGCAGAAAATCAACTGTATCAAGCTCTAACACCACTAGATATAAACGCACCCCCATTGAAACTCAGTAATGAAAATACCCCTATCTTTGCGGCACAGAAATGTTTAATGTTTTTTTTTTTTCCAAAAAAGTTAATGAATCGAACAAATATCACTCTTCTGGCATTTACAAACTTAAATGCCAACAATCCAACGCAGATGATGTAGGTCAAACAGGCCGTAGATTCACCATAAGGTACCATGAACATGTTAACGCCGTCAAACACAGGAAGATGTCTGACACTAAACATAAATTCACCGACATCCAGAATGACATGGATATTATCCACTACACTAACAAAGCAGCCATCATGGACATACTCGAGCAAACAGAAATTGACAACGCTCAACGCAACAAATAATCTCAATGAGATTAATTTTGAGGTGAATATACTTTACGAGAATATCAATAAATTCTTTCCTAATTCACAACTTCCAAAAAAAACACTCATTCCTAAAAAAAAAAACCACGCAATCCAATCACCCTCCCAATCCACCCCACCCCCCCCGAAGCCCCAGAAACCTACAAGTCGTAACATTTGACGTCACGCGTCCCACCCACACACCTTTCCCCGCCACTACTCCCCTTCCCCATTCCCCTCCCTCCCGCCAAACAATACACAACCGCTCGACTTGGAATGAGCCACACAGCAGTTCACCTCAGTGCAGTACAGTTCAGTTTACATATCACAAATCTCGCGGCGTAAGAACGGGTAAGTCAACATATTTCTTTTTCCACCCAGGAACATGACCCATACTTTCATACATACATACTGATGTTCAGCATTTACTAATTACAGCAACCAGGCAGGAGAGGTATCCCCATAGACCCACTAAGGACCCAATCTGCCGACTTCATTTAGTAAGTCCTATTCGCTTTAAAATGTTATTCATTATGCTCAATCAAGGCTTTCTTCTCAATCGCAAACGTTGCCTTTTTATTTTCATTTATTTTAATTTTATTTTTACTCAGTTAACACATCGTATACGCATCTATGGCTGGATCGCCTTACCACATCAAAGAATCAAGCCTCCGCATGATGCAGGAAATTATTTTACGCAACATTGTTCCATTCAAGTTCAACAACAATACAACTTAGCATGTGAATATTAGGAACAGGGACAAATTCAGAACCCTTTGTCGCTCCACTGCCTATTTGCCACAGAATAGGCCATTATAGCTAGGCCAAACAGGCCTGAAGTCATAGTGCAAATGTGGACCTAGTTCCAGTAATTTTACAGTTTTTAATTTTTTTTTATTATGTCTAATTTTAAGATATGGCGATTGCCACTTGAATATGGTCATTATGCATGTGCCTTTTTTAAAATAAATTTATGAATGTCTTAGATATGTACACAAGTTGATTTTAATGTATTAGGCTGAAGAGGAGCTTACGGGTGCTCGAAACATGTCCCTAATGATGGAATAAACTAAAATTAAACTTTATTTTCAAAAGGTATTGATTGGGCGAAAAAAAAAAAAAAATTACCCATTAAACTTTACTTTGTAAGCGTCATACGGACCTAAAATGGAAAATATTCCAAACAATCTTTACAGGAGTGTTAGTAATAATAATAATAATAATAAATAATAATGCTATTGGTTTCACGTCCCTTTTAAATAATGTTATTAATAATGTTATTGGTTTTATGTCCCTTTTAACTACCCTGGCCTTTAAGAGACGCCGAGGGTGCCGGATTATGCCCCGAAGGAGATATTTAACGTGCCAGTAAATCTACTGACACGGCTCCCTGGCATTTGCGCACCCTCAAATGCCAACTGACTGCACCAGGATTCGGGCCTGCAACCTTGGGAACAGCAGGCAAGAATGATACGGCTGAGCCACACAGCCAGTCACAGGAATGTTAGCAAGAAAAACTGAATAGTTGGCTATCAAAAGAAATTCATGGGAAACACCCCACATGTACCAGAGAACTCTATGTTGGTCATGATGCCTCATGTAGATGGCTGACATATGGGCCACTCTTCAAAGAAACCAGGGGATTTTTAACAGCCATACAAGACCAGGCGATAACCCTTAGGAATTACAGGAGATATAACATGAATGACAGCACGGTACTGAATGATAAATGTAGGATGTGCAACAGTCATACAGAGAACGTGGATCATGTTAGCAGTGTCACCCATGTTGCTCATTATTGTGCCGTGTACTAAATACTGTTACTGTTCTCTTGTCACGCCTTGCCAGTAGCATTACCTTGTCTTCTTTTCTGTAAGCAACAACTTCATGCTTCTTCAATTGTTTTAATTTTCTTCCCTTCAGTTCAGTATATGTAGGGCAATGAGTTTGTAGTTGCAGTATGGGATGAATGTGCATAAATAACCTGTAGCAGGATCTGCAACAACATCTGTCCCTGTTAATTGGAAACCATTGTTGTACAGTTCCTCTGCAAAATCCATACTCTTGTAGAACCTGTCGGTGAAGATATGAAATCCAGGAGTTCCAGTAAAGTCCTGCGCGAGTTGTTGGCAAAGCTGCATCACAATTCTTTTTGTGAAGAGCTTTGTAGGAAGGATCTACATCTGGTAGTTGCAGAACCCTAGTAGGGAACGAATGTGCACAAATAACCTGTAGCAGGATCTGCAACAACATACAGTATATGCGAAGCCCATGGGCGCCCGCAGGATTTTTTCCAGTGGGCAAGTAATAGATTTCATTACCTACCTGTCACTAGGTGATGATGAGATGTACGCCCCTTGCAATTTTAGTTTCATTTCTTACTTGCTTTGTGATATTCATTATATGGCTGCTCGGAAACTATTGGGTCATCACCGTCTAAAATTCTCAAGCCGTGTCATTACGTTTGGCAACGCCGCCAATATGTCACGTGGTAGGCCTAGCGCAAGCACATGGTAATTGCCAACACTTCGTAAAAGCACAGATTTTGACGTGAATTTTTTTCCAAAAGTACAACAGAACATACTGTCCGCTAAATCTACACATACATATCACAAATATAGGATAAATATTATCATGCTATGTACTGCTATGTACTGTCAATTCCCGATAAGGTAATAATAAAATGCTCTACTGTACCTCCATGTCCCAACCTGTGTGAAGTTTCCTTTCCGTCTTCTATGCTCACTGCCGTCATTGAGCGCTCAGAAAAAATATTTAAGACTATTCTTACGAACTTAGAGACTGCCTTTGATAATAAATCTTTACTTTTTGTCCATAGATGCACTCATCATAGTCACAATAGGCTTTCAAGCTTAATGTTGACAGTCTAACAATAATGCTCCACTGGTCACTTAATTTAAAAATAGGTAGCTTTCTAATGAAATCTACCTAAAAGCACTTGGCAACTGAGTACAGTTAATAATGTACTGGAATATAGAGGCCACATGAAGATATAAACCAAAACTAAATCGCGACCTGAGAGTAAAAAAGTTCTAACTACATTTTTGGGTGAAATTGAGTTATTGTTATACAGCGATTGATTTTTACTACTTCTATTTTGCATGTGAGTTTTATAAACCTATCTTAATTTTTATCGGAGTTATGAGCAGAATAAAAAGGTTCCATGTACAAAATTCATCATTCAGTTGGAATAAAAAGGTTCTATCTGCATCTTCCATTGTGCCGACAACACAAACAGTATCATGATGGCTGTCATAACTTATTCAAGCCTTGGAAAAAAGTTAAGACACGTTATTTACATGTAACAATAGCCTACAAATCAGCAGGAAGTTCAAAACACCTGTGGTATTCTTTGCTGCTGCTCGTTGTTTGCCAACCAGTCGTTACGCGCGTATTCTGATTCTGCACGACAGCTGGGAGAATCCATGTCCTTCTGAATACTGTATATTTTATAGCAAGCTTTTGGCAGGCAGTTCACTGAACGTATATCGAGCACTGTGTTTACAATTGGTAGTCGCAAAGTTCTATCCGTATCTAATCTGACAGCATTGCTGATTTTCAGAATAAAAAGGTTAGGGCATACCCTGCAGGTGACGCGCAGTTCCTTTGGTACTGGGGGAACTGTGAGAAATGGGCGACCAGTAACCGAAATGAAAGTGGGAATCATGAATGTCATGACCCTGACAGGCAAGGTGGAGGAGGTGGTAGACTTCATGGAGAGGGAGAAGGTTGGAATGATGGGGCCGAGTGAAGTAAAATGGAAAGGTAAAGGAAGGAAGAAATTGAGGAAAGGATATACATTATGCTGGAGTGGTGGCCAAGGGGCAAAAAATGGCGTGGGACTGATAACCTCGAAACAACTGGAGGAGTATGTTGAAGTGGTAGAGTGTGCGAGTGACAGAATAATGAAAATTAGAATGAAGATGAAGAATGACGTGATGGACTTCATACAAGTGTATGCACCACAGACTGGAAACAGAGAAGAAGATATTGAAGTATTCCTGGAGGATGTAGAAAGAGTAATCTCAGATGTAGAAGTGGTGATCATGGGAGACATGAATGCACGAGTCGGAAATGAGAGACAAGGAAAGGAAGAAGTCGTTGGAACATATGGATATGGGGAAAAAGGACCGGGAAGGAGAGGAACTTGTAAACTTTTGTGAAAGGAATGGACTGATAGTGGGTAATTCATGGTTTCGGAAGAAAAATAGCAGGAAAATTACGAGATATGGGTGGGGTGATAGAAGAACAAAATCAGTAATTGACTACTTCCTGGTGGAAAGGACAAATCGCAGAAAGCTGATGGATGTGACAGCTTTACCAGGAGAAGCATTTGATGGGGACCATAGAGCTGTGGTGGCAAAATTTAGATGGGGAAAATTGGAAAACCTAAAGGAGATCAGAGAAAGTAAAATAAAAGTATGGAAATTGAAAGACAAAACTATACAGGAAGATTTTCAGGAGAGATTGAAGCAACAAATCCCAGTTACTGAAGTGGAAAATGTAGAAGAGGAATGGTCCCACTTTAAAAAGGCATTTGCTGGTGCAGCAGAGAGTGCTTGTGGTAGGACGTCAACAAGAGTGAAAGAGAAGGAGACACAGTGGTGGAATGAGGAAGTGAGGAAAGCAGTGAAAGAAGAAGTCTGCATGGAAAGAATGGAACCGAGATCAAACAGAAGAAAGCAAAAGGAAGTATCACGACAGCAAACGGAGGTGTAAGAAAGTGGTAGGAGAAGAAAAGAAGAAAAGTTGGGAAGAATTTACACGAAGAATGGAAACAGATGTAAGTGGCAGTAAAAGGATGCTGTATGGGCTTCTAAGAAGTAAGAGGAAAGAAAGAGTTACTGCAAAGCTGGTGAAAAAGGAAGATGGAGAGTTGTTAACACACCCAGAAGAGATAAAGGGACGATGGAAGGAGTATTTCGATAAGCTATTGAATGTGAGCAATTGTACTGGTGAGATCAAAGTGACACAGCCTGACGACTCTATAACAGAAGATGATATAACAATGCTGGAGGTGGAATTAGCAGTACAGAAAATGAAGATGGGAAAAGCAACAGGGGTGGATGAAATCAGTGTAGAAATGATAAAGGCTGCTGGACCTGTTGGTATGCAATGGCTGTATCCACTGCTAAAGTGTGTGTGGAAACGGAAATGTGTACCAGAAGACTGGGAGAAAGGGCTAATAATACCAGTGTTTAAGAAAGGGGGACAAGAAAGTGTGTGATAACTATAGAGGGATCACCCTCATATCACAGATAGTAAAAATACTGGAAAGGATATTAGAAAGAAGAATGAGAAGAAAGGTGGAAGGAGAGTTGCAAGAGGAACAGTATGGCTTCAGGAGTGGAAGATCCACAGTGGACCCAATCTTTAGCTTGAGGCAGGTGATGGAAAAGAACTGGGAATATGGAAAGGATTTGATCATGACTTTCATAGATCTAGAAAAGGCATATGATAGTGTCCCCAGAGAGAAGGTATGGGAAACCATGGTTAAGAAGAGACTGGGAAGAGAAATGTTGGAAATGGTGCAAGCAATGTACAACAACTGTGTTAGCAGGGTACTGACCCCAGTTGGAAAGACAGATTGGTTTAGGAACAAGACTGGACTAAGACAGGGGAGTATGCTGTCACCTCTCATGTTCATAATGGTAATGGATGAAATTGTAAAGGAAACAAAGGAAGCATATGGACATAAAGAAAAGAAGTTACTATTATTTGCAGACAATATTGTGGTCTGGGGAAGGAACACCGAAGAAGTGCAAAAACAACTAGATGCACTGAACGAAAATATTCAGAAGTATGGCCTGAAAATCAGTATAGAGAAAAGCAAGACCATGGTGATGACAAAGAGGGGAAAGACAAGGAAAGGGCACTGTGAAAATTGGAAGTCAGAGTTTGGAAATTGTGGACACGTTCAAATACCTAGGAAGTGAATTGATGCAAACTGGTAGGTTGGACATGGAGATTGGCAGGAGGGTACAGCAGAGCAATGCATTCTATCAAAGTGTAAGAAAACTTGTTTGGGATAAGGAAGTACCAAGGAAAAGCAAGGAGGTAATGTATAAAATGTACTATGTACCCATATTAACTTATGCAGCTGAGACTTGGACCCTGACGAGCAGGCAAGAGAGTAGAATCCAAGCCAGTGAAATGAAATTCCTAAGAAGTATGATAGGTAAGACAAAGAAAGACAGAGTGAGGAATGAAGATGTTAGGAAGGAAGTTGGGATGGGAAAACTAAATGAGAGAATTGAGAAGAATAAACTAAGGTGGTTTGGACATGTAAAGAGGATGGAGGAAAATAGAATACCAAGACAGATGCTGGAGGCCAAGTGCCAGGGTAAGAGAGCAAGGGGAAGACCTAGAACAAGGTGGATCGATTCAGTGAAGAACAGCGTGAGAAAAAGAAATCTGGACTGGGACAAGATCGTGGAAGAAGAATTGTGGAAGGAAAGAGAAAAGTGGAGAAGTGCCATAAATACCCCGACCCGGCAGGAGCTGGATAAGGGGAAATGATGATGATGATGATGATCCAAACTGCTCAGCCCACTTGATTAGCGTGAGGCCACTTTGGGCCTACCAATTGTAAACACAGTGCTCGATATACGTTCAGTGAACTGCCTGCCAAAAGCTTGCTATAAAATATACACTATTCAGAAGGACATGGATTCTCTAAAGTTTAGATATTGTCCCAGAATTGTTAGCTCCTTAAATTTTTCCGTTCAAACATGTTAAATCTACGAAAATGAGCACAACAGGAAATCGCAATGTCGGAACATTTCCGAGATACAAGCTTAAAAGGTTAAGTTCTCTGGTGCAAGTACACCATGCTATACGTACGAGCCCCAAGTGGTGCATGAGAGCGAAGACTACAAGCTCTACTGGAACAGACAAGTACCGTATATACCCGAATGTAAGACGAGGTTTTTTCCCACTTTTTGTGTTATAAAAAATTGGGGTCGTCTTATATTCAGGGTATAATTTTTATTTTAAATTATTATTATTTGCTAAGTAGTATGTGGTGTTGGCATCTTGTAACTCGCAACAAATCAATGCGTTAATGAAGATTAAAATATGGTTAGTTATGTTTTATTACCCTGCATATACGAATAGCATACATTTTGAGGTTAGGATTTACGCATACACGTCATTTTAAGCGGATAAATTATATGTTTGAAAGCATACGGAAATATGTTTTAAAACAATCTTTACAAGAACAACCAGTCAGTTTTACGAGCAGTAATTGAGTGGTAAACGTATGTCTTGGAAAAGCGGGCAGAGGGATTTCCGATAACACGACCTTAAGGGCATATATTGTGCAAGTTATGAGTTAGCGAGTATTTTTTTGAAAAAAATCTGTAAGAGGCAGTTGACAACTAGGCCTCGTCTTATATTCGGGGTCGTCTTACATTCGGGTATATACGGTAACTACTGATCATACTGTTCTCAGCAACAGACCAGACATTACTTTAGTACTGAAGAAGGAGAAAACTACTTTCCTGGTAGATGTGGTTATACCTGTTTTGGAATATCAAGAAAAAGCACAGAGAAGATTGAGAAGTATTTACCACTAGCTAAGGAGATTAGGAGACTGTGGAAACAAGACAAGTCGACATAGCGCCTGTGACCATTGGAACATCAAGAGAGATCCCACGCAGATCCACAACTCTATATCGAAGCTTGGTGTACCTAAGGAACTGTTTCGCCAACTACGGAAGGCAATGATATTGGGAATGTGCCATAAAGTGAGAAAAATGCTGTCGGTGACAGAAACGACACCCAGGATACTACATTTCAAATATAATCAGTTTTCATTGCCACCACTAAACCCTAGTACCATAGTATATGCCATTAACAAAAATGAAGAAATCGCAGCTATATTCCTAGACCTATCAAAAGCGTTCGACTGTCTAAATACTAAGTTGCTGCTAAAGAAACTGTCAGTTATGGTCTAAGAGGTATACCAGCAAAATGGCTAGATTCATACTTAACCAATCGTAGTCAGTGTGTCCACATTCAACATGAAAATTCTAGTAATGTGGAAGTATCTCACTATTTAAAACTAACAACAATAAAACATGGCACACCACAGGGCTCTGTATTAGGGCCATATCTCTTTCTACAGTATATTAATAACTTACATGACAGTTTAGATAATGAGTGTGTGAAGACTGTACTATATGCAGATGACATTACCATTTTAATTAAGAGGTGAAAATTACAAAACCTTACAAAAAAATATTACAAAATGTAATGCATAAACTAGAAACATACTTAGAACCTCGCTATCTAAAGCCAAACATTAAAAATACTCATTACAGTATATCCATTTTAGGATGTATACTTCAAAACTTCCAGATATTAACCAGATATTGACCATCAACAAATGGACAGCACCGATGAACAAACCTTTCTTGGTATGACGATGGAAACAGATCTTAGTTGGAAAAAACACATAATTAAACTATAATCTAAATTAAACAGTGCAATATTTGTATTAAAGCAGCTAAGACAGGAAGTTAACATTAATATCCTGTTATCAAGTTATTATGCTCTGTTTCACTCCCACCTGGTTTATGGTATAAATCTGTATGGCAGTGCAACAAAAGAAGTTTAAGCAATATTTTTATCCTGCAGAAGAGAGCAATCCATGTTATGTTTGGTTTTCGATGTGAAATGCCATATCCGAACCACAGGACATGGCATTTCACATCGAAAATCTTCCCGGTCAATGCATGTGAGATTTTCGATGTGAAATGCCATGTCCTGTGGTTCGGATTCCACGTAAAAAGGAGGTCCCGTGGCTCATAATCACAAGATTCACGGTCACGTAAAACTACAATCTTCCTTCCTTTTCTAACATATCGTAGGGATTATTTAAAAAAAAATCTGAATAATGACATTACCATCATTGTACATAGTCAATTGTTCTATGTATATTAAGAGACAAATTCTAACTGGAAATGCTAGTATTGAAAAAAATTCTGATCTACATTCGTACAACACTAGAAGCAGAATGGACTGCCAATATTATAGAGGAGCTTTCAGAAAAGAAAAAAAAAATCCCTTGTATACTGCCTCCAAATATTTTAACTTGTTGCCCTAATTTTAAGAAATGTCAGCACCATTTCCACATTTAAATTCAATAAAAGGCTCACAGACAAGGCAATATATTCCGTAGAAGAATTCGAGGCAATGTGCACAGAGATACGAGTGTTTGTTTTTGTTTACGGGAAGTAACTGAATTGTATGGAACCGTAACCGTATCGAGCTTCCACGAGTTAAAATGGCACCGAAGCTTATGCATAGCGAACTTCCGGTCCGCGAATCTCCATTTGATTTTCATTGGCAGTGAATCGTTCGTGATTATCTTCTGCATTTATTTCGGATTGTGCTTTTGTTTTTAGGCGTTCAACTTGTGAAATAAGAACTGGAGGGTTGGCTTTTCATGAATATTCCAAAGACAAGTGTCTCCTAAAAGAATAATTAGTAAAACTTCGCATCAGAGACTTGCCTACAAAGTGTGCATTTTGCACATTTCAAACGGCAGTGGTATAACATATCATCATCATCATCTTGTACAGTTTCCAGCCCCAGGCTGGGTCTGTTTGGAACATAAGCCTCGCCACTTAGTCCTTTCTTCCCACCACCTCTCCGCTGTCACTCTGGTCCAGTCCTCGCCTCTCTTCTTAACACATTCCTCCACTCCTTTCAGCCATCTATCTCTTGGTCTTCCCCCTTGGTCGTTTCTTCTGCATCTGCATCTCATGTATCCTCTTGGGAATCTTCTTCTCATCCATTCTCTTTAAGTGTCCATACCACCTCAGTCTTGATGTCTCAATCCTACCTTGCAAGGGCTCCTCTTTCACCATTTCCCTGACATTTTCATTCCTCACCCTGTCTCTTCTTGTTACTCCGATCCTACTTCGCAGGAACTTCATTTCACCTGCCTGTATTCTGCTTATGTCTCTTTTCTTCATTGTCCACGTTTCTGAAGCATAGGTCAGTATCGGGATATAGTAGCTTCTGTATAACACTTCCTTGCTTTTTTGTGGGACATCTTTATTCCACACTAAGCTCCTAATGCTTCTCAGGAATGCTTCTGCCTGTCTGCCACGTTCCGTAATCTCTTTGTCATTTCTCCCATTTTCCTCCACTATACTTCCCAAGTACTTGAGACTTTCCACCTTCTTCAGCTGTCCACCTCCAAGTGTTATCCCACTCATTGGTCTGTCCTTTTTCCTGGTCGTTAACAGGATCTCACATTTACTGATGTTGAACTTCCATCCGTACTCTCCCACTGTTTCTTCCCAAGCCTTCAGTTGCTCCTGAATTTCCTCCCTGTTTCCCCAGACCATGAGATCATCTGCAAACACCATTGCTTTCACCTTATCTTCTCCTATCTTTCCTGCTATCCGTGTCATTACCTCGTCCATAACCACAATAAAGAGAAGGGGTGACAGCGCACTACCCTGCTTGAGGCCACTCATTTGTCTGAACCAGTCTGTTCTTTCCCCTCCAACTTTCACACAACTCACACTTCCACAATACATCTCCTTCACTCAGCCTAGTCCCTTTTTCCACTCCCATGTTTTCCATTGCTTTCCAAACCTTCTCCCTACACACACTATCATAGGCCTTTTCGATGTCCAGGAAGGCCATCAACAGATCCTCTCCAAATTCGTAGTGGTGTTCCTGGAGCTGTCTCACTGAAAATATGAGATCCACTGTTGATCTCCGAGGTCTGAAACCATACTGCTCCTCTCTCAATTTTCTCTCCACTTTGGTTCGTATTCTACTTTCTAATATCTTTTCATATATCTTGGCACAGTGAGGTATGAGTGTGACTCCCCTGTAATTTCTGCACTCCTTTCTTAAATATTGGGACAATTAATCCTTTCTTCCAATCTTCTGGAGTCTTTTTCTCCTTCCATACCACCCTCATCACACGGTACAGCCACTGTTTCCCAACCTCCCCTGCTGCCTTCACCATTTCAACACTCACTTCATCCACACCCGGTGCCCTTCCTCCTTTCATCTTGTCTATAGCCATCTCCAGTTCTCTCCAATTCAGGTCCTTATCCATTCCTGTGTTGTCTTCTCCATCTTCCAATACATTGTCTTCCTCCCTATGACCATTTGGATTCAGCAAATCCTCAAAGTACTCTTTCCACACTGTCTTGAGTGTTTCTTTGTTGTGTACCTCATTTCCGTTTTTGTCCATCATTACCACATCCTCTCGCAGACCTCTTCTCTTACTTTTGACCATCCCATAAAGTACTTTCTTATTTCCTCTGCTGTCTTCCTCCGTCATCTCTGTCCACTTTACCATCCACTTCTTCCTCTCCTCTGTGACAATCTTGTTTGCTTCTTTCTTCTTTATCTTATAATCTTCCCTTGCCAGATCAGTTCTTTCCTGGAACCACACTCTGAAAGCCTTGTTCTTCCTTCCCACAGCTTAGACTACAATTGTATTAAGCTGGGGCAAATTAAATATATTATAAGTGATAATATTATTATAATTTGCTATCCGGTTGTTATATTAGTATACTGTATTATGCATTAATGTGACCCGTTTAAATGCTAAATTGTGACGGAAGCTACGAGTTATAGGCTATTGGCCGTACCCGTAGGCCTAATATTTACTAACAACGCGTCGTTCATTCTTTAATATTTATTTAATCATTATAATTATAATAGCCTATCTATTAATTATAATTATATACATATCCCAGGTATTGCAAGAAAGTGATATTTGATAGCACATGCGGTTCCACCTTAAAATCCAACCGTACCTAGTTTTCAATACCAATGGAAAATATTACCGTTAAGTTAATAAACCAAACAACTGGCGACAATTTATTTTTAAATGCTCATTCACATCTCCACCCTAGTCAACGTAAAGTACCATACGGTAATCACTGAAAGGGTGGGGGGGTTATGACCTCAATTTCACAAACGAACGGACCACATTTTGCATGAATTATAGAACCCGAATCCTAATGGAGGTATGGATTGTCTGCATTTAGAAATATTTTAGTCAATAATTTAAAACAAGTTGCCAGAAAACTAAATACAAAAAGCTGCGTGCCTACTACGGTGTAAAGTTGCTCTGTGGAGAATAAAAAAAAAGAAAACCACCTCGCCAAGATTATACGACGTGCATACAGTTAAATACAATCATCCAATTGGAGAAACACTTTCTTTGTCACGATCTTATAAGCAATTCAAACATAATCTGCTGTAAATTTACCGGAAAATGTGCAACATATAAGAGACTACGAGTGTTGTATGCGGCACAACGTTAGCTGACATTTTGCATCATTTATACATAAGGAATGAACACTTGCAGAGCTTTCTCACTGCACACAGCTAAAGATCAATCATTCTTGGTGCATTTTACAACTTTCATTTCTCCTAACAACAATAATTTGCTTACGAGGGAACAGTACGAAGTCGGACGGCGAATTTTGATTTTATTTTTACATAGTCGTGAACATCATTTTACGCTGAAACACTAATTTTTCGCTGGTCCTTTTTATGGGAGGCATTAGGGAGCTCCAAATTGGCGGTGCACGCTCTGAATTGTACAGTACATGCGGCACATATCAGCGCGCACAGCCAGCGGCTGTCTTGCCCCTCCTACCCTCTCCACTCGTTCGGTTCTCCACTATCCCCCACCACATACGGCTGCCTACAGCTGTGTTTTTTTTTGTTGTTTTTTTTTTTTTTACACAAGATGGGGGTTAAAACTGACGTTAATTGGGATATTTTATTTACAAAGATGAATTTATTGTGGAGTATAGAAACAATAACAATGGTTTACGAATCATATAATACATAATCACATATCATCTTCATCATCATGCCATTCTAACTGTTTGAGAAATGCCTTTAACACAGTCTGGCATGTGTGCATTGTTCATGGCATGATATTGAAAATCTAGCACAAAATGTGAATAACAAGACACAAGAAAACAATGTGTGCACCTTATAAAAGAAAAATTGGTTCAATCATTTCCAGCACACTTTTTATCAGTCAAATTATGAAAATTAGTTTGCGAGACAGTATGAAATTATGGTATATTGTCAGCAGTGGAATAAACACCCACTTTCCAAGCATATTTCAGCACTGGTACAAAATAATCAGCTTGTAATTGGTTATGCGCTAGCATTTGAGTAGTTATAATGAAAAGTCGGTTCTTGGGTTTTAATATTGACAGGCCGTGTAAATTCCTTACTCGGCAAATGTTTTCCATTCGATGGACTAAACATTTTAGTTGTCGGAAGAGTCCAAGATCACACGGCTGGCAAAGATACGTAGTTGCTTTCGGTATGTCTTCAATTTGTACATATTTGTTAGTCAGAGATTCAAGTTGCGCATTTTTGGCCTGGCCACTGAATGAATCTAGGAGAAGAAGATTTCTTGTGTCGTCCTGAGATTGCGGATGGAAAACATTTTAGAACCAGGCACGTACATGCCCTTTCCCTATTTTCCCGGAAGATGAACAATCAATGACGACATATTTAAAGACATCCATGTAGGCATTCATACTTTCTTTTACCGTAGGTCCAAACTTTCCATTAATTTCTTGGAAAACGATCAAGAACCAATGTCCCATTTCTCAGGCTTTAGAAATGTGATATTGCACTGTGAGGGACTGTGTAAAACTATTTTGGCAAACAACCGTAGCAAGAACGTCTTGCACACCACGAAAATCATAACTTCTCTGTGTTGCCATTTCGTACCGAATAGGGACTGGTCCGAATTCCAGATATTGGCATCTAGGATCTCTTTCTCTTCTTGCAATTCATTAATGAATTTTACAAACTTTTTAGCCTCTTCATGTCGTACTTCTTTGGCTGTTTTTAATGTTTTACTGACGAGTTCGGTTACTTCTCGGAACCAAATTTTCAAACGCCTTTAAAGGTTAGTCAAGTCACTCTGGAAAGAATGTTTTGGGGAAAAACAACTTTCTACCATCACCAATCCAACGCTCAATGTCCGATTTTGTGACATACGGTCTAAAAAACGCATCCTTGCCTTGGTGAACTCTTCCTTCACATAATTTCGAACCAATGCAGATTTCCTAAATTCTCCAATGTGTTCAACGTGGTTGACGATTCCGTAAATTCGTCGCCGAGCCTTCTTATACTTGCGTACAGCGAACATAGGTCTTTGTTCCTTGATTGTTTGATACGTGTCCAACAACGACTCGGAATCATAATCTTCCACTGACTTACAGGGTCTTTCTCGGCCATCGAACGACATGTTCTCTTCGTTAAACTCATCTCCATGTTTACGATTTTTCGGTGATGGTGTCTCCACCTCAATACCATCGTCGTCTTCTGAATCAACTAAGAAGGCTTCTTCCTCCTGAATAAGTTCTCAATTGTTCTCCAAAAATGCATCAAACGTTGTCTTTATTTATAATTTGCTCTTTATCAGAAAGCTCAGTAGCTTCCTGAATATTAACACCTTAAGCATTAATAAGATCTGCAATAATGTTACAATCGGTCATTACATATACAACGCAAAGACTGCAATACGATCGCCTGTATGTGGAATAGCTGTTAGTTGTGGAGAACTTGACAGTATAGAATAGGATTCGCCGTCCCATACACACAACCACTGTAGGCAGCCGTATGTGGTGGGAGATGTGGAGAACCAAACGAGTGGAGAGGGTACGCGAGGCAAGACAGCCGCTGGCTGTGCGCGCTGACGTGTGCCGAATGTACTGTACAATTCAGAGCGTGCACCGCCAACTTGGAGCTCCCAAATGCCCCCTTAAAAAATACCAACGCAAAATTAGACCTCCACTACCTGCTTCAGCGTAAAAAGACCTTCACGACTATCTATACTAATATAATAAAGCTGAAGAGTTTGTGTTTTTGTGTTTAAACGCGCTAATCTCTGGAACTACCAGTGGGATTCGAAAAATTCGTTTTTTATATGATAGCCAGATTCAAGAGGAATAGTTTAGGCTATGATAAATTTTGGACAGACCACTGCATTCCCTGCATTTAGGCCCTTTGGCACAAATCTACACCGTTTCACCGATCAGAACCAAAATTTGTATGCATACCCTTTGGAACCCTGCGAGTACCACTGTCTGCATGAAATTTATGACAGACCGGTCCATTCCCTGCATTTAAGCCCTTTGGCACAATCTACACCGTTTCACCGATCTGAACCAAAATTTGTATACTTACCCTTTGGTACCCTGCGAGTAACACAGTCTACATGAAATTTCGGACAGACCACTCCATTCCCTGCATTTAGGCCCTTTGGCACAAATCTACACCGTTTCACCGATCGGAACCAAAATTTGTATACACACCCTTAGGAACACTGCGGGTAACACTGTCCACTTTAAATTTCGGACAGACCATTCAATTCCCTGCATTTACTCCCTTTGACACAAATCTACACCGTTTCACCGATCTGAATCACATGTTGTACACTTACCCTTTGGAATCCTGCTGGTGACACTGTCCACTTTCAATTTCGGACAGACCACTCCATTTCCTGCATTTAGGCCCTTTATCACAAATCTACACCGTTCCTCTTAATTGCACCAAATTATACATACACTTTGAAACCCTGCTGGTAACACTGTCCACTTGATATTCCCTACATTTAGAATAACAAACAAACTGAACTTGAAAACCATGTATTAAGGCCCTAGAATCATTCATGTCCGTAGTAGTGTAACTGTAAGTGTATTTTAGTAAGTCTATTGTTGACTGGCTATTCGGGCTGCATCACGTCGCCCCTACCAGTGTGCTGGTGCATAATTGCGAAAATCTTGCGCTGCTTATAAATTGCAGTCACGGGGAGTAATTAGTGCAAAAAGATTTCTTTTGCCCCTTAAAACAGTTATCATCATGAACATATTATGCATTTGTATAAGTGCAATGGTGTTGGTTAAATACATTGAGGTTATCAGCTGCAATAAGCGTTGATGCTTTCAAATTTACCGTAATTTATTCCGAAACTTATCGTTGAGCGCTATGTGGCCAGAAATGATACTATTGCTACCTCAGGAGCTCGGGACAGCCGAAGTTTTCCAAAGTGTTCTGATTATTTTCCTACGGCGCTATGCGACAAAAGACGACACAATTGGTCTCTACATTTCTAACAGACAATGAGATATAGGCCCTAGGCAGTGTCTTTTATTTCACTTACTCTTCATTCTAATCAATTTTAGAAATTTGTTTGTAAATTACATGAGTCAGTGCTGTAGTTAGTAAATAGCCATTTCCCTATTCATTATTATCATTAGGGGAAAATGATCTAAATGTTACGTCCATTATACTGTACTGCTTATCACCCTCACTACAACCACCACCACCACCACCACCACAAGAAGTTATATTTAATTATTTTATTTCTGGTAGTTTAAGTAGCCATCATGTGCCAGTTCTGTAGTAATTTTCATTATCATCCATAAAACAAATAAATCCACCGGGTGAAGCCGGGTACTACTGCTAGTGTAAAAATAAAATCAAAATTCGCCGTCCGACTTCGTACCATTCCCTCGTTAGTTACATCCAAGGAAAATTGTAGTACACAGTTCCCATTGCTTCCATTACCTGACTATTAAACCGTAAGCTGGTAATGCCTAACCTGACGCCGGTGGCGTGTCCTATGGCAAGTGAAAGATCGAAAGAAAATGTAAGCTCTAGAGGAGCCCGGAACAAAGCGATACTATTTTCTACGCTACTGAAAATAGTCAAAATACCCTTTGTAATAATGAACAATAATTTTGGGGTCATGTAGTAATAGATGTATACCCCACTAACCCTTCTTAGATCACGACTTTTATAGTAAAATTGGAGGTGTGTCCGCTAACACACGCGTAAATTATGGGACAAATACAGTATTGCTAACCCCGCACATTCGGTACTGACAGCCTTCCTGTCGCTTTGCCCCGCCTTTCCTCTCTGCAACCCACGGTCACCACATAACCAACACCCAAGAATTCTGAGCATGCTTCTCACCTACACCGCTACACCCTGTATTTTGGAGGAAACAATGCGAAGGATATATCTGGAGCTTGGAATGGCTGAGCTGTGTTGCCAAGTTTTTAGTGTTGTTGTAAATCAACTGATTCGAATAATACACACCGCTACACTTCAGACACTATTTCTGTACAATTATATGTAATATATTTAAAAGACGATCCTGAGTCAACGCCGAGGACATTCAAACAGAGAAATACGATACTTTTAGATGAGTAAAAAATTACACACCGAAGCTATGATACCTTTATCGTCGGTATTCAATTCAATAAATACGACAAAGAGGGCAAACACTCTACAGCTAATGAATACAAAAACACTCACAATGCAATGATTATCCTTTGACATGAGACGAGTGAGTGGAGGTCGTGCACAGCTTACAGTACAGTAGTTGACAGATAACACCATGCACACTCATTGAATTGCGACTCTACGGTTAATATTAGCTTTTGAGATAGGCATGACGAAATAACCAGTGTCATCACTCCGCTCCCTAAGCATGGTCCAGCAAGTGTGTGGCGCGGAAGTCGTGCCGAACCATAAGCACGTGTGACAAGTAGCCCACGAGGTTAGTACTGTAAATAATATCCTGTGCGCGTGAAGTCCTATTATGCGAGGGAATTTGTTTCTTTGTAATAGTTTATGAATGTCTGTACAGTGCTTTGTGTGTGCAAACAACTAAATTTTCTGCTGTTTGGGAAAATGTCGTACTGTTTCGTTCTTGAATGTAAATCGGTTTACGGAAAAAATCTGGTGGTAGACATATTTTCACACCACCAAAAGAAACAGATCAATTTGCGAAATGGGCGAGATTTAAGCAATTGTCGGTCAAAAGTAGAATCTGTGAAGTGCGTTTTTCGGAAGATTTAATTATTATAAAGGCAGACTGTTTCGTAGTGAACTGTGAGAACGTGGAACTTCCTCGCGTGTAGTGGTAATTAAAACCAGGATCAGTGCCTCACTTTTTCAAAATTTACCGAAATATCTATCCACGGAGGTAAAATCACGATGGGCGCCCAGTAGGATACGGAATGAAGGCAGCCTTCCATTGTTACTTATTCTACTTTGTGCCATCCTTACCTAAAACGAAAAAAAAAAGTTTTAATAATAATAGGCCTAAAACAATAATAGTTGTTGATTATTTATGGACTTTGTGACATTGTGGTCACGTAGCCCCGTGAGCTTCGGTGTGTGTAGAATTTGTCAGATAACCTGTGTCATTGTGATGTCTGTAATAGTGGGTGAATTTGGAATTGAGGTAGGATTCGGGTAGGAAGCGACCATGGCCTTCAGTTAAGTACCATCCCGGTATTTGCCTAGTGTAGAAGTGGGAAACCACGGAAAACCACTTCCAGGATAGCTGAGGTAGGAATCGAACGCGCCTCTTATCAGTTTTGCCTCACGAGGCTGAGTGAACACCGTTCCAGCCCTCAGACCAGAATTAAATTTCATGGCAGAGCTGGGAATAGAACCCGGGCCTCCACGGTGATAGCCAGAAAGAGACATATGATAATAATAATAATGGCCCAGCTGTCAATAAAATAAACGGTTATCAAATTCTTCGCTTCCACTACCGTCCTCCTGATCTATATCATGGTCAGTATCAGAGTATTCGGATCTTGTTTCAACTTTGTCTTCAGTATCAGAGTCACAAATTCCTTTCAAATTACTGAATCATGAACTAGTGATAAGTTATCTTTCAGCAGAAGGCGACACACTTCATGTATATCCTTAGGTTCCCATAAGGCGTAATCTCTTTAATGATATTCACTAAGGCAACGTACTAAGCCAAATAATCGGTGTAGCAGCACACCAGCAACTCACTGACAGAATGTTACATCATTGGGCACGCTGGTACAATCAATCCCACGCTGACAAAATGTTACACGTGTAGAGTTATTTTTAGGCTCGTCATTTCACAACTCCAGGAAAACGCTTACTAAGATGACCCGAGACGATAAGATCATAACTTTAACTGTTGGCTTGATATTAAATCTAAAACGAACCATGGAGCTGTCAGACCAATGCGCGACTAACGGAAGGTTTTAAAAGAAGAGATGGGGACTGAGAATATTAATAATAACATTTTCACATTATTATAAGTCTAAACAAACAAATTGTTATAATCAGCGTAACCACAGCCTTCGTAAAGAAATTTTCGTAGCCCATTTTTGAACAGCTGACTGTAGCATTGGGGGTCCGCGCCGCTAGCGCTAGCCAACAGCGGGGCGTGCTTGAACGCTGTCAGTGGTAACACTATGTATTCTATTCTTCATGGTTAAGGTAAAGACATATTTAGCACTGAGCACTCAAACAAGCCGCTCTGTGGCGATATTATTGCCGTGGTTTTATATTGTCGAGTTGTAGGCTATTGAATGACAGACGGTATTTTGAACACTATGACGGGAAACAATAGCCTGTACTCTATTGTCGATTGACGCAAGCGAACTGACACCAATACACAAATTATCCTCAGTCACTTGGCAAGGGCTTCTTTGACACCCTCCATCCCTTCACTGTCCCTATCATCATCACCACCATCATTGTCGTCAGAGCTTGATGAATTGCGAAGATTAATAATCATTTCATCCACCGCGTAATTATCCAGACCGCCTTCAGTATTTCTTTCTGTACATGCTGTATGGGATGTGTCCAGTCCTCGGGTCGAACTTCGGCAAAGTAAAGGTAATGAAACAATGACAATGAAAAGGAAATCCGACACAGCCAGTGGTTAACAAGCGACTGAAACAATGCCTGCCCACACGAGAAGAGTTCTGTCACTTGTGTGGTGTATTTTGTAGCCACATGTTGGTGACGGGTGTTTGATAGTAAAATGTCGAGAGCTGTGAGATATTGTTTGTAGTTTTTGCAAATTATGTATGTGTGACGCATTTGCACAGAGTGTTTACACGGACTTTAAACCATTTGGTATGTGCTTCTCACATGCGAAAGAAGACCATGTTTCGTACACTATGGACTGTTGCTCACTGTTATCTTTTCTATTCCACCAGCTGCCATCACAGCATCCTGAACAGAATACATGCCAATCAGACTTGCTTCTTTGTGATTGACGATTATGCACTCCTTGTTCAGGGAGAAACTTCTCTCTAGAGCTGCATTTCTGTGATACAAAATCAGTATCATTTTAACGAAGCTTGTGAGATCGTTTTTGGCAGGAAATGAGGAAGGTGCTGAAGCCACTAATTCAGACCACAGCACGTCGAGCCGTGGCTCTTTTCCGTCGAACTGCCTCAAACGCGCAGTGACGTAGGGCAGTCTCAGAAGTCCGGAATAGCTGCTCTTGATGCGGTCAGCCATTGCGCCAGAAAGCAAATTCTTCTGATTACAAGGAATTTCCAGGGCAATGACGATTCTAACTTCTGCCAACTTAAGAGTCTCAGCGACCTCTATAGCATCTAGGCAGGAAATAGCATGGGTAATCTTGTGAGCAAGAGGTGACCTCTCTTTTACTCAGTCATAGGATACGAATGTACAATTTTCGGCAGTTGGAGCGAAATTGCAGCACATCCGCATCTGGAATTTTCTGAGATCTTGAGCTCTTAGCTTCTTTAAGGGCTGCTCTTGACGAGAAACCCAGGTCGAAAAAACAACTGGTCTCCTCTATGAATAACAATGCAGACTGATTCCTGTATGTCATTGTCAGCCACGAGCGTAGCGCGCGCAGCCCCGCAAGGAGAGAGTACGGCCGGCGGTCAGCCAGGCAAAGCATGCATTCGACGTTGGCCGGGTTCTCATCCCGCTTAGCACTCTATTGGTGGCGCAAATTGTGGTTGGCAGCCCGGTCTGCAGGCGAAATAGAAGGCTGAGTGGGAGGACTCTACCGAGCGTTCGGGAGCTAAGAAGTAGGGCATTATGAGACTTTTCAAGATTTCCCGTATCAAGTGCGAATTTCCCGTATTTTTCCCGGGTAACTAAAATTCCCGTATCGCTCGACACCCTGCAGTAACATGGAAAAACTAAATGAACTATCAATACAACGATACAACCTGATGCTCGTCGTGTGGTAGCACACCTCATACTTTAAAAATAATTCAATTCATGAAACATGAATAGTATGCAGTTAAACTATAACATAACGTGTACCCAGAACAAGAATAATAATATCGAATTGCCGATTTCTAACCTGCACATGCTTCATTAAGTTCGCTGCGGAACAGTGAATGCTCTATAATTATTTCTCCACCTGTGCACACTTTACATCCGATTTTAAGAAATTAAATATATCAGTGTATGACAGGTCCATAACAATAACACAACTCTAGACACAAACATGTTTTAACTTCAATCTCACCTGAGAAGTAATACCTCAGGGATGATTTTAGCACGACATTTGGCATACAACATAAGATATGCAGAGGTCTGGATCGAATTCCTCTCCCCCCCCCCAAAACCTTTTAAATAGGTCTGAAGTAAGTAATAAAATGTTGTTGAGTGTCCCGGGTCCTCTAGTAGAAAATTAGTTTCTCAGAATTGACTACAAAAACATGTCGCTGAGCTATTTGGCACGTTTTATACCGAGAAAGGCACATAAACCCTGATTGAGGGTCGGGCCGAATCTCTTGCAGACTTTTTATATAAGCTGAGTGTGCATTATAGAAGATTGTGGGAAATTTTCTATTGTCAGGCTTCCAAGTAAACTGTCTACATAGAGACATGTCAGAATTATGGCCTACTGCCACATGATGCTATTGGCCCAAGGACAGAGACGATTGAACATCATGTATGTTACCCACCCACCAGCCTAACGGCTGAAGAGATGAAGAAGAATAGAGCATTTGGGGTGATTATGGCACCAATGCGGGGAACATATAGGCGCAGGTACTCGAACCTTTGAAACCCATCATAAATTCACAGCTCATTTATGGTTATAGTTTGTACTGAGTATAGAGATGGGCTGGTTTATAATCTCATGAGCTATTGACACTGATTGCTCCACCTTGAAAAGGTAACGAGCATTTTTGTTACTTTGTTACTCTTAATAATAATAGCGTTACAGTTACTCATTTTAAAAAGTAACTTCATTAGCCTCTTCTTACCTTAAAAAGTAATTGCTACTAGTAACTGTGTTACTCCCCAACCCTGGTGGCTAGTCACCAGGGAAAACCTGTGAAATAATAATTTTTATAATAATAATAATGTTTTTAGACACACCAACTACTTATATGTTTTCAGGGATGTAGAGTTGCCGGAAGTTAGCTTTCATAGTATTTCTTGTATATGCCATTAAAACCATTGACATAAGGCTGTCATATTTGTTGAACTGCATTTACTACATGACTGAACCGGTATCAACCTTGCGAAGAGTAGTTCTTTACCACCTGAACCTGGCTATTATTATTATTATTATTGTTCGCATTTGCAAATAAATAAATTAATTAATATTTCAAGTTTTTGTGAAGTGTCAAGTCAGACAAAAATTTATTTTTTCATAACCTCTATTCTGGTCACCACATGTACGTAACATTTGATTTTGTAATAATTCCTTTATTTCCAATCAAGTATTTTGTAAATTACTTACATATTTTTTCACTAGTCCTTCTCGCTTTAAGACATTTTTCCAAGTGTTATAGCAATACACTACGGTTGTTCTACGCGCAATGAAACCTCGTGTTCATCTGGATGCCATAGCTGCGCACTCATTGGCCGGCCTCAGCATAGCTTCGGCCAATCACCGCACGTCGTCATCACTACGTCACATGGAAGCTTCGAGACCTTCAGCTTGTCGAATATTTAAGCAGCCTGCTGAACTGTCAACTTTGTGATTTTCTTGGCAGACCCGGAGCTGCCCACCAGTCTTGCATATCGGACTTAAAACTTCATCTAGAACTGATATATCATCGTAAACTCTGCATAAGGAAGTAATTTCCACACTTCAATGTCTTTAAGACAACTTAAACTTAGTGATCTATCTTTGGTCACCATCTTCGTGTTTCCACGACATGTTGGAAAATGAACATTCTTGTATGTGAACTTTACATCATTTGTGCAACGAAAGAACTATTTTGTACGCACTTACGACAACGTTAATGGTTTATAACCTACGTTTTCATCTTCAATGGCTTACTCTAAAGCTCTACTTTTTGTGAATTCTATTATTACGTGTGACATAACTAATGTCATCTATACTTCGCACTCAAGTGTACTACGTGACAATCTATTGTCTTCAAATATTTAGGTTGCTAACCTACTCCACAACTAAGATAAGTAATCTGTTGTTTATACATAACCTGTATCTTGTGAAATGTAATTTGCTGTTCAACGGTTCTATTTTCTTACCTTCGAGGACAGGATACGTAACGCCTTACCTTTGCCATTTTCTTGGAAAATTAACGTAACGGCTTGCTTTTGACATTTTCCCTTGGGGAACAATTTCATGGTTCACTTTCAGGTATCACATGCCTACCTGCTTCTGCCATTTCACTTCCTTTGGAAATATTTCATGGCTTACTTTTTTGTGCATTTTTGCAACTCATATGACTTTTCCATTTCATAAGATTCGGCAGGATTAGGCCCCTGACCGCCATGGCTCCTTCTATAGGCCATGCCTTTTCTTTGTAACTGCTTTTACAGTTTTTCTTTCTTTTTTCATAAGGTACGGCAGGATTTGGCCCCTGACCGCCATTAGCCCCTTCTATAGGCTATGTTTCTATTCCTTTGTTCTTTAGTAAATGATTTATGTAACATTCACAAAGGTTGTCTACTTTTCTTTGCTTCCGTTAAAACCATTTTTTTTTATTAAACCACTCAGTGTCCCATCTGTTGGGAAGTTATCCAAGTAATTTCTTCGTCAATCATTATAATGATGAAGCAAAGCCTTCCAAGCATAAACATTATGTTCTATAAATGTTGTTACATAGTTGATGAAAATATATATGTTAAAGCAACATGCTCTCTCTCTTTTTCTTGTTTTGCATACGCTAATATCTTTCCCATGTTCTTTAACGTTCAAACTTGTTTCGATTCTGAATACACTCAGAATTCTGTCTGATAATGGAAACCTTTAAATGGTTAATCCAATGGTTAGTGATAATTAATCACACCAATTATTATGTACATGTTGTGGTAGTATGCATACAGCTTACTATCACCAGCTAATATGTAAGTTATAGAAACTGTCCTAAATGGACTATAAAATTTAAAAACAATAGCAGACGCATGCAAGAAATCTTGCATATGTTGAACTTGCCAGTTGATTGGAGATTCTGTAAGACATAATTATTCCGTACTCTGGTTCAGGTTAATTCTTATATGATTCTTAAGCCTCGTGTAGTTCAAATGATGATGATTCTTTAGGGGCTTTGCAACATCGTGGTTATGTAGCCTCGTGTACTTGGGTGTGTGTAGAATTTATCTGATAACCTGTCTCGTTGTGATGTCTGGACTAGTGTGTGTATTTGTGATTAAGGTAGGATTTGGACAGGCCTTAAGTTAGGTACCGTCCCATCATTTGCCTGGAGTAGAAGTGGGATAACTACGTGATACCACTTCCTGGATGGCTGAAGTAAGAATCGAACCCGCCTGTTCTCAGTTTTGCCTCAAGAGGCCGAGTGTACCCTGTTCCAGTCCTCAAGACCAGAATTAAATTTCTTGGCAGAGCCTAGAATCGAACCCGGGCTTCCGAGCTGACAGCCAAGAACACTAGCCCCTACGCAACGAGGCGGACTGTACATGTAGGCGTTCGTCCAATGGAAGGTTGCAAACTGCCAGGTCAATGTTATACTTGACCATGAATTTTGAAACAAAAAGGACCACTGCCTGGCACATTTTATTCTATCTACTTGAACCGAAGCAAATGCTGGTTTTTAATTATATTGCGATTGACCTCAAGGTAATTTTTGGTCTTAGTATCATTCTTTTCAATTAAATTCTGAAGATTATCACACAGCAACATCAAACAATGTAACTTTCCTCTTGAAACAACAGATTGTTGAAGATTCACCTGGATATAATTTAGCACTACAGAAATTGCAAGTGATGTTCATCAAGCCAACAGAATGCATTTTGACATCATTGTCATTGTGCATTAGCCTCGAACAACAGTAAGTATGAGCAAGATTCCCCTTGTAACCTGCGAATGTCAGAATTTCTGTGTTAATTTGTTGCAATGGTTGCTTTGTTGATGTGGCTGATATACAGTATATGGTTGAGCAGGAGGAATTGGTGTCTGATGAAATTGATCCAGCTGGCTATGTAGGGAACTGGCTTGACTGTTATGAGGGCTCGACACTACACAGTTCGGGCAGGGGCTAACATCTTGGTTATTTGTTTAAACCACACTTTTTAAACAAATTGTCAGTATTTATGTAATAGGAGCGCAATTAATCACTTCTGCGTGTAATTCTCTTTCTTTTGAATGCTCATTTGTCACTATTGGCTACTTGTGAGGCAAGGGATCTAGTACTGAAATAATATAGGCTATATGATTCATGTACCTAGCCTAGCCATAAATACTGTTACAACTTAAAAAGTGAAAAACGCAAATATTATGAGAATTATTTTAATTTGATGTTAGTATGTTGTTCTTACAGGCATTCTTTACACAAATCACCAATCACTTTTCGAAATGGTCACCATTGGCACTGATACAGGCTCTGAGTCTTTGTGGCCACTCGTCTATGGCGGAATGGAGGACATCCAGGGGGAAATCCGCCACTGCTGACAATAAGGAACGCTTTAAACTTCCAATGGTGGGGTGTCTCTTCTTGCAGACAATGCCCTCAAGCACTGACCACAGTCGGTAGTCCAAAGGGTTCAGATCCGGACTGCTACTGGGCCAATCTTCAGTTGAAATGAAGTCGGGGACACGACGCTGAAGCCACCCTTGAGTATACCTGGCCTTGTGGGCTGGAGCAGAATCCTGCTGGAAAGTCCAGGGTTGGTTTTGAAACAATGTGACACTTAAGTTCTTCACAATAGGCTCCAAAAAGGTGCTTTCGTACACTCTGGCGCTGCTTTTAACACCCTTTTCGCAGAAATGCAGGTGGGTGGTGCCAGAATAACTCACCCCCCAACCATACCATCACAGAGGAGGGATGATGGGCACTCTGAACTTTCGGAACCTTTTTACTGGCTTCCCGAGATGATGATGCATAAACCCTGTCGTTTTGCACATTAAAAGATTCTTCAATAGTGAATACCTTTTCATCGGTGAAGAGGATGTTTCGATGACCATTTTGCACGTAACGCTGCACGAGACGACATTTAAGCACCCTCAGCTTCTTTAGACGTGCGTCAAGGTTCGTCGGCGATAAGTCCGTAGTCCAAGGTCCTCTGACAGAAGCCTTGATAATGACCTTTTTGAAATGTTCATTTCATGGGCCATGATAACCTGCTTCCGCACCGCATTTCTCCGAATACGAGCTGCCACTGCCTTTTTGCTGCTAGAGTCCTGACACTGCGAGGGCGACCCTCCCTCGGACGATCCTTTACAGTCCCGGTTGCAGTGAATCGCTCAATGGTCCGGTACACAAACATACAACTGATTTTCAGCTTTTGCAGTGTCTTGAAAATGTCACTTGGAGATTTTCCAACTTTATGTAATGCTATCACTGCAACACGATTTTCATAATCGCCCCATTCCATGTTGAAACCTGGAGCTAGATGCTTCCTCTTTCACAGACAAGTTAACAATGGTTCAAGGTTAACGTGTGCACATTGGTAGTTCTTCACCTGCCAAACCGGTTGTACAGTTTGTGTCAAAAGTTTGTAACAGTATTTATGGCTAGACTGGGTAGATTTTTGAAACCCGTAAGAAAGTCAACATTGTATTAGAAGAAAGCCTACAAATGTAGCTGTAAGCTTCGCATTCTCACGAGTGTACGATCGTGTCCAGTCATTGGCCGCCTAAGGTTGATGGTCCGTGGCATCCCACCAGGCAAATGCTGGGGCTGTACCTCAATAAGGCCAGGGCTGCTTCCTTTCCTACACCTCTGCATAGCCATGCTCGCATTATCATGCACCATGATAGCGATGGGAAGCTGCAGCAAGTCCAGAGATTGGATTCCTGAATCTGGCACTGACAGTCGCTGTCCTACGTGTGGTTTTTCCTCAGGTTTATCCACACACTCTCCAGACAAATGCCAGGATATATTATCCTACTCCAAGTCCAAGGGCACATACCCCACTTCCAACTCAATAATTACAGCTACACATACTACTACAGTCACCTCATGAAGGTTAACAAAATATACAACACACACCTAACTACATGGGGCTGATGACCAAATATCCCAATCATTTACGCGAGGTTTCAACAACACCACAGTTTGCTTACGTTGAGGTTTAACAAGACGAGCACTACTATCCTCATATCAGCTGACACCCTCCCCTCAACAGGTCACATCATGCTTGGATTATGCAACAACTTCCTTGTACCGCCTTAGGAACACCCCGAGCTCCCCTGGTTACATCCGACTTCGTTTGCACCTTCTGAAGCGTTACTGTCAAATCTACAAACAATGACTATTTAATATTTAATTTGACATTTAAAGATACAGTAAGTGACATTTTTTCACCTTGGTTGCATAGAATAGTCTCTTCTATGACTAGTTTAAAGGACTTCCTTTATTTCAACTACACCCTGTATTCCTCTCTATTGAACCACTCAACAGACAGAACTCCTATGCAATTCATCTTGGTTCATAATTGTTGTTTATAAGACTTAAGTTTAGTCCATTTTTGGCTGGCAACTTAGTCACCTTTTCGCTACAGTTCTATTTTCTTACACAGATACTACTTATATTTTCCTTCAATTGCCATGACAAATACCATAAAGCAAGTTAATACAGTAACTGGATAGCAAAGCAACACAAATAGCAAGATATAAGCAAGATACTGTACACACACACTCATACAGCATGATACTGTAGGTACACACTGACAAGGCAAAAGTCGCATGCTGAGTTCGGCTAGAACACTGCAGTGAAAGTGACTCAAAACGTTATCTACTACAGGAAAAAAAGCTTGTTACAAATATCTTTCCGCGGTGGCATTAGTATTCCTGATGATATTCAGGACATTTATAATGGTTACTTTTCGTGTTTCGATTCCAGTAGTGAAAATGATAGTGAATGTGATTAAAAACACACTTATGTGTTTCTGATATTCCACTACTTGATGCATCATTGGTAAGAACACATGTTTAAAACATTCTTATGATTGCCTTTATGACCATTCATGCGTAAAGATAGTCTGAGGTTCAATACCATTACAACATTTGTGTATTATATACTCTCATGTAAACAGTCTGAAAATCCTTCTCGTATAATTTATTTTAGCATGAAAATCTTCTTCAGCCTTTCCCATCACAATTACCCAAGAAAGTGACAATGGGAGTGAAAATTTTGTTAGAGAAATGGACACCATCGACAATTTAGGCCCACCTAGAACACACAGCACTGAAGTTCGAAGATTTGACTTTGGTATTGAAAACTCTGTTAAGGAAGACTGAAGAATAAACCAGTTTTTAATGCTGAGATGTGGCTGTAATCAGATTTACAAGAGGAGTCAGTGCAGAGATGAATTTTCTCTTGATGAACACAAGCAACTGCATCAAGAAAGTGCATGCATTGAGTGTTATAAAAACAACTCAAATCCACTGGATCTCGCAGTTCTTGGACAAACATGTTTATAAGTTCGTTCAACTGTTTCGACAAAACACAATGTGCAGAAGGATATATACTGTTGCGTTAATTAGTTAGTGCCCCATGTTGGTAGCGACAAATGTAACGTTTTGGCTGCCCCTACTGTTGGGTGACAAATGTAATGGTTTCGCTAGCCCACACTGTTGGGAGAGAAATGTAACTGTTTACCTTTGCCTAAGCTATGTTGTTTTAATGGGCGCCAAGACCTCAATGCAATGTTGAAATCTAAATTTGTATTTAACAACGTCTAGCTCTGGGAGAACACATTCAAGACTCTATTCACTCAGATCGTGGTATGATTTGATCATTAACCCAACAAACAATTGTATCAGGAGAAGGAATTGGTCTATATCTAATGCTACCTACTGAAAGCAAAGATTGCATTGTAAAAGAAATGAATTTATTATATAAAACAAGTATAGCAAAATTAATAATAATAAGTTTAACATTTAAATTGGAGCGTTGTGATTTGAATATTACCGATAGAAAATTACGTGAAAACGGAGTCTGATAAATTGATTTTACTCTTATTTCCAAGCTATGAAGTTACTGAATTATGAAATATAAAACAAAGAAAAATGAGAGATTGCGTATTTCTGCGTCATTAGCGCTTACCCCTGGAAATTGCCAAAGCATTTCCCTCGTTCTTGACGATGCTGTGTGCTTCCCACAGTCTCCTGGACGTCGCCATCTTCTTCGTTATATGTTGATATTCTGGTAGATTAGATAACTCTATGGTCCGTACATCGGACCCAAACTCTCGTAAATCCGCACTGGTTACGTTTTACAAAAGATCGTCGCTAACTCCACTGAACATCGGAGCGACACGCACTTGCACCCATACTCGTCAATTATTTCACAGATTGTCCTCGTCTCACGGCGCGTCGAACGATATATTCACCTGTCGGCTCCCCCACTCCGGAGCAGTCTCCTAGCTTACGCTGTCTCCGCTGATTGGCTGAGCACGCCGCCACTTCCCCTCCTAGGGTTCATTACACTCCGCGGGCGAGAGGGAGAAGTCGTTTTCCGTTTCAACAATTCGCCTCTTCTAGACCTTGCGACCCAGGATTGCGTCATGCTCCTCGACAGGAATCAGCTTGTATTAGAATTCCCAGTGAGTCATCTCTCTCAAATACCCTAACTGACAAAAACTCCGTAAAATTCCGTAATCAGATAATTTTCTATGATATCGTCGTTCGTAATAATTTGCTTGATAGCGTTTTCTAAGACATAGAAAACCTATTTGAATGCTAATAATTTTTATAAAATGCTCCGAAAATACCTTAATAATAATTATAATAAATTAATAATAATAATAAATTACCATGAAAAATTGTCTTGGCTGAACAATTTGCCGCGTAAATAAATATAGAATGCCTTCCTACTGACTTATGCCAGTTGCATAAAACCCCTCGAAAAACACGTTACAATACTAGATGTGCATTTAAGTCTGTAGGACATCAGTGTGAATCCACTTACCTTATTAGTCAAGGTATATAAAAATGCAGTACAAAAAGAAACTGAAAAACATTTTCTATTCATGATATAGTGATATCTAGTTCATGAACGATGGGCAATGGCTGAGTGGCCTAACAAGTGGTTGTTAATGTTGTTAATTCATTTTTTAGGGGCTTGGGACATCTTGAACATCTGCCCCGCTAGTAAGTGGCCCTGCCAATCGGAATACCAGTTACTATGGAATAGGACGATGATGATGATGATAAAATTGTTGTTTTAAGGAGCCTATGGAATAGGGGAGGGCATCTTTCACTATTTTGAGTGGTGGCCCTCCTTTTGTTCAGGTGGCTAGGACTAACCCATTGACTTGTATTTGTTTCCTGAGCTGAAACTCATGGGGCCAAGTGTAATCAAGGCTACCAACCTGCTTCACTTATACTTTCTAAACCTGCTCGCAATGTTTTGAGCAAGCCTCAGGCTTATGGGAAGACAGCGTCCCATTCCCTGATGACAGCTCCAGGACTCCTTGGAAACAAACAGGCAATCTAACTAATATTTGATGGGGCACTATTAATATCGAGTAGGGGTTATGAAAGGAAAGAAGTACAAAGAGCCTGGTCAGAAAATAGGATGGGATTGGATATTCTAGGTATTAGTGATGTTCAGATAAAGGGAGGCAGAGAGAAAGAACTAGCAAATTACAAGCTGTACCAGCCATACGTAAAACGAGGTAGGGAATATAGACAGTTGTGTTTATGGTCATGTGATAGATTATCATGGGGAAAGATGCTGAGCATCCTGAGGGATTACGGTATTGAGAAAGGCTTCAACTGGCAATCAAAAGTATTTACGTTGACAATCACGGTGAAGTGGGGGCTGATGGTAGGATAAGTTCTTGGTTTAAGTGTTACAGGAGTGAGGCAGGGTTGTATTCTTTTACAGCTACTGTTCCTTTTTTAAATGGATCATTTGCTAATAGGCATAACCTTTCGGGTAGGTTTTCCTTAGGTGAAAACCAAGTAAGCAATCTCGCTAATGCTGTTGGCCTGATTGCAGGGTTGGGTAAGTTACTTTTCAAAAGCAACTTCGTTACATTTGCTGTTCAGTCAACCGAAAAGTGTAAACAAGATTCAGGATAGACATTAGAAACTAGGTTATGACCGTACTGTGCCCTGCTGAGACTTGGCAGCATGACTGGCACGAGTTGATGTTTAAACTAGGCACGCGGAAGCGAGAAGACAGCGACACACTGCTTGCCTGGTAGAATTTAAGCAGAGCGTGCGGTCCTCAACCAACACCAGTATGCGCATTTTATAAATACAATACCTGAAGAATACGGCCATAAATATAGAAATTTAAGGGATAATGAACAAGTCCACTTTCCAGAAAGTTTGAAGAAAATTGACTATGCAGGAGAATAACTGCATAATTTCTAAGATGAGAGCCAATGATCTGCCCAGAATAACATTACGTAATATCGACTATTGACCGTCTGTGACTATATAAACTGAAGCCCAGGACGGACTAGTCAGATGAACAGTACTCCAGCGAGTCTCGTGCTGGTGAGGATACACAACGTTATTATGCTCAAAAGTGCCGCGATGTTTTGGAGCTGTGATAGTGTCGCGAAGTTAAAGGGATGATGATGATGATTGTTGTTTTAAGGGGCCTAACATCTTGGTTATTGGCCCCTAATGGTCTGGGTGATAGCGAAAATGACAATGAAATGGAAACCAGAACGAAAATTAAGTGAGACTGAAAATACTTACAAAATATAACTTGGATTGAAACGACTCACAAAACGGAGAGTGACTTACAAAAGGGAATTTAGAAGGAAAATACTCAGAAAAGGAATAGATTGAAAAATACACACAAAATGTAGTTTAGGTTCAAAATACGTACAAAATGCAATGTAGAGTCGAAATACTTACAAAATGCAATTGAAATTGAAAATGTTTACAAAATGTATGGTAGATTCAAACTACCCATTTGGATGGACAATACTTACAAAATGCAATTCAGATTGAAAATACTTACAACATGTAATTTAGATTCAAAATACCCATAAAATGCAATTGAGAATCAAAATACTTACAAAATGCCCACCATACAAAATGCAATTTAGATTGAAAATACCTGCAAAAAGCGGTTTAGGTTGAAAATACTTACAAAATGCAATTGAAATTCAAAATACGCACAAAAGTCCCGGGCCCTATATTGAAAGACTTACTAAAAAGCAATTTAGATTGTCAATCCTTAAAAAATGCAATTGAGGTAGAAAGTACTCGCAAAATGCAATTTAGATTGAAAAGACTTACAAAATGCAACGTAGATTGAAAATACCTACAAAATGGAGTGTAGATGCTAAAAATTCGCTAAAGGGAATTTAGATACACGGGGAGCCAATTAACAAAAACAGTGCGGGAATCTTAAAGAGAAAAGGAAATATAATGAAAAGAAAACAAGAGGTCTGACCCCTCAAAGAAGGGGGGATCAGGAAAGATGAGACAAGGGCCAATTAAGGCAGGAAAGTGAAAGACTCCCTAGGCCTTGGATACCATAATACCGTTGGGGTCGGAACAGAACAAGTTGACCAAGGGAGGTCGACAGGAAAGAAGACGGAGAAGAGCCTGGCACAAGTAAGTGGAAGCAATGCCGGACTCAGCTGGGATCCCGTGGTCATCATCTCACGTCCCACTAGATGTAAGCCCCTGGGGGATCGCGAGGTTTTAAAGCTGTGATAGTGCCGCGAGTGATTGTGCGCTAAACCAACTGTTGGATTATATTCCAAACTTGTTAGCTGACATAAATTTTGCTTCCAAAGTGAAAGGTACGTTAACATTAACTTTGTTATTTTTACGTGAATGCAGAAGACAATATTTATATCACTAGTAACCAATTGAGAGACTACACTTCGTAAATAAGTTGACAACTTCTGAAATTGTGTACATTGCACGTAATATCAAGGATATTCAATCTGACTATAATTATTGAGGACTTAAAGAAGAGGTCAGTGCTTGACTTGAAAGCAATCGGGCATATTTTCTCTGATCGAATGCAACATTTGAAACTCAACTCAAATACCAGTGAACTTTACGATAACGATCGTAACATATAATAACCAATCTTGTAGCGTTATTTATCGCCCCTTGTTGGTAGCAGCGACAAGTGTAACAGTTTGACCCTCACGTTGAGCGACAAATGCAACAGTTTACCTTTGCCTAAGCTATGTTGTTTTAATGGGCGCCAAGACCTCAACGCAATGCTGAAATCTAAATTTGTATTTAACAACGTCTAGCTCTGGTAGAACACCTCCAAGAATCTATTCACTCAGATCGTGGTATGATTTGATCATTAACCCAACAAACAATTGTATCAGGAGAAGGAATTGGTCTATATCTAATGCTACCTACTGAAAGCAAAGATTGCATTGTAAAAGAAATGAATTTATTATATAAAACAAGTATAGCAAAATTAATAATAATAATAAGTTTAAAATTTAAATTGGAGCGTTGCGATTTTAATATTACCGATAGAAAATTACGTGAAAACGGAGTCTGATAAATTATTGATTTTACTCTTATTCCCAAGCTATGAAGTTACTGAAATATGAAATATAAAACAAAGAGAAATGAGAGATTGCGTATTTCTGCGTCATTCGCGCTTACCACTGGAAATTGCTAAAGCATTTCCCTCGTACTGGATGATGCTGTGAGCTTCCCACAGTCTCCTGGACGTCGTCGTCTCCGTCGATATTTGATGATATACTTGTAGATTTGGTGACTTTATGGTCCTAATATCGGAGCCATACCCTCGTACAACCACACTGGTTAAGTTTTAAACAGAAAGTTCTCCACTCCACGGAACATTGGAGCGACACACACTTGCAACCGAACTAGTCAAGTCTTTCCCAGATTGTCCCCCACTCCACGGAACATCGGAGCGACTCCCGCGTGCAACCATACACGGCAAGTTCTACACAGATTGTCCTCGTTCCACGGTGCGCCGAACGATATATGCACACGTCGGCTCCCCACCTCGGTACCGACTTTCAGCTTACGTGGTCTCCACTGATTGGCTGCTCCCCACGCCCTACTTCCCCCTCTCTCTCTCTCATTACACACGGCGCGCGGATGATGAAGTCGATTTCCGTTCCAACTATCCGCCTTTTCTTGACGCTGCGACCCAAGCTTGCGTAATACTTCTTGACAAGAATCAGCCTGTACCTGAATTTCCAGTGAGTCATGTCTCTCATAATATCCTAACTGACGAAACTCCGTAAAATTCCGTAATCACATAATTTTCTATGATATTGTCGTTCGTAATAATTTGCTTGATAGCGTTTTCTAAGACATAGAAAACCTATCTGTATGCTTATAATTTTTATAAAATGCTCCGAAAAATATCTTAATAATAATAATAATAAATTAATAATAATAAATTAACATGAAAAATTCTCTTGGCTGAACAATTTGCCGCGTAAATAAATATAGACTGGCTTCCTACTGACTTATGCCAGTGGCATAAAAACCCCTCGAAAAACACGTTACAATCTCTAGAGGACCTAGAAATCATATTTTAAGTCAATGGTTAACCTGAAACACCATTCATTGCCGTGTGAACATAATAAAATTGGACAATCACGGGACCAGTGAAAGAAACATTATGTCAAGAAGACTGTAAGAAGACGATGAGAGGCTAGAGGCCGATGGTTAAGACGGACGAGGCCTGACCCTGATGGAAGAATGTGAGCGACGCTATCCCCGGCGCACTGCAATGCCCGCGGATCCAGCGTCGAGCAAATGCTTGGACAGGACCCTCCGGAGGACAGAGTTTTCAGAGGAATCGTGGTGCCTGGACACATTCTACATGATGGGCCTCAAGACGACCAGCCAGCCATAAGGTAGAGCCTTATAAAGGAATTTATTTTGTAGTTCGAAATTGTAGCCGTGAATTTCCAAGTCTCCGTATTTTTTTTCTTTTTATCATCTAGCACTTCTATCAGTACTTCGAATTATATAGTCATTAACGTTTGACCTGGTAGGCGAGGTGGATCCTCACATCTCAATATATTTCGTAATTTATTGAATTAATCATATAGGAAGTCTTTCCCTATTTTTCGAGGCAGCAGGATTAACGGACCCACTAAGATCACAGGTTAACACTGTAATAACACTGAAAAATTAAATTAACTTTGTGTGGAAAATAATAATAATAATTATGAATTCGAGATCTATTTAAAAATGACAACTCTGATCATGTTCAGTAATTATGTTGATGATATTTGTTTATAACTAAATTATTTGGGAGTGAGGGACTGGAGGCAATCCTCAAGCTATTAGTGGACATGTAGATAATGAAGCTGATTATTGTAATTGAAATTAGAAATTAAATTATGGATATAGGGATTTTGTGTTAACCCTATTGTTTATAATGTGTGTGTTTCCTGAGAGTGAGTTCAGATGGCTTAGTGGTGAACCCACCTGAATCGCTTGATGTTGAAAGGGAACTTCTGACACTTTCTAGATTTTACAGGAGAAGGACAAAACTGTCTAGGTGATGGAAAATGCTGATCTATGTTTTACACTTCTGCCAGTGCACGATACCTATACTAATGCACACTTCAGTGCACGTAAATACAAAATCCAATTCATACATTATAATAAAATGACGAATGTTAATATTGCAGAAGTCCCCTTGCCTCGTTGTCATCGGGAGAGCGTGGGTTCAAATCCTACCTCGGCCGTTCTGAAAATGGTTTTCGTGGTTTCCTATTTTCACCACCAGGCAAATCCCGGGGCGGTTCCTTTCAATAGGTCCACGGCCGATTTCCTTCCAATATCCCTTCCCTGACCCGTCCTGAAAAGAAAAGTACATGGCCATTGGCTGCATTAATAAAATTATTATTATACAGTATCTCCAATGGAGTGAACTTGGGAACTTTGAATGCCAACTTCCACATAAAACCCACAAATAATTACAAAATGTATTATTATTTTAGAAATGTATAAATACAATGCTCAGTAAGAACACTGAACCAATACTTAATATGAAAATGAAGTACAATATCAATGCAAGAATCATTGGAACACAGAAAGCAATAATTACAATAAAAGCAATTCAATGTAATGAAAAAAAAAAAAAAAGCAAAAACAACACTGATATTATGCACAAAGAGTACAGATTGCTCTTGGTCAGAATCACTCAAACACAGAACACAGCCGTGGTATGGATTGCAGAAGTCTCATTTCAACACTAAACGGTGGTCCTATCTATCATCTGTAGTATCGCATCAAAAACTAATATTTCGTAAAACCTGGAGAAGTCCCCTTTTAACATCAACTTATATATTGGGCAGGTTGCAGTTCAGAAACCCTGTAAATAATGTGTTGCAAAAGCTTCAGAGTAAAATGTAGGTCCATTCCAACTACAGTAAAACCTGTTTAAAGAGGAACACAATCGTTCCGGATTTATTTTTCTGTTTTCACAGGTTCCCATTTTACAAAGGGTTGAGTGTTAATAAGACAAAATACACTGCAAAGAAATAATGTATTATCGCATAAGATTACAATGAAATAATCATTTAAAATCAGGGTGTCTACTGTAAGGATGAAGTAAAAATTAGGTACTTTTTAGCTACCTTTTAGTTACCTTTTAGTTAATTTTAGTTACCTTTGAATTCAAGATACGTCTGCGGTCTGCAAGCAAAGGGCCTCATCATGCGGGGAAGAAAAACAACAATGAACTGTGTTTAAAGCGGTAAATAAAATTCACTTAGGGAGTTATAAAAAATGTTAAAAATAATAAATACTATATATTTATTATCAAATAAGTTGTTTCAGCTAATATGTCGTCTTGTGCACAAGGCATATTTATAATTGCCACGAGGTTGCTCTGCTCTTGACCGTTTGTCGAGATTTCCTTTGTTCCCGCGGTAGATCACGAAGAAATTTATGGCACATTACGTGATTGTAACCGAAATCTGTCTTCGCAGTCAAGTACGGAGAAATATCGAGATGTTACACGATCGGCGCTGGTCTCGCCCGTTTGCCGAGATTCCCGTAGTTTTCACAATAGAACACGGATAAATATCGCGATTTAGATAATCAGCGTCACTTTTAGTCGTTCGACGAGATTTCCATTGTCCTTGAGGTCGGGCACGAGAAAATATAGCATTATTACGCAATCGGCGCCACTTGCTGTCCGTTTGACAAGAATCCAGTTGTCCTCGTCATTGAATGCGAAGAAATATCGAGATGTATCGCAATCGCAGCCGCTCTCTGCCGTTTTACGAGATTCACGTTGTCCTCGCGATATTATGCAATCTGCGCCGCACCCGGCCGTTGAACAATTGCCTATCTGTCCTAACAGAATGATGGAGGCAAGCTCAAGGTTGGGCATGGTTAAAATTCACGAGTAGTTATGGACATGTTGTATGGTCGGCGCCGTGATTCCCGCAGTCCCTATGCTGTTGTTGGGAGTTCATCAGTTCAGGGTGGATCACGAGGAGAAATTAGTATCGCGATGCTACGTAGGCTGGCATTCCTAAGTGGGTTGATGCACTTCTCGCTCCCTGTAGGCCTACGCTTTTATGTATACGGTCATGGGAAAAGTAGCGAGTAGGTTTCGGAATGTTTCGTGATTGGTGTCGAATCACCATTGACGGGATTCCCGCAGTCCTCGTGGTCACAAGTTCACGATAGGGGACGGGTCTTATGATTTTACGCAACTGGCGTCGATCTCGGTCCATTTGACGAGATTCCCGCAGGCAAGTCGTGCGGTCAGTCGGCCGTCTCGAGTATGAATGTTCGAAGTAGGTATCAAATATTTAGAATTATTCTGAGAGGATTGCACGAATAATACAAGAGGACACGTTTTCTTTCGAATGCCAATCACGAATTATACAAGTTTTCGAAATAACTGGTTGGATTGTAATATATCCGATGGAACCAAAGTTCGAAGGAAAATTTGACATATAACGGAATTTCGAATTAACCATACTGGATGTCGCAAATTTACGAGACAGATTTTTAAAATAAGTTATAGCCTACGTATTTTGAAGCTTTTTCATAATTCTTTTTCGAGACGGTAACATTTCGCAAGATTGCGACATTAAATTATTTCGCGTTATTTCTGGACTTCAATTTGACATAGGCTAGTCTCCAAATAAATGCGTGAAATCCGAGGTTTCTGATTAGTTTACAAGTTTTCGCAAATAAACGTCTCGCGAAAAGTTAGGTTTCCTAATAACACACACAAATATTTCACACAAAACTAAAAAGTCTTCTTGATGCCGAAAATATACGCTGAACGATGTATAGGCCTACCAGTCAGGGTATCCTCAGTATGCATTTCCTCGAGGTCGGGTACGGGGAAATAGAGCTTATGCAATCGGCGCCGCTTGCGTGAAACTCGCTTCATCGCAATATCTGAGCCTAGAGGCGCGAGTTTAAATGATTCAATCCACCTTCAGAAAATTTTCGTTACCCGTATGTAAAATTCGTTACTTTTTCGTTACTTTCGTTACCCATTTGTAAAATTCGTTACTTTCGTTACCGGTAGACACCCTGAAAATATAGGCCTGTAAATAAAAAAGAAAATAGGTTCACATGTATTAGACTGTATTTTCAACTTGCGTACAAAAATTTCAGTTCCTCTGCTCGTTTCTTCGTTTCCACATGTCTTTCAAATTGCATTGCCCTACTTCTTTACAAGAGAACGCTGTATGATCTCCTTTGCATCCAGCATTAACTCCAGAAGTTCGGGAATTTTCTTGGAAGCTGCAAATTCCTGAAGGTCACTCACAACAGATAATGCTTCACCAAAAGTGTGTATTTTTAGCTTCCTTTCGTTGCCTTCATGGTCATAGCCGTACATTTCTTCCACGACTTCGCACCTGCTGTTTTCGGCAACAGTATCAGCTGCACTTTGAATGTCTTCAGTCGTTAATGTTCCCTGCAACTTCGGGGCAAGTACAGTCGCACTCAAAATTTAGTACTGTCCATAGCTTTGTAGTATGGATAAGATAATCCGTCTGAGTCAGGTTATTTACGCCAACAGTTCCATTTCTTTCCATTTCTTTCCGTTTCCGCGTTAGGCAGTTTTCCGGTTTACAGCGCCACTTTATATAGGAAATACCTCTGTTCCGACTTTTGTTTTCCGTTTGTCCAAGGTTTCCAGTATATAAAGGCAGGTTTTACTGTAATGGGCATCCACGCCAAGTAATATTTGTTATTATGAAACATCTAGTTTAGATATGGTAAAATGACCTCACGTCAAATGGTATAAGAAGTTCATGGAATGACTTAATCAAATTCAGTGTGTTATGAATTAATTAAGCTCACAGTGTTGAGTAAGTGATAAATCTAGTAAATAAATATTTTCAAGTGCTAACAGTTAAATTTATAATAATAAGTAAATTTTTATAGCTCTTCTAGTAAAATAGTTTGCAAAGTGTCTGAATATTATTCTATGGCAAATAATAATTCTTTTGAGAAAGCCTCTCCCCGACAGTGAATTTTGAAAAATCTATTCAAGCTTTTATTTGACTTGATCCAATTTGAATTGAATCTCAACGTGCCTGGTAAAAAATATTCCCGAGGATGATAAGTATGTGAAACATAATCCCGACATGCAATTAATGTAAATAATCTATGAAAGACCAAAGAAATACGGCAAATTTAGTTTAATAAATTTATTCTATTTTTCTTGATATAGATCGAATGCATTGAATTTTGTACAGGGTAAAATTCTTAATTGTCTCCCACAAATCCAACTCCTCGTCCTCGTCGTGGGAGATGGGCAACGTCATGAAGTAGGGGATTGCCTGTAGGGGTGAAATACAGTGGGGACTTTGTGTGTTTCAAAAACGCTACGGTAGCTGTGAAGGCCCTACAGGAACCCTGAAGAAATTATGGCTAACGGGGCTCTGGTGAAACAACTGCTGCCTTGTAGTTTGGAGTTGGTTCTTCAAAGGCTAAGGGAAGAAACCCTGACAGAAAATCAGCCTTGTGCCTCAGGCTTAAGGTGGCAGCCCCTCCAAGGCAGTCCGCCGAAAGTTTAACACTTGGCACAACAAGTTTGATGTAGACAAGCTAAAGAACCAGCAGAGATTGGACCAATTTAAACTGAAGCTCAGAAATAAATTCCAGGTTTTGGACTCCGAGACAGAAGGATGTGGAGACTGTGTGGGGCGAGGTAAAGAATATCTTCGTGGAAACCAGTGAGAAGCAGTTCGGGTACAAGAACTACCTGCAGAAAGAATGGATATCCGATCAGACCTGGGACAAGATAAATTATAGGAAGGAAATTAAGGCCAAGCTAAACACCTGCAAGACTAGGCAGCACAAGGAAAACACACAGCAAAGTATTCAACAGCAAATAGGGAGGATTGTGCGGAAGGATCATAGGAGGTGGATTGCTGAGCAAACGAAGAAAGCACAAGCAGCGGCAAGAAGGACTTTAAGGTGCTCTATGCCATCACAAAGATGCTTTCGAAGCAAGGTTTTAATAAAACTAGGCCTGTGAAGAGCAAGACGGGCGAGATCCTCACGAAGTGTGAACAACAGCTGAGTAGATGGAGAGAATACTTTGCGGAGGTTCTAAAGATAGATCGAGGACCAGAAAATGAGCAGCAAGAAGATAAAGAGGAAGCAGCAAGTGACCCAGGCATCAGCCTCGACTCCCCAACTTGGGGCGAAATACGGACAGCGTTGAAGCAGATGAAGTGCGGGAAGGCACCAGATCTGGATAATATCTCAGCGGAAGTACTGAAAGCAGACCTGGATATTACGATCAATCTGCTGCACCCTCTGTTGGAGAAGATCTGGAAGGAGGAGAAAATCCCGACCAACTGGAAGAAGGGGTTGATAGTCAAGTTACCGAAGAAAGGGGACACCACAAACTGTAACAACTGGAGGGGTATCACCTTGCTGTCCATTCCAAGCAAACTGCTGGCGAGAGTCATCCTGAATCATATAAAAGACTGCGTAGAAAAAAGGCTTCGGAAGGAACAGGCGGGATTTCGACAACATCGCAGCTGTGTGGATCTCATCAACACCCTCCAAATCATCCTGGAGCAGAGTGTGGAGTGGCGGAATACCCTTTATGTTCGACCCTGACTATTATGTGGTAGAAAACTGTATCATAATGATGGTCATTATAACACTATTTTTCATTATGAAACAGTTTATCCCACCAATCACAGCTCAAGAAACTGTTGTTTGACCAATTAGATAAGGTTAGCATCACACCTGCGTGGAGTTCCAAGGCCTTCTAAACTGCATTGCCTAGTGTCCTAGTGGGGTAATCGAGAAGGCCATGGTCAAATACAAGGCATTCTCTGCGTCCCATGCGTCTGTTCAGTACATAAAATTGGCGAAATCTCAACAGATATTTATGAATATTTATCTTCGAACATAAAATAGTTATAATAATTATTGTCGAACATAAACAGTCGTATGCAACTCGCCTATAATGGTAATTAAGACACTCGTATGAAAATTATAACGAGCATACGCTCGTTTTATAAATATACTCGTGTCTTAATTGTAGCCATTATAGGCTCGTTGCATAATGCACTATTACCTCACATTTGTTGACTTCGAGAAAGTCTTCGATTCCGTAAATCGAAGAATCATGTGGAAGACCCTCGAGGAATATAAAATTCCAACAAAGATCATCAGAATCATGGAAGAGATGTATGAAGGGCATGAGTGCCAGGTTTTTAACAGAAAAGATAAATGTCAGTTCTGGAGTGAGGCAGGGGTGTGTCCTTTCCCCCACTCTGTTCCTGTTGGTCCTGGATAGTGTGATGAAGAAGGTAATGGGAGGACGGTAGGGTATTCAATTGGGTATAAATGACAGGCTTGAAGATACGGATTTCGCAGACGACATTTGTCTTATGGCACAACGGTACCGAAACATAGAAGATAAGCTGGGGAGGTTGCAGAGAGAAGCAAAACGTGCAGGACTAATGATCAACACCAACAAAACCAAAGATATGAGAATAAATTCTGACGTCACGACTAGCTTGACAGTCCATGGAAAGGAAAATGAGCGAGTTGAGTCCTTCCTCTACCTTGGAAGTATAGTCACAAATGATTGGGGAGCAGAGGAAGATGTTCGAAACCGTATCAGGAAGGCAAATGGTGCGTTTGTCCAGCTCTACCCCATCTGGAGGAATAGAAACATTTCCAGGAAGACCAAGCTCCGCCTTTTCAAGAGCAAAGTAAAGTCGATTCTTCTCTACGGCTGTGAAACATGGAAAGTCACAAAACTGATCAACAACCAGCTACAGGTGTTCATTAACAGATGTCTGCGTCGCATCATGAATGTGAGGTGGCCGGACACAATCTCAAATGAAGATCTTTGGACCATCACCAATCAACAACTAATTAGCATCCAGATCAAGGAGAGGAAATGGCGCTGGATTGGGCACACACTAACGAAGCCGGATCGAGCTGTTGAGAGGGCGGCCCTAGACTGGAATCCTCAAGGCGCCAGGAAGCGAGGTCGACCTAAGAAGACCTGGAAGAGGACGACCGATAAAGAAATTGCAGACGTGGACGAGACCTGGAGTGAAGTGAAGAGAATGGCCAGGAACCGTACAGCGTGGAGAAATATCGCCAAGACCCTATGCTAAACTAATCAAAAGATTTCCTTGGTTCCGCCTCGTCAACACAATTTATTAAAATTTTGTGATATTATCACATGTCACCTAATCTACATCTGTACATGTTTCGATGCCTATTTCCATTGGCATCATCATCAGCCTTTCAATGTATTGGCAGCACTTAAAAATCACTTTGTACATTGGATGTGATAAAAAGTTAACATAAAAACACACTTAAATCACTTATACACTAAATAACTTTAAAGGTTTTTAAAAATTATGGTAGGCACTCATTACAAAACCCTTGAAGGTTTTAATTTTCTTTCTTGAGGTTTTCAAAATTCAGTTCCTGATGTTATCTCCGAAATTTCTGGTCAAGGGTTTCCATTCCTAACTGGAAAGAAATGACGCTAGGAGTAAGAAATTTTGAATAATAGGATAAAAAGAATTTGGAAAAGTATCCTTACTTATTATGCAAAACTTACGTAGTTTGCGGCAAGAGTCGAACCGAGCCGTGTTGTGCTAGATGGAGACTGCTACACTGAGTTGGCATGCCGGCGTGGAAGTAGCAAGCGAGACTGTACGAGGTCGGGGAAGTGAGGGGCAAGTTGAAGGAGTGGGGTTAGCTAATGATGGTCTACTATGCGGCGAGAACAAATGTAAGGGGAGGGGTGTGGGGGAGGGGTATGGTGCTTAGGAAACCAATCAACAATAGTAGACTATTTCTAGGGTGGTTTGTATTTCGTTCTGTAATTACTTAATGTTTCATAAAGTACGTTATTGTTTTCAACATTAATCTCATTAAGATTAGTTAGGGGAGCTGTTCTTTGGATGGAATCTATTTCAATTTCTTCCAAAATGTTCATTTTAATTCCATTACTTACGTGATGTAGGATTTCCATGTCATTGTTGATGTCTGTGAAAGCATGTCTAAAATCTTTCATGTGGTTTGCCATGGCGGAAAATTTATTGTACTTAATAGCATTAAAATGCTCACCATAGCTTGTTGCAAACGACCTCCCTGTTTGTCCACAATAATTAGCATCACATTTTGTGCATTTTAACCTATATATACCGGACTTGCTGAATTTATTTGTATGGTTCAATTTTTTAGTATTAAAGAAAATATTAGTGTTGGTGTCGGATGTTTTGTAGGCTACTTTTAGTCCACACTTTTTAAAAATGTTTCATTTACTATATGTTTTGGCATTGAAGTAAGTTGTTGTTGTTGTTTCCTATGGCTAGCCCGGATTCCAATCCATCAGCTTTCTTGCGTTCCAATAGGGTTCTGTGAGGTTTCCAGAAGTTCTAGCAGTCACATCAAGTTTGTTGCAATGTAGCAGGTGCCCCTTATCCATTTTACTTCCAGGTTCGTGACAAAGTGTGCATTCTCCAGATCTCAGGATGTTGATTTGTTTCAGATGAGCTGCAAGGCAGTCGTGGCCAGTGTTAAGTCTGAAGAAGGCTACAGCTTCTCTTCTTGGTGTTAGTTTGTATTGATCCCATTTAGCATCAATGTCTTTCCATAATTTGGTTTCTGCTGTTTTCTTTGCCATTTTTTCATACCTGTTTTTGATAGTATTTTTCAAGATCCTTTTTGCTGACATAAAATCAGTCTGACTGACAGGTTGTTGTAGTGTGGTATCTTTTTTTGCTAATCTGTCTGCCTCTTCATTTCCTGCTATTCCAACATGAGAAGGGATCCACTGAAATGAGATCTGTTTGTGGAGTCTTGGAAGGGTTTTTATCATACAAAAAATTTCTTTCAGTTCTTTATTTTGGGGCTTATAATTTGACGAGATGGCTTGGATGGCTGCTTTTGAATCTGTAATGATAACACATTTTTGATAATCAATGTTTCTGCCTAATAACTGATGGAGTGCATGTGAAATTGCTCTTATCTCAGCATCAAAGTTTGTTTTGTTTTGGCCTACTGGGAAGTAGAGTGAGAAGAGAGATGAGTGTATTCCTGCTCCAGTTCTATTTGTCTTGTGAGCCATCTGTAAATATTTTTAGCCATTGATTAGATGGATATCTTTCTTCTATTGTACAGAGGGCCAGTTGTTTTAGATCTTGTGATGAAGAGTCTTTCTTGCAGACCTCTTCTAACAAAGTAAGATCTGTAGTCACTTGTATATATTCAATGGGGTTGACTGGCATACAGAGTGGTTCAAGTTTTATTTGCAGATTGCTCTTATTGATATATTCTTTGGCGAGACTTAAGGGATCTTTTTGTGTTTTGAGATTGGGGCTAGAAACTGGTTTCTTGATCCATGTCATTTGAGGTAGTCTTTGTATACTGAGATATGCATTGGCTGTGTGATGTTTCATCTCTTCTTCTATTGGTAAGTTGTGGGTATATAATTGCAAGGTGGTTATAGGTGTGGTTTTTATTGCACCTGTTATGATTCGTAGGGCATTATTCTGACACCTCTCGAGGCGATCAATGTTTGACTAGGGTGCTGTAGAGAGTACTTCACTGCCATATTTTATGATAGGTTAGATGTAAGTATTGTAGGTTTTGTTGAGTGTGTCTTGAGTGCTCCCCCAAGTAGCTCCAGCTAGTCTCTTCAGTAATTTCATCCGTTTGCTTACCTTATCCTCCACATGTTTTATGTGTTTGGTCCAGTTCAGCTTCTTGTCCATGATGATACCTAGGTACTTTGTACTTTCACTTTTTGGAAGGTCTTGATTACTAAATTTGAGACTAAAAGTTGGATTGTGGTGTCTCAGGGAGAAAAACTGGTATACTGTTTTGAAAGTATTGATTTCCATATTATTGTTTTCAGTCCAGTTTTTGAGTTTTATAAGTGCCTGGTTCATTCTGTGTTCAAGAAGCATTTGCTGATTTGGGCTGTTATGTGCTGTGGTCCAAATGATAACATTGTCTGCAAACATGCTGATATTCACATTACCCACTTTCTTTATTGTTTCTGGAAGATTGTTGATGTACACATTGAATAAAGTTGTGCATTGAAGTAAGTAAACGCTGCATATTTAGGGTGTTCTTTCTGCTCAGGTGTTACGACGGATGATTGGATTCTTTTTGATCTTGCTAATGATATTGTTGACAAACAGTGATGTGAAACCGTTTACCTTGCCGATCTGTTTAATAGTTTTCATTTCTTTATTTAATTCTTTTTTGTCTAAGGGAAGTGAAAAAGCTCTGTTGACCATACTGTAAAAAGCGGCTTTCTTTTGGTTGCCCGGGTGGTTTGAATCTTTTCTAATTGTCGTGTGGGTTTGGGTTGGCTTTCTAAACTCTTTATAAGCTAACCTGTTGTTGACTAAATGAACTGTAGTGTCAAGGAAATTGATTTTACCGTTGACCGCTGATTCTGAGGTGAACTGTATGTTTATATCCAAACTGTTTAATTTTTGTAAAAGTCCTTCTATGCTCAAAATATTGTCGTAGATTATTACAAATATGTCATCTACGTATCTTCCCCAATATTGTATGCCGTCAATTTTGCCTACTACTTCTTCGTGTTCAAGATGTGTTGGGGACGCAATTTCTCTGGTAGCATGTAGTAGGTGGTGCAGGTTCGCAAGGCAAGGAATTACATACCGGTACCGAAACACACTTAATAAAACAACGCATGGAACGAACTGTAGATATATTCACAACTATATACAACACAATAACTATTAAACACTCAATAAGGCATGCCTAGGATGCCATGGACGCGTGCATTGTCCGCTATAAGGGAATGACTCGCCTGCTGTCCATTGTCCTAATGGACAGTGCAAAATAGCCATCTACCCTCACTCCCCCGCGACCCGACCGCACTAATCCCAGCAGGGCAGCCAACTCAATGCAACAGAGAACTGAGTGCACACAGGGAGGGGTAACTAACACAGTAAAACATACAATATATATGAGTCGTCTAGTATCAAAACTGGCCAAGTCACTGATGGCATACTTTTCAGTATGGATGAAAAACCTCTAGAGACAAAGCAATGGTGGTCACAAAAGATTTTATTGCATAGTTATATCCATAATGGTTTAATATTTAAGTTCTGCTATTTTGAGAAATCTGAATCATAATGAACCCATCTTTTTTGCTAATATTAATTTTGACTTGGCCGTTTTTGTTGCAATTTGGTATAATTTTAGTCTTTTTTTGTAAAACTTTTCTTTTTAAATTCCAAACTCCAGTGACAAAAGGCAATTAAATTAAAATAAATTGACATTTTAATTACCTGTCTTTATTGCAATAAAAACGAAAGCATTCTGCTTCAATTGGAGAGTAATATATGAAGATGAACATCAGAAAGCTGAGGAGAATACAAAATAGGTATTATATAATTAAAAGTTAGTAGTTCACTAGATCTTGAGCACAGTAAAAGAAAATGAGTCACTTATGTTAATAGAATCATTATTAAAATAGGAACAATATACACGTTACACTACACAATAATGACAAAATACGAGCACACAAGAAATAGGATTGCTTTCGCGCCAATGTGGTAAGAAGCCCGCGAATACGGAAGTCAGTGTTGCAAACGAACAAAATACAAATTATTATGACTTCGAAGAGTATACAATATAAGGAACAATGTTGCCTACGGATATCACATTCTTGCGTAATCTAACAACGCTAGATTCCAGACAATAATGCTGCGACATGAAGATTACTACTCGTTCTTTGACATGGCCGGTTATGAAAGCACTGCCTGCATGACTTGGCCCATTTTGTTGCACGACCAAGAATTCAGTCCTCTGAAACATGAAGACATGGACGATTTTGAAGCATATTCTTGTTTCGCCTGATAGTGCAGTACTTCTACTTCAAATTGATAACCATAACTCATTTTCGTAAATTTTGTGACTTGGCCGGTTCTGATACTAGACGACTCATATATATATAAACAAGAAGTCCAGTCACAACATACCGGCCGCCAAGAAAGTTCACTTTCTTCAATAATATAAAAAATATATAAAATATAAAAACAGACAAGTCAAATCAAGAATGTAAATACACTATGAACACTAATTACACATCCCCATCCGCTGGGAGAGGGCACAACTTGGTGATTGGTCTCTTGAAAACGCCATGTGGAGTGCGGATGGTTACGACACGAAGCAGTCCATCAGCACCAGGATGAACGTCTTCGACGACTGCCACCTTCCAGGATAAGGACGGCAGGTTATCTTCACGTGCAATGACCAGTGCACCTGGTAGCACATTTGGGCAGGAGCTGGTCCATTTGGTTCGCTGTTGCAGATGATGGAGGTAGTCGTGTGACCAGCTACGCCAGAACAGCTGGAGTCGCTGCTGCAAGATTTCCCATCTAGATAACAGACTAAGCTTAGTGGTACCTAGATCTGGCTGGGGAATGCTAGTAATGGAAGTTCCGATTAAATAGTGGCCAGGAGTAAGAATTTGGGGATCAGCAGGGTCAAACGAGAGAGGAATCGGAGGCCTGGAATTGAGACATGCTTCGATTTGGCAGGTTAGGGTGGTCAGCTCTTCATACGTTAGGCACATAGTTTCCCATAGTTCGTCATAGGTGGTGCATGAATGACTTTCCACCAGCCTCCCATAATCCACCAAAATGGGGTGCGCGAGGAGGGATGAAGATCCATTCGATGCCCTCGGTATTCGTGAAGCTCCTTATCTCAGTCTTCAGCTGTTCAGACTTCAGAAGAGCTTGCAGTTCCCGAAGTTCTCGTTGAGCCCCCACAAAATTGGACCCGTTGTCGCTGTAGATTTTCTTACATCGTCCTCGGCGTGACACAAAACGTTTCAAAGCGGCCAAAAATGCTTGGGTAGATAAATTGCTCACCACTTCTAAATGTACTGCCCTAGTAGCTAAACAAATATGGCAATATAGCACTTCTCCTTCAGTTTTGATCTACAGGAGCTGGATTTGACATAAAACGGTCCAGTGAAGTCCACGCCACAGTTAAAAAATGGCTTGACAGCTTCAACTCGGGGAAATGGCAGTTGCCCCATTAATTGATGTGCAGGTTGACCCTTCAACTTATGACATACTAGGCAGCGATGCAAAATGTTTCTGACAGTTGATTTACCATTTCCTATCCAATATCGTTGCCTTAACGATGAAAGTACAAGTTGGCAACCAGCACGTAATATGCAACGATGTTCGTGCTCCACGATTAATCTTGTTAGGTGATGACCTGAAGGAAGTATCAACTGGTGTTTTTCATCGTAGGTAAGATCAGAGTGTTTCAATCTACCTCCTAACCGCAGAAGACGCATGCCATCTAGGATGGGACTCAAAGAAAGTAATTTGCTCTTGTGATTAAGAGGCTGCCCTTGTTCCAATTGTTGTATCTCCCTTCCGTGTGCAGTAAGTTGAGCCAATTTGATGCATTGGTGCAACGCTTGTTGTAATTCTTGCAGGGAGCGGTCACCAGTTATTCTTTCTACATGTGCTCGTCTGCAGTTTATTGTAAAGCGATTACAGTATCCTGTCACACGCTGCAATCTTGTCAGTCATGAGAACCTTGTAGTGATGTCATCGTTTATTCTTGTTGCGATATGGCAGCTCGTCTTTCTCTTCCGGAGTGTCTTGCTGTGTAACAGCATTCGTTAGAGTAGGCCATAATGTGGCGCCTTCTCGTAGCCAAGTTGGTCCTTCCCACCATAGCTGATTTCCTATGAGATCATTGGGATAGACTCCTCTAGAAATCATGTCCGCTGGGATATCGGGTGATGGTACGTGTCTTCACTCAGAACTTGTAGTGTTCACTTGTATTTCAGCCACGCTATTTCCCACGAAGGTCTTCCATCTAGCAGAGGGTGCATTTAACCATGCTAATACTACGGCAGAATCAGTCCCGAGATATGTTCAGCAAATGTCCAATCTCAAAGTTCGGGTTACCTTCTTAAGCAATTGTGCCAGCAGAGTTCCAATCGAGGAAGTGACAGTCTCTTCAAAGGTGCTACTCTTGATTCAGAACATAAGAGCTTCATTGTGGTAATTCCATTCTGGTTTGTGGATCACAGGTACAGTATATGCAAGTTCCATATGCTTTCTCTGAAGCGTCACAGAAGTCATGTAACTGGATGTTGACTACAGGATTATCAACAAGAATTCTCCTGGCAATGCGGATGTTGTTTATGAGAGGAAGCTAACGGTACAATGATTGCCAAATCTGTGATAACTCAGGAGACTGGTTCGTCCCAAGCCATCTGTTGCTGCCAGAGTTGCTGTAGAAACATTTTACAAAGGATGACTATTGGGCTGATGAAACCCAACGGATCAAAAATGGCCGAGATGACTGACAACACAGTTCTCTTCGTGAATTCATCTGTAGGTGATACCAAGTGGATGTTGTTAACTATTTGGAAGTTATCTGCAGCAGGATGCCATAATAGCCCCATCATCATCATTGTCGAGACGTAGAGGAAATTGGGTCTCTCTGAGCTCCACGGGAATACTCTCAAGTAGACCAGAATGATTACAGCACCATTTGCGTAGTGGAAATCCCGCCCCTTGGAGTAATTCTATCAACTGACGTTGCGTTTCAAGTGAATCTTCGATGTTTTGACATCCAGACATGCAATCATCTACATAAAAGTCATTCGCAATAACTTCTGCTGCCTTGGGGTAGACCTGGGCGCCTTCTGAAGCAAGCTGTTGTAGACATCGTGTAGCCAAGAAGGGAGCACTTGCCATCCCATAGGTCACAGTTGTCAATTGATATTCTTGGATGGGTTCTGTCTGATCTCTTCTCCACAAAATCCGCTGGTAGGTACGGTCTTGGGTGTTTACTTGTACCTGTCTGTACATCTTGGCAATGTCAAGCAGTGAATGCAATGTGATGAGCTCGAAATCTTGAGAAATTTGGAGCAGAGATCTTGCTGTATAGCAGGCCCAACCATAAGTAAGCTGTTCAAGGATACACCATCGCTGGAACTAGCATAGCAATCAAAAACAACTCGTCCTTGTTGTCGAACTGGATTCTTTAAGAATGGCATGATGAGGCATGTAGTATGTAGATGTCGTAGCCGCGCAGGCTGGCTCCATATGCCCTAATGCTTCATACTCGTCCATAAATTTCATGTAGTCTTGCTTGAGATCAGGATGCCTAATCAGTCTTCGTTCAAGTAGCTGAAATCGCTTAGATGCCATCGTAAATGAATCACCTAATTTGTCCGGATCTTCATGGATTGGTAAGCGAACCACGAATCTTCCAGAATGATCTCTTGTAGTGTGCTGTACAAAGTGTGCCTCGCATTGTTGTTGTTCTTTAGTTAGCGGAGCCCGGCCCACTTCTAATTCCCAAAACTTCTGAAGTTGATTCTGAATATCAACGTCGGTCTTCACAAAGAACGATGCCACCGGCCACCGTGGCATAGTGGAAGGGTGAGTGCCTGTTTCATACCTCCCCGATAGAATCCATCCAAATTCGGTTTCATGCAGGACAGGGTGATTGGAGTCCCTGGTTACCTTACCAGATCGGTAAATGTATGCACAAATTTCAGCCCCTAACAAAATATCGATCTTACTAGGTTGATGAAATGACGGATCTGCTAGAGGAAGATTCTTAGGTAGGTTCCATTCAGTAGGATCAATAACGTGTCCTGGTAGGTAGTCAGTGACATTAGTAAGTACCAAGCAATCGACCGATGTGGTGAAATTGTTGGTGTGAGAGGATATTTCAAGACAGATACTGTGCCTCGTCTCTGAAGTGGTGTCTCCTATTCCTTGAATTGGAACTCTACTATTTGTCTAGGAAGATTCAATCGCTGAGCACAGGATTCAGTAATAAAACAGGATTGAGAACCAGGGTCAAGCAGGGCCCAACATATCTGCCATCTTCCTGTATTATCCCTAACCTTGATACAAGCTGTAGACAAGAGAATGAGCCTGGTTGGCTCTATCTTGAATGTGCAGTAACTTATTGTTCCTGACCTTCCTTCGGGTTGCCCTTGCTGTTCTGAGCTACCATTCCTAAGAGGATTATAAGAGTGACCACCTTGATGTAATTGTTGTGGTGCATCCATATATACTAGTGTATGGTGCCACTTGTTGCAAATGCGGCAGCTGCCCGATTTACAGTCATTAACCTTATGATCTGACTTGAGGCAATTATAACACAAATTCTTGGTCTTTACAAACTCCCTTCGCACATGAACTGGAACTTGTGTGAAACTCCTACACTTATGAAGTGCATGCGTCTGACTACAATACACGCATTCTGAATTTGTTGCAACATATGATTGATGGACTTGTGCACCATGTTTGTGCTTGTGGGGAACAGGAGATGTAATGTTTGTTAAACTAGGCTTAGGTAGATTAGAATTAATGATCTCAATTGATTTGCACTTAGTTTCGAGAAATTCACACAATTCATGCAAGGTTGGAAAAGTATTGGAGTTAAGTGTTGATTCATATTCCCTGCGTATTGATATGTCAACCCTTTCCAGTATTAATTGTGACAAGTAATTCTTCCAAGGGTACGTCCAATTGTAACGCCCTTATAGCAATCGAATTGGTCAATGCTTGGTTGAGAAGTGCCCGCAGATCACTTGCTGACACCTTGCTCATAGACGGTAATGTTAACAATTGCCTAATATGAGCAGAAGCAATTAAACGAGAATTGTCATATAGTTTAGAAATTGTATCGAAAGCAATTTCAAAATTAGAGCTGGTGACTGGGAGGTTGGCTATGAGATCATGTGCCTCACCTGACAATGAACTCAGTAAATAATGAAATCTTTGTATGTTGTCTAGATCTGCATTGTTGACAATTAGGCTTATGAATGTGTCATAATGCCTGTAGTGAGTTACTTCACCATTAAATGAAGGGATTTGAATTGTAGGTAATATAATTCCATTGGAGCCTGAACTGTGGTTGGAAGTGGAATTTAGATTGTTGTCACCTGACCTAGCGCTGACAGAGCCATTGTTAGCGACAGTCAATTTGGTAATTTTTGTTTTCAGATCAAAATACATTGTTTCAAATACATCCCTATCTTCAGCGTGCATTTGAAAGTCCTCAAACACTTCCAACTGTGTTTGAGCCCCTTCGAACTTATCACCTATGACAGGCAATTCTTTTAATCTCACTATTATGGCTTGATTATCTACCTCCTGAAGTTCATTCACAAATTTTGCCATGCGTCTGAGGCTGGCTTTAGCTACAGCACGTGTAGTGATTAATCGTTTTCTATTTGCATCATCCATGTTGACAAACTAGGAATAAGGGTAGGATAATATAACAATGAGCAACAGGAGCGAGCAATGATAAATAAGCCAGTCTAGGTACCTTTAGCTGTTTTGATGTGAAGACTGCATCGTGTCTGTTCGGCAGCAGTCGGAGATCATCAGAGTACTGTGAAGAATGACGTGCCCGTTGTTTGTCTTTGTAAATTCCAGTTTATAGCAAGTTCATCACACTTGTACAATATAATTCACACTTCACGTATTTAAACACAATCGTCGCATCCGGCCCTGGAGGTCTAATATGTTGGGGAGGCAATTTCTCTGGTAGCATGTAGTAGGAGGTGCAGGTTCGCAAGGCAAGGAATTACATGTTATGCCACAATTCGAGGAAAAACTCCGTCAATCAATACCTTTTATTTTCGAAACAGTTATATAGGGGACATGTTTCGAGCTATTTTTCTTAGCCCTTCATCAGCCCTGACTTTAGTATCAGACAATCAATCCTTGTACATCTCTTTCCATCAAATTAAAAACATGCAAAAATACACTGCACGCAAACATGTTAAAAACATTATAAAAACACACTAAAAAACACCGTGAAATAACTCTGTATAAATGCTGTGTCAAGTTTGAGGAAGCCTGTTTCAAACATGATTTGTTGTTACAATGCAAGTAAATTGTATTTTATGTCATTGATTATGCCATTTCCTGTAATGCATTTCTCTTGATGGGGCAGTTTTGCCACGTAAAAAATATTAAAAACACTAACAGCACTATAAAACATCTATTGTGACTATTGCGTCATGTAAATTCATACAGATTTTTGCTTTGTTCATCTCACTGCGAGCTTGATCATGTGACCTGATCTTTATTGAGGATTATTTGACAGAGGTTTTCTTCATTGTTGGGACAGCCTGTGAAATAAGGTGTGCTCTCCTTGCACCCCAAGTCTGTCCAAAAATGAAAAAGGAACAGAGAATTAGACAACAGAACAACCTGAGATCTCGAAAAGCGGAAACCGCAATATATAATGACTAATTTGGCTTACATTCAAGTAAGGGAGAGGAAGGAACCGGGCCTGATGACCAATCCGAAAGTCATCCGAAAGTCCCTCCCCCTTACCCCGCCCCTCTCTCCCCTCACACTGCATTTGGTCCTCGCCACGCTCCGTACTCACTTTACGAGCCAGCGCTGTCACATGTGTTGCCATCAAGTCAGTGACCTCCGTACAGTCCACACCGTTCTGCAAGGTAAGATCCACACGTTGTTCGGACGGTCCTCGAGCTTAGTTTCGTTAATTTAATATCCTCAGTTTGTCCGTAACGTTCTATTTTTCCTTTCGTGGTTTTACAGACACAAATCTTAAGACGACTTCGGATTGGTCATCAGGCCCGGTTCCTTCCTCTCCCTTACTTGAACGTAAGCCAAACTAGTCATTATATATTGCGGTTTCCGCTTTTCGAGATCTCAGATCATCGTTCTGTTGTCTAATTCTCTGTTCCTTTTTCATTTTTTGACAGACTTGGGGCGCAAGGAGAGCACACCTTATTTCACAGGCATTCCCAACAATGAAGAAAACCTCTGTCAAATAATCCTCAATAAAGATCAGGTCACATAATCAAGCTCGCACTGAGATGAACAAAGCGACTATCTGTATGAATTTACATGATGCAATAGTCACAATAGATGTTTTATAGTGCTGTTAGTGTTTTTAATATTTTTTATGTGGCAAAACTGCCCCATGAAGAGAAATGTCATACAGGAAATGGCATAATCAATGACATAACATACAATTTGCTTGCTTTGTAACAAGAAGTCATGTTTGAAACAGGCTTCCTCAAACTTGACACAGCATTTATACAGAGTTATTTCACAGTGTTTTTTAGTGTGTTTTAGTGTGTTTTTAACATGTTTGTGTGCAGTGTATTTTTGCATGCTTTTTATTTGATGAAAGGAGATGTACAAGGATTGATTGTCTAATACTACTTAAGTCAGGGCTGAAGAAGGGCTAAGAAAAATAGCTCGAAACATGTCCCCTATCTAACTGTTTTGAAAATAAAAGGTATTGATTGACGGAGTTTTTCCTCGAATTGTGGCATAACATTTCTTGTCAATACGGACCTATTGGATTCCATTATGGAGTTGAATAAAGCTGAGAAGGAATTACATACCAGTACCGAAGCACACTTAATAAAACAACGCATGGAACGAACTGTAGATATATTCACAAATATATAATTTTATTAATGCAGCCAATGGTCATGTACTTTTCTTTTCAGGACGGGTCAGGGAAGGGATATTGAAAGGAAATCGGCCGTGGACCTATTGAGAGGAACCGTCCCGGCATTTGCCTGGTGATGAAAATGGGGAAACCACGAAAACCATTTTCAGGATGGCCGAGGTGGGAATCGAACCCACGCTCTCCCGATGCCAGCGAGGCACGAGGTAGCGCCTTAGCGCTCTCGGCCATATACAACACAATAACTATTAAACACTCAATAAGGCATGTCTAGGATGCCACGGAGTCATGCCTTGTCCGCTGTAAGGGAATGACTCGCCTGCTGTTCATTGTCCCAACAGAGAGTGCACAATAGCCCTCTACCCTCACTCCCCCGCGACCCGACCGCGCTAATCCCAGCAGGGCAGCCAACTCAATGCCACAGAGAACTCGGGAGTGCACGCGGTGAGGGGTAACTAACACAGTAAAACACACAATATATATATAAACAAGAAGTCCAATCACAATAAGATGGTCGAGATATACAGGGTATTTCATATAAAATAAGAGCGCCAAGCAGCGACTTTGTTCTCCGCTGTTGCGGTGACCTTCGCTGAGCATGTGGCACGCCACGGCCCCCTGCTGTAGTATTGAAAGCGCGCGCCGAGTACATAAGAGGGCTGTTTGTGTTTTTTTTTTTTTTTTTTTAAGTTCCGATGGACTGTATAAAAATAACAGATTGAAAGTGCGCGCATAGTACATAATAGGGCTGCTGGTTTTTTTTCTTGTTTTTTTTTCCCCCTTTTTTTACCCCCGATGGACTGTATAAAAATAACAGATTGACTTTACCAAACTTGACCTTGCAATAAGCGTGCAGGTGTTCAGTCGCCAGTCTAAACCTCAAGTGCTAACATGGTGAGACAGTTATAATTGCAACATCGTTTTTTTTTTTTTTTTTTTCCAATGTAAAACGTTCTTTAAGTACGAGTCGGCTCGGTGGGTACGTGAAGCATTTGTTCAGCAATTTCCTGATGAAGTGCCACCTTCACTAGCACAGATTCACCTAATTGCAAATAAGTTTGACACTACTGGCTCGGTGCTCAATAAAAAACATACGCGCACACGAACAGTTTTAACAGAGGATAAGTTAGATGACATTGGCGAGAATCTTGAACGGTCTCCGAATAAATCACTCACAAAATTAGCACAAGTAGGGGTTTCGGTTCCATCTGCATACAGAGCTACAAAGCTGTTACATATCAAACCGTACAAGTTTACACGGGCCCAATGTTTAAAACCTGCTAATCCAGCCACAAGAGATATATTGTGAGTGGTATCTTGCATCATTGAATGATCTTTTATTTGATCCACAGCTTGTGTTCTTTTCGGATGAGGCCTGGTTTCACATTAATGGGCGTGTGAACAGTCATAACTCTCGCTATTGGTGTGCAGAAATCCCTAATGGTGTTTATGAAGTCCCTCATTATGATAGGAAGATCGGTGTTTGGTGTGCTGTTCGTGCCGGAAGAATAATAGGGCCAATTTTTTTCGAGACGACAGTAAATGCAGAGAGGTACCAAGATAACATTTTGAAGCCGTTCTTCAATTAGTTAACGGAAGAAGAAAAATCGCGAGGGTGGTTTCAACAAGATTCAGCCCCTGCTCATACAGCAGAAGATTCCCTTCTTACAATCTCGGAAGTGTTTGCAGCCAGAGTGATCAGTGTTGGTCTATTTCCCCCTCGTTCTCCAGATCTAACAGTGTGTGATTTTTACTTGTGGGGTAAACTGAAAGAACAAGTGTATCGAACAAATCCTCACACATTGGAGGAACTGAAAGAAAACATTACGCTGGCAATCAGAAACCTTACAGTGGCAGAACTCGCTCGCGTCAGCCAGAATGTGGTTACCTGATACAATGCCCGTATAACCCAGGAAGGACGACACTTCCAAAATCTTTTATAAGGTAAGACTCAACGACTTGTTCGTTTTTTAATGATGAATTTTTGTTTTTCCGTAAATTTAAGTTATTTTTATAATTATTAGTTTTTTTTAATTTCATTAATTTCTGGTCTTTCCACCGCTAAATTTTAAATTTCATTCCAAATTTGTATACTTTAATCTGTGTTAAGAGGGGCAGATGACCACATAGTTCTGCCCCTTAAAACAACAATAACTAACTAATTAACTGAAGTAAGATTTCAGCATTGTACACACGCTTAAAGCAGGGGGCCGTGGCGCGCCACATGCTCGGTGAAGGTCACTGCAACAGCGGAGAACAAAGCCGCCGCTTGGCGCTCTTATTTTATATGAAAGACCCTGTATGATCGCCACTAACCCAGATAGCGGAGATCCCATTGAGAGTCCCTCTTTTTGTTTAAACACTTTATTGTTAAAGGTGAAAAAATTATTCATAAGTGTGAATTCCAATAGCGTCATAAATTCATTGATTTCTACTTCTGATAATATGCTGTTGTTGGCTAGATTTTGTTTGATGACCTTGAGGGATGGTTTGATTGGAATGTTTGTGAACATATCTTTCACGTCTACGCTATGCAAAGAGTGATTGTTCCATAAAGACAGTTTCATAGTTTCTTCACAGAACATGAGCATGTTTTTCAGGGATTTATTTGCTTTGAAGATATGTTTTTCAAGGAATTTCTGACAAAATTTGGCGGTTCTATAAAGGGGGCTATTTCTCAAGTTAATGACTGGCCTTATTGGAAATCCTTCCATATGAATTTTAGGGAGGGCCCTCAAAGTTGGTAGTCCTGGATTCATAATGGTTAAATTACTTGTCTGTTTCTCATTGATAATGAACATAGAGTTTTTCAAAATATTTTTCAGTTTTCTCAGTATGGATTGGGTGGGATCTTTTTTGACCTCTTCAAAACTTGAGTTGTTAAGGAAATTACATGTATTGTTGACATATAATTCCTTATCCATCAGCACGGTCATGTTGCCCATATCCGCTTTAGTAACGATTACGTCATTATTATTTATTTTCTTTTTTAATTTTATGAGTGTGTTATGATTTGCATTCTTGTTGCATTTTATATTACTGGTCTTGATGATTTTTTGTAATTCTTTGTCAGTTGCGTACCTTACTTCCTTTGGTTTAACGAAAGGGAGTCTGCATATGGCTGTTTCTGATTCCGCTACTAAAGTGGTTAGCGTTCTATCATTAATATCATCTTCCCAGTTGTGTTTGGGCCCCCTTCCCAGAATTTCGAGTTCATTGCTGTCAAAAGAAATACTTGATAAATTTTTAACTGGGGATGAGAATTGATCCAGGTTATGTTGCCAGTTGTCATCCTGATCTATTACTTCACTGATTTTTTTATTATTTCCATTTTGTAGCTTTTTGAATTTATTTTCCAGAGACTGTACCTTCTTATTAATTTTCGTGAATAGTATTTGGTTTATTGTTAGTGAATAACTATCCCAATCCTTCTTGCTTGATAGGTTTGAAGCCTCTAAGTGTGCCCTATTTCTATGAGTCAAAAAGAAAAAAGGACCCTATGCTCCGGAAGGAGCGACAGGAATTAAGTGAAAATTCTTAATTGTATTTATTCCACCATAGTCAAAGGAAACAAAGACTCTCAAAAAGATTTGAAGACTATGCTTTCCTTTGTTTAGAGATTCACTGATCACTCATTTAGATATTTTGCCTTGCCGTTCGCAAGATAGATTTCTTCGCAGGAAGGGTGTGTTATAGGCCTACTACTTTTTTCATTTTTTTTTTCCGTTAATAAATGTGATATGATTTCTCTTTTTATTTGTGTTTTTCACTTTGTGTTCTTTGTTGTCAACTGCATCTTTCCCAAATCCTTAACGTGGAACATGGGGACAGTGTGCAGTAAATTTTACCCGGCATAACCCAGGACGCCCTGAGACCTGACTGCGTGCTCACACTGTTCTCATGTTGCCTCGCATGTTGTCTCCTGTCCATCCCAGGTGGACAGACGGGCATAGTACGTACACCAAAATTTACAATACAAGTGTCTGAAATGAAGAGAGACAATTCATGTTCCTGAACGTATAAAGTTCCTGTCTTAACGGGCAGTATAAAAGTTCCAAACTACCATAGAAACATGCTGTTAAATGAATAACACACAACCTCACGCAGTTCAGAAGTTTGAATTTCTTTCTATGCTGCCCACTGCTTACTAAGTACTGTAACAGTCTTTTAATGCCACGTTAACCAAGAAGACGATAATTGAGTGTTAAAATTTTAACAGCGTTAAGTAGCGTTCCATAACCTGATTTTAACTAAGGTTGATGTAGCCAGCCCTTAAGAATTCTTTATTCTAGGCCCATCAAGCATGAAGAAACATCAGAAGCACTTACGTCTTTACCAACCTGAGAAGGCTGCAGTTGCTGAACATGACATTCAAAATGACTAATAAATTACTTTTGACGAAATATCAGTCATCTGTATGGAGAAATATTTCACAATACTAGCATTTGACAGATGACAGAAAACTTAACACCCTTAGAACTTCAATAAAGGTGATGGCTATCCTTTGAGCAGATCATGGCTGCCTCTATAGTTAGGTTACTATCATCATCTTTGAATCGGGTATCATAGACTAGAGAATTAGGTTTCAACATGGCCTCCTGTCTTATGCCATTAAATCTATTGAGGTGACAGCCATTGTTGTGGCAAGCAGTTGGCCTAAAATGTGTCAGTGAAGCGGATCTTAAAGCGTTCAATATTATTGTGCAAAATGTTGTGCAACATTTTTATAGGACGTACCTAGGCGGTGCAATATTACTGTCCAATAATTTGGTTGCTGTTTATCTCTAATGAGGTGAACATGTAGAGTGAAGTAGAACTTTGTTTCATTGGTATTGCTCTGGCCGAGGCTGTGAAAAGAACAAAAATCAAAGAAGTGCAAATGGGCGAAAGATTGGTTTCAGAAGCAAAATGACTACTACCACACAAACTTGTTTAAGAAATTGAGACTGAATGAGCCAAGTGATTTTCGAAACTTCTTGCCTCTGGATGGCATTTCATTTTAAGAACTTCTTGCAATGGTTACTCCACAAATTCAAAAAAGAAATACCATAAGGCAAGGAACCATTTCTCCAAGCCAGTGTTTATCAATATTGCTCTACGTTACCTTGCAACAGGAAATACCTCTTAAGATCTTATAAGTGCTGTATCCCGATATTTACATGGCAACTTATCGTATTGCTTGATTTTCTTGTTTCAATTGCTTTAGTCTTTGCTTTTCATTTTCAACAATGCTGGCAAAGAACGGTATATTTAAATTACCTCCAAAATAATTTTTCACCATCACCTTTGCTAGTCGACATGTAGAGAGGAATAAGGAAAATAATGCAGTGGGAAAACAACAAATACCAATAAAACTCTCTTCACTCTACAAAATTTTAAGAGCAACTGACTGGATATTGCACAATATTGCCCACACACAACACAACCTTACCCACGTTGCATAATAAATATCGAACATTCTTTGATTCTCACAATATATTGCACAACCTTTCAATACCATCTACAGATTGGCCTATTTATATCACTGTACAGCCATCAATATTGCACAATAATAATGAGCATCTAAGGTCTGCTTAAAAGCTTCATAGATACATATGGACTTAAGTGGTCATAAAAGTTTACATAACGGAATAAGTAGAGCGAGTTTGTGCGAAAATAAATGATACACACATTGTTGGCATTAAGATATGAGGGGGATAAAGTTTTTAGTAATTCAGGGAGTCTGAAATGAAAGATTTCCAGTAATGGCTTTTTTTTAACCAAATTATTAATCATTATAGAGGGTATTTTCTTTTCTCTATCTGTAAGTGCTGTATGATGATTTTACTACAATTACACACCACACAAAATTAGAGACAGAAATAATACTAATATATTTGCAATTTTCAGAAATATTAAAAGGAAATCTTTTATTTCATACAGAAGTGTACGCGATATTTAATAAACTGCAAATGAACTTACCAACAGCAGCTGTGGTCATTCGGTCCAACCCATGTCCCACATGATCTGCATGAGCCTTTGTTCTATCTTCAAACAGATATTCTCGAGCTTCCGAGAGACGAGGCAGATACTGAAGATTCTTCAGCTCATTAATTCCAGTTCTGAAATACGATCAAAAAGGCAGTAATATTTAATTTATAATTTTATTATTGCAGCCAATGACCATTTATTTTCTTTTCAGGAAGGGCCAGAGAAGGGATTTTGGAAAGAAATCGGCTGTGGACCTTTTGAAAGGAACTGTCCCGGCATTTGCCTGGTGGTGAAAATGGGGAAACGACGAAAACCATTTTCAGGGCGGCCGAGGTGGGATTCGAACCCACGCTCTCCCGATGCCAGCGAGGCACAAGGAAGCACATTAGCGCTTTCGGCCACCGAGGCCGGTAATTTTTAATTTATGAGGCAGAAAAATTTAAATATTAGAAGCGGGTTGAAGTGACAAGGTTAACCCTAGGTACTGTACCGTAAATAGAAGTCTACATAGACATTGTTAAGCTGCCAACATGTAAATAATCCCAATAAATAAGTAACATACATTAGGTTAAAGCATGTACCGTATTTACTCGGCAATAGGACCCCCTTATTTCCTAAATGTTTAGTTCCAAAATTGGAAGGGAGGGGGTGATTTGTGATTTTATCATCATCATCATCATCTTGAGCAGTTTCCGATCGCTGGTCGGGTCTGCTTGGAACATAAGCCTCTCCATCGTTTCCTGTCCATCCACCATCTCTCGTCTTTCACTGTGTCCCAGCACACTCCTCTTTCCTCCACACTCTTCCTAACTCCTTTTGTCCATCTGTCCCTTGGTCTTCCCCTTGGCCTCCTTCCCTTCATTTCCATTCCAAACATCTTCTTCGGTATCCTCTCCTCTCGCATCCTCCTCACATGTCCATACCATTGTAGCCTAGATCGCTCTATTCTATTTTGCAATGGTTCCTCTCTTACCATCTCTCTGACTCTCTCATTCCTTACTCTGTCCATTCTTGTCACTCCTACCCTACTCCTCTGAAACTTCATCTCCACTGCTCGTATTTTACTCTTGTCCCTTTCCTTCATCACCCATGTTTCTGAACCATATGTCAAAATTGGCACAAAGTACTGATATCGCGCCAGGAGTTGGCAGTTGGGTTTGAACTGCACATGCCTTCCCGCTCACTGAGTATCGCGTATTCCAAAAACATTAAGTTAGTCACTACTTGTTTCACTCACTCAGCACCTGGCTGCGTGTCGTGTGCTGCAATAAGAGCGATTGGCATGCGCGAAGCCGATATATTTAAGTTTGGAATATGAGGGCCGCGCATGCGTACTTTGACCCCCCGCACCCCGTCGCAGCGTGTTGGACTGCCATCTCCTGACGCGATATCAGTAGGTCTTGTAGACGATTCCTTTACATTTTTGTGGTACATCTTTATTCCATATCATCCCCCTAACACTCTTGAAAAATCCATCTGCGCACCTTCCCCTTTCATTTATTTCCATCCTGTTGCCTCCCTTTTCTTCAATTATGCTTCCCAAGTACTTGAAGCATTCTACTTTCTGCAACTGCTGTCCTCCAAGTGTTATGCCCATATCCAGTCTGTTCTTCCTCCTCGTGATGACCACTTCACTCTTTTGTGCTGAGAACTTCATCCCATATGATAACACTACCTTCTCCCACTCATCTAATTGCTCTTTTACCTCTTACTCATCCTCTCCCGATACCAGAAGGTCATCAGCAAACAACATTGCCTTCATTTTCCTTTCCCCAATGCTATTTACCACTTTTCGTATGATTTCATCCATCACCACTATAAATAACAGGGGTGAGAGGACACTTCCTTGTTTCAGACCACTCTCCAGTTGAAACCATTCCGTTCTCTCTCTTCCCACCTTTACACAGCTTTTGCTTCCCTCGTACATTGCTTTCACTCTTGCCACTGTCTCCTTGTTCACTGCTTTTGCTCTCATTGCTTCCCATACCTTGTTTCTATTAATACTATCATATGCTTTCTCAATATCCAAGAAGGTCATCACCAGATCTTTCCCATATTCATAATGGTGTTCTTGTAGCTGTCTTACAGCAAAGATGAGGTCAACTATTGACCTTCCTGGCCTGAATCCATACTGTTCTTCCCTCAGCCCATCTTCAACTTGTGTCTTCTTTGCCTGTTCCTCTATCGGGTGCGTCCCAGGTGGCGGATAGGGGGGCTCGCCGGACTTGTCCGGAGGGTTTGAGGGAAATAAAATACCTCTCGCGGACGAAAAACAGGCCCCTTGCCAGGGTTATGGTGAAGCTACGTTAGGCCTAGCAAGCCAGTAGTGGATATGGAACTGCTTTTAAAATGGGAACAGGCCTCAGAAAGGACAGATCTAAAGGAAACAGACCTGGTGATTTTATATGGATTGATATTCAAGCGGATCATTGTGTGCGGCAAGGTTGCCAGTTGACTAACTCAAACTCGCGGTGCACTCTATCTGGGGCACACCAAACTCGGACCCGCTGTTATTCTCCGTTGAGTCATTATTAGCAGCAAGCAGCAAGTATCTTGACTGTCTTCACCCATTGTTTACATATCGTTCAAAATGCCTGCCAAACCGCGGTTATTGGAGAGAAATTGTCATGATTATTAGAGCAATATATTTCTTTTTAGAAGCTAGAGAGAAAGGGTTAATGATAAGAGGTATCTGGTTTACCAGAAAGTGTCCATGTGTATTGGAAGGTCGAGAGATGGTAGAGAGATGTGCCGCTTCAATGAAAGAAAATTAACAGAATGCGGGATGTGGATCGAGCAGAGTATGAGGAGTATAAAAGACTTCTTATCTCAAAAGATGTTCCCTACAGTAAAAACTCTCCATTAGAAACTTACTGAGACCGTGACTGATTTTCCAGGAAGACCTCTTTTCGAAAATCATCAACAAGTCAGTAACACCCGAGCTATGGAATAAAATGCATCAAACACACCAATAAAATAGAGAAACATTACTGGAAAAAGAATGGGCTGACTGAAGAAGGCCCCATTGTAGACCCACTTGTTAGAAACTTAAATGTCAGTTCATCCTATTTATCGGACAGTGATTTGTCAGACGGTTCCGTCTTAAGCTGGGAGCACACTGCCTCCGTTCCGTTCAGTTCAGTTGACCTTGGATGACTTGCTGTGTATGCAACCTAATGTCCAGCTGCACACTGCATCAGTTCCGCACCCTTCAGCCCATTCCCCCCACCATCCGTTCAGTCAAGCTTGCCCTCACAAGCAAAGTTGAGGGAAGACGGAAGGCAGGTTTCTATTGTACTGTAGCGCTTTGTTACATATTTTAGTGCAATGAGGAACTACTTATTGAAATTGTAAAACGACATCCTATTATTTACGATCTGAGTGAGAAAAATTATCACGATCTGACAAGGACAAGGAATGCGTGGGAGATAGCGAGGTTGTAAACTGTCCAGGTATGTGTATTATTTACTTAACCTTACTTTTTTATTTACTTTCATAAAATGGCAAATGCGTGTTTCTAAGGTTGCACACTATTGTGATAAAAAATAATAATAATAATAACTAAATATTATAGAAGACAATAGCTTTTATTAAATTATGGAAACAAGTTATATACACACTAATGAACAAGTAATAATCATACACTTTGTCTTAGTACATTCTGGGAATGTAACGACTTGAGCAATCTGCAATCACTGAGATTCAATTGAAGCAATGGGAATACTAGTTGCCATTTTTAGTCCGTATTGACGTATATAAATTATTTAATCAGTTTGCAGCTTTCCGCCGAATCAATACAAATTATGTTAGCGCTATTAGTACGTTAAGTAAGGTACATGTTTCGAACCATACAACAATCGGTCCTTCATCAGCCTCACATGAATCACATGAATGGCAAACACATCAAAAAACACTGAACAATATCAAAATAAAATGCATTCATAAAACACATATTAAAACGTTCCATTAAAACTGTACAACATATTAAAAAACACATATTAAAAAGTACTGAAAGTCCATTTGACTTGTTCGATCGTCAACATTTAAAATATGTGCCGTTATGATTGGAGATCTTGTCCAGTTCCATTATCTGCTTCTTGGTTTCTTGTCTGTATGTGCAATAATGTCTTTCATTTAGCGAAGCGAGTCCTATTTTCATGTATATGGAGACCGGAAATGGACCAGTAGTCCCATTTGAGTAGTTCCAATATGGAACAAACTTTAGGTTGATTCCAGACCGCCCAATTAGTCCTCTCCCAATGCATGCAGTGAACATGCACGCTTGAAACAGCTGTGTTTTTTAATATGTTGTACAGTTTTAATGGAACGTTTTAATATGTGTTTTATGAATGTCTTTGTGTGCATGCATTTTATTTTGATATTGTTCAGTGTTTTTTGATGTGTTTGCCATTCATGTGATTCATGTGAGGCTGATGAAGGACCGATTGTTGTATGGTTCGAAACATGTACCTTACTTAGCGTACTAATAGCGCTAACATAATTTGTATTGATTCGGCGGAAAGCTGCAAACTGATTAAATAATTCAATTGAAGGTCTTATTTTATTCTTTCATAGTGGTACAACTCTTTTAAAACGAATAGATCCCAGTCAATGCATGTGCGATTTTCAAGAAGCCAACATTGCTACTCTCCCCGTGGTGTGCTCCAGGACTGGACGGACAGAGACTGGGGCAATGTGCGGCTGGCGAACTTGTAATGGTTTTGAGCTTAAAGTCCCTCGTTGAGGCAGCCATTTGTAATGTGTTAGTGTTAAATGAATCTTGCTCCACTAGTTGGGCGTTATAAATATGGTTAATGTTAATAAGAAAAATGTTAATATGCAAAGCTAATTATTTAAATAGTCGCCCACTTTTGGGTGATCAAAATGAAACATTTAATTGTGTATTAATCTAAATAGTGTATCTGTATTGTTGTCAGCTTCACTAAAAAAAGTAAATAATGTGTAGTATTATATGTAGCCAAGGGCGCCAGACCATTTATATATCATGATCAAAATAATATATTAAACCTCGGTTAAACAGAGGTAGAGCATCGAAATTCCTATCTCCAGCCGTAGTGAAACTTACGTAATCTAACCTTACGATAATTAGTTCAGGAGTATGGTATTGCCTTATAGTAATTTCTAGCTACTAAAGGAAACCAGTCAAACATTTGAATTTAAAAATGAATTTAATATATAAAAACAACAAGTGAAAAAAAAAAAAAGAAAAAAAAAAAAAAAAAAAAAACTAAAGATAATAATAATAATAAATTTAAATTAAAGAATCTACTGAATTTACTTGTATTATGGGTCTTGATAGGAAATTGGAGTATACTGAGTTAATTGAATAAAATATAGATTGAATTTAATAAACATGAAAGCCTTCTGATTTGACTGGAGTATAACTGTTTAAATCGCTCACCGCATTGAAGATCTTTGTAGTTGGATTGTTGCGTAGAGAGTTCCTGATGTTCCTCGAAGTAATTAATTTATATGTGGATGACGGAATAAATTCCAAAAATCATCCCTGTGACAATAGCCTCGTACACAACCATGTCACAGTTTGATGAGACAGAATGTCTTATCAAATTCACATACTTAATAGTCAACTGTCTAGTTTAGCACTGCGTTACAGATGAATGTTAATTTCGAACTCCATCTCGCTACAAGTTCCAGTCTTCTGCCTATACGTCCAGCTCCAATCAGTCTCCTGCCAGCCATTCAATAATAATAATCCATTTGGGCGGCCGTCATATATATAACGTTCCCAGGCACGCGCCCACCCCCACTTCTGAAGTCACTAGGCAATTTGCACGCCTTTCACATATCAATAATGACAATACTCCTTTGTAGCATTTCTCGGGAGGTCCAGCCCACCTTTTGTATAAAGTTGCAAAGGACTCATTCATCGGCCCAGCATTGTTAGTGGCAAGTCTTCTTAGAATCCCTTCTTAGTATGATTTGTATACTGGTAGAATACTTGATGTGAAATACATAAGTGTCTATTTATGTCATTTCCAAGAAGCCGTGGATAAGCCGCCCTTCTGCGAACAACCCTCTTCTTCTCTTGTTCGAATTTTCTTCAGAAATAATATTCAGTCAAGCGTCTAACTTATTTCAAATATAATGTGTATCGCTCCAAGTCCTTTCAATTGCCATAATATTCTACATTACCGCATAATAATAGATATAAACATATTAGTTAACATAACTAATAAAAGGTAAAATGTAAACTTAAAAAATATTGATAATAATAATAATAATAAAATATATAAAATTATTTCATTCTGGTCACAAATTGGGACCATCACAAACTGATCCAAACGGATACGAGAGAAACCGAACCGAAGCGAACTGAACGGAACGGAGGCAGTGTGCTCCCAGCTTTATAATCTCTTCAAGTGTAAATTACATCAAACATTTCATCTTGACCGTATTGTCTTTTAATAACAGCTTTTCAGCTGGCACAAATTTTCAAACCTGCCTTCGGAGGTCCAAAGTTGCCATGGAAAAAAGGCAATGGATGGGAAATGTTTCACTTCTTACGAAAATGAAAGAAAACGTGTTTGTCTAATAAACAACAAACATTCACAGACCATACGGAATGGCATGCATGCAGTTTGTTTCACTGGGCAACGCCGCACGAGTTTCCTCGGGCGAGAGCATTGTTCCCGTCGCTAGCTACGATACTTTCTTCCCACATAACCACCCGATTAAATATCAATCCATATAAAATCACCAATCATGAGTAAATAAAACACAGTTTTTCGTTTAGCTTTCAATTGCTGTGAGCCTCATAACAAGACATATTTCATACTGCTACGACCACCCAGGCCCAAGAAAAAGTTGTTTTACAAAATTAACAACAACTTTTTTCAGAACTGCCAGATCACATTAAAACTCCGTATAGACATTAACAATAAGTTCCTTCAAGACGTATTAAAATTCCATTACGATCTGATTAATGCTTTTAATGCAATGATCTTTCCAGCAATACAGCCAAGCTAGATAAAAAGGGTGGGGGGAAATAGCGGTGGTTAATAGGTAAATGTTATCTGGATCAGGTGTACTATGCACTTTTTTCTGCAATAAACCTAGGCCGGTATGCGCGGCAGTATTAAAGGTCTTCAATAAACCGGGCAGGGCTTAGTTCGAATGGCTTTTTGGTCCACGCGTGGCGAAGACAGTTCCACAGTCTTTAATAGTTGTAGATCTTCCTGTATTCAATAACATACATTCTTATCTAGATTTGGCAACGACACACAAATAAACATTGCACTGACCTCAGACAGAACATAGGAAAACAAAGGGGGGAGAAAGGAAAAACCAGTTTCGTCCAGTTAACACCCGGGTTCAGTCGACCACAACTCATCATCATCATCGGCTTTAACTCGAATCCGAGTATAAATCTTCTTCCTTCAGTCCAGTTTGTGGATGTGTTTACGGTGACTAAAGAGTCCAATCCTGGCATGGAACAAGCGACCACACAAGTCGCATAGTATTGCTGGAGGAGGACGTGGTTGGGCTGCTCGAAGTTTCCTAGCTTGACGCTTGGCCTCTTCATGTATGCGTCGATCCCTTTCAAACGTCTTTACAGAATCCGAGATGGTACGGCGCCAAGTTGAGCGGTTTTCAGCCAGCATGTCCCAGGTTTGTGGATCAAGACCTGTCAATTTCAGGGTCTGCTTAAATTGGTCCTTGTAGCGCCTCTTAGGACCACCATGAGGTCTGGTGCCATAGCATAACTCACCATATAGCATTTGACGAGGTAATCTCACATCATCCATCCGATGGACATGACCAATCCATCTAAATTGGTGACCTATTATGGATGATTCTATGCTGTTGATTTGAGCCTTTTCCAGAACAGCAATATTGGTAATGCGGTCTTCCCATTTAATCCTCAGGATTGATCGAAGTTTTTGTAGGTGAAAACGCTCAAGCTTCCTAAGATCACGTCGGTAAAGGGTCCACGTTTCACAGCCATACAACAATGTAGAAATGACTACTGCTTTGTACACCATAAGCTTTGTACTCATGGATAGATCTTTATTCATGAAGACCCGGTGCGCTAATCGTCCATATGCTGCATGGGCTGCGCCAATTCTCTTATCCACATCCTGCTCACAGGTACAGCTCACAGAAATGGTACTGCCCAGGTACGAGAAGTGGTCAACCTGTTCTAATGGCAAATTTGAAATGGAGATATTGAACTGAGGAAGAGGTGTGCCTGGTGAAGGTTGTGCCAAGACTTTAGTCTTATTGACATTTATGGTAAGACCAAAGCGATCACATGCACTTTTGTAACAGTTAACTGACTCTTGCAGCTCTTCTGGTGTGAGAGTTGGTGACGCAGCATCATCTGCATACAACATGTTAGTAACCTTAGTAACCTGAGTTTTCCTCAAGGAGCGGAGACGAGTTAGGTTGAAAAGCCCTCCATCAAAACGATACTTGATCTCCACACCTGGGATGTTTGTGGGTGAATCATAAAGCATTGCAGCCAAGTACAGCGCAAAAAGCGTTGGAGCCAGTACACATCCTTGTTTCAGTCCATGGGTAATGGGAAATTCATCGGACATCTTATTCTGATGGCAAACCTGACCTGTCATGCCATCATGGAGAGCTTTGATTAGATCTACAAAACGCTGAGGGCAACCAAACCGCTTCAGCACTGCCCACATGGCTGGTCTTGGAACCGAATCAAATGCCTTTTCCAAGTCATAAAAGACTAAGAAGAGTGGATTCTGTTGTTCTCTACATTTTTCTTGTAGCTGTCTCAAACAGAAAATCAAGTCAATTGTGCTTCTGGAAGTTCTAAATCCGCATTGTGACTCGGGGAGGATCCTCTCAGAGATAACCTTGAGGCGGTTAAGTAGAATTCTTGCAAGAATCTTCCCCACAATTGATAGCAGTGATATACCACGGTAGTTGCCACAAACACTGCGATCACCCTTTTTAAAGATAGTGACAATAGTGGCATTCTTTAGGTCTCCAGGTACCTTTCTTGATTCCCAAATTCTGAGGATAAGGATGAAAATTCTTGATTTGAGGGAATGACCTCCGGCTTGAATTAGTTCCAGAGGGATGTTATCTGGGCCAGGTGCTTTTCTGGGTTTCAATTGGGTGAGAGCTGCACTGAATTCATGATAAGTAGGAGGTACTGCCAACCACAGTTGTTCAGGTTGTTGCGGCACATCACAGAGGAAGTCTTCAGCAGCTTCTGATGGACGATTTAGGAGATTGGAGAAGTGCTCCTTCCAGCGTTCCAAGATTTCTTGACTATCAGTAAAGGTAGTAGAATTATCAGCGCTTTTCAGTGTACCTGATGATGAGCGAGATGGTCCATATATTTCCTTGAGTACGGCATAGAAGTTCCTCAAGTCTCGAGCATCCGATAGTCTCTGCAGTTCCTGAGCCTTCTGTTGCCACCAAGTATTTTTAATCTGCCTTATCTGCGTCTGGCATTTACCCTTGAGTTCCAGTAGTTTATCTCTCTTTGTGTTGGAAGTTGGGTCTTGAAGATGTGCAAGATAGGCATTCCTTTTGGCATTGATGAGAGACAGAGACCACAACTGGTGCTAGAGTGAACACTAAACTACTCGAAATCCCAGCCAGGAAGACAACCGGATAAGTATCAGCCTGTATTATTACAGTATAACCATAGTTGATTTTTTACAACCATATAATCACCCCAAACAAACAAACTCCGGATTTCTATCACCATTTTAGCATTTCACCTAACATTAGATATACTACATTTAGCATACACCGACAGTTGCATTACCAATAGTGCAACGAAATAATTGTATATATTGTAAATATCTTTCACCTGTATTCTCAAACATAGATGTTATATAGCCTAAGTGTAATGGATCTGATGATCGCTTGACGATCGAAACTGGTCATCCTAGTGTATTTATTAATCTCATGCAATTTATTTCAGGATTAGGGCATAACCCAGCTCTTTTTGGGTACATTCGTGTTGACCGACTGAAAATCCCAAACTTTTGTTTTTGATCTATCTAAGTGAGAGCTGCGTTAAGATTTGGTAGAAAAAAGACGACACTTGTTTTGTTCAATCAGCTATAAAATTTTAACGGATTGCAATATAAATGTTTACTTTACATAGCTAAATGCAGAATAAAATACAGAAAAGTTTGGTGCAGCTCGTTTCTATGTAAGACTACGGGTAACGTTTTAATTGACGTCTAAACTAGAGTATCTGTACTTCTTTTCCCTGACAGTAGTTCCTTGTCGTACCACAACTCCTGCCTGATTGACATCTGGCCAATAATTAGGGTGTACTTATTTTCGACTTACAAGGGAAGTCTCTGAACCGGGGAATCGCGGATCCTGCTGGAACTTTGCAGATACGTTGCGTGAGCCCAACTAGGCAGAACCGTGAAGAAAAATCTTTCGGAAATTAACTACCCCTTCTACTAGATGAAAAATTAAGATTTACACGTTTAAATTGGTGCGCCAGTGGCGTGAGCTTCATTGGCTGCATCCGAGGTTGCTTCCCAACTGTACTGTGCTTCCCGGCCTACGGTGTACAGTCACCGAATGCGAGGCGACAGACCCGGCATACGCTTATATCCGTATACGGAGTATGTCCCATGCATTGCATAATGAATGTTAACATTAGGAAAGTTATATGTTGTCTGGAGGAAAAGTATGGAAAATGTATGGAAAGGCCTCTCAGCAATCAAGAACAGGACCTGTTGGACAGTTAGGATGGTTTTGTGCCTATCTGGCGTTCGTCTCTTGTAACAAGTGCCATCATCATCATCATCATCATTTCCCCTTGTACAACTCATGCCGGGTCGGGGTATTTATGACACTTCTCCACTTTCCTCTTTCCTTCCACCATTCTTCTTCCACGATCTTGTCCCAGTCCAGATTTCTTTTTCTTACGCTGTTCTTCACTGAATCAATCCACCTTGTTCTAGGTCTTCCTCTTGCTCTCTTACCCTTGCACTTTGCCTCCAGCATCTGTCTTGGTATTCTATTTTCCTCCATCCTCGTTACATGTCCAAACCACCTTAGTTTATTCTTCTCAATTCTCTCATTTAGTTTTCCCATCCCAACTTCCTTCCTAACATCTTCATTCCTCACTCTGTCTTTCCTATCATACTTCTTAGGAATTTCATTTCACTGGCTTGGATTCTACTCTCTTGCCTGCTTGTCAGGGTCCAAGTCTCAGCTGCATAAGTTAATATGGGAACATAGTACACTTTATACATTACCTCCTTGCTTTTCCTCGGTACTTCCTTATCCCAAACAAGATTTCTTACACTTTGATAGAATGCATTGCTCTGCTGTACCCTCCTGCCAATCTCCATGTCCAACCTACCAGTTTGCATCAATTCACTTCCTAGGTATTTGAACGTGTCCACAATTTCCAAACTCTGACTTCCAATTTTCACAGTGCACTTTCCTTGTCTTTCCCCTCTTGTCATCACCATGGTCTTGCTTTTCTCTACACTGATTTTCAGGCCGTACTTCTGAATATTTTTTGTTCAGTGCATCTAGTTGTTTTTGCACTTCTTCGGTGTTCCTTCCCCAGACCACAATATCATGTGCAAATAACAGTAACTTCATTTCTTTATGTCCATATGCTTCCTTTGTTTCCTTTACAATTTCATCCATCACCATTATAAACAAGAGAGGTGACAGCACACTCCCCTGTCTTAGTCCAGTCTTGTTCCTAAACCAATCTGTCTTTCCAACTGGGGTCAGTACCCTGCTAACACAGTTGTTGAACATTGCTTGCACCATTTCCAACACTTCTCTTCCCAGTCACTTCTTAACCATGGTTTCCCATACCTTCTCTCTGGGGACACTATCATATGCCTTTTCTAGATCTATGAAAGTCATGATCAAATCCTCTCCATATTCCCAGTCCTTTTCCATCACCTGCCTCAAGCTAAAGATTGGGTCCACTGTGGATCTTCCACTCCTGAAGCCATACTGTTCCTCTTGCAACTCTCCTTCCACCTTTCTTCTCATTCTTCTTTCTAATATCCTTTCCAGTATTTTTACTATCTGTGATATGAGGGTGATCCCTCTATAGTTATCACACACCTTCTTGTCCCCCTTCTTAAACACTGGTATTATTAGCCTTTTCTCCCAGTCTTCTGGTACACATTTCCGTTTCCACACACACTTTAGCAGTCGATACAACCATTGCATACCAACAGGTCCAGCAGCCTTTATCATTTCTACACTGATTTCATCCACCCCTGTTGCTTTTCCCATCTTCATTTTCTGTACTGCTAATTCCACCTCCAGCATTGTTATATCATCTTCTGTTATAGAGTCGTCAGGTTGTGTCACTTCCATCTCACCAGTACAATTGCTCACATTCAATAGCTTATCGAAATACTCCTTCCATCGTCCCTTTATCTCTTCTGGGTGTGCTAACAACTCTCCATCTTCCTCTTTCACTAGCTTTGTAGTAACTCTTTCTTTCCTCTTACTTCTTAGAAGTCCATACAGCATCCTTTTACTGCCACTTACATCTGTTTCCATTCTTCGTTTAAATTCTTCCCAACTTTTCTTCTTTTCTTCTACTACCACTTTCTTACACCTCTGTTTGCTGTTGTGATACTTCCTTTTGCTTTCTTCTGTTTGATCTCGGTTCCATTCTTTCCATGCAGACTACTTCTCTTTCACTGCTTTCCTCACTTCCTCATTCCACCACGGTGTCTCCTTCTCTTTCACTCTTGTTGACGTCCTACCACAAGCACTCTCTGCTGCACCAACAAATGCCTTTTTAAAGTGGGACCATTCCTCTTCTATGATTTCCACTTCAGTAACTGGGATTTGTTGCTTCAATCTCTCCTGAAAATCTTCCTGTACAGTTTTGTCTTTCAATTTCCATACTTTTATTTTGCTTTCTCTGATCTCCTTTAGGTTTTCCAATTTTTCCCATCTAAATTTTGCCACCACAGCTCTATGGTCCCCATCAAATGCTTCTCCTGGTAAAGCTGTCACATCTATCAGCTTTCTGTGATTTGTCCTTTCCACCAGAAAGTAGTCAATTTCTGATTTTGTTGTTCTATCGCCCCAACCATATCTCGTAATTTTCCTGCTGTTTTTCTTCCGAAACCATGTAACAAGTGTGTTAGGTATGAAATACAAACAAAAAACTGTTGAGTATTGGAAAAGCTTTCCTTTAAGTCGGTAAAATTTAAGTTCAACCGTTTAAGAAGTAAGAAAGATTTATATTTGTGGGCAGAGCAAGTGAAAAGGGGCGGCACCCACCGCCACAAATTGAGGAGAATAACATGTGCCTTAAAAGCCCAATTTGACATTGCCCATCAGAATAATGACGTAATATATGACGTGACAATTCAGCAATGGGCTATGCTAGCTGTGCAGGACGTAAAATGCACGGGGTTTAAAGCCAGCCATTCCTGGGTGCAGCAGTTTAAGGATCGCTATAATATCATTTCGCGAAAAATAGCAACTGTGGTGATATCAAAGAATGCCCATCGAGAAATGGATATTATGTCATCAGGAGAAATATTCGTAGACGAGGTTACATCGGTTCTAGATTCTCCCAGCCCTGGAAACGTATTGAACTGGAATTTAATAGCAGTATGCAAATGCATGAGGCGAGGATCGAACCGTTTCGCGTGACAATTTTGTGTATGAAAATGAAGTAGCAGTATGAGCAACTTTTCACACACATAAGCATTCTGTTATGTTAGTGAAACTATTGATGAGTTGTATGAGAAAATTACAGCATTTATAAGGAACAAGAATGGAAAAGATTCTGTATAAAATATTTTAACCAAGAGAGATTGAGATTTATTGAAGCTGGAAAATGGCAAAATTACAAGTTAGACAGCAGAGTTCAGGTTATATTCGCCGAGCTTGCGTCTACAGAGAAAATTTGCTCACTGCACACTTCTGTATGACAGAGAAAGAGATAAAGATTAACTGGAGGGTTTTCCATTATTTAAGGTCCGTATTGATGCTTACAATTCCAGTTAATGGGTAAGAAATCTCCGCCCAATCAATACCTTTAAAAAAACTAGAAGTTTATTATCATTTGTTCATATTAGGGACATGTTTCGAGTAACATATACTCTTCTTCAGCCTCATACAATTGATCATTATCTACTTATCTAAAACATTTTCATTAAGTAAGATGCATGCACACTAAAACATTTTCATTGCAAACAACATGACTAAAATGTATATTAAAAAACTTGGATAAAAACAACAATAAGACAAATTTGGAACTTTTTGTTCCCATTTTTGTACTGTATACAGGTCTGATTGGCCAAGCTATGAAGACTTATTTTGGAGATGCTAAGCTGGTGAGAGGTTCTGGGATCATCCCCATCCAAGCTTGTGCATGTTAGTTGAAGCAGTTGATGGACTGGAGAAGGCTTTGTTGCGTGAGATTCTTTAACTGCTGCGTCATACGGATTGCTGTTAATTAACTTGGTAAGGCGATCCTGCCATGGATTGAGAGTTTTGTGTTTACTGTAAAAAATATGAAAAAATTGTTTGAAAACCGGAAAGTGCATTTGAAAGGAAGGATTGAGTAAAAATAATTAAATGGGAAACTTACTCCAGAATGACTTGGAGATCATCCACTATGCCAAGAAAGGGGCCATAATGAATACACTCGAACAAATAGAAATTGATAATGCGCAACGCAATAAACCAGCATATAATCTCAATGAAATTAATTTTGAAGTAAACATACTATATGAGAACATTCACAAATTTTTTCCTAACATACGACAAAAACAATCGTTCTCAAACAATACTCAAACCAATCACCCTCCAGGCCCAGCTCCAACCACTTATTTCAAAACATATACGTCACGTGCTGCACCCACGCACCTGTCCCGGTTCCCCTCAGTTTCCCTCCCGCCACACACTATCACATGTCTCGTCTCGGCCACAGTCGCTCAGCAGCTCACTCACTGCTTCACAGCTCACGCAACACTTCCCCACAGGTCCAGAATGGGTAAGCCTCACATTGCAGTATTACTCGGCATTCGATCCAATTCCCACATACACATTCTGATGTCAGGTTTTCTTCACTAATTACAGCATCCAGGCAGGAGAGTTTTACCGCTGTAGACCTTGAAAGCCATTTTCGAACGTCGTCATTTAGCAAGTCTCCCATTTATTTTTACTCAATCCTTCTTCTCAAATGCTCTTTCCAGTTTTCAAACAATTTTTTCATATTTTTTACAGTAAACACTAAACTCGCAATCCATGGCAGGATCGCCTTACCAAGTTAATTAACAGCAATCCGTATGACGCAGCACTTAAAGAATCTCACGCAACAAAGCCCTCTCCAGTCCATCAACTACGTCAACTAACATGCACAAGCTTGGATGGGGATGATCCCAGAACCTCTCACCAGCTTAGCATCTCCAAAATAAGCCTTCATAGCTTGGCCAATCAGACCTGTATACAGTATAAAAATGGGAACAAAAAGTTCCAAATTTGTCTTATTGTTGTTTTTATCCCAGGTTTTTTAATGTACATTTTAGTCATGTTGTTTGCAATGAAAATGTTTTAGTGTGCATGCATCATACTTAATGAAAATGTCTTAGATAAGTAGATAATAATCAATTGAATAAGGCTGAAGAAGAGTATATGTTACTCGAAACATGTCCCTAATATGAACAAATAATAATAAACTTCTAGTTTTTTAAAAGGTATCGATTGGGCGGAGATTTCTTACCCATTACCTTGGAGAGAAAGAGATATCGCCACACGACACCAATTTACAAGTCAAGAACAATGAAAATTGAATAGCAACTCAACAACCAATCAGAATATTTTATCTATCTGAATATTATTATATTTTAAAATGAAAATTATAAATATTTATATCGCACTAATATCAAGAGAATAAGAAATAAAATTTATTCACCGAAATGAAATTTGACATTTAAAGCCACGAGAGGAGATATTTGTAAATTAAAGGAATAAAATATTGTGCGAGGCTAGCAACGTCATTATTGGAAGCCAGGAGCCTAGCACGGGAGAATCAAGACATTCATTCCATTTCTACGACTGGTCGAGTAAGGACCGACTTCAGTTATACTTCCAAACAAATAATCGCCGATATAGAGAGCGACTGAAGAAGATATACTTTGGCGGAAGTAGAGCCACTTGTATCAGCCAACGAGGAGTTACATTTCCCGTGAAAGAACATTCAAGTTGACGAGACGACTTGTTCGAGAAATAGCATTGAGAATTGTAGCAACTTACAGAATTAAAAGACGTTTGTAAGAAGCAATATACAAGAAGAACTTCTACTGAAATACTACTGATATTCTACGGAATTACTGCGAAGCATTCAAAGATAATAAAAATATTTCAACTATACTTTGAGAAATATTTTACCATGTTATTGAACTCGAGTCAGAGGGGACATCTGTATTCTAATTTTACGTCCGAAGCTATTATGAAATACTAAATACCATGAAGGGAAGCTAACCTACATTAAATGGTGTGGAATCCAGAGGAGACCAGACAACAATGGTTACGACGGATTACCACTGCAATGCCAACCGCAGTAATATGTTGTCACCAATATCGCTACAACTAGATGAGTTTCCATCAACATCAAGGAAATCTCACAGCACAGGATTTCAATGAATTACTGTAAGAGAGGTGTCGTATGGAGAGAGTTTCGACAGAGCTATCTAGCTCAGAAACGTATGCGATTCCAGACTTTTTAGTCGTGAAGAAAGAAGCCGAGATGTGTGGAGCCGTTCCGACCATTCGAGACAGCTTGCACTGGGGAGTGTAGCAGAACAGCTGTGCGCTTGCTCCAGGCACACGTGTGACACCGTTAGACCAGCAGGAATCCCAGCCACGCGTCTCAAGAATGCAGTCGCGTAACTCTTCACCAACAGCACAGGTTATCGTGAAATCATCGCAGCTCAAGGTAGATGAGTTTTTGACATATACTTAGTAGTTTGCCATATTTTGGGGATATTTCAGATGTGACCAACATTTTTATGTAGATGTATCCATTTATACTTCATGTTATTATGTTGCTAGACTCACGTCCATTAAATGTAAATTCTTTTGACGTCAGCGTGTGTCGTTTTTGACATCTATTAAATGATATTTTGAATATTTGTTATTAGATAATTTTGGAAATAAGTTTTATAATTCTACGATTTTAAACGAATCCGTTTTCTGAGAGTGGAATGCTTCGATAAAATACGTCGATATTAATAATGCTACGATATGATAATAGAGCGTAAATAAATACATTGATAATACTTTAATTAAATATTTTGAGATGAATAACTCAATGATTAAGTAAATGAGACTCGGTAACAGATAATGTTAATAATATGAATTATATGAGAAAGAGTAAGGATCACATTGTTGACAAGTAAGTCAAGGTGAGACCACATGTATAAATAACTCATTTTTGGAGTTAAAACAATTGTAACTATGTTTATGAACATGTAAATGCCAAGAAGGACAAGGTGTGATAATGTATATCAACCTGTTGTCATAAGACAGCCAGAAAAGAGTTAATATGAATATAATTTCATTTATTATTACCAGAATGGGAGGATATGATATTATTGTTATCAAATGAGCGAATATATGCAGACTATTATCTCAGAAGGTTTTATTTTATTGTAACGGGGTTGAACTTCGAAGTATGGAAGATTGTGATCGTGAATATGAGACAAGAGGGAGTGTAGAAAGTTGCCCAGAAATAATAAAATTATGTGAACGGAACAAGTAATGAATTTATGAAGGAACGAGGACTATGTATTATCGTTAGAAGGAGTTTGTAGTGTGTAACTTGAAAAATATAACACGCAGCTGTGTTTATTGAATAGTGTTACTGAATCGCATACATTTTGGGAATGTATAGAGATGGTTTAATATTTTTTTGCAATGCCGTGCGTGCAGCATCATCGTAAGAAAGAAAATGAAATAATGAATGTAAGCATATTGTAGACGCTAGTTGAAGACTTGTTCACTATTATAAATAAGTATTAATGCAATTATAACGAGGCAACATTCTGTACAGTATGTAAGTGAAGTCTATGGAAGTAATACTTAAGAAATGAGATGTAATATGTCAGTGAGGATTAATGCCACGAACCACGTATATTTTTATTGCCAAAATGAGATAGTCTAGCATAGTATTCGTAATTTATCAATTTTATGAATGGATTTGTAAAACCAGAACCGTAATAAGCTTAACTGCTCGCTACAGAGGTTCTATTGAACGTAACGAAATATTTTAAATACGGTAAATTTTATTAGAAGGATAGCAGATGAGAGAGGAAGATCTGGGAGGATCTTGGTGAAACTTAAGAAAAATATCGTGCTGGATGCGATAATTCGAACTTTGTAAATATTTGTAAAATATTATTAATAATAATAATAATTATTAATGATTAATTTTAGACGTGAAAGATAAGAACAGCGAAGATGAGAAATTTGTATTATGTAGGGAGAGTAATGTAATGAGCGACATTTTAATATAACAAGTAATAGTTGAGAACTACAGGATGTATAAAAAGTAGTTGATATTTTTAAACTATTTAAATATGGTTCATATTTTGAATGTCAAGTTTTACATTGGTCGAGGATGACTCCTTTGAGGTCCGAATTCCTTTTGTACAGAAATAATTTAAAGATAGCAAGATCTATATACAGTGGAACTTGGATAATTCGAACCTTAAGGGACCAGTAAAATAATTCGAATTATCCAAAAATTCGAATTAAGAAAGTTCTTTGAAAAGGGTAGAGAAAATATATTATATTACGTTTACATAATGATTTACGTTCAACAAAGCAGATTAACAGACAACGGTACTTTTTAATGACTGTATCGTGAATAACCTCAAAAGTTTCAAATGAAAAATGAAACCAAAATATACTATTCACCTATTTAACGACAGTAGTAATCCAGTAATCTAGTTAAGTCTTACAGAAATCTACTGTTTTCCAAAACGTTTGAGATTTTTACATGATTCCTACAATTAAGTCTCTCAACCAATGAATCTAACAAATTTAAGGAACGAAAAACATATCACTTACGTCATTTCTACTTTAAAAAAATAACGCCAAGTTCTGTGATGTGGTTTGTTGCTTGGGCTGCACTCAGAACAATTTTTTCGGGAACTGACCCAACTGTCTGGCTTCCGATCGGCTTTTCACACTAAAGACTTCGAATTATCCAAAATATTATTCGAATTAACCACGATTTTTTAGCATTGATTGCATATGAAATGCTAGGGACCAAGAGAAAAATTCGAATTAAAGAAGATTTCGTATTCTAGAAGTTCGAATTAGCCACGTTTCACTGTATATTAATTAAAATTTATTTTTGGTTTGAAGTGATACGTTAATTTGTGTCAGGGACATAACTTTTAGTGTCCTGATGAATAAATTTCTACAAGCACTTTTTAGTTTACTTGTCCATTTTTATAGAAACTGACAATCTTCTCATTTAATAATCGACATATTATAGTACTACTAGTTGGATACTGGTGCACACTTATTTTTATTTTATTGTATGCAACTAGTTAGTGGTACTGTTGTATGGCCTATGTGTTCCGAGAGTTTCCTAGTTATTCACCTAGTAGGGAAGTGTTGGTTTATCTAGCTTGGTATCTACGTCCCTGCAATCCTTACTATTTCAGCGGATAATAGGGGGTGGCTATGTGGGATTTGGGTACAGTATGTACTGTAATATTGATCAAAGTGGGTTCAATTTGGAGATGTGTTCGGATAGGACACTGGCTATAAAAGGGTCGAAAACGGTTTGCTCAAAAGTGCAATCAGTGGGGGCCACAACGCACAGTTATACAATAATGCCAACAGTAACAGCAGCAGGCAAGCTGCTTGGACCTTTCTTCATAACTTTGAAAGAACCAAAAGGTGTGTTTGGTAAAAGGGTGAAAGAAACTATGTTTGCACATGGCAATATTTACCTTGTTCCCACAAAATCTGGCAAAATGGGATCCGCACAATTGAAGAATTGGTTTCATAACGTTTTCAAACAGCATGTACCTTCTGGCAATGTGGCACTCCTTCTGGATTCCTTTTCTGGACATAAATCGTTAGAAAGTGAAGACCGCATACGACTGATGATCATCCCTCCTGGGGCCACAGCCTATTGCATACCTGCCAACTTTCAAAAATAGAAATCCAGAAGATCCCAAAGCGCAAAAATTTAACCCGTACATGCGTCGCAAGGTCTTAAAAATAGCGAGAAAAGACTACAGGGAAAGAGATTACAAACTCTTGGTGATGTGAGACTATCTAATTCATTGTGCCATTTTCCAAAAATTCTGAAAAAAATGCCTCCCTGAAAGACTGATAATATCGTTTTTACTTGAATTCATCACGAAAACACTAAATTGCACAAAAAATTGTCACACAATTGCACGAATACCAGAACTACAGCAAGCACCGCTTAAAACCAAGCTTTCCTGCTTACAAACAGTCGAAGCACAAAGTGTAACATAAATGCAGCAATAATCTGCGTGATGTGATTATCAATAAACTTTACAGGGTGTCGACTGTAAGAATGAAGTAAAAATTAGTTACTTTTTAGCTACCTTTTAGTTACCTTTTAATTCAAGATACGTCTGCGGTTGGCAACCATAGAAGCTCATCGCGTGGTGAAGGAAAACAACAATGAACTGTGTTTAAAGTAGTGAATAAGATTCCCTTATGGTGTTATAAAAATTTAGATAAAAAATAAATAATGGATATTTAATATCAAATTAGTTGATTCACCAAATATGCCATCTTGTGTACAAGGAGTTATGATTACCAAGAAGTTGCTCTGATCTTGGCTGTTTGGGAAATTTCCTTTGTCCCCGCGGTAGACCACGAAGAAATATATTATGCGACGTTACGTGATAGACACCGAATTATGTCTTCGCAGTCAGTTACGGAGAAATATCGAGACGTTACACGATCGGCGCTGGTCTCAGCCGTTTGACGCGATTCGTAGTTTTTTAGATAGATCACAGAGAAAAATCGCGATTACATAATCGGTGTCACTTTTAGTCGTTCGACGAGATTTCTATTGTCCTTGAGATCAGGCACGGAAAATATGGTAAGTTATTACTACGCAATTGGCACCGCTTGTTGTCCATTTGACAAGAATCCAGTTGAACTCGTCATCGAATGCGGAGAAATATCGCGATTTATCACAATCGCTGCCGGTCGTTTTATGAGATTCACGTTGTCCCCGCGGTTGCACAATGAGAACGCGATATTATGCAATCGGCACCGCATCCGGCCGTTCAACAATTGTCTGCCTATCTGTCCTGGCAGAATGGCGGAGGCGAGCTCGAAGTTTGGCATGGTTAAAATTCACGAGCAGTTATGGACATGTTGTATGATCGGCACCGTGATTCCCGCTGCCCCTATGCTGTGGTTGGAAGTTCACCGTGGATCACGAGAAGAAATGAGTATCGCGATGCTACGTAGTCTGTTATTTCTAAGTGGGTTGATGCACTTCTCGCCACTTTTAAGTATACGGTCATGGGAAAAGTGACGAGTAGGGTTTAGTATGTTTCGTGATGGGATTCCCCAGTCCTCGAGGACACAAGTTCGCGGCGGGGCACAGGTTTTATAATTTTACGCAACTGGCGTCGATCGTGGTCCGTTTGACGAGATTCCAGCAGGCAAGTCGTGCTGTCAGCCGGCCGTCTTGAGGATGTGATTTTGGAGGATGAACGTTCGAAGTAGGTATCGGTTATTATGAATTATTCCGAGAGGATTGCACGAATAATCCGACAAGAGGGCACATTCGAATTCAAATTATACAAGTTTTTGAGATAGCCCGGTTAGATTATATATCCGAAGGAACCATAGTTCGAAGGAAAAATAGACATATAACGGAGTTTCGAATTAACCACACTTTATGTCGCAAATTCATTTGACGGATAGATTTTTAAAATATAGTCTATGTATTTCGAAGCTTTTTCGTGATTATTTTTTGAAATGGTATCACTTCGCAAGATTGCGACAATAAATTATTTCACGTTATTTCTGGACTTCAATTCAAGATATACAAATTTAGAGGCTAATATAAGAAATGAGAGGTTTCTGTTGAGTTTCGGAAGTTATTGTGAATAAACGTCTCACAAAAAGTCAGGTTTCCGATTAATACAGAAAAATATTTCACACAAAATTAAACTCTTCTTGATGCCGAAAATAAACGTTGAACCGATGTATCATCATCATCGGCTTTAACTCGAATCCGAGTATAAATCTTCTTCCTTCAGTCCAGTTTGTGAATGTGTTTACGGTGACTAAAGAGTCCAATCCTGGCATGGAACAAGCGTCCACACAAGTCACATAGTATTGCTGGAGGAGGACGTGGTTGGGCTGCTCGAAGTTTCCTAGCTCGACGCATGGCCTCTTCATGTGTGCGTCGATCCCTTTCAAACGTCTTGACAGTATCCGAGATGGTACGGCGCCAAGTTGAGCGGTCTTCAGCCAGCATGTCCCAGGTTTGTGAATCAAGACCTGTCAATTTCAGGGTCTGCTTAAATTGGTCCTTGTAGTGCCTCTTAGGACCACCATGAGGTCTGGTGCCATAGCATAACTCACCATATAGTATTTGACGAGGTAATCTCACATCATCCATCCTATGGACATGACCAATCCATCTAAAGTGGTGACCTATTATGGATGATTCTATGCTGTTGATTTGAGCCTTTTCCAGAACAGCAATATTGGTAATGCAGTCTTCCCATTTAATCCTCAGGATTGATCGAAGTTTTTGTAGGTGGAAACGCTCAAGCTTCCAAAGATCACGTCTGTAAAGGGTCCACGTTTCGCAGCCATACAACAATGTAGAAATGACTACTGCTTTGTACACCATAAGCTTTGTACTCATGGACAGATCTTTATTCATGAAGACCCGGTGTGCTAATCGTCCATATGCTGCATGGGCTGCGCCAATTCTCTTAACCACATCCTGCTCACAGGTATAGCTCACAGAAATGGTACTGCCCAGGTACGAGAAGTGGTCTACCTGTTCTAATGGCAAATTTGAGATGGAGATATTGAACTGAGGAAGAGGTGTGCCTGGTGAAGGTTGTGCCAAGACTTTAGTCTTATTGACATTTATGGTAAGACCAAAGCGATCACATGCACTTTTGTAACAATTAACTGACTCTTGCAGCTCTTCTGGTGTGATAGTTGGTGACGCAGCAACATCTGCATACAACATGTTAGTAACCTTAGTAACCCGAGTTTTCCTCAACGAGCGGAGACGAGTTAGGTTGAAAAGCCCTCCATCAAAACGATACCTGACCTCCACACCTGGGATGTTTGTGGGTGAATCATAAAGCATTGCAGCCAAGTACAGCGCAAAAAGCGTTGGAGCCAGTACACATCCCTGTTTCAGTCCATGGGTAATGGGAAATTCATCGGACATCTTATTCTGATGGTAAACCTGACCTGCCATGCCATGCCATCATGGAGAGCCTTGATTAGATCTACAAAACACTGAGGGCAACCAAACCGCTTCAGCACTGCCCACATGGCTGGTCTTGGAACCGAATCAAATGCCTTTTCCAAGTCATAAAAGACTAAGAAGAGTGGATTCTGTTGTTCTCTACATTTTTCTTGTAGGTGTGTAACGTGTTTTTCGAGGGGTTTTTATGCCAATGGCATAAGTCAGTAGGAAGCCATTCTATATTTATTTACGCGGCAAATTGTTCGGCCAAGAGAATTTTTCATGTTAATTTATTATTATTATTAATTTATTATAATTATTATTAAGGTATTTTCGGAGCATTTTATAAAAAATAATAAGCATACAGATAGGTTTTCTATGTCTTAGAAAACACTATCAAGCAAATTATTACGAATGACAATATCATAGAAAATTATGTGATTACGGAATTTTACGGAGTTTCGTCAGTTAGGATATTATGAGAGACATGACTCACTGGAAATTCAGATACAGGCTGATTCTTGTCAAGAAGTATTATGCAAGCTAGGGTCGCAGCGTCAAGAAAAGGCGGATAGTTGGAACGGAAATCGACTTCATCATCCGCGCGCCGTGTGTAATGAGCCAGAGAAGGGGAAGTAGCGCGTGGGGAGCAGCCAATCAGTGGAGACCACGTAAGCTAGAAGTCGGTACTGAGGTGGGGAGCCGACGGGTGCTTATATCGTTCGGAGCGCCGTGGAGGGAGGACAATCTGTGAAAGACTTGACTAGTTCGGTTGCAAGTGGGTGTCGCTCCGATGTTCCGTGGAGTGGAGAACTATCTGTTTAAAACTTAACCAGTGTGGTTGTACGAGTGTACGGCTCCGATGTTAGGACCATAAAGTCACCAAATCTACAAGTATATCATCAAATTTCGACGGAGATGACGACGTCCAGGAGACTGTGGGAAGCTCACAGCATCATCCAGGACGAGGGAAATGCTCCGGCAATTTCCAGTGGTAAGCTCGAATGACGCAGAAATACGCAATCTCTCGTTTCTCTTTGTTTTATATTTCATATTTCAGTAACTTCATAGCTTGGGAATAAGAGTAAAATCAATAATTTATCAGACTCCGTTTTCACGTAATTTTCTATCGGTAATATTAAAATCGCAACGCTCCAATTTAAATTTTAAACTTATTATTATTATTAATTTTGCAATACTTGTTTTATATAATAAATTCATTTCTTTTACAATGCAATCTTTGCTTTCAGTAGGTAGCATTAGATATAGACCAATTCCTTCTCCTGATACAATTGTTTGTTGGGTTAATGATCAAATCATACCACGATCATGATCAAATCATACCACGATCTGAGTGAATAGATTCTTGAAGGTGTTCTACGAGAGCTAGACGTTGTTAAATACAAATTTAGATTTCAACATTGCGTTGAGGTCTTGGCGCCCATTAAAACAACATAGCTTAGGCAAAGGAAAACAGTTACATTTATCACCCAACAGTTAGGGGCAGTCAAACCGTTACACTTGTCGTTCAACGTGTGGGCTAGCGATACTGTTACATTTGTCGCTACCAACATGGGGCATTAATTAACATTACAGGTGTCTCACACAGAAAAGTCAATTGTGCTTCTGGAAGTTCTAAATCCGCATTGTGACTCTGGGAGGATCCTCTCAGAGATAACCTTGAGGCGGTTAAGTAGAATTCTTGCAAGAATCTTCCCCACAATTGATAGCAGTGATATACCACGGTAGTTGCCACAAACACTGTGATCCCCCGTTTTAAAGATAGTGAAATTGGGTGAGAGCTGCACTGAATTCATGATAAGTAGGAGGTACTGCCAACCACAGTTGTTCAGGTTGTTGCGACACATCACAGAGGAAGTCTTCAGCAGCTTCTGATGGACGATTTAGGAGATTGGAGAAGTGCTCCTTCCAGCGTTCCAAGATTTCTTGACTATCAGTAAAGGTAGTAGAATTATCAGCGCTTTTCAGTGTACCTGATGATGAGCGAGATGGTCCATATATTTCCTTGAGTACGGCATAGAAGTTCCTCAAGTCTCGAGCATCCGATAGTCTCTGCAGTTCCTGAGCCTTCTGTTGCCACCAAGTATTTTTAATCTGCCTTATCTGCGTCTGGCATTTACCCTTGAGTTCCCGTAGTTTATCTCTCTTTGTGTTGGAAGTTGGGTCTTGAAGATGGGCAAGATAGGCATTCCTTTTGGCATTGATGAGAGACAGAATTTCCTCATTGTTGTCATCAAACCAGTCTTGTCTTTTCCGCACTATAAAACCAATGGTTTCCTCAGCTGACTGTGTGATAATCTTCTGTAATGTAGCCCATTCTTGCTGAATATCGTTTGTTACTGGGTTTTCTGATAACTGGGTGACGATCCTGTTTCCAAAATGTTTGTACATGGATTCATCCTGAAGTTTGGATGCATTCAACTTCTTTCTTGGCAAATTTTTTATGTTCCTAGGTGGTCTAGGTCTGATGGATATCCTGAGCTTACATATAAGAAGTTTATGATCTGTCCAACAATCGTCTATATTCCTTGCAGTTCTGGTAATAAGAGTGTCCTTCTTATCACATTGCCGGGTAATGATATAATCAAGAATGTGCCAATGTTTGGAACGAGGATGCATCCACGTGGTTTTGAAGAGGTCAGGTAGCCGGAACTGCGTGTTGGTAATCAAAAGTTAGTGTTCTGCACAAAGACCAAGAAGCAACAGTCCATTGGGATTACATTTTCCAAGTCCCTGTTTGCCCATCACATTATTCCATAGCCTGTGATCTTTCCCAACTCTGGCATTGAAGTCACCGAGGAGCAAGAGTTTATCTGCAGATGGTACCATGGAGATGATTTCACTTAACTGATTATAGAACTGAGCCTTTACTTCATCATCAGAATCTAAGGTAGGAGCGTAGGCAGAGATGAGTGTCATAAAGGAACCTCCTGAGAGTGGTGTGCGGAGAGTCATGAGCCTTTCGCTGATTGCAATGGGCGTAAGTTGGTGATAATTTACCAGTTTGGTCTTCACAGCGAAGCCCACACCATGAATACGACATTCACCCTCCTCCTTTCCTTTCCAGAAGATGGTATATTCTGTTCCAGATTCAGTAATCTTGCCTTCAGAAGACAGCCTAGTTTCACTGAGAGCAGCAATGTCAACGTCGAGTCTTGATAACTCATGGGTTACGAGAGCTGACCTTCTCTCAGGTCTAACGTTATTGTCCAAATCAAGCAAGGTTCAGATGTTTCATGATCCAATAATCAATTTGTGATTCTTTACTGTTATTGAGTTTCGACCGCATGAGGGGTGACCTGCTGAGGGCGGTTGCCCAGCCGGACCAAGATTGTGACTTCCAATGTTTAGCCCACTTTTTCTAGGGCCTTCCCCATGTGGGGTGGGCAGCGGTGATCCTAAATAGGCCTGCCCAAACACAGATGCAGGACCGAATTCCTGAGTAGTCACAGAGTCTCCGGAAGACGACCATCACACATCTGCTGCCAACGTGCAGGTCCGAACTAGGGGCTTCCAGTTAAACCCATAACCTGCCCCCACCGTATATATCCTATCGCAGTTGGACTTTGAAACGTGACGTTCGGAAGAAGTGCCACTGGCGAGAATTTGTTTAGGGTGGATCTCAGCTTGCCAGGACGAGACCCACACACTATGATCTCTGAGCCTTATCCTGCGGCTCACAAAGAATGAGACATGCAGGACCGAACACAGAGACTGCAACGAACTGCTGCATACTCAAGTACAACTGAGGTGCGCCTTTACAGCCAGTCCGTCTGGCGTGGCCTCTTCCGCCTCTATGACCGTTGGGAGCCATGAGAGTGATTGGCTCCTCCTCCGCTCATTTTGCCGTTGGGCCAAAACCTGCCCATCATAACTATGGACAATAGTTTGCCTTCCGCCAACCACACTGTGCCAGAGTTCACCTCTTTCACTGCAGGTACCGTTGGGGACTGCACCGTAACCCTGGCAAGGGACCCTAACAAGGTACTACCAGCCGGGCCAGCTGAACCAGGTTTTTTTTAAAGAGGTGTTACTCCTCTATCACTCCCTACTTGATCATACTATATATAAACTGTAACACTGTAGTGCCTATACTATATAAGATATCACCACTGCTCTATGTACTGTAGTAGAGTAGTACTGTATAACATTACACTATGTGCTATTGCACCACACTGTGTCACTCCACTAGTAGTAATACCTACACTGTATAACATTACACTATGTGCCACTGCACCACACTGTCTCACTCCGCTAGTAGTAATACCAACACTGTATAACATTACACTATGTGCTATTGCACCACACTGTGTCACTCCACTAGTAGTAATACCTACACTGTATAACATTACACTATGTGCTATTGCAACACACTGCCCCACTCCACTAGTAGTAATACCAACACTGTACAACATTACACTATGTGCTACTGCACCACACTGCCCCACTCCACTAGTAGTAATACCTACACTGTATAACATTACACTATGTGCTATTGCACCACACTGTGTCACTCCACTAGTAGTAATACAAACACTGTATAACATTACACTATGTGCTATTGCGCCACGAACCGATGTATACAGTACCACTGAAGGTAATCCTCAGTATGCATTTCCTTGAGGTCGTGCACGGGGAAATATAGATTACGCAATCATTCATTCATTCATTTGCAATGGGGGGTGTGTCCCCCGGTGGCAAATTGGATATACATAACAAATAAATAATTATACATAATTCAATAACAATTAAACTGGAGTATTTACACAAATAGTCAGTCTTTTCTTAAACACACCTATATGTTTGGGAAAAGGCTCTAAGACTGCAGCAGGTAGAGAGTTCCAGTTATCAATGGCATGGTTTACAAAAGAATATTTACCATAATTTGTTCGCTGTGGTCGGCCCTTAACTTTGAAAGGATGATCGCTCCTACCCATTTAAGTGGGCTTTCCCAATCGTTTGCTAAGCTCACCCCATGCTGGTTGATTTGTATACATGTTGTACATAGCGCAGAGTCTAGATTTCATCCTCCTAGCCTCCAGTGATTCCCACCCAAGTTTCTTTAACATACGGCTCACACTGCTCCTGGGATTAAAGTCACTGAGCACAAATCTAGCGGCCTTTATTTGTACCATTTCCAACTCATTGATGAGCCCTACTTGATTAGGATCCCAAACCGCCGAGGCATATTCCAGAATAGGTCTTACAAGTGACAAATAGCCTAATTCTTTAGCAGAGGTACTACTTCCTTTTAATACCCTCATTACAAAGTGCAGGGATTTGTAAGCTTTAGAAACTACACATCCTACATGACTACTCCATTTCATATCATTCCTTATGTGAACGCCCAAATATTTGCAAGAATCTATTGGATTTATTGAACACACTACCGTAAAAGACATTTAATTCATTAGCAATGGCCTGTTTCTCAGTAATTAATTTACCGTCACCGGACATTATCATCGACAAATTACTTGAATTTCCCTTCTTCTCCTAACATAACTGTAAAATTTCTTCTACAAGTATTTCCGAGCCAATGTTATATTGAAAATCCTGCCTTCACACTTTCCCTATTTTTAAGAGACTACATTTTCTTGTGTTTATTTTCATTTTATTTACAATCGCCCACTTATAGACCAGGTTCAGGTCCTCTTGAAGCACTGTATTGTCTTGCGAGTCATGTATCTTTCGATATATTACACAATCATCCGCAAACAATCGACAGTCACTGCGAATCCCATTTGGTAAGTCATTTATAAACGCCAAAAATAACAAAGTTCCGATTACGCTGCCCTGAGGGATACCAGACGTTACGGTAATTTCGTCCGAGAATATGCCTTCAACTTTCACTTTCTGGGAACGACCCGTCAAAAATTCTTGGATCCATAAAATTACTCTTCTATCAATCTTCGTCGAAGCTAATTTATGGAGTAGCATGTCATGCGGCACTACATCAAATGCCTTCGCAAAATCTATAACTACGGCGGCGACTGAAACTCCATGGTCTAACGATTCGCTAATGTCTTGAAAAAGTGATAGCATCTGACTCTCGCATGAGTAACCTTTCCGAAATCCATGTTGCCTATCATTAAACCATGATAATGTTTCCCACTGTTCCCTCAAGTAGTCGCAAATGAGATGCTCCATCTGTTTACAAACGATGGACGTAAGGCTAACCAGCCTGTAGTTGCCCAATTCAAGTCTGCTCCCTCCCTTAAATATTGGGACTACCGTAGCTCTTTTCCAGTCATCTGGGATTTGCGCATTAAACATCACCTGCAAGTATCGTGCCACGGCCCTACCTCCTAGTTTAAGTACTTCACTAACAATATTATCAGGACCCTTTGATACATTGAAACGTAGTTTTTGTATTAGCTTTACAATTGCTGACTGGTTTATTTGGAACAGGGGAGCCCCTGATTCGTCGTTAAGGTCCAACACACAGCTATTGGATTTATTGAACACACTACCGTAAAAGACATTTAATTCATTAGCAATGGCCTGTTTCTCAGTAATTAATTTACCGTCACCGGACATTATCATCGACAAATTACTTGAATTTCCCTTTCTTCTCCTAACATAACTGTAAAATTTTTTCCACCCATCGCCTCCCGAACCAAGTAAACCTTGCATATAACTGTCAGGAGCAGCCCTCTTTTTTAAGACGAGCTCTCATGATAAGGACTTAAATTTCCAACATATACTTGTCACTATCATGTCTTTTATTGTATAATTTCCTAATTTTCCGTTTTAGACTCCTAATTTCTAGTGTGTAATACTTAGGATCTGGGTTTTTGTTTCAGAAATTTAAATGGGACAAATTTATCAACAGCGCTATTTAAAATTTTTAAAAAGTTAGTCCACAGGATATTAATGTGATTTCCTTCCGAAGCGAAGCCTCCGTGGCTTAGGCGGCAGCACGCCGGCCTCTCACCACTAGGTCCGTGGTTCAAATCCCGGTCACTCCATGTGAGATCTGTGCTGGACAAAACGGAGGCAGACAGGTTTTTCTCCGGGTACTCCGTTTTTCCCTGTCAAAATTTCATTCCAGCAACACTCTCCACTATCATTTCATTTCATCTGTCATTCATTTAATCATTGCCCCAGAGGAGTGAGTCAGGCCTCGGCAGCCGGCACAGTTCATATCCTCGCTGCTAGATGGGGGCTTCATTCATTCCATTCCTGACCCGGTCGGAGACTGGAAGCAGGCTGTGGATTTTCATTTCATTTTCCTTCCGAAGCCCATCCTACAAATAGCTCATTCAAATACCCCTGAAACTTGCCCTGATCCGCCCTGCGATACTGGAATATGATCTTTTTTGCTACATCAGAGTCTAATTTTGTAATGTCACCATATCTAATATTTAATTCAACCCCAGAATGGTCACTAATTCCTGGTACTTTCAGACAGTTAATATACAGCTCTACAGGCCTTACAAGATAAACATCTAAGGTATTATTGTCTCTAGTTGGGAAGTCAACTACTTGGGAAAATCCCCCCCTCCCTTAAGAATTTATTTGCAGCGCTCTGAGCTTGACCACAGCTAGTTGACTCACCAGACCAGTCTACTTTGGGGAGGTTTAAATCTCCTGCAATTATTATGCTCTTTTTCATAGCATTACCCGTACAAGTTTTATCATACAGTGTTTCGAGGAGAGAAAAGTTATCTTTCGGTGCTCTATACGCCCCTATCACCTGAAGAGGGAATTTATTCCCTTTATCCGAAATTTGTACACATAACATTTCATGATCCATATCAGCCTACTTTAAGAAACTAGCAATATTTTTGCGCACACAAATAAATAGCCCACCACCTCGCTTCCCCCGATCCCTTCTGTACATTTCGTAGGTCCCTTGAATTATTTCGCTACTATTTATGTCCTCATATAACCAAGATTCAGTTGCAATGACAATGTCCGGAGAATACGTCTCTAAAAGATTCCAAAATTCAATTAATTTATTTCCTAAACTCTGACAATTAACCAGCAGTAATCTTAGAGTCTTACCTCCGCAGCAAATATCTCGAAATAGCTCCTTCTGTTCCCATCGACTGGCAACCTCTGGACCTGCTCCTCCTCACAAAAGCCGGCACAAAAATCGGTGCCGCTTGTGTGAAACTCGCTTCACCGCATCAGCGAGCCTAGCGGCGCGGGTTTAAATGATATTAACAGACCTCGGCGAATTTTCGTTACCTCCAACTAACCAGACATAACTTTTCGTTACTTTCGTTACCGGTAGACAGCCTGAGTCTTATCAGTTGATTTTCAGTCGAATTTTAACACTCGCATCTCAGAATAGCAGCTTTTATCGAGAATCAAAACGTAAATGCGATTTGGATGCAGAGAACAGAAACGAGCTAGGGAGTTGAAAATCCGGAAAAAACTATGTTAATCCGGACAACCGGAAAACACCCCAAAAATCCGGAAACCTTCTGGGAAAAACAGAAAACTTGGCAGGTATGCTATTGTCAACTATTGGATGTATAAGGCTTTAGGGTCTGGGAAAGCTTTGTCCGTAGATTTTCGAACACCGTTCGGTTATTGAATTTTGACATCAATTTGGCCCAGAGAAATACAATCTTGAAAATGCAGTCTCTGACCACCAATTATCGTCCTTTCATTTTATTTCAATGAGACAATACTCATGGTACCGAAGTCAGTATCTGTCCGACAATCCTGAACGGTTTGAACACCCTGTGCCATACTGTTTCAATATCAGTGCAATACAATGTAGTACTTGCACTCGCCCGTGTCTTATACGGTGAGGATGATGTAAAAGCAGTTTGTGTTTCCAACATTATTACCACGAACATCACTGTTGTCAGAAATATGTGAAATAGCTTGGTCTCTTACTCACTTGTGTGACCATTGGTTCAGTTTACTCTTGTGTTGTGTTGTAATTATATATATTTGTGATACCTTACATTGCATGATTAATAATAAAGCATGACGTGCAATATATTGTAAAGATGCAACATTAATGTCCCATGCCGCAGCGCAGCTTATGAGCGCGAGAACGGGAGGGCAGTCGTTGGGAACGTTGAGCCACCAATCTGGAGTACGGCACACTCCCGCTTGACCAGTGCGCACAGTTCAAAATTGTTGTACTTACTGCCGTCTACGGTGGGTAGGAGTTAATTTCCGAAAGTTTTTCTTCACGGTTCTGCTTAGTTGGGCTCACGCAACGCATCTGTTAAGTTCCAGCAGAATCCGCGATTCCCCGGTTCAGAGACTTTCCTTAAATCTGTTACTTTTCTATCATATGATGTGTCCCATATAAAAAGGCTCAGTATGCTCTTCGTTGGTAGTTTACATAAATTACTTATGGCTAAATTGTGAAATAAATACCCATATTATATTTTGTTTTGTTGATCTTCTGATCATCTGGGTGATTTCTTGTAATAATTCTCCCTAATATGAATGAACATTTGGAATTGCATGGGTCGTGCTCATTAATATTTGGTATAGATTTTAAACATGCATAGTACTGATTATTATCATACTGTTGTAGTTGTCTTTATTGGGACTCTAATTCTATTTCCTATTTTTTATTTTTGGCACGCCTTATTTTCTACCAATGTTTACAAATCTGTTGTGTACTTGACCATCAGTCTGAACTTCAACAGACCTCGCAAACCACCTAGGGGCTTTCCAACATTGTGGTCGTATAGCCCCATATACTTGGGTGGGTGCGGATGTGTGTAATCTGTCTGATAACCTGTGTCATTATGATGGCTATATTAGTATGTGTATTTATAATTAGGGATAGGATTTGGATAGGAGGAATCAGTGGCCTTAATTTCAAGTGCCTGTAGTAGAAGTGCAAAGCCACAGAAAAGCACTTTCAGGATGGCTGAGGTGGGAATCAAACCTCGTGTAAGTTCTCCATCCTGTGTTACCTAATTCCAGCCCTCAAACCAGAATTAAATTTCTTGGTAGAGTCGGGAAACTAACCCAGATCTCCGGTCTGACGGCGAAGCATCCTAGCCACTACGCCACGAGGTGGACAATGTGAGAATAAAATTGTTAGTAAAATGAAAGTGTGTACCATTTATGTACACATGTTTAAACTGTTAGTTATGTCGATTCTGCAGTGATGCAATCATGAGTTGTGGTTAGAATTAGGAAACGTGAATTGTCTTAAGTTTATTGTTTTCATGAAACTGTTCCATGTACTATGAAAATTTAATGTTTTTCAGTCCGTCAACACGATTGTATCCAATTATAATGGGAGGTTCCCAAATCCTGAAAAAGATTTACATAAGATTAATAAATAAATAAATAAATAATCTAGTGTAAATTTATTTCAGGATTAGGAAATCTCCCATTACAATTGGATACAATCCCGTTGACCGATTGAAAAATAGTAAGTTTCAATTACTGAAAATGAAAAATAGCTTCCAACACGACAAACTTCCATGTACTGTTTATTTCGGCACCTTTTTCATATTTTAATGTGTACATAGTTGCAAGTGCACGTCTTGTTACATTTTCATCGATAGTTCAAGATACGAGAAAATAGCATTTTGAAATTGATTTTGTAGCATTTTCTTTTTGGAAAAAAAAATAGCATTTTGGAGGATTTTTAATTTAGGAAATTAGTGTTTTGTAGCATTTAAAAGTTTGTCACCAGGTACGATAAAAATTAAATTCAAAATTAATATGCACGGAAACTAATTCAAACATGCACAGGATTGGAAATATGCGTGTTTCTTATTACCGGCATAAGCATTTAATGTAATAATGTGAATCACACATTTACTTAACTTCAGGTAAATACCATACAACCGATAATAAACTAAATAGTGAAATGTACGTTTACTCCCTCTTTATTCTCTTTTCAATGAGGACCAGGGAAGAGGTGCATTGGATTTCTATTGGCCGGGTGGTTTAATGGTCAAATGCCACTCCTTGAATCCAACCTCATAAGACAAGTTATTAAAAGAAATTAATGGAACTTGGCAAGGCGTTAGTAGGGAAACCACACAAAAGGATTTCATAAGACATCACACAGAATTTGAACCAATTCGTCCATCGAGTTCAGGACAGCCCGGTATTGTCGTCATTCCACCTGCCACACGGTAAACTTCGTAGACGAGCATTGTCACCTGACCACAGCTCGCTTTATTCTAACAATCGGCACCTTGGTATCAGTGAACTAATACAACTCTCCGCCGGCCCTCGAGGCTCTCTCCATCTCGCTTGTGGAGTTAGCACCGTACTGATAACACCAGCAGCTCAGGGTAATTTGAGTTGCTGCACAACACCTGATATTGTTGATGGCATAATGAGAGCCATGACCTTTGGATCTTTTCAGCATAGCTCAGGTGCCCTCGTCTCACGTCGTACAACCAACCAACAGCACTTGAGCTCAATCTTGCCAAGTAGCCAGGTTGGTGCCTTTATTTTCAGAGATCTGATACTTCTGAAAAATGTATAGTGTTAAGTTTCTACATTTCTTCAATACTGATATTGGGATTTTAGTACTTCTAACACTCCCTAATTAAAAAAAGAACCACACACAACAGGAGACTTAATACTGCTGCCAATGCAACTTGTATAAACAAATGTTGACAATCCTGTATACTTTGTTGTGCACCTTCCATGTCTACTCCAAAGATTTAGATGATCACATTTTATCAGCCTCAACGATTTTCTCAAGTTAAGTTAAACAGAATATGCTAACATGCAATTACTGGTATACCTTTTTGTGACTTGACTGACAATCTGTAAAACAGTAGCCTATCCGAATTCAAGAATTCAAGAAGAAATTGCCGGACGACATGTAACATAACCTATAACTCTCACATTGTAGAGAATACTTTCATCATATTATACAACATTCCCCAAAGTGAGGAGAATGCCTAACAAACATTGTCTATTCATATCACGATACGTATTTTACAGTTTTATTTATAATGATCAAATACTAGAAATGAGGGCCGGCGCGATATAATCCAATACCGGTATAAGCATAACCTTATTACTCTAATTGTTTAAAAAGAATCGATACAAACGATTGGAATAATCCTTTTACTAGCACAACCAGTTGAAACTACGAAATAATTTCTCCCAAAACATCGTTTTATTGGATATTATGCGGCAATAACAGCAGCCATTTTCAAATTGATTTTTACCGTAATCGATTCTTTTCATGACAATAATCGATGTTCGTACATATCGATTATTACTCATAAATATAGATTATTTAGCCAAAATTTCCAGTGCTAGGAACTCGCAAATTTCAAAGTTGCGGCACGAAAATGCAATAAAACATTATATTTAATATTTTCCGGTAAATTGGGCACTTGTCTCATTTATGGGACTATTTCGCAAGAACCCCTAGTTATCGCACTTTGTCGCACATTCAGTTTCGCAAATTCTGGGTATACATAGTCATAATAGTTACCAAATAGTTGAAAAATTGAGAAAGTAAAATTTGCATTTATCGCAATTGCGATTTTCCAGTATCTCTATCGATAGTTAATAGCTGAGTTCCACTGGTATGACCAATAAAACTACTCCGGTTTTGAAATGTGCTGTAATACACAGCTGACCATGTGTTCAAATGCATTGTGAAGTAAAATGTGAATACTACCTTGATTTTCAGAATATTGATGTTTCTAGTTTCATTTAGGGGCTTGGACATCATGCTCATTTCAGCCCCTTGTACTTAGGTGTGTGTGTATACGATGGGGGACCCAAAAATAATCGGAATCGTACTGCTGCACGTGGTACCCTTGTATTACCCAGTTGTGCCACTAGATGGCTGTTGTAGAACCTCTCCTGAGTCAGTCTGCCAAGCGGCATCATCCAATGATGATTAGTGTGGTTTCTGAGGCAGTTCTGTGTGAGTGTGTGTAGTGCATTTGTGACAAAACAATGGCTAATTCTCACTAACAACGTGCAGCTGTGATGTTTTGTATTTTACTTGGCAAGAACACAGCGGAAACTGTTGCGATGATGCAAACAGCTTACGAAGAACATGCTCTAAGTAAAACTCAAGTGTACAAATGGTATTCTCGGTTCAAAAAGTGGGAAATGGCTATTGAATATCAACCCTGTTCCAGTCCTCCATCAACTGCTTGAACCAAGTACAACATCGACAAAATCTGTAATCTTATGAATGAAGATCAACAGAGATCAATCGGCGAACTATCATGCTTATCTGGATTGTTCTGGAGCTCAATTCAGCACATTTTGAATGTTGATTTGGAAAAGCAAAGAATGGCAACAAAGTTTGTTCCCAGACTTCTCACCGAGGAACAAAAGGATCTTCACGTTCAAGCCTGTCATGAAATAAAAGGTACATTCCAAGACGATCCAAACTTTTTCAATAAAATTATCACAGGCGATGAGTCATGATGCAATGCGTACGATTCAGAAAGCAAACAACAGTCAAGTCAATGTTAGTCACCTGGCTGACCTCGTCCAAAAAAAAGCCTGCCAGGTGAAATTAATGTGAAAACAATGGCGATCTGTTTTTTTTTTATTTTTTTACTTACATCAAAGGCATCGTACATTCAGAATTCGTCCCTCAACACCACACAGTAAATCAACATTTTTATTTAGAGGTTATGAAAAGGCTGCGCAGAAGATGGCAAGAAAAAGTTAACTTGGTAGAGTTATGGAGAGTGGTTCCTGCATCATGACAGAGCACCTATGCACACAGCTCTCAAATTTCACCAGTTTTTAGCCTCGACAATGATGACTACCTTGAACTATACACCCTATTCGCCAGATTTAGCTCCCTCGGATTTCTTCCCGTTTCCGAGGATGAAACAGGGCTTGAAAGGACAATGTTCTGTCGACATCGACGACATAAAACACTATGTCATGGCAGTGCTAGCAGGTATCAAAGAAGATGAATTTAAAAGGTGCTTCGAACTATGGAATGAACGTTTGGACAAGAGCATTAGTGTTAATCGAGAGTACTTTGAAGGAGATTAAATTTGTATTGGAATCTAATAAAGTACATGCTCTTTATAACGAAATTCTGGTTAATTTTGGTCCTCTCCGCCCTCGTGTATATATATATTAAAAAAATATCTGATAGCATGTATTGGTTGTTTGTATTAGTGTGTGTATTTGTAATTGAGGCGAGGATTGGGATGGAAAACCTTAATGATTTATTTTGAAGAATTGGTCTTGACTGACTTACAAATGCAATAAAACAATCTGTTAGGTCTGTCCGCCCAGTCAATACAAATTTAATTATCCTTTTTAATTATTTGGACATGTTTCGAGCCATCTTTTGTAGTCCATCTTCAGCAACATTGCTATCATTTGAAAATTAAAATTCTAAGATCTTAATATAAAATTTTTAAAGGTTCTCATATACAAAGAAATACCAAAGCCACTGGAGAAGATACACTGAAATCTGTGGACACAACTTTAATTCAATGCAAACACTTGTTCAAACAATATATCAATATTATTACCTCCTCCTTTTAGGTGGGGACTTTCCTATTTCAGCTGTAGGAACCAACTGCTCACCAGGGCGAATCCACAATATAGGACCATCATTTGATTCTTGAGGAGTCTCCATTTGAACGACAGATAAGGGACCCCATGGCATGGTCTGAAATGTATATATTGCAATATAGGAAATACGCAGATAGTAATGTGAAGAACATATTTCTCATCAAATCACAATGCCTCAACACACCAGCTACAAGTAATAATAATTAAAAATAATAATAATAATAATAATAATAATGAATATTGAATAAAAAATAAAATTCCAAGTTGTGATAGGTGATAACAGAAAAATGTTAGTGGGATTTAAAACTCCCGAGAGCTAAAACAACCAATTATTATCAGCTCAACATAATTTCAGTGCAAAATTGCCATTAAGTGTTTTGACAATTTTATCAAAACCTCATATAAGGTGTCTTGTAAAAGTCTTTAGTCACTATTTCTACTGTGTTTATGAAGATATTTTCAATGTGTGTTTTCAGTTAACCAAAACAACAACAAACAAATAAACTGGCTGAGTGAGACTGCTGTATGACAGTAATGTGGAGACAGCACGTCGCAAAAAATACAGGAAATAAGAGTACAAGCTATTTCTCCGTCACCATAAATGAATATACATGAACTGAATATTGCACTTGACTAATCTGAGGCTGCTTCTTCTTTATTTGTTTCACCCAACTTTGGGGTGCAGGAAATAAATCATTTTTTATTGTTTTGAGCTTTCCTTTTAGCCCAGTATTGCCTCATCCTTTGAGATCTTGCTTCCCTTTCTTCGGCAGAGATGTGGATCGTACGCTTTTGTTTGATTTTAACTTGGAACTGTTGTTTCTTATCCTTGGTGATGGTTTTGGCTGTTTTGTCCATGAGCATGGAGTTTAGAATATAGAGTTCCACGAGGTCTTTCTCAGTTTCCGAAAACCAAAGAGTTTTTTTTTTTAAATTACGAAAGTAGTTGAAGATCTTTTTGGTTAGTCTATTTGAATTCATTCGGAGGATGTGCCCATAAAAATCTATTCTCCATTTTTTTATTGTGTTCAGTCGTTAGGTACTGAGTTTCATTCCTGACATGGAATAATTTGTTATGAAATTTGGGGCATAAGATTTTGCATAATATCTTTCTTTCCTTGACCTCCAGCCTTTCAAGCGGTCCCTGGGTGGTGAGAGAGAATGTTTCGGCTGCATATAAGGCTTCTGGTGTAATTACCGTGTTATAATGTCTTATCTTGGTATTCCGGGAGAGAGCCTTCTGGTTTTAAGTGTCCTTCGTAAATTGGAAGGCCAATTCAACTTTATCTCTCCTAGATTCCATTGCCTTGAGGCTGCTATTATAGACTAAATAATTTTAAATAATATTTGGTTGCTATGAGAGATAATGATTTTTTTCCATCCTACTGGATGTCGCATGACATACCCAATAAGTACTCTGGTTTGGATGACTCTACCTACACCCACACATTAAAATAACACAAAAATACCTTCATGAACACAGGAGACTGGTGCCCAAAGGTTTTTAGGAGAGACAACCAGTATACACTTTCACAACTGTTTAAAAGAACTCCCAAGTTAACAAATTGTGCTGAACTCAATTCTCTAAGGCATTTATTCTGAAGAAAAAGAAAAGCAGACAAATTGGGGCAGCAAATATCACCTCTATTCTATTCTGAGCCTTGCAACGCTAAACTCGTAAAATAATATACAGAGGCTATTTCATAAGTCATAGCAACAATGATACATCTTCAGAAATAGCCAAAAGGTGGTTAGTTCAGTAGTAGGATATATAGGTATTTGAAAACCGTTTTAGACAGTACAGAATGCCACTAACAGATTGACTATGTGTTCATTGATGGCTGGAGAACAGCACAGGCTATCCTCCCAGAGAGATGTAAGCTGAACCGTCCTCATACTACAGATCATTCCTGATATACCATCTGTGTAATACAATTCAGAGAAAACATCCAGTAGTGCTGGACAATGCCATCTTCCATGATAACATAACACCCCACACTGAAGCTTTTGTCAGGAGCCTTTTGCAATGGTGACAGTGGGGAGGAGATCTTGGAATACCCTTTCTACTCGCTTGATCTCAATCCGTGTGACTTGGATGTCATTCCGCATGTGAAGGAAACTCCTGTCATGGGAAGCAGTTTCAAAACTAACACAATGTCGTAACAACATTTCGACAAGAGGTGGCAATACATACATTAGACTAATTGCATATAGCTGATGGTATTCAATGCCTTCCTCATCATCGGCAAATATGTAAGGAGGCCATGGGGGATTATTTTGAAGAGTTAAACCCTAGACCGGGCACACTGGTTGATTTTGTCAACCAGAGGGCTATTTGATGCCGTAATCCCTAGAACTGTCAGCCTGTCGCCACCACGCAACGAATACCTTCGCTCTTACTCTTGACCTTCAGTTCAGTTCAGTTCAGTTACGACAACAGTGGAAGTCACACGTGAGTAATTATTGAGAGCAAACTCTTGGAACCCAAAGCTGGTTGCCGGAGTTAACCACGTGTCTGGTCATGTAAGTAAAATTTATTTCTTTAAAATGTCCTTTCCTTTGTACTTTTCGGGTAATTAGGCAGTCAGGCGTAATTACATTTAGTATAATTGTATTTTAGGTCTCGTTTTGTCAATGACGAAGACATACCTGGCATTTTGAGCCAGTTATCTGATGAAGTAGAGGACTTTGCCTCAGATTTATCGGATGGGGACGAGGAAGTTATAAACGTATCGGATAAGGATCATAACAGTGATACAAAGCAGGAGGCTGATTCGGACAGTGAGATCTATGAAGACTATAAAGAAAGGAAATTCCTCTTCGGGAGAGATGGAGAAACAATGTGGTCCACGACGGATTTTTCAAAACGTACTTTGAGGGTCAGAGCAATGAATATTGTAACAAGAAGTTCCGTGAAGAACTATACAGCCTACTTTTCATGCCAATGATTATTCTACAGTATATGAACCTATCTAGAATAATGACAAAATTAAGTTGGTAATATCAAAATATCTAATTAGTTCAAAATATGCCTGGTATGATGTAGCCTAATAGAGCACTACAGTTGGCAGCCCTGGTGACTGAATATATTCTTAGTTCCATCTCTTAAGGTACAGAATACAAAATTTGGCTGAAGTCCAATGGACGTTACATGCAGTTAATCACTGGATCTATCAGCACGCGTAAAAGCATGTTGCCAACAATACCATGCGTGTGCTGGTCAGAAATAATCTGAAATATTATGATATCTTGTTGTGCCAATTTTGGATGAATTCCATTTGTTAGTATAGAAGTTACATGTATTTTAAAATTGGACATATCAGCAGGCATAGAGTCATGTTGGCAGCACTGCCTTGTATTAATTACTCCAAATTAATCTAGAATGTCAGGTGCTATACGTGTGCAAAGTATAGAGCTGTTGGCTTGCATACTTTCTGGTATATTGATATTAGAGTAAAAACAATATAGACAGCATTTATTAACAGTTGGCAGCCCTGATTGCTCTTAACAATACTTATAGTCATATCTGTTATGGTACACATAGCAAATACGAAATTTGGTTGAAATCCAACTGATAGTATAGAAGTTACATGTATTAAAAAATTGGTACTATCAGCAGGCTTATAATCATGTTGGTAGAACTGACGTATATAAGTTACTCCAAATTAATCTAAATGTCAGAATATGCGTGTGCATAGTGTAAAGCTGTTGGCTTGCATACTTTCTGATATATTAGTATTTGGATAAAAAAATAAAATAATAGAGAGAGCAATTATTAACAGTTGGTAGCCCTGTTGGCTCTTAAGAATATGCTCAGTCATATCTGTTTATGTACAGATGTTACATACAAAATTTGGTTGAAATCCAATTGATAGTGTAGAAGTTATAAGCATTTAAACATTGGACCTATCAGAAGGCTTAAAATTATTTTGGCAACACTGTCATTGTTGGCCTCCTGGAAATTAAACTGAAATAGTATTATCTGCATGTGTGCCAATTTTGGAATAGCTCCCATGCAAACTTTGCATGATATCCAACACGGAGCTCAAATTTCTAGTGCATTTTTTCAGCAGTTGGTAGCACTGACATTTTCAAATATGGACTTGAGATATTCCGGTGCACATCTTTACTCATACTAAATTTGGTTTTGATTGCTGCAGCCGTTTAAGAGTTGATAGGGGGGGACACACACACAGCCAGACAGACAGGACAGACAGACAGACAGGACAGACAGACACACATTTGCCCGATCTCATAAGTCTACTTTTTCCTCATTTTTGCAAAATGTGAAAAGTAGGCTAAAAATACTGCCTGGACGGATAGGGGAGGCGAGGAAGGAATCAACAGAAATTGACTTTTTCATGCAGTTGATAAACGCTGAGATGATAAATGCAGTATTATACTGTATTAATTTGTATATTTCTAGGACCCGGGAGGAAGAGAATTACAGCTGTGAGCCCGATGCTAAATTTGTGAACAGCAGTGAAATTATGGCATTGCTCGGTCTGTTACTGTTGTTAGGCCTAAAAGGGGGCCAGTACACAAGTGTAGAAGAGTTTTTAGCCTACTTTTCACATTTTGCAAAAATGAGGAAAAAGTAGACTTATGAGATCGATCCGGGAAAATGTGTGTCTGTCTGTCTGGCTGTGTGTATGTCCCCCCCTGTCAACTCCTATACGGCTGCAGCAATCAAAACAAATTTAGTATGAGTAAAGATGTGCACCGGAATATCTCACGTTCATATTTGAAAATGATGTCAGTGCTACCAACTGCTGAAAAAACACACTAGAAATTTGAGCTCCATGTTGGATATCTTGCAAGGTATGCATGGGAGCTATTCCAAAATTGGCACACATGTAGATAAGACTATTTCACTTTAATTTCCAGGAGGCCAACCATGACAGTGTTGCCAAAATAATTTTAAGCCTTCTGATAGGTCCAATGTTTAAATGCATATAACTTCTACACTATCAATTGGATTTCAACCAAATTTTGTATGTAATATTTGTACATAAACAGATAAGACTGAGCATATTCCTAAGAGCCACCAGGGCTGCCAACTGTTAATAATTGCTCTCTCTATTTTTTTTATCCAAATACCAATATATCAGAAAGTATGCAAGCCAACAGCTTTAAACTATGCACACGTATATTCTGACATTTTAGATTAATTTGGAGTAACTTATATACGTCAGTTCTACCAACATGATTATATGCCTGCTGATAGTACCAAATTTTAATACATGTAACTTCTATACTATCAGTTGGATTTCAACCAAATTTCGTATGTGCTATGTGTACCATAACAGATATGACTATAAGTATTGTTAAGAGCAATCAGGGCTGCCAACTGTTAATAAATGCTATCTATATTTTTTTTACCCTAATATCAATATATCAGAAAGTATGCAACCCAACTTTGCACACGTTTAGCACCTGACATTCTAGATTAATTTTGAGTAATTAATACAAGGCAGTGCTGCCAACATGATTCTATGCCTGCTGATATGTCCAATTTTAAAAAACATTTAACTTCTTTACTAACAAATGGATTTCATCCAAAATTGGCACAACAAGATATCATAATATTTCAGATTATTTCTGACCAGCACATGCATGACATTGTTGGCGACATGCTTTTACGCGTGCTGATAGATCCAGTGTCTAACTGCATGTAACGTCCATTGGACTTCAACCAAATTTTGTATTCTGTACCTTAAGAGATGGAACTAAGAATATATTCAGTCACCAGGGCTGCCAACTGTAGTGCTCTATTAGGCTACATTATACCAGGTATATTTTGAACTAATTAGATATTTTGATATTACCAACTTAATTTCGTCATTATTCTAGATAGGCTCATATTTTGTAGAATAATCATTGGCATGAAAAGTAGGCTGTATAGTTCTTCACGGAACTTCTTGTTTAACTACCGATGGATCAGAAATAATTGCAGCGAGTAGTAGTATGTCTGTCTCCCATAAGTCCAACCCCTCGTCCACATCGTGGGAGACGGGCAACGGCACAAAGTAGGGGATCGCCTGTAGGGGCGAAGTCCAGTGGGGACTTCGTGTGCCCCGGGACCGTTACGGTAGCTGTGAAGGTCCTACAAGAACCCTGAAAAGTGACGGCTAACGGGGCTCTGGTGAAGCTACGATAGGCCCAGCAAGCCAGTAGTGGATGAAACCAAATGCTTTCAAAAATGGAACGAGCCTCGGACATGATGGATTTAATAGACGACACAGCTGTACACACGGACTAAGATTTGGAATTTTAAACCTAAGAACGCTGACGGGGAAGGTGGAGGAGATGGTGGATATGATGGAAAGAAGGAAGTTGGATTTATTGGGATTGGCAGAAACAAAGTGGAAAGGGAAAGGAAGGAGAGAATTGAGAAAAGGCTATAGACTGTACTGGAGTGGGAACGAAGAGGGAAAGAGGAATGGAGTGGGAGTAGTAGTACGAGATGGTTTAAAAGAAGAAGAGAGGAGAATAAGTGACAGGATGATGAAAGTGAAAGTAGCAGTGAGGGGAGAGACCGTAGAAATAGTGCAAGTGTATGCTCCACAAGTAGGCTGCGCCTCTGAAGAGAAGGAGGAGTTTGAAGAGGAATCGCAGAAGCAGCTGGTATGAAGAAATATGATTGTTATGGGGGATCTCAATGCCCATGTAGGAAGAGAAAGACAAGGGTATGAGAGTGTTCTAGGACCAGAGGGTTGGGGCGGAAGAAAAGAGGAAGGAAAGAGACTGTTGGACTTCTGCCAGAGGAACAGCCTGCTAGTTGGGAACTCCTGGTTCAAGAACAGAGAGAGCCACACAATCACATGGTACAGTGATGACTTGACCAGGAAGTCGGTGGTCGACTATATAATGTATGAGAAAGAATTAAATAAGAACATCACGGACATCAAGGTTATACCATCGGAGAACTTGGATAGCGACCATCGATTGCTGGTAATGAACCTGAGAGGGACTAAGGAGAAGAAAGGGACTGAGAACCAGGAAAGACATATAAGGATATGGAAACTGAAAGAAGGGGATAGAAGGGTCGAGTACCTCAAAATGGTAAAGGAAGGAATTCCAACAGATGAAGAAAGAGGGGTGGAAGAGGAATGGACTAGATTTAGGAAGACACTAGTAGGTGCAGCAGAAGCAGTATGTGGGAGGACAAGTAGTAAGAAGAGGTGGAAGGAAACACCATGGTGGAATGAGAAGACAAAAGATATACCGTAGTAAGGGAAAAGAATAGAGCCTTTAGGAGGTGGTATCAAAATAGGATGGTAGAGACAAGGGAAGAGTACCAGGAAAGAAAGAAGGAGGCGAAGAGAGTAGTGGCTGAGGAGAGAAGAAAGTGGATGGAAGAGTGGACAAAGATGAAGGAGGATAGTGAAGGTACAAAAAAGGTCCTGTATGGGATGGTAAAAAATAAGAGGTGGAAGGATCCTACGGATTATGTTAGAATGGTGAACAAAAGGGGACAAGACATAGAAAATAGGGAAGAACTGAAGAAATTGTGGAAAGAATATTTTGAAGAACTTCTGAACCTAAATGGAAAAGATGGTGAGGAGGAAGAAATCGGGGAAGAGGAAGATGAACTGCAAACAGAAAAGGACTTAACATGGAAAGAAGTGGAAGATGCAGTGAACAAGATGAAAGGAGGGAAGGCATCAGGAGTGGATGAGTTGAGTGTGGAGATGGTGAGAGCAGCCGGAGAGGTGGGGATACAGTGGTTGTACCGAGTGAGGAGGACAGCATGGAAGGAAAGGAAGACCCCAGAGGACTGGAAAAAAGGAATAATTGTCCCGATCTTCAAGAAAGGTAGTAGAACAGATTGCAAAAACTATCGGGGAATAACACTTATGAGTCATTGTGGAAAGATCTTCGAGAAAGTTTTGGGAAAGAGAATTAGGACAAGGATAGGAGGGATGAGGGAAGAACAACATAGCTTCAGAGCAGGAAGGCCCACAGTGGATTTGATTTTTGCTGTAAGGCAGTTACAAGAACAGCACTATGAGTATGGAACAGATCTACTGATGGCCTTCCTGGACATTGAGAAAGCATATGACAGTGTATGCAGAAACAAAGTATGGAAGTCCCTGGAGGATGAGTAGAGAAATGGACTATAAGGAGGATAAAGGAGATGTACAAGGGAAGCGTGAGCTGTGTGAAAGTGAGAGGAGAGAGATCAGACTGGTTGGAACAGAGAAACGGCCTGAAACAAGGAAGTGCACTGTCACCGTTACTTTTCATTGTGGTGATGGATGACATAATGACCCGAGTGGCACAAGTAATTGGGGGAAGGAAAGATGAAAGCAATGGTGTTTGCAGATGATTTGATGATTTGGGGATACAAGGAGGAGGAGGTGGTACAGTAACAGTTGGACGTGTGGGAAGGAATAATACAAGGATATGGGATGAAATTTAGCATAAATAAGAGTGAGATGGTGATCACAACAAGGAAGAAGGAAAGAACCACAACGGGAATAACAATTGGTGGGGAACAGCTGAAGAAAGTGGAGAGTTTCAAGTATCTGGGAAGCCTGATACAAGATAATGGAAGAAACGATAGAGAAATAAATGAGCGGGAGAGGCAGGCAGAAGCATTTCGGAGGAGTGTGAGAAGCATGTTATGGAGCAAGGATGTCCCTCAGAACAGCAAAAAGATCATATATCGGACGTACTATTTCCCTATCCTGACGTATGCCTCGGAGACCTGGGTTATGAAAGGAAGGGAGAAGAGCAAAATACAGGCCAGTGAGATGAGGTTCTTGAGAAGCAGTATTGGAGCTACAAAGATGGACAGAATAAGAAATGAGAGGACCAGAGAATTAATGAAGGAGGGTAGCTAGTGGAGACTCCTAATGGATAGCTCCACTCAGGGAGTGGCGCCCCTGCCCAAGCAGCCCCAGGTCCCTCTGGCCCGGAGGGTAGTCCCTGGCAAGGGTGGGGTAGACAGGGCTCCTTAGCCACAGTGAAGGCAACCTGTCTAGGGGTGACAACCCCGAATAATAAGCCTCTCAAGCTAACAACTTGAGCAGTACCTTGGACAGTGACTCGTCGCTGCCCCATGAAGAATGATCTTCAACTGAGCATGGAGGAAAATTTCGCTAAATGCACTACCCCAGGTGGTAACCAATCCACCGTTGCCCATGGCAACGTTAGCGGACCTTCGGATTCTGGGGAGTCCGCACTAACATGCTTTAAGGATGAGTCGGAGCATCCTGAAATTCCTGGACGTAAACTCAGATCAAGACGGCAAAGTTTCTTCGCAACATTTAACGCCAATTCACTGCTCAAAGTGGGTAAACTGAAACATCTGACAGACTCACTAACACGACATAACATAGTACTGACAGCAGTACAGGAAACCAGATTCACTGATGACCATGCCCTTGAATCCCAAGGGTACAGAATCCTCAAAGGAAAAGTTGGTCAGCGAGTAATGAAGAACGTACCCCACTTAGGTACAGGATTTATAATCAGCCATAAGATACTGGATTCAGTCATCGACTTTAGTTCTCCAAGCAGTCGTGTATCTATCCTCTCTCTCAAATGTGCTAACAAGGGCTACACTTTAGTCAATGTACACGCCCCAACCAACCAGGACAACAAGCGCAACCCAGACAGAACTGACAAATTCTGGGAAGACCTAGAAGATATTCTCTCTAAAATCCCAGACCGACATACCACCATACTGCTTGGTGACTTCAATGCCCAGTTAGGAAGGGAGAAAAAATACAGAAACATAGTGGGCAACTATCCAGCGCATAAACGAACTAATCGCAATGGAGAACGATTGGTGGAACTGTGCAGGGCTTTCGACTTGGTTATGAAGTCTACAGCATTTAAACATCTGCCAAGAAAGCAAAAGACTTGGATCTCTCCTAACATCAACCTGGGTGAATTCCAGATAGATCATGTGGCCATCTCAAGAAAATCCCAAAAGGAAATACAAAACGTGAAGGTATTAAGAAGCGCCAATCTGGACTCAGACCACTACCTCTCAAAGATCAAACTGCGACTCCAACCTAGAAACAATAGATTACACAGAACCTCCAAGATGGTCAGATTTGATATAGAGCGACTTAAGAACAATCAAGAAGTCAGTCGAAGACTGAACAGTGCAGATCTTAACAACTGGGACCAACTGAAAGAAGCTCTTGTCAAGACGGCTAGTGAACTTGCTCCCCTCACTAGAAGAAAGAAACATCCGTGGTGGACTGAAGACTGTGACAACACAATAGCTCAAAGACAGACAGCCTGGATGAAATGGAACTCTAAAAAGACTAAGGAAAATTGGGAGAACTACTTGGAACAAAGGAAGCTTACAACCAAGATAATCCGAGGAACCAAACGGGCCTTCACACGCAACCAACTAACCCAAATCGAAGAGAACTTCGCTAAAAATAACACCAGAGACTTTTACAAAACATTCAAGCAGTCACTCGGAAAATACACTCCACCAAGTCTCCACTTCAAAGACTCACAGGGCAAACTGGCTTTTAACGACAAGGACAACTGTCGCCTCTTAGCTCAGTACTTTAAGAACTTGCTCAACTGTGATCCACCCAGCGAAGACTTTGACTACATACAAACAACACCAAACCCGGACTCGCTGCCTCCTTCACTGGAAGAAGTTCGTGAAATCATTCAACTTCTTAAGAACAACAAGGCAGCTGGAGAGGACTCCATTGTTGGTGAACTCTGGAAATGTGCTGGAAGCAATGCTGTGTGCAAACTCACCGAGATCATACAGAACATCTGGGAAACAGAGAAATTACCACCTGACTGGACCTCAGCTCTGATCCATCCCCTCCACAAGAAAGGAGATTTTACTGACCTAAACAACTACCATGGGATTTCTCTCGTCCCGGTAACATACAAGATTTTCTCCAAGGCATTACTAACACGGGCAGAAAGTCAACTGGACAGTCAACTCGGAGAATATCAGGGAGGCTTCAGGAAGGGCCGATCCTGTGCTGAACAGATCCTCAACCTGAAAACTGTACTTGCATACACCAAATTGAGAAACCGCAAGGTGGTTGTCACCTTTGTTGATTTTAGGAAGGCCTACGACTCTGTTGATAGGGAAACACTTAATAGAATTCTCCAAGAACTAGGGTTAGACAACAAAACCCGCAAACTCATTCTAGAAACCTTGACCAATACCCATTCCAAGGTTAAATTTAGAGGCGAGGTCTCAGCAAGCTTCGAGATAAAAACAGGGGTGAGACAAGGGGATGGACTTTCTCCACTTCTTTTCAACTGTGTCCTTGAAAAGGTTGTGAGAGAATGGCGCAAGGAACTGACCAATATGGGTGTCCAGAGTGGGATATACCTGGGGCGTAGGAAGGAAGGACTGGTTGTAGATTGCCTGGCCTTTGCTGACGACATGGCACTTATTGCCGATTCTCTGGATACAGCAACAATGCAGGTCAATTGCCTCAGAAGACAGGCAGCCAAAGTGGGTCTTCAAGTGTCGCTGGAAAAAACAGAATTCTTCACCAACATCAAAGAAGCTAACAGAGAGATGCTACTAGAACAGGGAAAAATCAAGAGGATTGAGAAATTTAAGTATCTCGGCGAATGGATTGAACCCAACTTATCAGAAAGAGCATCATTATCCATGAGAGTCAACAAGCTGGAACTGGCTTATCGACTGACAAAGAACATCTACAACAAGAAATGCCTGTCACGCAACCTGAAACTGAAGCACTACACCTCAGTCATACGACCAGAAGCCCTGTATGCCATGGAGTGTCTCTCATTGAACCGAAGTGGTCTGATGGAGAAAATGGAAGTCAGAGAGAGGAGAATTCTCAGGAAGATCCTAGGTCCGGTAAAGGAAGATGAGGAATACCGTAGGCGGCACAATTCCGAGCTCTACGAACATATAGAAAGGCTCTCTGACTGTGCTAGGAAAAGGAGAGTAGCATTCTATGGTCATGTGGCAAGATTGCCTCCCAAAAGACTGACCAATAGGCTGTTCACTTTCTGGCAGAACAAGAAGGTTCGTACCACTTGGCTGACAGAAACTGAGAAAGACATTAATGAACTGGGAATATCAGATCTTCAAGACAGGCAATCTGTGAGACATGCCCTGAAGGAAGTCCATGGATTTCAGGAAAAACCCCGGAAGAAAGGTACCCCTTGGACAGATGAAAGGAAGGAGTTACACCGGCAGAAAATGCGACAACACTGGGCAAAGATCAAAGCTCAACAGTTGAACAAGCGTGGTCCAAAGTAGGCCCATTCGAAACAAGAAGAAGAAGGAGGAACCATTACAGGATGGTATAGAGAAATCTAGACTTAGATGGTATGGACATGTAAAACGAATGGATGAGAAGAGGATACCCAGAAGAGTACACGAGACGAAGTGGGAAGGAAAGAGACCGAGAGACAGGTAGCTGAAGGGGGTGGAAGAAAGCGTGAAGAAGAGAGGAGAAGACTGGACAAGGGTGGAGGCTGAGAGATGGTGGGAAGACAGAAGACGTTGGAGAGGCTTGTGTTCCAAACAGACCCGGCCAGTGGCTGGAAACTGTGCAAGATGATGATGATGAGTAGTATGTCTTAGGAGCGGTTCTTATTCTTGCTGAGAAGCTTATGCTTAGATGACAAGAACACTCATGTTGAGAGGCTAAAAACTGATCGCCCTGCCGCAGTTCGCTCTCTTATAAGTAGGGCTCGGATTTTTAGGTGCTAAAAATCTGGAAAATATTTATTTTTTATGTATTAAAAATACCTGAAATATGTGACAAAAAAGTAAAAATATTTAATTATAATTTAGTTTATTAATGTGAATATAAACAATATGCAGTTCTCACAAATGCAATTTATGCTATGCCTCACTGACTGCTGAAGCATTACAATACACTAGATACATCTTCAGGTTGTCCGTCACAAATGACCGTCGATTATCGCGAAACACTTCTTCTGAAGGCGCGAAACAGCGGCAATGTTTCTTGCCCTTGAGGTGTTGTGTAACTTGAGATCGCTGTTCAGCCTTGATTGCTTTCCCACATGGTTGGCAGAACAGAATGGCCCCATCAGAAGTAAAATTATCTTTAAATTCTGCAACATACTGCTGCAGACGATAACTTGTAGTTGCTTTTACTTTAGGCATTGTAGAACTGCCTTACACTTCACAGTGCCAGAAATAAACGGCATGTGAGTGACACTGGTTCCAGGTAGATTTTAGGGGGGTCCAGCACGTGGTGCATGGACAAGGAAATCCCCGGCTTCCACAGTGAGTGGCACGGGGCGACAAGTTAAGAATAACACAGTTGCAAGCTGACATACGCTCTGCATGAAGATTAGATAGCTCACGGTTCTTCCCCGTTGAAGTAACACAGACAAAAAATTCAATAAACTGGAAGATCTAGCACTGATTAAAAGGAATGTAAATATTATGTATTTTTATGTGCTAATAAGTGAAAAACAGGAATTTATGTATTTATAGAAAAAAGGTTAAAATATGTATTTACATTAAAAAATATTTATTTACCTAAAAATCCGAACCCTACTTATAAGAGTATTTGTCAAGAACTGTGAAGCCATCTTTACTCCTAGTGAATTTATAATAATTGATGAGAAGTTAGTTCCTATCCGCGGCCGATGCAGTTTCATTCAATATATACCCAACAAGCCCGCTGAATACGGAATGAAAGTGTTGCAGTGAATGATGCAAAAACATTTCATACGTTGTCTTTGGAGATTTACTGTGGCAAATAACCCCCAGGCCCCTATGAAGTATCAAATAAGCCATATGACATAGTTCATCGTATAGTGGAACATCTCAAAGGAAAAACATCGAAACCTTGCTGTTGACTGGTACACATCATACGATCTTGTGCCAAGTCTGTTAGAAGATAAAATAACTACTCTACTGAGGACGAACAAAAGAGAAATTCCGCCTCAATTTCTGCCTAATAAGGACCGTGCAGTAGGCTCAAGTATTTTCAGGTTTCAGTTTGATGATGATGATTATGATAGTTGTTGTTTTAAGGGGCCTAACATCCAGGTTATCGGCCCCTAATGGTCTATGTGATAGCGAAAATGTCAATGAAGTGGAAACCAGAACGAAAAGTAAGTGAGCAGGAAAATACTTACAAAAAGGAACTCAGATTGAAACTATTCACAAAATGGAGAGCGGTAATACGTACATAAGGGAATTTCGAACGAAAATACTCACGAAAGGAAGAGCGAAAAATACGCACTAAATGTAGGTGAAGTTCAAAATACGTACAATATGCAACGTACAGTCGAAATAGTTACAAAATGCAAGTGAAATCAAAATACTTACAAAATGCAAATGAGATTGAAAATATGCACAAAATGTAATTTAGATTCAAAATACCCACAAAATGCAATCGAGAATTAACTACTTGAACAAAGCGGGGTAGGTTGAAAATACAAAATGCAACTGAAATTGCTTACAAAATGTATGGTAGATTCAAACTTCTCATTTGGATGGACAATAATTACAAAATGCAATTTAGATTGAAAATACTTACAAAATGTAATTTAGATTGAAAATACCCACAAAAATGCAATTGAGACTTAACTACTTGCAAAAAAGAGGTGCAGGTTGAAAATACAAAACGCAAGTGAAATTCAAAATACTCACAAAAGGACCCCCCCGGTATTGAAAGACTTACTAAAAAGCAATTTAGAATGTCAATCCTTACAAAATGCAATCGAGGTTGAAAAACACTCACAAAATGCAACGTAGATCGAAAAGACTTACAAAATACAATGGAGATTGAAAACACCCACAAAATGGAGTGGAGATGCAAAAATAACAGTGCGGGAATCTTAAAGGGAAAAGGAAATATAATGAAAAGAAATACAACAGGAAAGTGAAAGAGGAGAGGGTCCGTCCCACAGGTAAGGGACAAAAGGGGGAAACCGGACCCAGATCAGGAATCCCTCGGGATCGCCAACTCCCGAACTCACCAGCCGTGAGCCCCTGAGGGTGTAGCACTTTCAAGGGTGCACCAGAAGTGGTGGGGCTACATACACCCTACCTCCTTGAGGGCCTTGAGCAGAAGGCAGGAGATAACAGGAAAAGAAAAAGAAGGCTGAACCCTCCCAAAAGGAAGGGATCAGGAAAGATGAGATAAGGGCCAAGGGAGGTCGACAGGAAAGAAGACAGAGAGGAGCCCAACAAAAGTAAGTGGAAGCAATGCCGGACTCAGCTGGGGCCCTGTGGTCGCCAACCCACGTCCCACTAGATGTGAGCCCCTGGGGGAGGTTTCAGTTTGAGATAATGATACTGTCACATGTGCCTAAGAAAAACAAAGCCGTTATAATGCTTTCCTCGAAACATGATTCTGCTTCCGTAGACGACTGTACACAGAAACCTCATGCAGTCTTAGATTACAATGCCACGAAGGTGGCGTGGACACTTCAGATCAAATGGAAGGAAAGTACTCCGCTGCCCGTAAATGCAATAGGTAGACACTGTGTGTGTTTTATATGCTGCTGGACATCGCTACGATAAATGGCTATGTCATTCACACTTTCAACAACATTGCACAATCTCAAGTGACAAGAAGGCATTTTCTCGAGAACCTACTCAACTAATGCACCCATGGTTTCTTGAACGTTCTCAAATACTCTCATTGCCAATGGACAACACAGCTGTAAACACGGACCAAGATTTGGAACTTTGAACATAAGAACACTGACGGGAAAGGTGGAGGAGTTAGTGGATATGATGGAAAGAAGGAAGTTGGATTTATTGGGATTGGCAGAAACAAAGTGGAAAGGGGAAGGAGAGAACTGAGAAAAGGCTCTAGTAATAGACTATACTCGAGTGGGAATGAAGAGGGAAAGAGGAATGGAGTGGGAGTAGTAGTACGAGATGCTTTAAAAGAAGAAGTGAAGAGAATCAGTGATAGGATGATGAAAGTGAAAGTAGCACTGAGGGGAGAGACCATGGAAATAGGAAAAGTGTATGCTCCACAGGTAGACTGCGCCTCTGAAGAGAAGGAGGAGTTTGAAGAGGAAATGCAGAAGCAGCTGGGAGGAAGGAATATGATTGTAATGGGGAATGTGAATGCCCATGCAGGAAGAGAAAGACAAGGGTATGAGAGTGTGCTTGGACCAGAGGGCTGGGCAGAAGAAATGAGGAAGGAAAGAGACAGTTGGACTTCTGCCAAAGGAACAGCCTGCTAGTTGGGAACTCCTGGTTCGAGAAAAGAGAGAGCCACACAATCACATGCTACAGTGATGACTTGACCAGCAAGTACGTGGTCGACTACATCCTGTATGAGAGAGAATTAAATAAGAACATCACAGACATCAAGGTTATACCATCAGAGAACCTGGATAGCGACCATCGATTGCTGGTAATGAACATGAGAGGGAGTAAGGAGAAGAAAGGGACTGAGAACCAGGAAAGACGTATAAGGATATGGAAACTGAAAGAAGGGGATAGAAGGGTCAAGTACCTCAAAATGGTAAAGGAAGGAATTCCAACAGATGAAGAAAGAGGGGTGGAAGAGGAATGGGCTAGATTTAAGAAGACACTGGTAGGTGCAGCAGAAGCAGTATGTGGGAGGACAAGTAGTAAGAAGAGGTCGAAGGAAACACCATGGTGGAATGAGAAGACAAAAGACGTAGTAAGGGAAAAGAATAGAGCCTTTAGGAGGTGGTATCAAAATAGGATGGTAGAAACAAGGGAAGAGTACCAGGCAAGAAAGAAGGAGGCAAAGGGAGTAGTGGCTGAGGAGAGATGAAAGTGGATCGAAGAGTGGACAAAGATGATGGAGGATAGTGAAGGTAAAAAAAAGCGTCCTGTATGGGATGGTTAAAAATAAGAGGCAGAAGGATGTGACGGATTATGTTAGAATGGTGAATAACAGGGGACAAGAGATAGAAAATAGGGAAGAACTGAAGAAAATGTGGAAAGAATATTTTGAAGAACTTCTGAACCCAAATGGAAAAGATGGTGAGGAGGAAGAAATCGGGGAAGAGGAAGATGAACTGCAAACAGAAAAGGACTTAACATGGAAAGAAGTGGAAGATGCAGTGAACAAGATGAAAGGAGGGAAGGCACCGGGTGTGGATGAGTTGAGTGTGGAGATGGTGAGAGCAGCAGGAGAGGTGGGGATACGATGGTTGTACCGAGTGATGAAGGCAGCATGGAAGGAAAGGAAGACCCCAGAGGACTGGAAAAAGGTAATAATTGTCCCGATCTTTAAGAAAGGTAGTAGAACTGAATGTAGAAATTATCGGGGAATAACACTGGATAGTCATTGTGCAAAGATGTTTGAGAAAGTTTTGGAAAAAAGAATTAGGACAAGGATAGAAGGAGGGATGAGGGAAGAACAACATGGCTTTAGAGCAGGAAGGTCCACAGTGGATTTGATTTTTGCTGTAAGGCAGTTACAAGAACAATACTAGGAGTATGGAACAGATCTACTGATGGCCTTCCTGGACATTGAGAAAGCATATGACAGTGTATGCAGAAACAAAGTATGGAAGTCCCTGGAGGTCAGAGGAGTAGAAAAATGGACTATACGGAGGATAAAGGAGATGTACAAGGTAAGCGTGACCTGTGTGAAAGTGGGAGGAGAGAGATCGGACTGGTTGGAACAGAGAAACGGCCTGAAACAAGGAAGTGCACTGTCACCATTACTTTTCATTGTGGTGATGGATGTAATAATAGGCTATCACTCGTTCTCGAGTAAGATTGTCTTCTAAAGGTGAGTTCTTAGATGACTATATAGTCCAATCCTGGAAACACCAACTCGCCCACAGTAGCGACACACATTGTTCGGAGCAACCAATGGCTCTTGTGGGTTGATCCTCCTATAAACCTCACGTTCTTTCCTCGCATTGTACTTCTCAGTCTCACGGCTTCGTCGATGTTGTTCGAAACATAGTGGACCTTGGTGGACGAAGCGACGCCATACCTGACGATTTGATGCTGTCGTCTCCCATTTATCCGTGTTGATTTGACATTTGTTTAAATTGTATTTTAGGACGTCTTTGAAGCGTTTCCGTTGCCCTTCTTGCTTTCTCTGTCCAATCCGCAACTGGCAGTACATGATTTGTTTTGGACGACGTCGTTCAGGCATGCCAACAACATGTCCTGCCCATCGAAGCTGATGCTTTAATATCATAGCCTCAATGCTGGTAGTATTCGCTTCCTCCAGGACACTGATGTTGGTGCGTCGGTCCTGCCACTTAACTCCAAGAATTCTCCTGATGCAACGCTGATGGTACTTTTCCAAACACTTTAAGTGCCTTCTGTAGGTAGTCCAGGTTTCGCAACCATAGAGCAGAGAAGGTATTACAACAGCTTGGTACACATGCATGGAGTACTGATGTCATGGTTGTCAAACACCCTTTTTCGTAGACGCCCAAACGCTGCACTGGCACATTTAAGGCGATATTGGATTTCAGCATCAATGTTAGCATTTGCTGAGAGATGACTGCCCAGGTAAGGGAAGTGTTCAATGTATTTTAAGTTGTCCCCGTTGATCATAATGGGAAAACCAGCAGCATTACAGTTGGATGTAGCAGGTTGATGGATAATTTGCGTTTTACTGGTGTTTATTTCCAGACCTATGCACTTATACGCGTCATTAAAAGCATTCAGAGCAGCCTCAAGATCGTCTAGCGAGTTTGCCAATATAACATTGTCGTCAGCATATTGGAGTTCGAGAACGGAACCTGTCGATACCTTTGTCTTTGCTAGCAGTCTGCTAAGATTGAATAATTCTCCGTCAGTCCTGTATTCAATATCTACACCATGCGGAACTTTTTCTTTGATCAGGTGAAGCATAGCGCCAACAAAAATTGAGAATAATGTTGGGGCGATCACACATCCTTGCTTGACACCTGTTGTGATCTTAAAGGGTTCTCCAGGCCCATTGCTGTTAAGAACTGAGCCCTTCATATTATCATGGAGTATTCTAATGATCTGAATGAATTTCGGAGGGCATCCAATTCGAGCTAGGATTTTCCAAAGAGCTTCTCTATTGACTGAATCGAAAGCCTTGACGATATCAATGAAGACCATATAAAGAGGGTGATCTTGTTCCCTACATTTTTCTTGCATCTGTCTAGCACAGAAGATCACATCAGTTGTTCCTCGATTGGGTCTAAATCCACATTGGGTTTCAGGTAGTGATTCTTCAGCCAAAGGTTTAAGACGATTGGACAGGATTCTGGCAAGAATTTTTCCAGCTACAGAAAGCAGGGATATTCCACGATAGTTGCCACATTGGGCTCTGTCACCCTTTTTAAAGATTACTACTATCAAGGCATCCCTGAGATCATCTGGGATCGTTTCTGTTTTCCATATCTTGTCAACGAGCTTGTGAGTGTGGTGAACTAGTACAGTGCCCCCATCTTTAAATAATTCAGCTGGAATCCCATCTATGCCTGCTGCCTTATTATTCTTGAGTTGATTAATAGCAATTTCAACTTCTAGTAGGGAGGGACCTTCATCAAGCTGAGTTTGTACTGGTCTCTGAGGAATTTTGCTTAAAATGTTATCATTGACGTGGGTATCCCTGTTCAGTAGTTCGTCAAAATGTTCCTTCCAGCGGGAGTTGATTGAACAAGTGTCTCGGAGAAGTTCAGTTTCATCTTTTGATTTTAGGGGATTTACGGTGTGACGGGATGGTCCAGAGACTACTTTTGTTGCACTGAAGAAAGCATGTTTATTGTTGGTCTCAGCTAGATACTCCATTTCATGTGATTTAGATACCCACCAAAGGTTTTTCATGGCTCGAGTTCTCTTTTGGACTTCAGCCTTGGCATCTTGATAAAGTTGTTTTTTGGATGCAGATTTAGGGTTATTTTTCCATGCATTGAGCGCTTTCCTCTTCTCATCTATAAGAAATTGAATTTCTTGGTCATTCTCATCAAACCAGTCTTGATGCTTTTTCTTAGCAAAACCAGCTGACTCTTCGCAGGCTGAGAGTACTGCTGACTTGAACATTTGCCAGTGTTCTTCTATATTTTCTGGATAATCATCAGGCAGCCTTTCACCAAGTAGTTTATGTAACTTTGATTTAACATTATCATCTTTAAGAAGTTCGGTATTGACCTTACGTCTTACGAGCTTTCCCTGCTTTCTACATTTCTGGGGAATTCGCAGAGCCATAACAGATCGGATCAGTCTGTGATCAGTCCAACAGTCATCAGCACTTGTCAGAGCTCTTGTGATGAGTACATCACGCTGATCTCGGGCACGCACTATCACATAATCAATTAGGTGCCAATGTTTTGATCTTGGATGTTGCCATGATGTCTTAAATTTGTCCTTCTGTCGGAGGAGTGTATTTGTAATGACAAGGTTATATTCAGAACATTTAGTTAGGAGAAGAGTCCCATTATGATTGCTGTGCAGCAGTTCTGTTAGATTTAACGTGTTGTATTTTACGTATTTCACGTACAACAATGGATAGTTTTGTGAAAAGAAAGCGTGGTCAAGTGCTCAGAAGAAGGGAAAAACAGGTCGTAATTAATGTGTTCAGTTATTATAAGAATCTTAAACCTAACGGAAGTATGAATAATTTAGTCAATGAAACTGCTCTGGCCACAGAAATATCAAAGACTACCGTTTTTAAAATACGTAGTGAGAGTGGACAGGGTCCAGTACTGTCGCCACGCAAAAAGAGGCTAAGTAATACACTTCGCAAGAATAGCAGGAATGTTAAATATAATGACTTTGTGAGGAGCAGCATCCGTCGCAAAATCCACAAATTTTACTTTCGAAACCAACCACCAACTTTACATTCAATCCTGGCTGCAGTAAACTCAGATTCCGACCTTCCAGATTTTAAAAAATCTACTTTCCATTCGCTGCTTAAGGACATGGGATTTGAGTACGCGAGAAGAGGAAATAAAGTCATTATGGTGGAGAGGAGTGATTTAGTGATATGGCGTCATGATTATCTTGTGGCAATAAAAAAGTACAGAGATGAAGGGCGGAATGTTGTGTATAGTGATGAATCATGGGTCAATACTGGGACTACAATTGAGAAGATATGGCATGACAAGACAATAACAACACCAAAGCAAGCGTTTCTGCCGGGACTTTCGACAGGCCTAAAGGCTCCTACTGCACGAGGTCTGCGGTTTGCAATAGTCCACACAGGAAATGAAAATGGATTTGTACCCAACACACAGTTAGTATTTTTGTGCAAAAAGAACACCGCAGACGCGCATGATGAAATGGATGGTGAAACGTACTGTAACGGAACTTTTGGCTGTGTATGTAATGTAACGTATTCTTGATTACGGTACAAATTATTATTATTATTATTATTTTTAATATCATTGTGTAATTATTATTATTATTATTGAAATATCAAAGTTATATCGTTTTATTCACCCATTAATATCAAGGGAGGGGCCATACCATATTCACGTCATTACCATAATCATATATAATATTGTCAAGTGCTTAGATTAAGAAACAGGGTTTTTATAGAGGTCTAGGGCTGTTTTATTAGTTAAATTGTAAAGACAGGACGGGCATGGTTGGAAGAAGTTACGGACGGTGAAGCAACATATTGCAAGAAAATGTATTTCTGGAACGAAGCCACGCTGACTGGAGACAAGGGCTTGGAGAAAGATTTCGGCGGAATATATATATGGGCAACGAGAGGAATAGCGGGTTCTGAGTGGAATATTTGAAGTACGCGGGCCTGTATTCCCGCTCGGAGAAGTTTTAGCGTCGCTTGAGGACTGAGAAATGCTTTGCTATAATTGGTCTGATGGGTCGCGGGCAAATTTATGCCGCGAAACATCGGGACCATTCAGAGTGTATAAAAGCCCAGCGCGACTTCAGCACTGGCTATTCTATAGATTCTATTCTGTCATTCACATATTCGATCACGCACTCACTCACTGACTTTGTGAGTCGTAGACTCTGCCAGTCCCTCAGTAAGATGGGACTTGGTGAATTCAATTAGCCTGGTTTGTTCAAATTTGATTACCATGGTGATCAAACTCAGAAACAAGCAGCAGCAGCAGCAGCAGCAACAACAACAACAACAACGACGACGAGAAGAAGAAAACATATGTTTTCAAAGGTCAATAAACGTGTGTTGGCGTAAGATCTCAAATTAGACTGCAAGCAGACCAACGAGATGGACTTTGAACCACAAGGCACCAGGTATGTGGACCGAGTTATTATCAACACAGAAGATCAGCGCTAGCGAGAAGACAGTCAATATTGCCCCGCAATTAGGGAATATTAATGCACATATTGTACACAGCTCGAAACCTCAGATCAAATGTTAATAATTTTGTTGTAAATAAACCAGTATTAGTTAAAATGTCTTGTTCATTGGGAGTTGAATATATAGGATAGTTGGAATGCAAAGAGTATCTCATAGAGCAAGTTTATTGCCCTACGCTCCGATGATAGATCTTGGCTCAAGGAAGGGAGCGGCCGTGGCTAAATACAATTTTAATGTGTTATCTCTACGATAACTGGCGCCCAGTAAATCTAAATTAATAAAGTGTATGTCGTCTGTCTAGACAGGCCAATGCTAAATAAGAACGATGAGGTGGTTTTAAGGAGTCTTGAGTGTAATATCTGTAGAAACGTTATAAATGATCGCCCAACTTGTAGAGCGATATCCAACGACAAAGGTAGCCGTTACAGTAAATTTGAAACAATATATATGACCAAAACCTGCCAGATTATTAATTTCTGTATCCAACTTTTACCTGACTTACCATTTGATATGACCCATCAGTGGTCACCGGATCTGAAGTTATATGTAAGAGTGTTGGGCGCCAAGGGTTCTATCTGAGAGCGATAACCCAATAAATCATAAATAACTTTACGTCCTAGCTCAGGTAGAACATTCACCAGACTCCATCGACTCAAGTCGTGGTATGACTTAGTCATTAACCTGAATAACATTTGCTTCTGGGAAAAGAGGATGGCTTATATATATTTCTATCATCTAGAAAGGAGACAGACTGCATTTACTTTAAATAAAAATTTAATGGCATCAAAAACAAACCAATTAACAAAATGCATAAATTAATGACTTAACGTAGAAAGTAAACAAAAGAATTTAAGACAGGCAAAAGTTGCAAGAAAACGGAGGCGTTATGAATTTAATTTAATCTAGATCTGAATTTAATGCTTTAGGTTGATTTATTCAAGAGTGAAGAAAGAGAGCTTGTGCATAAAGTCAATGAGCTTACCAAACGATGAATAGGCTTTATGGAAGAGTCTCTCCCTGAGAGAATGCTGCTGTGGTTGGCGGTAGAAGTACATCTTCACACGTGGAATTTATTTTAAATAACAGGCTACTATTAATTCTGAGGTATTTACGCTACTCAGAATGAATAATGGTGGTGGATTGTAAGTCCCTTAACCACTCTTATGATGTTAGCGCATGACACTGCCAACACCATAATGTATCGGACTGGCATACGTCCTGAATACAACTCCTGCAATAATGTTCTCCTGCGACTGTCTTCAACCAGGTCTCGTTGACTTGTCCTTTCTTCACATAAAGGAGTCTCGTCCCAAGTCGCTCCGCGACCGTCTCCATTGTTCAGGCCACCTCTTTCCACTCATCTACCCTCGTCCTTGGCCGCACCCTTACTCCTTACCATGGGCTCGCCACCCGGCTTTTGTTGTTGAGTAGGTACGCAGGTAAGTTATTTCATCATATCGTGCTGTTCTGGGAGAAGACGTAAGCTCTTGAAATGACCCTTAGTGCTCAAGCGCTAGCTAATTACAAAAACAGCCTCTGACTTCTGTCAACTTAATACCGTAAGAAAACCTAATCTATTAATTGGAATAAATGTTTAAAATTCAAAATTAAATACATGATAATACATTTTATGGACTACACCTACACTTAATGACTTATGGCTAATTAATTGCCGAAATAACACATGATATGAGTAACGAATGTTAAATTTTGACATAACGTCAGTGGCGTAATCGTACCCTTCAAAATAAGGTTACATTCGTCCCGGAAAATCACGCAGACTATTGTTTACTATATTCCGCGTGATCTTCCTAAGACTCGTGTAAATTAACATAGAACCCTAATATAACATAATACACATAATACATTACCCTTATAGACACTTATATATACAATCAACATTTCTTCTCTTGGTTTAACACCAATGTTTTTGCTTAGGCTATTATGTCTCAATCGCATATAGCTTATTGTTTTCTTTTTATTGTCTTGCGGTCATTACCGCTCATTGTTTATTTTACCTATATGTGTAAGGAAAAAAGACATATGTGTTCTCTTATTTGCCCTTTGTCACATTTTCTTATTTCAAATCACACGAGTTCACTTTGTGATCTGCAGTTTGATTTCCCAAACCACCTTGCATTGCTAGTTCGTTGATTTTGGAATTCCCATTTTGAGTGCTTTGTGTAAGGTCAAACGCACACACGATCACTAGTAATTTGGTTGTGCTATATGACTATCACCCAAACTCTCTCTCATAAGTCATTACGTTTATATCACTGGAAATAAAAAAGAACAACTAGAAATACATACAATCCATCATATTTCTGTCCTGTTTGTCCCTTTAAGTATAACTCCCTTTAAGTACCATGCTCCATTCCAGTTCTCCCTTCATCTCGATTCCCTCTCCTCTTTAACAGTTAATCTCACACAGATTAATGATACTGACCACATCTGATACCACATAAATACCTAGGTCATCATCATCATCTTGCACAGTTTCCAGCCACTGGCCGGGTCTGTTTGGAACACAAGCCTCTCCAACGTCTTCTGTCTTCCCACCATCTCTCAGCCTCCACCCTTGTCCAGTCTTCTCCTCTCTTCTTCACGCTTTCTTCCACCCCCTTCAGCCACCTGTCTCTCGGTCTTCCCCTCGGTCTCTTTCCTTCCCACTTCGTCTCATGTACTCTCCTGGGTATCCTCTTCTCCTCCATTCGTTTTACATGTCCATACCATCTAAGTCTAGATTTCTCTATACCATCCTGTAATGGTTCCTCCTTCATTAATTCTCTGGTCCTCTCATTTCTTATTCTGTCCATCTTTGTAGCTCCAATACTGCTTCTCAAGAACCTCATCTCACTGGCCTGTATTTTGCTCCTCTCCCTTCCTTTCATAACCCAGGTCTCCGAGGCATACGTCAGGATAGGGACATAGTACGTCCGATATATGATCTTTTTGCTGTTCTGAGGGACATCCTTGCTCCATAACATGCTTCTCACACTCCTCCGAAATGCTTCTGCCTGCCTCCCCCGCTCATTTATTTCTCTATCGTTTCTTCCATTATCTTGTATCAGGCTTCCCAGATACTTAAAACTCTCCACTTTCTTCAGCTGTTCCCCACCAATTGTTATTCCCGTTGTGGTTCTTTCCTTCTTCCTTGTTGTGATCACCATCTCACTCTTATTTATGCTAAATTTCATCCCATATCCTTGTATTACTCCTTCCCACACGTCCAACTGTTCCTGTACCTCCTCCTCCTTGTTTCCCCAAATCATCAAATCATCTGCAAACACCATTGCTTTCATCTTTCCGTCCCCAATTACTTGTGCCACTCGGGTCATTATGTCATCCATCACCACAATGAAAAGTAACGGTGACAGTGCACTTCCTTGTTTCAGGCCGTTTCTTTGTTCCAACCAGTCAGATCTCTCTCCTCCCACTTTCACACAGCTCACGCTTCCCTTGTACATCTCCTTTATCCTCTTTATAGTCCATTTCTCTACTCCTCTATCCTCCAGGGACTTCCATACTTTGTTTCTGCATACACTGTCATATGCTTTCTCAATGTCCAGGAAGGCCATCAGTAGATCTGTTCCATATTCATAGTGCTGTTCTTGTAACTGCCTTACAGCAAAAATCAAATCCACTGTGGACCTTCCTGCTCTGAAGCCATGTTGTTCTTCCCTCATCCCTCCTTCTATCCTTGTCCTAATTCTCTTTTCCAAAACTTTCTCGAAGATCTTTGCACAATGACTCATCAGTGTTATTCCCCGATAGTTTCTGCAATCTGTTCTACTACCTTTCTTGAAGATCGGGACAATGATTCCTTTTTTCCAGTCCTCTGGGGTCTTCCTTTCCTTCCATGCTGTCCTCATCACTCGGTACAGCCACTGTATCCCCACCTCTCCTGCTGCTCTCACCATCTCCACACTCAACTCATCCACACCCGGTGCCTTCCCTCCTTTCATCTTGTTCACTGCATCTTCCACTTCTTTCCATGTTAAGTCCTTTTCTGTTTGCAGTTCATCTTCCTCTTCCCCGATTTCTTCCTCCTCACCATCTTTTCCATTTGGGTTCAGAAGTTCTTCAAAATACCTAGGTATTTACCATTTTTGATTTACCTGCTCAACAGCTACAATATCTGCAATATTGCCTGTTTCTGGGTCACTTCCCATCTCCATCTGCTTCCTTGCTTTAAGAGGTCCATGAGTGGTTCTACTAACTTAGAATATTTTAACACAATAAGTCGAAAAAAATTACAGATTCCTAAATACGTCTTCAGCTGTTTAACATTCTGTGGCACACTTGCATCGAGGATTTTGTTAATCCGACTTTCTTCTGGAGTTACCCCTGAACGTGACACACTATGACCCAGGAAAGTTACTTGTGACTTACAAAATGTAGATTTTGACAATTTCAGGGTGAACCCTGCTTTATCTAGTCTCTTAACCTTTTGATCAGTGAGTTTTTGCTGACACTTACAGGCCACCAGGAGTGAGTTTTTTTGTGAAAAATTGCAGTTCTCAATTTTAAGTTATTTTGAGTCTAACTTTTCTCTATTAATAAAGTTACAAAATTTACATTGATGGTACATAACCGATACCCTCAATTTAATTGAAACCAGGGGCGTAGAAAATATTTTTCTCAAAAATACTGAAAGGAAATTGAAAAACATAATTACTTTCTATATTTGATCAAGTTTGTATCCCATACAACACGACTTAATTTTATATCAGTTTCACCTAGGCTTTCAAAATGTTTTTAGGGTATGGTACTCTTCAAAACAGGGGTGTACACAGAGGGGTCTATCACACTCAACACACATCCACTTAGTGTCTGTTCTTTTGGTCGGTCTCTTCTTTGTGTGCTGACACACAAAACATCTCCGTTGCGGCTTCTGCTTTGATTGTGTTGGAGGTACTGGTTTAGAGAAATGACGTCCAGAAAGTCTCAAGCAGTCTCCTCCTGAAGGTGGTCGACCTCCTTTTGTTGGCTTCCTCTCCACTGCAAATTCCTCTAGCAGCTGATCTATGAGGCAGAGTCGGAATTCACTAAGCTGTTGATTTTTTCCAGTCTTCATCTTGTAAATATTGTAAGAGTTCAGCACTGAAATGTCAATCAAGTAAAAAAACAACTTGACATACCACTTCAGTGTTTTCCTGACATTTGCAGTGAAACTGATTTGCATATCAGCTTTGTCAATTGGACCCATGTTCACATTATAATCCAGTACACTCAAAGGTTTCATTTTCTTCTGACCTGTGGCGTGGTCTGTTTTGTCGGTTTCTACCATCACGTTCTCGTGTATGGTAGTAAGCATAGTAACATCCCTTTTGTCGTGCCATCTTTGCGCCAGCATATCATGGTGTGCCGTGAAATACATTCCCCCTTTTGAATTTTCTTCGGGAAGTCTGGCATCCCTTTTCTGTTTTTTCTGACTGTGCCACATGCTCCAGTATTTTCCTTGTGTAGGTACTCAAAAAGATCTGGGCTTGTGTACCAGTTGTCGACATACAGGTTGTGGCCTTTACCAATGTAAGGTGCTGTTAGAGTTTTGACAACTGACCCAGACACTCCAAGTTTTTCATCATGTTCAATTTCCGTATCCTTTCCCGTATAAACAATAAAATCATTGATAAACCCAGTTTCACAGTCACAAAGTATAAACACCTTTATGCCAAACCTGTGTCGCTTTGATGGAATGTACTGTTTCCATTTTAGGCGACCTTTCCAAGCAACTAGGCTCTCGTCAATAGAGATCTTTTGGAAGGGATAGAATATAGATCGGAATTTCTCTCTCAAATAGTTTATTATAGGCCTAATTTTATAAAGTCTGTCACCTGGGGGTTGAACATTGTTGTCAGAAAAGTGAAGCAGTCTTAGAATGAGGGAGAAATTGTCGAGAGAGACCACTTTACCGAACATCGGAGTTTCGATCAATTTATTTCTCGACCAATAGTCTTTCATCCTGTTTTTCTTCACATGGCCCATCAACAATACAGTTGCCAGGAAAACATAAAGAGTCTCTACGGTTATGCCTTGCAACTTATGTAATTTCGACTTTTCCTTTACGTCCGTATTTTCCATAACAAATATGTAGTAGTTGTTCATTTCTGACACTATCAAGTTCATAATATTACGGTCAACAACTTCTTTGAAAATCGACACTTCAATTCTTGAATCATTGTCATTATCATTCACATGAAGATTATCACTAACGCCTGAATTTGATGCATCAAAATTAGCAGAAAGCGTAGGAAGAAACCTACCTATAGAAGTCCACTTTCTTCCTTCAGTGTGAACAGCTGACAGCTTAGCCTTCTTTGCGACAGCAGGCTGCACTTCGTCCTCAATTTCTATGTCATCGTCTTCCGAGGAATGACCAATTTCACTCACATCGGACACAATACAATCACTATCACCATCATAAATATCAACTTCATCGTCAGACTCCTCATTAGTCAAAATATTACTTATATCTTGCGGAGCAAGCGCGCCTCCTCGACTAGATCACGCCATTTAGCACGTGTATATGTTGACAATCAGAGAGTAATGGAGTTTGTTTCCACGGAAACCCGAGATGAGGGAAAAGAAACATAATGTGTATTGTCAAGGAATAGTTGTGCAGTGCACTCACAGGAAACAACAATAGAAAACAGTTCTCGTGTGTTGTACTTCGTAGCACAATCGCGTAAGAAGTTAGGTTACGTGACTGCAGATGCCGGGACAGAACTTCATCACAGAACATACGAGATGTGATAAAACACGGAATAACGTTCGCTGAACCTGTCAAACATCCTCCAACATTGTTCTAAAGACCCGCCAGTACAATGTCAGGCAACAATTTCACACATTCCCCATGAAACGTGATTAGACGGCGGTACTGTTTAGGCGCGAACTTCGAGAACGTCAATAGACGGCAGTACTCCCGTGGGCCACGCACAACAGTGCCGTAAATAGACGGCAGTACTGCTCATTGGGTTAAAAACCGTGTCCGAGTGAACCAAATGCTCTTGAAAAGTACGCGAACTAATTACAAGATCATCAATATATATAGTTACATAATCACCCGTGTTATCACCTAAAGCTATGTTCAGTGCTTTTATCAGCGCTGCTGAACTGCTCTTTAACCCATAGGGTACCCTGCAAAATTGGTACAGATTGTACTGATGACCAAATGCGGTAAAGGCTCTATCTTCAACTTTAAGAGGAACTAGCCAGAAACTAGAACTTAAATCAACACACGTAAAAAATTGTTTTCCCTCAAAAGTTTGCATTAGCTCCTCTATAGACGAAGATTTTAATTGGTCTGATGAAATGTGTGCATTAACTAAACGCGCGTCTAAACATATCCTGACTTTTCCATCTGACTTTGGTACTGTAATAAGTGAATTTACATAGGGACTGTTAGAATACTCAATAATACCGTCCTGAAGCATCTGATTGATCTGACTTTCTACGGCTTTCTGATAGACAAAAGGCACAGGATAGCGGTGACCAGTAAATACCAAATTGTCAACAACGTTCAATGAGTGGACATAACAATTGGCTCTACCGATTCGATCTTCAAATATCCTACTATTATTTGACAAAACATCGTAGAGAAGCATACACTTATCTTCCTCTATATCTCCAAGGAACGCAGCTTCACGTAACGAGTCATCTAGACTCTCGTTCGTAACCACACTGCCTACAAAAGTTACTGACTCTTGCTCTATAGCTTGAGACATCTCATTTAACGTACACATCACTCCTACTACACTACTCCTATATTGTTCAATGAACGGTATCACCACTTCAGCACCACCAAATTTAAATGTAATACAGCACTCTTCATAACATATGTTTCCTGACACCCTAGTCAGCCAATCAGAACCCATAATTACGTCGTACACTAAATTTGGAATTACAAGGCACACTTGCTTCTCTACGTGACTGTTTATATTTATCTCTATTAACACCTGTTTTGATATAATTTTAGACTTCCTACCCACGGCTGTGATTACAAAAGTACTCTTAACCCTAGAACTGCGGACCGTCTTCCAGGAAGACGGTGTGTTGTTTAATCAAGTGCGACCGTCTCTCTGAAAGACGGTCTTGGAATTCAAATATAGTACTACTGTTAGCCTTCAGATGGCACTAATTTCAAATCATGCTGGTTCCCGATGCTTTTATCTTTCGTAGTGTAAGTCTTTGGCAAACAAATGACAGTATGCAAGCTATTATTTGGCTGCAGAAGTGGAAGTATTTCCATGTTGATATTGAAGTTGCATTGAGCAAAATGGCCACCAACTATGTAGACGATTCAGAAATTGAGCACTTGGTTTTTGACGATTCGTGTGATAGTATGGACGATGACAGTGATTATTGTGTGGATTCGTATGAAAATGAAGATGGTGAAAGTAGTGGCAGTGATACCGGCGAACAGGATGTCACGCAAGTTATGGAAATCCCCATCAATGCAAGCGATGTTTATCATGTTCCGACAGACCCTGTACATATGCCTAATGTTAGCCGTGAAGGGGTAAGTGTGAACTAGACTGATATTCAACCCGAAGAAAGTGACTTTCCAGGTAAAAATGTACCGTTTATCGTTCATCATCCTGGTCCTGTGAACTTGCCTCCCCGTAATCGCGTGCTGATTATGTACTTCAAAATAGAGAAATGTCATATTTTTGTAAAAATAATTTTCTTTTTAGTAAATAACAGTAATTATTTGAAACTGGTTCTTGAATTTGTAACAAAAAACTATGAACTTTTCATTTATGATATCTCTGACGAACATTTAACTCGTCAATATGGTTTTCTAGAGCAGAAAAGTAAATATTTTTTTATTTTTTTATTTTTTATAAAATACTTTTTATGATTAATTCAAACTGACGAGTCTGAATGATTCACCTATATCAATATAATATAGAACAGTCTTTCAGCTTTCTATTGCTGTATGATAAGTCATATTTATGAACACAGTATGCTTACAGATACCAAATTCCTTTAGTGTGTACTTTATGGGAATTTACTGCAGCATTTGACAGATAAACCTGCAGCAGTTCTAGGGTTAATTGGCAATTCTTCAAAGTTTACCCCAGTTCCCTTTAATTTATCATAATAAGCATTGCTTATGCAACTCCTTACACAGCCACTGTCTATTAACACATTGGTACACGTCCCGGACACGTGTAACTTAATGATCGGACTTATATTACCCGCCACTGGTAATATTGCTTCGTCACATAGTTCTCTTAACAATTCATTCCTTACGTTTAGGTCATAGTGTTCCTGTATCAGGGTTAAAACAGGGCACGTTGCAGACTGAGATCCTGACCTTATGATGCAGTCTGGCTCGCGTTTAAATTACTATTATTGTCTCTACCTTCACTAGTGGTCGCAACACTGGTCTGGCTATTACTATTCACATTCTGTTGGTTACTATTTTCATTATTACCTACGGGATTACCTCTCCCATATCCTCGGTTCTGATTAACATTAGGGTTATTACCGTAGTTACCCTGTCCGTGTCCGTTGCGTCCATCATTACCCCTACCTTGATTTCCTCGCGAATCATAATTCCTGGCTTGGGAGTAGTTATTCCTGTTTTGATTGGGCGTCACAAAATTATTACCCCGGTTTTGGTAATTGTTTCCACTCTGACCCCTATTTTGATAATTGCCTCCTTCGCCACTGTTTCCCTGCATTCCTTGATTTCTTGCATCCTGAGCCTGATTGTTATAATTACCCTGGTTTCTAGTGACTGTTTCCTCACTTGAACCTTTCCCTAGCGCATCAAAGGTACCTAGTAAGTTCTCTACTTGCGTGACAGTTTTTACATTTTGTATGCATGCCGCCTCTTTGATCCGGTAAGGGAAATGCCTTAACAGGAGCCTTACCACATCTTTTTCCTCTCTCAGTCCATCCAAGTATTTACAAACCAACACTTGCCCCAGGAAATACTCCGTCATATTGAGATTACCCCTAGCGTTGTATTTTCAGCACACGATTCCCTCACGATACCGTGATTGTATGCTCTCACTCCAAAACTTATCACAAAATTTATGTCTGAAGTCTGAGATATCTTCAAAACCATCCCTATAAACTGCAAACCAGTTTTTGGTTTCCCCTACGAAGGCCTGTTCTAATATTTCAACAACATTACACCATTCGATGTTTCCGTCCTCCAATCTTTCTTTAAACCTCACTTCAATAGTATTTAGAAACTCCATGGGGCATCCTTGCCGATTGCTAAATTTCCCTAACTCTATTTCTTTATGCGTACTATTCATATATGTCCTTCGACTCTGACCTGCTTCTTGTCTTATTCTAGACTTTAATTTATTTTCAAGCTCGGCAATTTTCTCCTCTGCTTGTTTCTCTATACTACTAACTTTTGCATATATGCTCCCATCTGTTGCTTCAACTTTATCATTCAGCCTATCCTGTGTTTCTTGAATTTTACTTATACTTTCCTTACTCTGTTTCTTCAAATTTTCAACTTCTTTACTAATTTCTGCTTGAACCTTATCGATTTTGCCGCCCAGCTGTTCTTTAATTTCCGTTGTTACTCCCTGAATCTTTTTAATTTCTCCCCCCAACTGTTCTTTAACCTCCATAGCTGTACTCTGAACTTTTTCAATTTCTCCTCCCAATTGTTTCTTAATTTGCTTCGTCTCTAACTGTATTAACTCTTTAGATTCCTCTGCTTGCTTACTTATTTTACTCTCAAGTTCATCTTGCACCCTCCTCAATCTACTCTCCATGTCAGCTAGGATTTCTTTCGTCTTCTCTTCCATCACACCCCTGATTTCACCCTTAATTTGCTCAAATCTCTTATCCATCTCCTTACTGTTTTGATCCAATTTACTGTTAAGTTCTTTATTACTTTCTTTAATTTCCCTAATGTTTTCCTCCAATTTATCGTTTAGTTTACTACTAATTTCTTTACTGTTTTGATCAAATATCGTATTTAATACCTGTATTAAGACTCGCAAACATGCTCTTCATATCTCCCGGACTTTCTTTCTCACTAGCATTACTGGGATTTACCTCCGACATCATCGCTGTGCTGCTTTTACCTTCCTCTACTAACTTACTACGCGCTTCATCCTCTTTCTCCTTCGTCATCTTACTCCCTAGCTGTTTTTGATTACGTAGTAACATATCGTCTTCTGAATCACTCATTCTGGCTCACGTTGATATATAAAATCCCCCAAAATGCAGGTACAGAAATATGTCACTTTTCCCTCCACAAATGTTATCAGGTTTTCGCCCCACGTTGGGCGCCAATGTAACGGAACTTTTGGCTGTGTATGTAAATTTGGAACAATATATATGACCAAAACCTGCCAGATTATTAATTTCTGTATCCAACTTTTACCTGACTTACCATTTGATATGACCCATCAGTGGTCACCGGATCTGAAGTTATATGTAAGAGTGTTGGGCGCCAAGGGTTCGATCTGAGAGCGATAACCCAATAAATCATAAATAACTTTACGTCCTAACTCAGGTAGAACATTCACCAGACTCCATCGACTCAAGTCGTGGTATGACTTAGTCATTAACCTGAATAACATTTGCTTCTGGGAAAAGAGGATTGCTTATATATATATTTCTATCATATAGAAAGGAGACAGACTGCATTTACTTTAAATAAAAATTTAATGGCATCAAAAACAAACAAATTAGCAAAATGCATAAATTAATGACTTAACGTAGAAAGTAAACAAAAGAATTTAAGACAGGCAAATGTTGCAAGAAAACGGAGGCGTTATGAATTTAATTTAATCTAGATCTGAATTTAATGCTTTAGGTTGATTTATTCAAGAGTGAAGAAAGAGAGCTTGTGCATAAAGTCAATGAGCTTACCAAACGATGAATAGGCTTTATGGAAGAGTCTCTCCCTGAGAGAATGCTGCTGTGGTTGGCGGTAGAAGTACATCTTCACACGTGGAATTTATTTTAAATAACAGGCTACTATTAATTCTGAGGTATTTACGCTACTCAGAATGAATAATGGTGGTGGATTGTAAGTCCCTTAACCACTCTTATGATGTTAGCGCATGACACTGCCAACACCATAATGTATCGGACTGGCATACGTCCTGAATACAACTCCTGCAATAATGTTCTCCTGCGACTGTCTTCAACCAGGTCTCGTTGACTTGTCCTTTCTTCACATAAAGGAGTCTCGTCCCAAGTCGCTCCGCGACCGTCTCCATTGTTCAGGCCACCTCTTTCCACTCATCTACCCTCGTCCTTGGCCGCACCCTTACTCCTTACCATGGGCTCGCCACCCGGCTTTTGTTGTTGAGTAGGTACGCAGGTAAGTTATTTCATCATATCGTGCTGTTCTGGGAGAAGACGTAAGCTCTTGAAATGACCCTTAGTGCTCAAGCGCTAGCTAATTACAAAAACAGCCTCTGACTTCTGTCAACTTAATACCGTAAGAAAACCTAATCTATTAATTGAAATAAATGTTTAAAATTCAAAATTAAATGCATGATAATACATTTTATGGACTACACCTCCACTTAATGACTTATGGCTAATTAATTGCCGAAATAACACATGATATGAGTAACGAATGTTAAATTTTGACATAACGTCAGTGGCGTAATCGTACCCTTCAAAATAAGGTTACAGTACGAACATTATTTCAAACACCAAGTGCTACCTAACCTGCCGGCCAAATCTGTGATTGTTATTGACAATGCGTCATATCACAGTCGTAAAGTTGAGGCTATTCCGACTTCGGCATGGAAAAAAAGAAAAATGCAGGAATGGCTTTCATCGCATGGGGAGCAGTATGAAGAGCATATGTTGAAGAAACATTTCATGGAAATTATTAAAAGTGTGAAATATAAATACGATAAGTACAAAATTGATGAAATAGCTAAATAAATGGGTCATTTAGTTCTACGCCTTCCACCTTATCATTGCAAACTAAATCCAATAAAATTAGTGTGGAGTCAGGTCAAACATCATGTTAAAATGAACAATTTGCACTTCAAAGCAAAAAATATGGAGCAGTTGATTCAGGAAGGATTTAATAATGTGACAACCGAAAAGTGGAAAGACTGTGTCGAGCATGTAAAAAAAATCGAGTCTGAAATGTGGAAAGCCGATGAAATTCAGGATGACATTGAACCTCTACTCATAAATCTGGGTGACAGCTCTTCATCAGATACTGAATCAACTGACTGTGATGACGAACGGGATGCCTTTCTGCTGTCATCATGAAAGGTAATAATAATAATAATAATAATAATAATAATAATAATAATAACGTACTTCAACTTTAACTGCAGTCAAAACTTCACACATTTCCTTGTGCTTGTACTTTACTTATTTTATTTTGATTGTTTTCTTTATGTTACATTCAGCATACGTTATAGTTAATTTAATTTCGTCGTATGTGTTATGTTAGCCTACTATTAGTATTAGTATACAGCTTGCCACGGTGGGTGAGTGGTTATAGTGTCGGACTACCAACCCCAAGATTGCAGGTTCGCCCCTGGTCGTGGTAAGTGATTTTTGAAGGCGACAAAAATCACGACACTCATGTCATATGTTGTTGGCATGTTAAAGAACCCATTTGAATTCAGTAGGCCGTGTTCAATGGCAAAATTAATCTCGGGATTTTCCGCCAACACAAAGTTCCTCCATTCTGTACTTGAAAGCTCTGTATTTTCAAGGAGTTTAGATATCTAACCTCCTTGACTTTCATAGCGTTTAAAGGAACGACGAAATTCGACATGCAAGCTACCCTCTGGGTGTCAATTAACAAAGCTTGCACCAAGCACCCGAGGCCATACGATATTATTATTATTATTATTATTAGTATACAGTACTTAACTCAAGTCTTCGTCACTGCACAATCGCTGAATGCGCGGAAAGTGTACGCGAAGCGCTTTGTACTGCCTCCTCTCATGGATTGGCAACCCTGTCGTAACGCGCCATAAGACCAATGCTTCATTCTAAACGTTGGATGCCCTATAGCTTCTTTTTTTAAGATACTGTTTATGTTCAGAGAACCATATTAACTGATACATTTTTCAGAAGAGGAATTTTTACAATAGTTTTCATATATATTTTTCAGAAGATTAACCATATAATTGCCTAAATTTTCATAGATAATTTTAAGGATTTATAAATGTTTTTCAAAATTATTCTTTTAAGACGTATTGTAAGGATATCCATTTTTAATTTAAGTTTTTCCTTAGAATAAGTTTTTTTCTATCAATTGTGCTGAAGAAGAAACCATTGTTGTTTCGAAACATGTACACTTCAAATGATCTATAAATTGTAGACATTTAAGTGTGTTATTATTAGTATTGATTTGGTGTATAATTAACTTAAGTGTCTTCTTAGTTATTCTGTCAATACGGATCAAAACAATTTGCTATTATGGCAAATATTTTTGCTTATTATCATTGAAGATAGGCGAAGTATCAATGTCCATTTTAAATAAGAGTTCAATTGTTCACGCTCATTCATTTTAAGTACATTTATATTAACTAGTAATGAACATTTTTTATTTCATTTATAGGATAACGTTACAATAAGACCTGTAAAAGAAGCCTGTATATTACTAAAAACGAAACTGGTCGACAAAGTCAACCGCGCGCCCGGTAGTTTGACTTGAATTGGCACGCTCGGTGTAGGGTTAAGTTTCAGTAATGTACTTAAGGCTCGGTCAAACAGAAAGCGGGCTGCCTGTGCGACCCAGGCCGCCCGACCGCTGCGAACTCTGTTTCGTGTAACATTGCATCATCCGGGTTGAACAGTAGGCGGTCTACCACGGTCTACCAATCTAGTTTGTGCCGGGCAACTGAGCAGTTGTGATTTTCCACAAAGTCCGCGCGGGCTGGAAGCATGACCGACGAAACGGAGAAGTTAATTGACCTTGTACGCAAGTGCGTTCTAGTCATTCGAAAATATACGAAAAAACGGTCTGGAAATGACCTCAAATTGCAGCATAGTTTGTAATACTCGCCCAACTCCTATCTTCTTTCATTAGTAACATGCACCCATTTTCATTTTCGTCTCGTTCGACTCAAAGCAAACAGAAAAAGCAATTCTTGTTCGTCCGAGGAACTGCTGGCCATGTTTGATTAACACCACGAACAGAAAACCCTGTGATATGCACTTGATCGCGATTGCTTACACACAGGTTCGCCTTGACTTGTCCGTATTCAGTTTGACCACCCCCTTCTGTAACAGGCTTGGGGTTTTTCGATTCACGTGGGCAGCCCGCGTCCTGTAAGACCGAACCTTTAGTTTCCTTTTGTGCATAACAGAACAATTATTTCTATTTACACATTTGTTGGTTTCCCTTACCCGTTGGCACCCAATTTGGTACCACCATTGTCACATCCAGTGACCTTTAATTGCATATAGCACTTTTCTATACTTTCTGCTTTACTGGCAGATATAATATGGTTGCCATGAAGCCATGAAATGACAGTTGCATCAAAACTTTTGAAGATGGTAGGTATTTCCCATAGGAGTTGACTGAATAGAGGGCATATTGCACTTCACAGTACACATTGGAGGGGTGCCAACACCCAAGAGACCTGAGGTCACATGACTTGAGGAGGCAGAGCACACTGCCACCAAGGTTTAAGATGGACATAGCACCCCGTTTTCTTAAATAATTGCATGCAATTGGGGAGTAAGACAATATGTACTAATTATAAAAACTGAAACTCATACCCTTACTGAGCAGGCAGACATGTTTCTTCCTATAAAGAATTACAATACCAAACTGTGTATAAATACCAACTAGTAAATTTTCTTCTCACATACAGATAGTGAGGAGGAAGCAGGAGATTTCAAGGTGTGCCTGTTAGGTGTTAAACGGGGTAAGGTAAAGTTAGAAGCCTAGATAATAAAATAGACACCGCCACGAAAGCCTATGATCTAAATGAGGTACAATTATATGCAACAAACAAATATATCGGAAATTTTCAAGATTTTCTCTAAATACAAGCCAGTAGAAGAGTTATGTTACATCATGTGCCTGGCCTTGCAGAACCTTGTATGTGCAGTAGATCTGGCAATAGCATGCTCCATTATAAGTGTACTGACTTTTAAGGTAAATATGCACTACCTAGTCTTACCATAAATACTGTCACAACTTTTGAGGGTGGCTGTACTTTGCCCCTTGTAAGGGCCTCCATATTCCTGTGTTGTAGCACCAGCTATGAGTCATTCCGAGTGCAGCTGCAGTAGTGGAAAGTTCTGTATGTTCGTTTTTAAGATGGAATGGGGCGATCACGAAAATCGTGTAGCTGTGGTCGCGTTGCACAAGGTAGGCAAATCTCCACGAGAGATTTTCAAAATTCTTCAGAAACTCAAAATAGGCAAAAGGTTTGTGTACCACACTATCCAGCGCTTACTCGAGACTGGAACTGTGAAAGATCGAGACAGAGTAGGAAGACCACGCACTGTGCGGACTCCCGAATAGGTGAAAGCAGTGGCGGCTCATGTGCAAAGAAATCCGATGCGGAAACAATCTGTGATGGCTTATGAGCTGAAAATTTCCAAAATGTCTGTCTCGCACATTGAGCAGGGACCTGGGACTTCGTGCTTACAAACGACGGAAACGACACCTCCTCACAATTAAATTGAAAATATTTAATATTTCCGTTCGGATTAACCGGATTTCGGATTACGGCGGTTTGAATTAATGGGACTCCACTGTATGTGTACACTTTCATTGTCTGAAGAACTTTCGTAATTTTCATAATATTTACTTTTGCATAAATTCTTATTTAGGTTTCATCAAAATGCCTAAACGGCACGTTTAAAGATGGGAGAAACGCCACGGAAGAAGACCAGGCCTTATGCTTTGCAGCATTCACTCCAGTTGGCTACATTCAATACAGTCAAACTTTTATATCTCAGAACTAGAATGTGAGTGCAAGCACTTTTATATACTATAATTAAATTCTTGTAATGTCCACTGAATATCCATAAAAACTCAATTCTCCTTCAAACCATAATGGAAAAATACATACAATACATATTGGCAAGTGTGTTACACGATATACAAATGTACGGCAAATGATTGGACACCCAGTTTAGGGTGTTTAAAAACCAGGATCGACAAAATATACCTCAGCTCGAGTTATTACTATATGGAGAAAAAAAAACCACAAATACCCAAGTGGAAACTTTACTGACATACTCACCATTCTCAGAAATGGATTTTCTTCTAATCTTGCCAAGAAGTCAGGGAAGAAACCACCAACTTCCTCATGTACGGTACCCACCAAACTGATCTGGTGAAGTGGCCCATATCGGACAGTGCCATTTAAGTAATGCCTGCATACCTAGAAAGGAAAGAATGATATTTATTATTGTCATTGTTGATTTATTTAATTAGAGGCTTTGCGACATTGTGGTCATGTAGTCCTGTGTATTTGGGTGTGTGTTGAATCTGTCTAATAACCTGTGTCATTGCGATAGCTGTACAAAAATGTCAAGATTTGAAGCCATTCTTTCAGTGCTGCCTATACAAACTGTCATTTGTAGCTCTTCAGTCAGTCAACACGAATGGCATATTCATTGTTTGTGTAACCATTCTGTATGTTCTGCTGGAATATTTCAGTAACTTCTTGTAAGAGCGCACGTTTATCTGTCAAACGTCTCCGATCCCTAGAAATAATACTGTCAAATCGAATGTATCATAAGAGAAAAAGAAATCTTTCCCTAGACTTCAGCGCAATGAAAATGTCAACGCCACTGCTGTCGGTGGCCCTAAGATTCATGTCGAGCGACTGTTGTACAGTGTGTACAAATATGTGTATTTGTAACTTGGACTAGGATTTGATTAGGAGATGACAGTGGCTTTAAATTAGAAGCCATCCTGGCATTTGCCTGGATTATACGTGGAAGACCATGGAGAACTACTTCCAGGATGACCAAGGTCGGAATTGAACCCACGTGTTCTCAGTTCTGTCTCACGAGGCTGAATGTACCCTCATTCCAACCCTCAGACCAGAATTAAATTTCTAGGCAGAGCCAGGAATCGAGACTGAACATCCACGGTGACAGCGAAGAATGCTAGCCACTGTGCCATGAGGTAGACAGATGATATTTAAATGTATTATCTACCTGAATATATGTAAATAAATTTAGTTAATGAATTTAAAAAATTAATATGTACCTGGCTAAGAATAGAAGAGGTCGGGCAATATGGGGAGAAGAGTTATGCTGTAGGGCAGCGGTTCCTAACACAAGGGCCGCAGCCCACAAGTAGGCAGCGTGGTACTGGGCCGCAGACGTTAAATTAATATTATCGGGAGCATCACTCGTCAGTTGTCAAGGGATGAAGTTCTCAGCACAAAGTGGTCATCACAACGAGGAGGAAGAACAGACTGGATATGGGCATAACACTTGGAGGACAGCAGTTGCAGAAAGTAGAATGCTTCAAGTACTTGGGAAGCATAATTGAAGAAAAGGGAGGCAATAGGATGGAAATAAATGAAAGGGGAAGGTGTGCAGATGGATTTTTCAACAGTGTTAGGGGGATGATATGGAATAAAGATGTATCACAAAACTGTAAAGGAATCATCTACAAGACCTACTTTGTGCCAATTTTGACATATGGTTCAGAAACATGGGTGATGAAGCAAAGGGACAAGAATAAAATACGAGCAGTGGAGATGAAGTTCCAGAGGAGTAGGGTAGGAGTGACATGAATGGACAGAGTAAGGAATGAGAGAGTCAGAGAGATGGTAAGAGAGGAACTATTGCAAAATAGAATAGAGCGATCTAGGCTGCAATGGTATGGACATGTGAGGAGGATGCGAGAGGAAAGGATACCGAAGAAGATGTTTGGAATGGAAATGAAGGGAAGGAGGCCAAGGGGAAGACCAAGGGACAGATGGACAAAAGGAGTTAAGAAGAGTGTGGAGGAAAGAGGAGTGTGCTGGGACACAGTGGAAGATGAGAGATGGTGGTTGGACAGGAAACGATGGAGAGGCTTATGTTCCAAGCAGACCCGACCGCCGACCAGCGGTCGGAAACTGCTCAAGATGATGATGATGATGGTAGGGGAAGGGTGGTGCAGTAGTCTTGCCAGCTTATTTTAACCTTTTGCACTCCTATGTCGAGTGAGATTCGACATTAAAATATTTAATTTCCGCTCCGATGTAGAGTCACACACGACACGACGATAGCTTGTACTTACAGCGCTCGTATGACTTCTGTGCTGTATTCCATTATTGTGCAGCCATTTAGTGGTCTCAGAGTGAGCACCTTTCCCTATTTACTATAGCAGGGTGTCGAGCGATGACCTGTTTTTAAACTCCAGTATGAAAATCGACCAAATTCCCGTATATTTTAGAACTCTCTAAGACTAGAATTTGCATACCGAATGGCTGAAAAATGAATCTTAAAGCGCGAATAAGATTTTCTGGCGTAAGTGTAACTCCATTTGTCGAGATACATCCGCAGCCCACGGGAGATAGCGAGATTTAGGCCTAATCCATCGCGTGAGCAAAGCGCGCGCGAGTGAACTCTCTCGCCGATGGGATGAGATGCTACGAATACAAATAAAATACCGTTTACCTCAGGAGAGCTGCTATAAATGACTGTTTTACTGAGGAGGGTTGTGCGAGTAGAGAATAGGACTGTCACATAATAAATGTTTACGGGAAGTGACTGAATTGTATGGTATCGTAACCGTATAGAGCTTCCACGAGGTAAAATGGCACCGAAGCTTATGCATAACGAACTTCCGGTCCAAGAATCTCCATTTGATTTTCATTGGCAGTGAATCGTTCGTTCGTGATTATCTTCTTTATTATATCGGATTGTGGTTTTGTTTTTAGGTGTTCAACTTATGAAATAAGAACTAGAGGGTTGGTCTTTCATGAATATTCCAAAGACAAGTGTCTCCTAAAAGAATAATTAGTAAAACTTCGCATCAGAGACGGCTATAACAAACAGCTTGCCTACAAAGTGTGCGATTTGCACATTCCAAATGGCAGTGGTCTCATCATCATCATCATCATCGGCTTTAACTCGAATCCGAGTATAAATCTTCTTCCTTCAGTCCAGTTTGTGGATGTGTTTACGGTGACTAAAGAGTCCAATCCTGGCATGGAACAAGCGACCACACAAGTCGCATAGTATTGCTGGAGGAGGACGTGGTTGGGCTGCTCGAAGTTTCCTAGCTTGACGCTTGGCCTCTTCATGTATGCGTCGATCCCTTTCAAACGTCTTTACAGTATCCGAGATGGTACGGCGCCAAGTTGAGCGGTTTTCAGCCAGCATGTCCCAGGTTTGTGAATCAAGACCTGTCAATTTCAGGGTCTGCTTAAATTGGTCCTTGTAGCGCCTCTTAGGACCACCATGAGGTCTGGTGCCATAGCATAACTCACCATATAGCATTTGACGAGGTAATCTCACATCATCCATCCGATGGACATGACCAATCCAGTGGTCTAACATATCTTAGACTACATTTGTATTAAGTTGGTGCAAATTAAATATGTTATATGTGAGAATATTATTATAATTTGCTATCCGGTTGTTATATTAGTATATTATGCACTAACGTGACCCGTTTAAATGCTAAATTGTGACGGAAGCTACTAGTTATAGGCTATTCGCCGTACCGGTAGGCCTAATATTTACTAACAACGCGTCGTTTATTCTTTAATATTTATTTAATCATTACTGTATAATTATAATAGCCTATCTATTAACACTTATTAAACCAATAATCATTTTATAATTATATACATATCCGAGGTATTGCAAGAAAGCGATATTTGATAGCACATGCGGTTCCAACTTGGATTGTCTGCATTTAGAAATATTTTAGTCAATAATTAAAAACAAGTTGCCAGAAAACTAAATACAAAACGCTGCATGCCTACTAAGGTGTAAAGTTGCTCTGTGAAAAAAAAAAAAAAAAAGAACACACCTCGCCAAGATTATACGACGTGCATACAGTTAAATACCATAATCCAATTGGAGAAACACTTTCTTTGTCACGATCTTATAAGCAATTCAAACATAAACTGTTGTAAATTTCCAGGAAAATGACCAACATCTGGAGACTACGAGTGTTGTATGCGGCACAACGTTAGCTGACATTTCACATCATTAATACATTGTGGGTGAAGCAGATTCCTGCATGTGGTGCCCCTGCATAGGTACTTGACTAGAATTCCAGTCCTGAACTGAACGTCAGCACTCCAGAAGCACTTAAACATGTGTTTAAATAAACGGTTCTTTTCAGAACCTACTCTGACAGTTATATTCAATTTCACACTGTAAGTGTTTTTGACACGAATGGATGAATGAATGAATGAATACATAAGAAATGAACACATGCAGAGCTTTCTCACTGCACACAGCTCAAGATCATATCATTCTTGGTGCATTTTACAACTTTTATTTCTCCCAACAACAATAATTTGCTTTGTTACATGAAAGGAAAATTGTAGAACACAGTTCCCATTGCTTCCATTACCTGACTACAAAACCGGAAGCTGGTAATGCATAACCATACCTCGGTGGCACGTCCTATGGCAAATGAAAGATCGAAATAAAATTTAAGCTCTCTAGGAGCCGGGAACAAGGCGATACAATATTCTACATTACTGAAAATAGTCAAAATACCCTTTGTAATGATGAATAATAATTTTGGGGGTCATGTAGTAATAGATGTTACCCACCCACTATCCTTTTTTTGATCACGACTTATATAGAAAAATTGGAGGTGTGTCCGCTATTACACGCGTTAATTATGGAACAAATACAGTATTGCTAACCCCGCGCATTCGGTACCGACAGCCTTCCTGTCACTTTGCCCCGCTTTTCCTCTCCGCAACCCACGGTCGCCACATAACACCACACTACGTCTAACCACCACATGGCAAGAATTCTTAGCATGCTTCTCACCTACACCCTGTATTTTGAAGGAAACAATGTGCAGGATATGTCAGGAGCTTGGAACAGCTAAGCTGTGTTGCCAAGTATTTAGTGTTGTTGTAGATCAACTGATTCAAATAATACACAGTGCTACACTCCAGATATTATTTCTGTACAATTATACGTAATATATTTAAAAAACATGATCCTGAGTCAACTCCGGGGACATTCAACCATAAAAATACGATACTTCTAGATGAATAAATAAATTACACACCGAAGCTATGATACCTTTATCATCGGTATTCAATTCAATAAATACGACAAAGAGGGCAAACACTCTATAGCTAATGAATATAAAAACATTTACCATGCAATGATTATCCTTTAACATGAAACAAGAATCGATGTGGAGGTCGTTCACAGCTTACAGTACAGTAGTTGACAGATAACACCATGCACACTCACTGAATCGCGACTCTCTACGGGTAATATTAGCTTTCGTGATAATACAAAAGTCAATTTAAGGTGAAGACATATTTAGCACTGAGCACTCAAACAAGCCTCTCTGTGGCGATATTATTGCCGTGGTTTTATATTGTCGAGTTATACGCTATTGAATGACAGGCGGTATTTTGAACACTATGACGGGAGACAATAGCCTGTGCTCTATTATCGATAGATTCAAGCGAACCAACACCAATAAATAAATCACCAGTAACTTGGCAAGGGTTTCTTTGACACTCTCCATCCCTTCACTGTCCCTATCATCATCACCACCATCATTGTCTTAATCAGAGCTTGATGAATTGCCAAGGTTAATAATCATTTCATCCACCGCGATATCCAGATCGCCTTCAGTATTTCTTTCTGTACATGCTGTACGGGATGCGTCCAGTCCTCGGGTCGAACTTCGGCAAAGTAAAAGTAACGAAACAATGACAATGAAAGGAAATCCGACACAGACAGTGGTTAACAAGCCACTGAAACAACGCCTGCCCACACGAGAAGAATTCTGTCACTTGTGTGGTGTAATTTGTAGCCACATATTGGTGACGGGTGCTTGATAGTAAAATAACGAGAGCTGTGAGATATTGTTTGTAGTTTTTGAAAATTATGCATGTGTGACGCATTTGCACTGAGTGTTTACACGGACTTTAAAACAATTGGGTATGTGCATCTCTCCTGCGAAAGAAGACCATGGGAAGGCTAAGAACAGTAAAATTCCACACACGACACGCCGCGAATACCTTTTAATTTAGATTTATTTTATCGAAGTAGGTAATAGAAAATAAAATAATGCAATACGAAATTAAATAAGTCGCTTTGACAAATATAAGATTACAACTAAGAACTTCAGTTATACACAGCACAAAATTAAGTTCTATTGACAGTACTAATTTCTGAATAGGAACTATAGGCTTGTCATACACAAAATAAAATAAGTCACTCTGTTAATACTAGATTTTGGTTACGAACTTTAGTCACACAAAATAAGATAAAACAAAAAATAATCAAGGATTTATTAATTTAAAAGTTCTCTAGGGAACTCATCTGTTCTTCAATTTTCTCTGCTTCAGAACGGGCATTGTTCAATACCTTCTTCTTCTTTTTTGCCAATTCCTGGAGATCTTTAGTGGCTTTTCTTTCAACTGCCACCTTAGCCGTCGCTTCCTTTTTCTCCTGGCTTCGCATCTGTTTTGCTTCCTTTAACACGGCGTAGGAGTTTCGTGCAGTATGGACTCTAGCTCACGGTTATCTTTTCTACTCCACCAGCTGCCATCACAGTGTCCTGAACAGTATGCATGCCAATCAGACTTGCCTCTTTGTGATTGACGATCATGCACTCCTTGTTCGGGGAGAAACTTCTCTCTAGAGCTGCATTGCTGTGATACAAAATCAGTATAATTTTAACGAAGCCAGCTGGATCGTTTTTGGCAGGAACTGAGGAAGGTGCTGAAGCCACTAATTCAGACCACAGCATGTCGAGCCGTGGCTCTTTTCCGTCGAACTGCTTCAACGCACAGTGACGGAGGGCAGTCTCAGAATTGTGAAGTAGCTGCTCTTGATGCGGTTAGCAATTGCGCGAGAAAGCGAATTGTTCTGATTACAAAGAATTTCCAGGGCAATTAAGATCCTAACTTCTGCCAACTTAGGAGTCTCAGCGACCCCTATAGGGTCTAGGCAGGAAATAGCATGGGTATCTTGTGAGCAAGAGGTGACCTCTCTTTGATTTTTTCAGCCATAGGATACGAATGTACAATTTTCGGCAGTTAGTGCAAAATTGCAGCACATCTGCGTCTGGAATTTTCTGAGCTCTTGAGCTGTTAGCTTCATTAAGCGCTGCTCTTGTCGAGAAACCCAGGTCGAAAAAACAACTGGTCTCCTCTGTGAATAACAATGTGGACCGATTCCTGTATGTCATTGTCAGCAACGAGTGTGGCGCGCGCATCGCCGCGCGTAGAGGGTACGGTCGGCGGTCGGCCAGGCAAAGCATGCATTTGACGTTGGCTTGGTTCTCATCCCGCTTAGCGCTCTATCGGTGGCGCAAATTGCGGGAGGCAGCGCGGTCTGTAGGCAAAATAGAAGACTGAGCGGGAGGACTCTAACGAGCGTTCAGGGGCTAAGAAGTCTGGCATTACGTGACTTTTCGGGATTTCCGGTATCAAGTGCGAATTTCCCGTCTTTTTCCCGGGTAACTAATATTCCCGTATCGCTCGAAATCCTGCTATAGTTTGCGGAAATTGTAATGAAGTTTTAACGTTCATTATTCTCTAATGTTTATGACAGTTTTACTGATAATATAGATTGAATGTAAACATGATGTCTGCTTCATTTTCCCTCACAGAACTGGATATTTTAGAACAGTTAGCGGACAGTGATAGTTACGATGATAAACCAACAACTGGCGTGGAAATATAACAATTATATTTTGAGTTGGATTGTTTTGCAGTTCACTTCCTACTGCTGTTCATAGTGCAGAAATTAATTAGGAGTGGAGCAGGTAGCATACGCTAAGAGTGATGGAGTTAAAAGGTTAACATATGTGCTGAAAAATCTCGTACTCCAAGCAGGAAAAGTGAACTATTCCCTGGCACAGACCAAACATCATAGGGACTGCTTAGGTCTTGAGGTGACCACCACTATTGACGTCCGAAACGGGGGAGGAGCTTACGGTCAGCTGTTTGCAATATGGCGGCGATATAGTGACGTGAAGTAATTGGGTGTGCGTTTGTTATGGCTTCTAATTTATGATAGCAAAATACTACATATTTCCTTTCATTGATAGAAATATTTTTATAATCAATTTAAATGCAGTGCCTAATTACTACCAGTTAAAAATATTACCCACATGTAGATAGTTAATTTAATGTCCGCTGTTACATATATGAAGCCTGTACTTGGAAGCCTAGCGGTATCGATGTTTTTATTAATTTCACAATATATATACATATACATATATATACATAACACAAAGGACGACTCCCTGATAATAAATTGAATCCAGCAACCCTGAATTTGCATGAATGTTTTGGGTTCAAAGAAGCGTTACTTGGGATGCTCAAATCATACTTCAATATTGCAAATATTGACATACATACTTGCTGTTCAAAGGCAAGAATATTAATTTATTAATCTCTTGCCACAGGCAAGTTAAAATGGAGACATCCTCTTTATCAATATATTTAATTAAATATTTAAAATACAGATATTTAACAAAGCTGGAGTCTCCATTTGAACTTGTCATAAGCAAACGGAACAGATCAAAAACTATCTAAATATGTAAATACTGCAAATATCTTTGTAAAACTTGTAAATATTGTTAAAACAAATGTAGATGTAAGCTGTGCCTGTGAAGCATGAAATATGTATGTGGGGCTTGCCCTTTTTCACTAGGCCTTCCATACTTCGTGTACGATTTATGGTAAATAAATAATAATAATAACTACACTTTAAGCCAAACCAAATTCACTCCTCAGCTCGACATAAACCATAATACCAATTAAAAACCTATATAAAACATACTCTCCTTACTGTTGTACAACTTTCAAACCAACTATTCGCACTCAAAACTGTAAAACCCTGAAATGGAAACTAATTAAAGTTAGAATAGCCTACGCCGATCTGGTCTCCTGCTACATTACCGCATACTTAACATCACTATAACTTCAAAATTACGGCTAAGTGACCTATCTGCCTGAGTAGTATAGGTGTTGCTGGCCTGCCTGGGATGATGGGTTACCAAACCGGTACTTAAAACTAAGATTTTACATTTTAATTAACTAAATTCAACAGTAAGGAGATCATAGCCAAAAACACAATTTAAGCCAAATCATACTTCAATGACCTACATACTTGCTGTTCAAAGGCAAGAATATAAATTCTCTGGCAAATTAAGGCTAGGAACAGCATTTTTCTTACGTTTTCTAACCATTCGGCTATTGTCAATCGGAAGAACCCCTAAAATAAGTTTACGAAGAGCGGATTACATTCTTTGTACGGCACAGAAGTAATAGGCTATAAGTTTATCAGTATTTTTGATGTAGCTAAATCCATGTGAATACAAATTAGAGACAATAACTATCAATAATCAACAGTACCGGTGGAAAGAAGTCGTCTTCACAAAAATGCAGACTGCACACTGTCATGTATCATGTAACACGTTTTCCAATTGACAGCGCCGAAGCCCATCTTTCTCTCTGAACTTTTTGTACAGGAAAGTAGTAAAGATATTTCGTAGCCGTTTTATACGATTTGCGACCGTATACAGAGCAGTACCTCCTCGAATTTGACAAATTTCTTTCTGTTTCCATCACGACGTCAATGCTTCACCATCTAAATAAACCTCACCAGTCACAATGTTACAGCTTCAACATTCTGCCGCGTGGCTGCGCCATCCAACTTTTCTGACGTCAATATGCGTTGCATTATACTGTAGGTTATGGTATGTGTTGTTATTTGGCTGCAATATGTGAAGACTGACTACCATAGATGATGACATATTAAATAAAAGAAAATTAACTTATGCAGTCAACTTTCAAGTTACATTACTATTGCCAGTTTTACTGTCTGAAAGGTGTCTGCAAACATAGTAACTTTTAATTATGAGTGGTGACAGTGAATGCAACCCTGATTCAACCCAACGGTGAGACAAGTAGTAATGTTTCATCCAAAGTTACTTATTAAAGGTGATGCGGACTATACAAGGCTTGATTGGCCTTAATGATACATTATTCTTGGGGAGGGCTTCTGTCAGGACCAAGTTGGTATAGAAAGCTCTTCAGTCCGTCAACACAATAGAACTAGGCAACACTCAAAATTGGCTTCTAATATTTCAATAGGACCACGTTAATTGGGCACACACAAAAATTTTCAAGGCTTACCGTTATTTTATTTTATATTTTTTTTTTATCTGTCTTACCTGGTCTCGGTATTGAGCCATTGTTGTTGTTTCAATATCTGAATTTCTTCCGAGAACACCATTCTTCACTGTGAGGGAGGGATAGTTGTCGGACATGTGGTCAAGTAAATCTGGCAAGTACGTAGCTGCATCGTGGACAATCCCCATGACGTGATTAGCAAATCCCTTCTCATCTTCTCCAAACACCACCTAAAAATCGATAACGAGATTGTAAATATAAAATAAGTACCTATACAGATTATGAAGAGTCTTGAGAAAAATTTTGCATGCTTGCAAATTCAATATATTTCTTCATACACAGAGATAAAACATGTTTTAAATTCACTTGTTTAACCATTGACAGCAGTTAAAAGGGGACATTAACCCCTCTAGCATGACATTGTAACACCCTGAGCTGCAACCACAGGAAGCTTTATTTATAGCCTCCTCCCAATGCCGAGTGCGTTATCGTATGAATTTTCTTACAATTTCAAACGGGCAAACGGAAAATTATCAAATAAAAGACACAATGACAAAACAGCATATTACATAATACTTTAAACACACTTCTCTTTCTCAATTTCATTGTCTGAATCCGTAAAATGAAGAAATTTTGAAAGCAAGGAAAATCGCTCCTCTGACATAACATTTGAAATGAAAGGAGTTTCAACCAGTTTCCTACTGAAATATAGCTTTTTGCTAGTTTTGAGGACAATACCCACCAAAATACTAAGTGCAAGATACACTCTCACCTCATTGACATTAGTACGAGTCCACTTTGAACGCCGGGATTTCATGAGTAATTGAATGCTGCAAATATATATTAGCGTATGAATTAGTTTCAGTAACGATCGTATCAATAACGTCACCGTCTCAAAGCATTTCGTGGAAGCCAATTGGTGTTCCTTCAGCTGGGTCCATTTTATTTTCACACACGCTGTCACAATTCGAAGGTATAGGTGGGTTTGCAATATCATCGTGCATTCGCATTTCTCGGCGTATTATCACTAACTAAAATGTCATCTTCACTGGATGATATAGAGAATTCATCCTCTTAATCACAGTCACACACAGAATTATTTTCACTGCCACTATTTACAAATGAACTTGCTATCTCTGAGTCACCAATAACTCTACCACTATCTGCCATGTTTACACACAAACTTGCAGTCCCCGCACGTGTAAAATAATAGTAAATTACTATGAAGATAAGAGACATCTCTTGGCAATATTAGTTAGCTCAGAGCATAACTGAAAGCTGTAGCCTATCTCCCGACAGAGAAAATAACTATTACGATATCAACGCAGCGGGTGTTTCAAAACGGTATGGCGTTTCTTGGAGTCTTAAACACTGTGACAGAAACAGCCAGGTGGATGTAAGGTGGCGTCGCACACGCTGAGGACGTTAGACACAAGCAATAATCATCGTTTCCTATTGTTACTTTAATCATATAATGAGAGAAATACAAGTTTAGAACAATGAGAAAAAAAAAATAGTAGTGATGAACAGAAAACCACTTCATCAAAAAGTTTGTCAAGGAGCACATGGGGACCTTCAGAGTATTAAGGTGTAATAACACTATTGTTACTGTATCTACTTAATATATATGGTCAAGTCATGACCACTTCCGACAACAATCTCTTAGGCATGCTGTCCCATTCTTCTATCACAAGAATTGAAAGGACTTTGAGAACCAAATCTGGTGGTTACCCCCATCACAATATTGCAACCAAATTTAATTATGGCATGCTCTACAAGATTCAGGTTGGACCAAGGCCATTCCTTCGCTCGATGCTCCCTCTTGAATCCCAGCAACACAGGCAATTCTGAGGGGACGAGCACTGTTATCCATGAAAAATTCTGGATCCACTGCATCATGCCAAGGCCCAGTATTTTACCAGCAGGGCTGGAAACTGTGTTCTATTTTAAGTAAGGTCAGTATAGACTCCTTACCATCCCACAGTATGAAAGTATAGTGGTATTGCGGTTTTTTAATTTTTATTTGAGAATAAGACAAGAAAAATTAATTACCGCCTAATGCACAAGGGAAAGGCCATACTACATATAGCACTTTTGTATTACGAACTTGGTAGTGCACGACATGTAACCTCTTTATCGACCAGTAAGTTACTGTGGTGTTTGTTCTAAAACACATGACTTTTATTCACAACGAATAAAGCGTAATCATTTTATATCACATGAAATAATCCATTCACAACAAATAAAGCACGATTTTCTCCTGCCCCTGTCAATACAATGTCTTTTTTTTTTCTATTAAAAAAACAGTACATGTTTAGCTGATCGTAAGTTACTTTTTCTTACACATACTGCTTTAAAAAATTCTTATTTTCAAACAATTCATTATTACAAACACACCATAATTAACCTTTAGAATGCCAGAGAGTGCAAAAGCGTTCCTTTACCAGGAACACAATGGCGATCTTTGCGTAAGCAGTTGGGTTAAAGTTTGCAGCTCTTGGTTTTTGGACACACACCAGCACGTCATGCTTAGGTAGAGGACAAACACACGATACACTTTCTAAATCTACAACTATAATTGCGCCAATCTCTTTGTCTAAGATGTTTGGTTTCTTTGAAAGGTGCAATAATTTTGTACCTAGCTCATGTAACAACATAGTTCAACCGCACAAGATGTATTCCAGAATGATAATTTAGCCGAATAGTATATGTGCCAAAGATCTGAAGAAGATATGAGAATATCTGGATTGTCAAATAATGAAGTGGATGTAGAGTCTAAAACGGGAAATAAAAGTCACGTTTACATTCTGCTGGGCCACCAACCGCGTGATGTTGTCATCAGTGAGTGGCAGTTGAGCCGAATCGGAGAGTGAAGGAAATGAAGACGAACGTGTAGGTAACAATTGAAATAATAATGCAGTGTTTAATGAAGTATCAGTAGGAAATGACACTAGGTTCAAGCCCTGCACACTGTATCTCAAAAGTACAGGTCCAAAGCATGCCCATCTAATGAAATAAAACAACTTTTTACTTAAAAACTTCTGTGCACAATCAAGTGAAATATTTGATAGTGAGTCAACATAATGTAGATTAAAATTCATGTGTGATTACAGATTTCATTAGTGTTTCTTTTTATTCTTTCAATTTTGTGTTTACATTTATCATTTCATTAATCTTGATTTGAAAAATATCATGCAGTGCAAATGTAATGTAACATGTCAGTGTTTTCAAGCTATTATTTTCTACTTCGAATAAAATTTTCACCGTTATTTCTTTTAAAATATTGAGGTTATAATGATTTTCCTGAATCAATGTTATTTCATAAAAATGTGCCTGGCATTTTTCTCACAAGAGTGTAAAAGCGACTGATATAAAAAGGGTTAAATTAAAAAATTATTTCAAATAAAAAATATGTCAAAGAAAAAAACATCAATAAAATTTCTTCCTCCATGTAAAGAAAAAAATATTTTCTTTCTTAAAGAACTTCTTAGTACAGATTGTTGACTATTATGTGATACAATGGGGCCAGATAAAACAATGTACCTAGTCTAGCCATAAATACTGTTACAACTTAAACAGTGAAAAACGCAATTATTATGAGAAGTATTTTAATTTGCTGTTAGTATGTTGTTCTTACAGGCATTCTTTACACAAATCACCAATCACTTTTCGAAAAGGTCACCTTTGGCACTGATACAGGCTCTGAGTCTTTGTGGCCACTCGTCTATGGCGGAACGGAGGACATCCAGGGGGAAATCCGCCACTGCTGACAATAAGGAACGCTTTAAACTTCCAATGGTGGGGTGTTTCTTCTTGCAGACAATGCCCTCAAGCACTGACCACAGTCGGTAGTCCAAAGGGTTCAGGTCCGGACTGCTACTGGGCCAATCTTCAGTTGAAATGAAGTCGGGAACATGACGCTGAAGCCACCTTTGAGTTGACCTAGCCTTGTGGGCTGGAGCAGAATCCTGTTGGAAAGTCCAGGGTTGGTTTTGAAGCAATGTGCCACTTAAGTTCTTCACAATAGGCTCCAAAACGGTGCTTTTGCACACTCTGGCGCCGGTTTTAACACCCTTTTCGCAAAAAATGCAGCTGGGAGGTGCCAGAATAACTCACCCCCCACCATACCATCACAGAGGAGGGATGATGGGTACTCTGAACTTTCGGAACCTTTTTACTGGCTTCCCGAGATGATGATGCATAAACCCTGTCGTTTTGCACATTGAAAGATTCTTCAATAGTGAATACCTTTTCATCGGTGAAGAGGATGTTTCGATGACCATTTTGCGCGTAACGCTGCAGGAGACGGCGACATTTAAGCACTCTCAGCTTCTTTAGACGCGCGTCAAGGTTCGTCGGCGATAAGCCCGTAGTCCAAGGTCCTCTGACAGAAGCCTTGATAATGACCTTTTTGAAATGTTCATTTCACGGGCCATGATAACCTTCTTCCGCACCGCATTTCTCCGAATACGAACCGCCACTGCCTTTTTTGCTGCTCGAGTCCTGACACTGCGTGGGCGACCCTCCCTCGGACGATCCTTTACAGTCTCGGTTGCAGTGAATCGCTCAATGGTCCGGTACACAAACATACGACTGATTTTCAGATTTTGCAGCGTCTTGAAAATTTCACTTGGAGATTTTCCAACTTTATGTAATGCTATCACTGCAACACGATTTTCATAATCACCCCATTCCATGTTGAAACCTGGAGCTAGATGCTTCCTCTTTCAAACACAAGTTAACAATGGTTCAAGGTTAACGTGTGCACATTGGTAGTTCTTTACCTGCCAAACCGGTTGTACAGTTTGTGTCAAAAGTTTATAACAGTATTTATGGGTATTTTATCCAGCCTTATTTTTCTTATGGGTATATCCATCATGTTTGATTTCCACTTAAATAAATTTTGTTTTAAAAACATTATGATTTTATTTTTAATGTCAGCTTAAGAAGGGGCTTCATCTGAACCTAAACATGTAGGGCACTGTTTCTTATAGAAACACACAAAAAAAAGATATTGTATTGAGAGAGGCAGAAGAAAATTATGCTTTATTCGCAGTGAATGAATTAAGTCAAAACGTAACAAAAAAGAAAGTATCATGGTATTTATAAGTTCACTTTTGTAACACTTGTTCAGACAATTTCAACCTGATGACTATTGTATGTATTGTACCCGCTTCCTGGGAAAATAGGCAATGACCCGGCTAAATTTATATCACATATTACCCAGGAGTACAGGAATCCTAATTTTAAAAAACAAACAAGTGTGCGTGAATCCTAATTTGGATTTTAAAAAATTAAATAGTTCGGGTGACATGAGACAAAGCATCTCATGGGTCCTAATGGGGATTTGGTTGAATGGGCTTCCTCACACTAGAACTCTCCACAACACACACTTCCGGATAAAGCAGAGAATTACAGGAACAATCGCTAAAAGACAAAAAAACAATACAGAATTCGAACGTAAGATACAAATCTTCAACTATTGTTTCCACCTTTTATTTAATGAAAAAAAAAAAGAATGGTCTGCCTCCAAATCTGATGGCGTTACGAAATAAAATTAGGGTGCAAATGTCTCTGTCCACAGAAAGCCTGTCAGATCATGCTTGATAAATTCGCAAGGATAAAAAAAAAAGAATTAAAAAAAACATTCATTGTCTCCACAGGAAGTCAACAAAGCACTTCACACACACAAAAAAAAACAACACTGCACTAGAATTCCTTGGCGACCTATCCGACATGGCACAAAGATCTTTTTTTTTTTTACATTATACAGAACATCCTGCGAATGGGTAATTTAACTATAGTGCGGGACAAACCATTGGAAGCCTGAAGGTCACGCGTAGTCGGTGTGCTGTTGTCCTGTACGTTCTCGCATCCCGCACGCGACTGAAGGTACTATGCAATAGCATGGCAACACAGCCGGGTGCAGGGTGGAGAGCGGAGCGGAGAGCCGGTTGACCTTCAGGCTTCCAATGGTGTGTCCCGCACTATAGTAAATTTTTGAAGACACATAAATCTCACACATTATGACTGTACATTCATATCCACATTTGTGGATAACCCACACAGCATGAATGCTAATTGTTCATAATCTCCTTTCCTTTATATTTATTGTCAGATAACCATCTCTTTTGTTCTATCTTCACTCAAATCCTGGTATTGTTTTAAATCAAATAACACAAACTTAGCCAACACCATTTTAATTAATCCTAATAACTTTGAGAAGTCCAATCAAATGCGACACATAACATCGGAACAATCTTAATATCCTTCATTCTGTGTAATGAGGAAGCTATCATCAGATTTCCATAAGTTAACCAAATAAATTCAATAATTTATTATAGACCTTTTTATTTATTTATTTATTTACTTATTTATTCTGAAAGGGAGTAGCAGCCTTTCAGAATAAATCAATTCTTTACCAGTCTTATAGACAGTTAAGATATTGATAATATAAGCCAAATAATGGCTACACTGCGTCCTGCTGCACGGCTGAAAGCAACGGGAAACTACAGCCGTAATGCTATTCCCGAGGATATGCACCTCTCTATGCATAATTACATGTGATGATGACCTCCTCCCTTGTAAAATTTCAATCCGGAGGTAAACTAGTCCCCCGTTCGGATCTCCAGGAGGGGACTACTCGAGAGGGGGTTAACATAACAGAAGTGACAAAGAGGAAATCTGACATTCTACGGATCGGAGCGTGGAATATTAGAAGTCTGCTAGGAAGTGGAAGGTTAGAAAGCTTGGAAAGGGAAATGGATAGGTTAAGGTTGGATTTGGTTGGGATTAGTGAAATGCACTGGCAGGAAGAACAGGACTTTTGGTCAGGAGACTATAGGATCATTAGCACTAAATCAAACAATGGCCAAGCAGGGGTTGGTCTCATATTGAGTAAGAAACTTGGACAGCGGGTGGAATATTATGAGCAATATAGTGAACGGATTATTGTAGCAAAAATCAATACTAAACCTACGTGCACCACAGTGGTACAAGTCTATATGCCTACCAGTCAAGCTGATGATGAGGATGTTGAAAAGGTTTACGAAGAAATAGACGAAATTCTGAGGTATATCAAGGGTGATGAAAATGTTATAGTAATGGGAGATTGGAATGCTGTGGTAGGAAAAGGGAGAGAAGGGAAGATAGTAGGAGATTTCGGATTAGGTGAAAGGAATGATCGAGGAAGCAGGCTGATGGAATTCTGCACCGAGCATGAGTTGGTCATAGCTAACACCTTATTCAATAACCATAATAGAAGAATATACACATGGATGAGACCAGGAGATACAGGGCGTTACCAAATCGACTTCATTATGGTCAAGCAGAGGTTTCGAAACCAGATTTTGGATTGCAAAACATATCCTGGTGCTGACATAAACTCTGACCACAATCTGGTTGTAATGAAATGCAGATTTAAGTTGAAGAAACTGAAGAAAAGTCAAAAACCAAAAAGGTGGGCAATAGACAGACTGAATGTAAAGGATGTAAACGAAAGATTCAAGAAGAGTGTAAAGGAAGGACTAATGAAAAACCCTAAACAAACTTCAATTGCAGATGAATGGGCACTTTTGAAGAATGAAATAACAAAATCCGCAGAAGAAAACATTGGTAGGAAAGAAAGAATAGGTAGAAAACCGTGGATCACTCAGGATATACTAGAATTGATGGAGGAAAGGCGGAAACACAAGAATGTAAGAGATGAAAAGGGGAAAGCAGAATACAGACGTCTGAGAAATGAGGTCAACAAGAAGTGCAAGGAAGCGAAAGAAGAATGGTTGAAAGAGAAATGTGCAGGTATAGAAAATTGTCTGAAATTAGGAAAAGTAGACACAGCTTATCGAAGGATTAAGAATACATTTGGGGAAAAGACTAAGTGCTGTAATATTAAGGACACAAATGGAAAGCCTCTAACAGATAGGGGAGAAAAGGTTGAGAGATGGAAAGCTTACATAGAGAGTTTGTATAAGGGAAAGGAGATTGAGAATCATGTAATGGAAAGGGAGGAGGAAATTGATGAGGATGCGAAAGGAGATTTAATATTGAGATCAGAATTTGACAGAGCATTGGAAGACTCAAGCAGGAACAAAGCACCAGGCATAGATGATATACCGATTGAGTTGCTACGCTGCATAGGAGATGAAGGTCTGATCAGGTTATTTCACTTGGTGTGTAGGATTTATGAGACAGGTGAGGTACCCCCTGATTTCAAGAAGAATGTAATCATCCCTATACCAAAGAAAGTGGGAGCTGATAGATGTGAAGATTACCGTACAATCAGCTTGATTACTCATGCTTCAAAGATCCTGTCTAGAATAATTTACAAGAGGATTGAAAGCCAGATCGAAAGGGAGTTGGGTGAAGACCAGTTTGGTTTCAGGAGAAATGTAGGAACAAGGGAAGCTGTAATAAGTCTTAGGCTGATTTTGGAAGGTAGAATAAGGAAGGATAAGAGAACGTTCATGGCATTTGTAGACTTAGAAAAGGCTTTTGATAATGTTGATTGGACTAAATTGTTTGACATTTTGAAATCTATTGGAATAAAGTACAGGGTTAGGAGGGTGATCTACAATCTATACAGAAACCGGACAGCAGTCATTCGAGCTGAAGGACATGAGAGAGAAGCTGATATTCAGAAAGGTGTTACGCAAGGCTGCAACTCATCACTAGGGCCCGGATTTTTTTTAAATGCATATGCGCATATGCATATGCATATTTTGACATATTTTGAGGTTTAGTGCATATTCTAGACGTAACAGCATATTCCGGTATATATGTCTGAATTTAAGGACAATTACAAGAACTACTAAAATAAATCTGTTTTGTGCATCCCTAGCTAGTTGCCTATATTATATGCATCCCTCACTAATTGGTGTTTTCGACTCTCTGTGTAATGGCACCTTACTTTCACAACTGACAATGGCAACAGATAGCTTAGGTATGGGTAGGCAGGCTGGCTGGACTTCCCGGAATTCCTTTCTCTACCACAGTAGATAATAATCTCAGGGGGTTGGGCAATTGGTCAAGACAGAAGTATCTTCAGTTCACTAGTTACGTTCCAGTTTAATGCCCTGCATCTCAAGTGTTAGTTTCTAAAAATGCCTAAGGAAAAGAGCAGGAGAAGAGATTTACTAAATCAGTGGGTGTCGGGTAATAGGGACTATTCAACAGATGGTGTCATCGTGTACTGTCAAGTTTGCTCAAAGGAAGTAAAATGTGAAAAGAAATTTCAGCTTGAACAGCATTCAAAAACAACGGCACATATTAAAGCAAAGGAGGAGAAGAACAGCACACCACAACAACTACTTCTTACGCAGGTAAAGCCTAAGTCTGGTATTCTTAATTTATTTTCAAATGATCTTTGTAGGGCTTTCGTATGCAGCAACATTCCATGGAATAAATTAAACAATCCAGTTCTGCGATCATTTCTTGAGAAATATTGTGTAAATCAAAAAATACCAGATGAATCAACTCTTAGGAAAGATTACCTACCTCCGCTATATGAATCTACCCTGGAATTGATCCGTTCTGATATCGGAAGGAACTATGTCTGGATATCGGTGGATGAGACAACGGACTCATGTGGCCGTTACATAGCAAATTTCGTGGTTGGTAAATTACATCCAGACGAACCCGGTAAGCCGCATCTTCTTACTTGTAAAGTACTAGAGAAAACCAACCATAGCACAATAGCAAGATTTGTAAATGATTCTCTGCGACTATTGTGGCCATCTGAAATTGAGGATAATTGTTGTAAAGTGCTTGTACTGGTCACAGATGCAGCTTCGTATATGTTGAAAGCAGCAAAGGCCCTCCAAGTATTTTATCCGAAACTCATACACTTAACCTGTTTAGCGCACGGATTACACCGCATTGCAGAAGAAATACGCACACAGTTTCCAGCTGTTAACAATTTAATTGGATGTGGGAAGAAGCTGTTTCTGAAAGCACCAGCTCGTGTCCAGTTCTACAAAGATTGTCTACCTGAAGTTACTTTGCCACCTGAACCTGTCCTGACTAGGTGGGGGACATGGTTATCTGCAGTATCATTTTATCAGGAGAATTTTAATGAAGTGAAATAAGTGGTTACAAAACTTGAAGATGAGCATATTGCGTGTGTCCGTGATGCAAAAGTTGTGTTTGAAACCACTACTGTTTATCAAGACGTGAATTTCATTCATGCACATTTTTCTAAACTTCCAAAAGCCATTGAGAGCTTAGAATCTTCTGGTACTCCCCTCCATGAATCACTTGATCTCGTTGAGAAAGCTGCATCTTCATTGAATTCCGCTCCAGGCGAAATTGGAGAGAAGATTAAATGCAAGTTAGAAAAGGTGTTGAATTCGAACCCAGGACTGAAGAAGATTAAGTTAATTAGTCAATACTTGAGTGGAACTAGGGTATCCTTGCCAGATGTATGCTCCGAAACTTTGGAGCCCGTGTATAAGTACTGTCCAATCACGTCAGTTGATGTAGAAGATCATTCTCAGCCTATAAACTCATTTTGATGGACAATAGACATAGTTTGTCTCCAGAAAACCTTGAAAGACTACTAGTTACCTATTGTGATGCTTCTTTCTGCAACAAATGATACCTGTAAATAGCTAAGTGAATAAAATTGCATGTTTTAAGTGCATATTTCATTATTTTCCGTGCATATATTCTAACTTTTTAGTGCATATTTGCATGCATATTTTCAGGTTTTTTAGTGCATATAAATCCGGGCCCTACTCATCACCCATACTTTTCAATCTTTACATTGAACAAGCAATGAAGGAAATTAGAGAAAAAATTAAAGTGGGAGTGAAGATTCAAGGAGAAATAATTTCAACTCGGAGATTTGCTGATGACATCGTCATCTTGGCCGACAAGCCTGAGGATTTGAATGAGTTTTTGAATGGTATGGACTCCGTCTTACGGAAAGAATACATGATGAAAATTAATAATTGTAAAACAAAAATACTAGAATGCAGCCAAAATAAATCAGAAACCCCTATAGACATCAAATTGGCAGGTGAAAAGCTGAAGGAAGTAGGAGACTTCTGTTACTTAGGAAGCAAAATAACCAGTGATGGACGAAGCAAAGAGGATATAAAAAGTAGGTTGGCTCAGGCAAGGAAAGCATTTCTACAAAAACGGAATCTGTTGACATCGAATATAGATTTAGGTATTAGGAAGTCATTTTTGAAAGCCTTTGTCTGGAGCGTGGCGCTCTATGGAAGTGAAACTTGGACTATTGGTGAAGCCGAAAAGAGGAGAATTGAAGCGTTTGAAATGTGGTGTTACAGGAGAATGATGAAGATCAGATGGGTCGATAGGGTTACAAACGAACAGGTATTAAGACGAGTGGGAGAGGAGAGATGTTTCTGGCGACTGCTAATGAAGAGAAGAGATAGGTTAGTAGGACACATACTATGACACCCAGGAATAGCAAGCTTAGTTATGGAAGGAAGGGTCGAGGACAAGAACTGTAGGGGTAGACCAAGGTTAGAATATGTTTAACAGGTTGCCTCGGATGTAGGGTGTGGTAGCTATGTAGAGATGAAACGATTAGCTCAGGACAGGGAGGTATGGAGCGCTGCATCAAACCAGTCAAAAGACTGAAGACTCAAACAACAACAGAGCTCTATAGATGTTTACTCCTCGCTGTCTATAACCCACCCGCCGCCCCAAATTTGATCACAACTTACATAGATGAAATTCCAGCTGGGTCCGCCATTATGCGCCCGATTTACCAAAAAGTACAGTATTGCCAACTCTACGCATTCAGTACTATTTCATATCTGGTATCGTAAAACATAAGAGAGCCATCAAGTTATTGTGAAAGTGCGCCAAGTTTCAGTCTTGATTTAGAAATGGATAGTGTGAGTTGTGTGTTAACGATCTCCAATTTCAATCAAGAATATCATAACGCATCAATAATTTGTATCCAAACCAATGGTTTTTGCCTAGAGCAATTGTCACCCCCTGGGTTTTGTTATGCACCGTGGGGGTAGACACGCATCAATAATCTTTACCCAGGCCAATGGTTTTTGCCAATTATTTCATTTTTCACATAATTACGTTAAGTATGCCGTGTGGTGAATTTTGTATTGGACATGTTGGCAAGTAGTGATGTCAATGGGTGTGCCTTGTGGTGAGCGCTTTGGCAGCAGTTTAACATACTAAATATGCTGTTGAACATGGCTGCAGTTGTTAAATTAGCAATAAATAAAAGCACATATTTACGTGATTTGGCACATATAATCGGTGCAGTTGGTGCAGAAGTGACCAAGGTTAGTAATTACAATTACAGGGTGTCGAGCGATGACCTATTTTTAAATACCCGTACATGCCATACAGAAATCCACCAAATTCCCGTATATTTTAGAACTCGAAGACTAGAGTTCGCATACCGCATGACTGAAAAATGAATCTTAAAGCGCGAATCAAGATTTTCTAGCGTAGGCCTAAGTGTAACTGCATTTTTGGAGATACTTCCCGGCCAACGGGTGATGGCGAGATTTAGGCCTAATCCCTAGCATGAGCAATGCGGGCGAGTGAACTCTCTTGCAGATGGGATAAGATGCTACGAACACAAATAAAATACCGTTTACCTGAGAAGAGCTGATATAAATGACTGTTTTACTGAGGAGGGTTGAGAGAGTAGAGAATAGGAGTGTCACATAATAAATGTTTCCGGGAAGTGACCGAATTGTATGGTATCCAGTATAGGAGCCCGGAACAAGGCGATACAATTTTCTACACTACTGAAAATAGTCAAAATACCCTTTGTAATAATGAATAATAATTTTGGGGGTCATGTAGTAATAGATGTTACTCACCCACTAACCCTTTTCAGATCACTACTTGTATAGTAAAATTGGAGGTGTGTCCGCCATTACACACTTAAATTATGGGACAAATACAGTATTGCTAACCCCGCGCATTCTGTATCGACAGTCTTCCTGCACTTTGCCCCGCTTTTCCTCTACGCAACCCACGGTCGCCACATAACGAGGCCCTACATCCAACCGCCACATGGCAAGAATTCTGAGCATGCTTCTCACCAACACCCTGTATTCGAAGAAAAGAACGTGAAGGATATGTCGGGAGCTTGGAACAGCTGAGCTGTGTTGCCAAGTTTTTAGTGTTGTTGGAAATCAACTGATTCAAATAATAAGCTCTACACTTCAGAAATTACTTCTGTACAATTATCTATATAATAAAAATGAATCGCTAAATGTGTTGCTAAGTGCAAAACTTGAAAACGGGGCTAATAATTTTATTTTTATTTTAAAATATTCAATATAGTATAAAGAAGGTTTTTATGAAGAGAAAAATTGGAAAAATCGCCTGGAAAACATAAAAATCCCATTTTTCAGTGCCTAACAATGCATTGCTATTGTTACTGCAGTAACACAGTTTGTCAACAGGTACTGCCAAAGACAGAGTCCAAGTGTGGCACTCGCACTTGCTTCATCAGGCATTGCATCTACATTGTTGGAAGACCATTCAGCGCTAAAATTGCCGTTGAACAGATTTGGTGGTGCGATGATTTTGTTAGCAGGAGAGTTTCGTCAAACATTGCCAGTGATTCCATGGTCAACGCCAGTTGATGAGCTCAATGGGTGTTTCAAGTCCTCCATTTTGTGGAAACAGATCAAGATACTAAATTTAAGCAAGAATGTGTGTGTAGAGTTGCAAAACGATCCATCTGGAGAAATATTTTCAAAACAACTCATTGACATTGTAAATGGACAAATTCCCTTTAGTTTCTTAGTAACTTTTGGTAGCAATAGAAAATTAACTCATTTCATGTTGATGTAGTGATTTACGTCAGTACAGTCAGTACATTTTCAATTATTTAGACAGAACGTCTAGTATGTAATATATTTTAAAAGTCGATCCCGAGTCAACGCCGAGGACATTCAAACAGAGAAATACGGTACTTTGATGAATACAAAAATTACACACAGAAGCTATGATACCTTTATCATCGGTATTCAATTCAATAAATACGACAAAGAGGTCAAACACTCGACAGCTAACGAATGTAAAAACACTCGCCAAGCAATGATTATCCTTTAACATGAAACAAGAGTCTGAGTGGAGGTCGTTCACAGCTTACAGTACAGTAGTTGACAGATAACACAATGCACACTCACTGAATCTCGATTCTCTACGGTTAACATTAGCTTTCGTGATAATACAAAAGCAAAGTTAAGGTAAAGACATATATAGCACAGAGCCCTCAAACAAGCCGCTCTGTGGCGACATAATTGCCGTGGTTTTATATTGTCAAGTCGTAGGCTATTGAATGACAGGCGGTATTTTGAACACTATGACGGGAAACAATAGCTTCTGCTCTATTATCAACTGCCGCAAGCGAACTGACACCAATAAATAAATTATCCTCGGTCACTTGGCAAGGGTTTCTTTGACATCATCCATCCCTTCACTGTCCCTATCATAATCACCACCATCATTGTCTTCGTCAGAGCTTGATGAATTGCCAAGGTTAATAATAATTTCAACCACAGAGATATCCAGAACTCCTTCAGTATTTCTTTCTGTACATGCTGTACGGCATGTGTCAAGTCCTTGGGTCGAACTTCGTCGAAGTAAAAGTAACGAAACAATGACAATGAAAAGGAAATCCGACACAGGCAGTGGTTAACAAGCGACTGAAACAATGCCTGCCCACACGACAAGAATTCTGTCACTTGTGTGGTGTATTTTGTAGCCACATGTTTGTGGCGGGTGTTTTGATAGTAAAATGTTGAGAGCTGCGAGATATTGTTTGTAGTTTTTGAAAATCATGCATGTGCGACTCATTCGCAGCGAGTGTTTACACGGACTTTAAAACAATTTGGTATGTGCATCTCCCCAGCGAAAGAAGGGCCGTATGTCATCCCAAAGACCCTAGAAAGGTTAAAAACAGTAAAATTCCACATGCTGCGAATACCATTAAATTTAGATTTATTTTATCAAAGTAGGTAATAGAAAGTAAAATAATGCAAAACTAAAGTAAATAAGTCACTTTGTCAATACTAGATTGTGGTTAGGAACTTTAGACACACAAAATACGATAAAACAAACAATAATCAAGGATTTATTAATGTAATGATTCTCTAGGGAACTCACCTGCTCTTCAATTTTCTCTGCTTCGGAACGGGCGTCGGCAATATCTTCTTGTTTTTGCCAATTCCTGGAGATCTTTCATAGCTTTTCTTTCGACTGCCACCTTTGCAGTCGCTTCATTTTCCTCCTGGCTTCGCACCCGTTTTTCTTCCTCTAACACAGCGTAGGAGTTTCGTGCAGCATGGACCATGCTCTTGCTCACGGTTATCTTTTCTACTCCACCAGCTGCCATCACAGCGTTCTGAACAGCATGCATGCCAATCAGAATCGCTTCTTTGTGATTGACAATCATGCACTCCTTGTTCAGGGAGAAACTTTTCTCTAGAGCTGCATTGCTGTGATACAAAATCAGTATCAATATTATTTTAACGAAGCTTGTGAGATTGTTTTTGGCAGGAACTGAGGAAGGTGCTGAAGCCACTAATTAACACCACAGCACGTCGAGCCGTGGCTCTTTTCCGTCGAACTACTTCAAACGCGCAGTGACGGAGGGTAGTCTTAGAAGCACGGAGTAGCTGCTCTTGATCTTAGCCACCTATAGACAGGCCTTGGCCACACCCAATTGCAACACCACTTCGCTAGCGTCATACGTCTGGCCGTGCGCTTAGGGCAGAGGAGACATTGTGGTCTCTCAATATTCGTATTTGAATTCGGGTTATTGGGAAGAAGTTCGCTAATATGTATGGACGGGGGAAGGTGCGTATATTGTTAGATGACAAAAGGAGATTCTGATGTATGTTATTTAATAAATAGTCAATAAAACGATAAAACTGATAAAATTACTTCACATAAATTAAACTTGTGCTAAAACATGACAAGAATCAATAAATACTTCATATATGTATTAAAAATTTTAGTTTCCTACTTTCACTTGAAGTAGACCTATTCAATGCATCTGTCTATAATAATAATAATAATAATAATGAATGAAAATCCACAGCCTGCTTCCAGTCTCCGACCGGGTCAGGAATGGAATGAATGAAGCCCCGATCTAGCGGCGAGGATTTGAACTGTGCCGGCTGCCGAGGTGTGACGCACTCCTCTGGGGCAATGTTTAAATGAATGACAGATGAAATGAAATGATAGTGGAGAGTGTTGCTGGAATGAAATTTTGACAGGGAAAACCGTAGTACCCGGGGAAAACCCTGTCTGCCTCCGTTTTGTCCAGCACAGATCTCACATGGAGTGACCGGGATTTGAACCACGGACCCAGCAGTGAGAGGCCGGCGTGCTGCCGCCTAAGCCACGGAGGCTCTAATAATAATAATAATAATAATAATAATAATAATTATTATTATTTTTTATTTATTAAATTCTATTGATATTACAGTAATGGGACATGTCTCACGAATCTGACGGCAAATCCAGTACAGATTATCTGTACTGGATTTGCCGTCAGGTAATAGAAAGTAAAATAATGCAAAACGAAATTAAATACGTCACTTTGTCAACACGAGATTGTGGTTAGGAACTTTTAGACACACTAAATACGATTAGCTGTACTACTAATAGTAATAATTATATTAATATAATAATAATAATGATAATATCTACCGGGGTAGCTACTCACGCTGAGGCGCAAGGCCCTAAGACCAGTGGGTTCGAACCCCACCATCAACAGTTCTTGAAATGGTTTTTCTTGGTTTCCAATTTTTAGCTCCAGGCGAATGCCGGCCACTGACGCTTCCATCCAATTCTTTGCCCAGTTTCAGTCATTGTATCTCTCATTAACTATTCTGGTGAGGCCGGCGTCAGGAAGGGCACCCGACCGTAAAATCCATTCGCCACATTTTAAAAAATCATCTTAGTTCAACCCCAACCCCGTAGAAATGGCAATAATAGAGGTTGGAAGTAATAATAATACTAATAATAACAATGCTGATGATAGAGCCCCATTAGACTTCTCGAGACATCTCTTGCCTCTGCTAATTACAGTAGGTAACTCGGTAGGCTGCCTGTCCGTCATTCATATCTGTCCTTTCCAGCAGGCATTCTTATTCTGACATCATACGAAACAGAAATAGACGAAGGTAACTTCCTCATGCAATAAATTGTTATCTATGTTTTAGTAACTAATTAGTACACCCATATCTGATTTATGTGTATCTGTTTTACTTACGCTGCTTAAATGCCAACGAAGACATGAGATAAGTAGCTATCATAGGTCATGGTCGATCGAACTAAAAGCCCAAGCAGCCTCAACCTCCCTATGAAGGCTTCCAAAAAGATGGTATATTGGCTTTCACGGCCAGTGAATTAAAACTCAGCAATTCTTCTAGGTTTGTGCCGTGTCTTGTGTGGGGTTTCGCCTAGGACACCAAGCTGGCTCATCGGTGGGCTCTTGGTGTCCCCGCCCGGACCCCCACTGGAGTAGCGAACTGCGCGCCACCTCCCTTTATATAAGGTGCAACTGCACCTCTTGACTATGAGAACTAAAAGCCCAAGCAGCCTCAACCTCCCTATGAAGGCTTCCAAAAAGATGGTATATTGGCTTTCACGGCCAGTGAATTAAAACTCAGCAATTCTTCTAGGTTTGTGCCATGTCTTGTGTGTGGTTTTTTTCCTAGGACACCAAGCTGGCTCATCGGCGGGCTCTTGGTGTCCCCGCCCGGACCCCCACTGGAGTAGCGAACTGCGTGCCACCTCCCTTTATATAAGGTGCAACTGCACCTCTTGACTACGAGAACTAAAAGCCCAAGCAGCCTCAACCTCCCTATGAAGGCTTCCAAAAAGATGGTATATTGGCTTTCACGGCCAGTGAATTAAAACTCAGCAATTCTTCTATTTTTGTGCCAGTGAAAGCCAATATACCATCTTTTTGGAAGCCTTCATAGGGAGGTTGAGGCTGCTTGGGCTTTTAGTTCTCGTAGTCAAGAGGTGCAGTTGCACCTTATATAAAGGGAGGTGGCGCGCAGTTCGCTACTCCAGTGGTGGTCCGGGCGGGGACACCAAGAGCCCGCCGATGAGCCAGCTTGGTGTCCTAGGCGAAACCCCACACAAGACACGGCACAAACCTAGAAGAATTGCTGAGTTTTAATTCACTGGCCGTGAAAGCCAATATACCATCTTTTTAAAGGGATTAGGTTAGGTAGAATTTTTTTTTTTTTTATATAAGCAAATGATTAAATTAATCTGAAGAAAAGCTGGCTAATGAGTTGGAAGAATGTCAATAGCCTACTGATAGTTCCTTTGTACTAATGTGCAAACTTGTAACTTAACATGTTTGCATACAATATTCTTTCCTATAACAGTTCTCCTAGGCTTAGAAATTGGTAATTGTAAGGGATTCTGTGGGTGGTTTCAGTGGCATGGGCACCTCCTCATTCCAGGTGCAAAAGATCCACATAATGCACCCATACCCCACTCCTTTCTGCTCACAGTTCTTAATGTGAAACGTGCCTTTAAGGAGAATACTAAAATGCAGTCTGAATGATCCAGATCTTAGGTTCATACATTTTCCATGGACTTCTACCACCTCGGTTACCGACTCCCTTACCTGCACGGCACTTGCTCTGGTTTCCTATCGAAGGCTGGTATTGCGATGGATTATTAAATCACTCTTCGACTTTCCCGGCATCAGCCAGAAGAACAATGTGGTGTTTTGACTAGAACCAACGCTTTCATATTAAAACCAAAACAGTATGCAGAAAAACTGGCTAACTAGATTGAACCCCCCCCCCCAAAATAGGTCACTAACTTCTGTTGTGTTACCGCCCAAAGAGTAGATACTCGCCTCATCCTTCGAGGTTATTGAGCATTATTCTAAATTTATACAGCTATTCTTGACGGCATTATCGTTCATGTGTTTTAACTCCTCTCAGTAGTGAATTAGGCCTACTACGTTAAATACAAACAAACCAGTGCATTACAGGTAGGCCTAAGTTGTCCAATAGCCTACTGGCCACAAAACATTTATCTTAACTTAAGGTTCTGATACAGTTCATGTCGTAATAAACCAGACAACTCTTTATTTGATTCCTATTACTCAACTAAAATGAATATTCACGTGGACAGGCAATGTTTTTTTTTTTCTTTCTTTCTTTTTTTTTTTTTTTTTTTTTTTCGAATGGGAGTTAAGTGTATAAGGTTGACGTGATCCGCTGGAATATTCGTTGAATACTATGAATACAATGCACCGAAATATGATAAAGTATTAATTACGGCAATAGCTAAAAAAAAAGGATATTCATGTGAATACAAAGCGTATATGTTTTTGCAAGTGGGGTGAAGAGAATCAGGATGAAGTAATCTGTATGGTTGGTCTATGCATACGATGAATAAAACACCTTAATATGAGAAAGTATGAGTTAAGGCAGTATGGAGCATAGGAAATAGTTTAAAAATAAAACTATACAAACTAATTTCGATTATAATGGTGTGAAATAAGTTGAAATAACGCGCCAATCAATTTACCTGTCATCTGGTGGAAGGCTTTTGTACGATGAGGATGGCCATGGGATTGTGGCGATCGTGATCTTGAACTCTTAACATGCGTCATAACAAGGTACCTTACAGAATACCATTTTGAGCCTCGCTAGCCATGGGTTGTGAAGCCAATTGTTACGTTTCCGTCGTAACCATTTTGGTGGGTTGTTATGGAGTGAAGTTACAGAATCGGGCTGCATTCCAGGTGGACTCTGGAGGACAAGGACGTTTAGCTTATCGCGAGACTTCACGGACGCGTTGCAGAGGTGCTACACGACGTCCGGACAGGCACCAAATGCAACGGGATTGTTGCGACGCAGGACGTGGATCACGGGGCTACCAGCTAGTGGACGTGTACTACCTACGGCTGGAAGGGAGTAACCAGCGCGAAAGTAGGTCAATTCAAGAGCTCACGCCGGCTAGCTTGCCTCCCGAGCACACACACCATGAGTCACCGTACACCTTCACGGATAGGCATCGCGACAGCATGGTACGTCACTATCCGATGCTCAGTGAAAGACGCGGCAATCACCTTAGTAATGGCGACAGTGAAGGGTACAGCATGAGCGATGCCGTCAAAGATTGACGCTGCTAGGGATGGAGATGTAGGTTATTCGAGACTGGCTTCCCGCCACCGAAGCGGCCTTAACCACTGGGACGCCGCAGCAGTAGAAAGCTCACCTGTTGGCTGCAGTGTGAAAGGGGTCATCTAACGAGCAGATGTCGGCAAGGAGCAGCCTCTCAGCTGGAGAAGCAAGTGAGAGCCTATCAAGACAGGCTTGTCAGCGTCGTCAATACCACCCCCTCGGACTTTTGGATAGCCTCACGATGAACAACTCAGGGAGAGTTGCTTTAAGGAGGGAGTAGTGTAACGTGTCGGTTCACTCAAGTGAGAAAGGGTGGACCCATCTCATTAAGAAGCCCAGCAGAATGATCGCTGAAACCACACGTTGATGAGGGTGTTCGAATCCCGTTCCTAGGAGATTGACGACTTTAGAAGGTGATCCAGGATGTTCCAGTACCACAGCTATAAGCAGCAGTATCCCAGAAACACCCCGTTTCTGATGATCAACGAGGGAAATCCACTTCTAGTCAAGTTTACCGCAACACAAGGTAGAATCAAGACCAAACCCGTATCCCATATTGTAGCATTGTAGATACATTTGAGAATATCCGACCCTTATTTTTATTGATGCCAATTTTCAACTTTTTAGAATATTCTTAAATAATTTTCGACTCTTATATTTTTCATCGTAATGTCATGTAGGATTTTTATTCTCGATTTTCATCCATATTTGATATTTAGGAGGCGATTTCGATGATTTAGATTTGTTATTTGAAGTTTAGAGCATTTTGCGATTTCGAATTTATTTTCGGAGATTTTATTTATTTTTCTTTCTTTTTATAAGTGAGATGGATTTTTATTGGAAAGTGTATTCCAAGAGTTTAATTGTAAGTATAGTATATTTAGGAACTACGATCTTGATAACTATCTATTTTAAGATCTGAATAGAGTTATTATGGATAACTTATCAGATCTGGTTGTGAATATTTATTTTCGTGATTCACTAATGTGAATGAATGTATTTTTATTGAAGACAAGTAAGCGAAAGGAAACATAGAAATATTGTTATATGAGCAGAGGTAAATGCAATTTACACTGTAATACTGAAGGAATGTGAAGTTAAAATAAATACTCTAATGGAGTATAACAGCTGATAGAAGCTGGCATTACCTATGTTAATAATGAAAGAAAATGAGAGTTATTGAAAGAATATTATTTTATTATATTACCAATTAGGATAGTACATCAAAGGAACCAATATATTTATTACAGTATTTTTATGAAACTTGTATTTACTGCAGAGTGAGAATTTTCTCAATATGATATGTATTTTGAGAATACAATGGTTATAATAGTAAGGAAGAAACTGAGAAGCATATCTGAGAGAGATATTTTATGGTATTCCCGTATTGACGGATGATTGTATTGTATTCATGGAAATGGGCAAGGAAATGTCATTGTTTCACTATTCCTGAAGAGATATCCGTAGACAGATTTGCGAAATGTTAATGGTATTTGAAGCGAGAGTTATTAATGGAAGAATAAGCAGTTTTATTTTGAAAGGATTATTAGGAGATATCGATATAGGCATTACAGTTGAAAATCCTTGAAACAGTAGGACAGCTGATCTTTGTTGAAGTTGTATGTGATAGAAATTATAGGAACTAAGGATCTCTGTTAAGCTGAAGTAAACTGAGATCTATTTAAATGGTTTTGACAAGGGGAGGATACGATGCATGGGTCACCGATTCGAACCATCTTTAGTACACGTGTAGGGCATGACCAGGTGTATATCAGGTGCAAGTAGTAAGGTGCGCTTCTCAGCCGTTTCCGAGAAATTAATTAATTGCAATTACAGTGCTGCGTTTATGTGAGTTGTACGCTATCAACGAGCCAACGAGCACGTGGTGCAGCGGTAAGAGCTCTGCTTCGTAAGCGCGGGATCGCTGGATCGAATCCTACCGGTGAGCCTTTGCAGTATGTTGTGTGTGGTTTTTTTTTTTTTCTTCTTTGTAACCATTGGCAATTTCCAACCACTGCTTGCGGGGTACGGGGTGGTCTGATGGTTCACAGACGTGCAATGAACGGAACAGACTGGGCCTTCAATGTATAAATGTATAAATATAATGAAATACTTGACCGTGTATAATACCAATGTATTTGCAATGCCGATACTGTACATTATGTAATGTCACAAACGCTGACCCCCATACGATGATTTCAAAATCTCTTTTCACACTCACATGACACGTTATTACAATTGACTGCAAAATGAACATTATTCACGACACCTACAGTTGTACGAATTGCCAATGTTTACAACAACAACAAAAACACAACACACTGCAAAAGCTCACCGGTAGGATTCGATCCAGCGCTTACGAAGCAGGGCTCTTACCGCTGCACCACGGGCTCGTTGGATTCTTGCCAGCGTACTACGCACACGGACGCCGCACTTTAATTGCAATTGATTAATTTCTCGGAAACGGCTGAGAAGCGCACTGAAGATGGTTCGAATCGGTGACCCATGCATCCTATCCTCCCCTTGTGAGTAGATACGGATGTAATGGTAATTATTCGACGAGAATGGAAAAGTTATTTTTATTAATTATTTTTATTAAGATGAAAGACCAGTGGATGTGAATAAACTATGTCTTTACTTAACTGTACGGATTATAGAATCCTGAATTGTAACGATTACTGGAAAAAACATAGCGAAGTGGAGATTTACCATATAAGAAGTAAGAGGAAATAATGTAAATATTTTAAGTTTGACATTAGCATTTTTGGCTATTTTGTAAATAATCTGTTTGAGATATTTGTTAACGAAATACGTCTAGACACTTATGTTGTATATAGAACGTGTTTAATAGGTATAGAGATTATACGTTACATGATTTAAAGTTATTTATTGTGATTTATGGTAGAAGTTTTTTATCGCTTCTAAGGAAGATTTTTATGATAATACGAGACGGGAGTTATTTATGTATAGATTAATAAATAGTTATAGTAATGGCGGAGGCCTACGTCATGGGTAAATTAATTCATTTTGCGGGTTTAATTTAATGACATTAATTCATTTTTTGTTGCTAACTCCCGTTATCTATAGGGCACAGCTGTTGTTTTCCAGAATTTAATAGTTATTACATTATTTGAGCTACATAAGCATTTATGTTTGACGATTGTTTCCGAGGGAAGCTCACACGTGAACCTTTTTAAATATGAAGTTATTTACATAAATTTTAGAGTTGTTATAAATGTTAGATTTTTAATTGATATTTGAATTTTTATATCGTGTATAAGTGTCATTAATAAATTGACAGGCATATGTCTTACGTTTTCCTGACAGTTTAATAGAAATTTGGCATAGTCTTTTGTAGATTATTGGTAGAGGAATGTGCTATAGGGTGGAGGTTTCTCCAGGGACCTGATCCTAATCCTTACGCCAGAGATATTTTTTGATTCTCGTACTCCCGATTAGTGTTTAGAATTTTTGTGTTATGTAGTTAGTTACTATAGCACATTCAGTTAATTCCCCTGTCCCTTATCCGGAGTGTATTCACCAGTAGCACTGTGTAGTCTTTCTAGCCGGGGACTACAAGATGCTACGATCCATTTTCCAGCTGTAGATTATGGTGGATCATTCCAGGAATACGGGTACAGTACATTAACTATTGCTACAGAAATTTAATTTCTAAACATGTTTCATGCGATCTACTTCGTTCTATTTAGTACAGAGTGACGTTTATTCCATACAGTTTGCTCCAGACATGAGGGTACACTAAGTCTTCCATCTTTCATTTCAAAAGAAGAGTTTTATTCCTCAGAACTTGCTTCATACCTTTAAATCCTAGCATTTTATTCGTCACATTTCACTCTAGAGATCAAAGTTTTAATTTCACCTAAGTTCAAGAAAATTTAGGATATCTGATGCATAAGCTAGAGGCAACTGATATGAGGGTCATCATCATCATCATCTTGCACAGTTTCCAGCCACTGGCCGGGTCTGTTTGGAACACAAGCCTCTCCAACGTCTTCTGTCTTCCCACCATGTCTCAGCCTCCACCCTTGTCCAGTCTTCTCCTCTCTTCTTCACGCTTTCTTCCACCCCCTTCAGCCACCTGTCTCTCGGACTTCCCCTCGGTCTCTTTCCTTCCCACTTCGTCTCATGTACTCTCCTGGGTATCCTCTTCTCCTCCATTCGTTTTACATGTCCATACCATCTAAGTCTAGATTTCTCTATACCATCCTGTAATGGTTCCTCCTTCATTAATTCTCTGGTCCTCTCATTTCTTATTCTGTCCATCTTTGTAGCTCCAATACTGCTTCTCAAGAACCTCATCTCACTGGCCTGTATTTTGCTCCTCTCCCTTCCTTTCATAACCCAGGTCTCCGAGGCAAACGTCAGGATAGGGACATAGTACGTCCGATATATGATCTTTTTGCTGTTCTGAGGGACATCCTTGCTCCATAACATGCTTCTCACACTCCTCCGAAATGCTTCTGCCTGCCTCCCCCGCTCATTTATTTCTCTATCGTTTCTTCCATTATCTTGTATCAGGCTTCCCAGATACTTAAAACTCTCCACTTTCTTCAGCTGTTCCCCACCAATTGTTATTCCCGTTGTGGTTCTTTCCTTCTTCCTTGTTGTGATCACCATCTCACTCTTATTTATGCTAAATTTCATCCCATATCCTTGTATTACTCCTTCCCACACGTCCAACTGTTCCTGTACCTCCTCCTCCTTGTTTCCCCAAATCATCAAATCATCTGCAAACACCATTGCTTTCATCTTTCCGTCCCCAATTACTTGTGCCACTCGGGTCATTATGTCATCCATCACCACAATGAAAAGTAACGGTGACAGTGCACTTCCTTGTTTCAGGCCGTTTCTTTGTTCCAACCAGTCAGATCTCTCTCCTCCCACTTTCACACAGCTCACGCTTCCCTTGTACATCTCCTTTATCCTCTTTATAGTCCATTTCTCTACTCCTCTATACTCCAGGGACTTCCATACTTTGTTTCTGCATACACTGTCATATGCTTTCTCAATGTCCAGGAAGGCCATCAGTAGATCTGTTCCATATTCATAGTGCTGTTCTTGTAACTGCCTTACAGCAAAAATCAAATCCACTGTGGACCTTCCTGCTCTGAAGCCATGTTGTTCTTCCCTCATCCCTCCTTCAATCCTTGTCCTAATTCTCTTTTCCAAAACTTTCTCGAAGATCTTTGCACAATGACTCATCAGTGTTATTCCCCGATAGTTTCTGCAATCTGTTCTACTACCTTTCTTGAAGATCGGGACAATGATTCCTTTTTTCCAGTCCTCTGGGGTCTTCCTTTCCTTCCATGCTGTCCTCATCACTCGGTACAGCCACTGTATCCCCACCTCTCCTGCTGCTCTCACCATCTCCACACTCAACTCATCCACACCCGGTGCCTTCCCTCCTTTCATCTTGTTCACTGCATCTTCCACTTCTTTCCATGTTAAGTCCTTTTCTGTTTGCAGTTCATCTTCCTCTTCCCCGATTTCTTCCTCCTCACCATCTTTTCCATTTTGGGTTCAGAAGTTCTTCAAAATATTCTTTCCACATTTTCTTCAGTTCTTCCCTATTTTCTATCTCTTGTCCCCTTTTGTTCACCATTCTAACATAATCCGTAGGATCCTTCCGCCTCTTATCTTTCACCATCCCATACAGGACCTTTTTTGTACCTTCACTATCCTCCTCCATCATCTTTGTCCACTCTTCCATCCACTTCCTTCTCTCCTCAGCCACCACTCTCTTCGCCTCCTTCTTTCTTTCCTGGTACTCTTCCCTTGTCTCTACCGTCCTATTTTGATACCACCTCCTAAAGGCTCTATTCTTTTCCCTTACTATATCTTTTGTCTTCTCATTCCACCATGGTGTTTCCTTCCACCTCTTCTTACTACTTGTCCTCCCACATACTGCTTCTGCTGCACCCACTAGTGTCTTCTTAAATCTAGCCCATTCCTCTTCCACCCCTCTTTCTTCATCTGTTGGAATTCCTTCCTTTACCATTTTGAGGTACTCGACCCTTCTATCCCCTTCTTTCAGTTTCCATATCCTTATACGTACATAAATGATTTCTGAGAAAAATAGATGGAAGCAATGGCAGAAAGGTCCTTGCAATGAACAGATAGACCAAGTTATACATTAACAAGCTAGATGAAACTGTTTATATGAGCCATCTTAGACGGTGGGGAGAGAATGGGGGAGGAGAGATTACCTAAGAGGTTAATTAGTTCAGCTATAGACAGTAATAAGAGAATCTATAAGGTGATGGTTAGATTCAGTGTAGAACAATTTCGAAGTGAGAGGTCTAGAAGCAGAGGAGGCCACAGTGCTAATTGCTAACAGGGGATCCTGGAGGTGACTTGTTCGCAACTGCAGACAAGACTGGACCCTGAAAGACAAAAGAGTATCAAATGAAAATGTACAGTATGTATGTATGTTCAAGATTTAATTTAATTCCACATTTGACCATTTAAGAGTTCAAAATTTAATTTCATACCACATTTAAATCGATTCCTAGTTGCAAGATTTAATTTCATTCCCGAGTCGAAGATTTAATTCTTTTCCAGATTTAATTTCACTCCAAGCTTCATTACATGTAATTCATTATTTTATTTATTCCTATCGGAGCTTTTTCTTCATATTTCACTCATCGAATGTTATTTCTCACATTTCCCTCCAAATTTAATTCCAAGTTTTAATCTCATTCCATATTTAATTTAACTACAAGTTTTATCCCCTTTAATTTGTGAAATGGTTTTCTTTATACATTTCACTCCTTGCATTTTATTCCTCATATTTCACACCAGATTTAATTTTACTCCAAGTTTCATTTGTTCAACTATTTGCATTCCAGGCACCATATTTCATATCATTCCATTAAATATTGGTCTTGTTATATTTTTAATTTAATTCCTTTTCAAGTTTAATTTCATTCCAGAGCACCGTTCATGGAAACTATTTAGTTTCATTTCATTTCAGTGCAAATCCCTAATTTATGTCTCGCAGTGACCTGGCCTGGCCTAAGTGTACCGGTCAGCATCTTGGTGAGGTGTGCCATTTGAACTAGCTAGCCTAATGACACATTGGGGTAAAACCCAAACTAGATTGAGAAATCTGAAAAGCATTAATTCCTCTGAATTAATTTGAAGGTTAATACGAGGGAACAGTGTCAGTAGATAAACTGACCCGTTAAAGATCCACTTTGGGGCAAAATTCCAGCAACCCGGTGTCTCTGAAAGCTGCAATTGTTAAAAGGGACGTAAAATCAATAACATTCTTATTATGCTAAATCAAATGGATCAAGAGTTATTTTTAATGTTTGATTATTATGCACCTACCATCTTCAATGACTAATGTTTGGCATACCGAATGTTGCTGGCAGGTCCCAAGTGAACTCATGTTAAAAAAAACTAGTACATCCTATGACGTCTGTTGGATATTTCTGGAACTAATTAGTGACCAAGGTTGGAGGAATATCCGTGCTGGAGGGTTTGAGTATTCCATGCTATCATTTCTTGCTGTTTTATGCTTCACTTGTATTGTTTCCCAACCTCTTGTTTGCATGATTTAAAGAACAACATGGTGGGTACGATTGCGCTTTCCTGGCAGAACCAACAGTTTAGGTGCAGACAAGATTTGGATTGCCTCAGTGATGTCGAGGATTGCGAGTTCGATATTGAAAGCTCTTCTAACGAAGTGTCATGGGTGATGATGATGTATGCCCTGCAAAACTATGTCGAGTTGGGGCAGCCGAGAACAAGAAAGTGATGCGAGCATAAATGGAAGTTATATTTCTACATTTTCTAATGAATTGGTACTAAATAATAGTTCACCGACTTGAGAAGATTTCCCAGGAGCTGCCGGCATGCTTGATGAACCTCAAAACATTGACGAAGTAGTAGGGCTTCCTTTTGGTGATGATTTCTTTGAACTTATTGCTGAGCAGATGAAGTTTTATCATCATCAAACTGTTTCATCACACAAAATATCCTGTAAGAGCTTTAAGTGGACTGATGTGACTAGTAGCTAGATGCAATTATTTTTGTTTTCCTTATAACAAAAGTTTGGTGCTTTTCAGTCGGTCAACACGAATGTACCCAAATAGAGCTGGGTTATGCCCTGATCCTGAAATAAATTACATAAGATTAATAAATACACTAGGATGACCAGTTTCGATCGTCAAGCGATCATCATCAGATCCATTACACTTAGGCTATAACATCTATGTTTGAGAATACAGGTGAAAATATATACAATATGTACAATTATTTAGTTGCAGTGTTGGTAACGCAATAGTCGGTGTATGTTAAATGTGGTATATCTAATGTTAGGTAAACTTCTAAAATAGTGATGAAAATCCGGAATTTGTCTGTTAGGGGTGATTATATGGTTTTACAAAATCAACTATGGTTATACTGAAATAATGCAAGCTTATACTTATCGAGTTGTCTCTTTAACTGGAACTTGAAGCTGTTGCGTGTTTCCATAGACACCAGTTGTAGTCGACTAACCCCGAGTGTTCGCTGGGTGGAACTGGTTTTCCCCTTCCTCCCCCTTTAGTTGCTATGCTCTTCCAGAGGTCAGTGCCATGTATAATTTTTGTGTGACTTTGCCAAATCTAGATAAAAGTGTATGTTATTGAATGCAGGAGTCTGCAACTACTAAAGACCGTGGAACTATCTTCGCCACTCATGGGCTAAAAAGCCATTTACACTAAGCGGTACACAGTCTATTGAAGACGTCCCGGCACCTTTAATACTGCCGCACATATTGGTCTAGGTTTATTGCAGAAAAATGTACATAGTACACCTGATCCAAATAACATTTACCTATAAACACCACTATTTTCCCCCCCTTTTTTTTATCTAGCTTGGCTGTATTGCTAAGTTGTGTCTTGTATTCGACAGGGTGTGTTTTTTAGTAGAGCGAAAAGGGGTGAACTCTCCATAAAAGTGAGTTCATTTAGATTGTTGGGATTGTTTTGTTTGGCTAGGTGAATCTCGATTGCTTCTTTTATGTCGAGAGCTCTGCCTTTCGATTCGTGATTAATTATTTTTAGATCAGTCTCGATTTTAGTGAAGCTGTGCCCCGTGTCACACATGTTCGCATACGGCTGAATGTGTTCCGTATCTTATCGCATTCCTATGTTCATTATAACGTGTATCTACTCGTCTTCCGCTCTGTCCAATGTAATTAGCTTGACAACCAATTTCTTGGCATGTAATAGAATATACCCCTGACTTTGAATACGGGTCTTGTTTATTTAGATTGCTATTTTGCAAGTGCCTCCGGGTCGTATTATTCGTTGTGAATGCTATTTTTATGCCTTGCTTTATGAATAGATTAGTGATTTCATATGTGTTCTCATTCACATAGTTGAAGCGCGCGAATTTTTTCTCATTAATGTCCGGTTTTGGAATCATTTTATCTTTATTTTTATGTTTGGCTACAATTTGGTCTATTTTGCTTGGCGGGAAATTGTTTTCCTTTGCTATTTGTTTAATGGTTCTTATTTCCTTATTATAATTGTCTGTTGACATGGGTATGTTTAAAGCTCTGTGCACCATTGAATTGAACCCCGCTAATTTATGCGTACTGGGGTGATTAGACTGATTGTCGATTGCATGCGAGGTTTGTGTGGCTTTTCGAAATATGGAGTATGAAAGCTCGTTGTCCTTACGTTCAATAGTTATGTCGAGATCATTTATTTTTCGATCTGTTTCGGATTCCTTGGTGAATTTGATTGAGTGGTGTAGGCTATTAATGGATTGGAGAATTGTTTCTACGCTTGTTAATTCAGTATCGTAGATGCAAATTACATCATCTACGTATCTTTTCCATATTACTATTCCCTTTGTTGAAGTCTTTTCTAAAAACTCATTTTCTAGTGCATTAATGAAGATGTCAGCGATTAATCCGCTTAGTGGTGATCCCATCGCTAATCCTTCTGTTTGTGTGTACATTTTATTGTAGAATTGAAACGCGTTTTGGCCGAGGACGACCCTCAGTAGTCGCACGATCTCTTCAGTTTCTTTTTCCGAATTGTTGGAATTTAAGTTATTTTCGATAGTGTTGATTGCATCATTAATAGGAATATTGGTGTACATGTTAGTTACATCGAAAGATACAAGCCTCATGCTAGGTTTCATTTGTAAGGTGTTCAGTGCTGTTACTAATTCCGTTGTGTTCTTTACAGAGTTGTTTTTGTCGTTGGAAAGGCGTCGTTTTAAGATTTTTAGTGTAATTAGGCGCATTCCTACAATTGACTATTGGTCTCATTGGGCATTCATTTTTGTGTATTTTTGGTTGTCCCCTCAATGACGGTATTTTCGGGTTCATGTTTATTAGTTTTGATTTTTCAGCTTTGGTCAATATGTATTGTTTCTTTTAATACACTTTTCATTTGATTTTGGAATTTATTGGTGGGGTCTTTAGCTAATTCCTTGATTTCGTTGTTGTTTAGGAATTCGACTGTTTTTTCAATGTATTCTGTTTTGTTCAAAATTACTGTGGTATTTCCCTTATCTGCTTTTGTGATGATTAAGTCATGTTCTTTTATTTTTTGTTTCAATGACTTTATTAGTTGTTTGTTGTTTTGAGTGTAATTGTTTTCACCCTCTCGTTTGAGGATTTTTTTGGCTTCGTTGGTGGCAAGATTTTTGGTTAATTCCCTGTCTTCTGCTGGGAGCTTGTGACTGGCTATCTCGATATCTGTGATTAACTGTTTTATATTATGGTTCGTGTGTGCGTCTGTGCAGTTGTATTTCAAACCTTTGTCTAGCATATCCATTTCATTTTGAGAGAAGGTTACGTTCGTTCTGTTGTTTACCCTGCTGTGGAAATTGAATTCATTGTTATTCGTGTGTTGTTCACTAGGTTGATTATTCTGTGTTTCTCATAGTTTTCTTAGTTTATATTCTAGCGTTTCGTGTTTCTTCGTTGCTCTGATTTTGATCGTGTCATGTAGGTGCTCGGTAAAACTGTCCCATTGGGATGCGTGCCAGAAGTTACTTAGTTGCAATTGAATATCGTATAGTTGTTGGTTGATTTTTTGCTTTCTTATGTATGCAAATCTTAGTTTGTTTTTTTATCCAAAGCACTTTGGCTTGTTTAGTTGAAATGATTGAGGCTGGTGTAATCGGTACGGTTTTAATTGGTACATATTTAGGGGTGAGATTTAGTTCTATACATTTTTTGTTGAACCAAATTGACCTGTCTATGTTCATGAGTTTAAGCCTGAGTGTTTTGAATCTCTTGGCTTCACGATTTGCCTGACTAGCCGTGAACATTGTGAGGTTTGAAGCCATTTTTCAGTGTTGCCTAAGTAAACAAAAGTTTGGTGCTTTTCAGTCGGTCAACACGAATGTACCCAAATAGAGCTGGGTTATGCCCTGATCCTGAAATAAATTACATAAGATTAATAAATACACTAGGATGACCAGTTTCGATCGTCAAGCGATCATCATCAGATCCATTACACTTAGGCTATAACATCTATGTTTGAGAATACAGGTGAAAATATATACAATATGTACAATTATTTAGTTGCAGTGTTGGTAATGCAATAGTCGGTGTATGTTAAATGTGGTATATCTAATGTTAGGTAAACTTCTAAAATAGTGATGAAAATCCGGAATTTGTCTGTTAGGGGTGATTATATGGTTTTACAAAATCAACTATGGTTATACTGAAATAATGCAAGCTTATACTTATCGAGTTGTCTCTTTAACTGGAACTTGAAGCTGTTGCGTGTTTCCATAGACACCAGTTGTAGTCGACTAACCCCGAGTGTTCACTGGGTGGAACTGGTTTTCCCCTTCCTCCCCCTTTAGTTGCTATGCTCTTCCAGAGGTCAGTGCCATGTATAATTTTTGTGTGACTTTGCCAAATCTAGATAAAAGTGTATGTTATTGAATGCAGGAGTCTGCAACTACTAAAGACCGTGGAACTATCTTCGCCACTCATGGGCTAAAAAGCCATTTATACTAAGCGGTACACGGTCTATTGAAGACGTCCCGGCACCTTTAATTCTGCCGCGCATATCGGCCTAGGTTTATTGCAGAAAAATGTACATAGTACACCTGTACTGTGTTTTGAATCTCTTGGCTTCACGATTTGCCTGACTAGCCGTGAACATTGTGAGGTTTGAAGCCATTTTTCAGTGTTGCCTAAGTAAACAAAAGTTTGGTGCATAGCATAACATTTACCTATAAACACCGCTATTTTCCCCCCTTTTTTTTATCTAGCTTGGCTGTATCGCTAAGTTGTGTCTTGTATTCGACAGGGTGTGTTTTTTAGTAGAGCGAAAAGGGGTGAACTCTCCATAGGTGTGTTCATTTAGATTGTTGGGATTGTTTTGTTTGGCTAGGTGAATCTCGATTGCTTCTTTTATGTCGGGAGCTCTGCCTTTCGATTTGTGATGAATTATTTTTAGATCAGTCTCGATTTTAGTGAAGCTGTGCCCCGTGTCACACATATGTTCGCATACGGCTGAATGTGTTCCGTATCTTATCGCATTCCTATGTTCATCATAACGTGTATCTACTCGTCTTCCGCTCTGTCCAATGTAATTAGCTTGACAACCAATGTCTTGGCATGTAATAGAATATACCCCTGACTTTGAATACGGGTCTTGTTTATTTAGATTGCTATTTTGTAAGTGCCTCCAGGTCGTATTATTCGTTGTGAATGCTATTTTTATGCCTTGCTTTTTGAATAGATTAGTGATTTCATATGTGTTTATAGGTAAATGTTATTTGGATCAGGTGTACTATGTACATTTTTCTGCAATAAACCTAGGCCGATATGCGCGGCAGTATTAAAGGTGCCGGGACGTCTTTAATAGACCGTGTACCGCTTAGTATAAATGGCTTTTTAGCCCATGCGTGGCGAAGATAGTTCCACGGTCTTTAGTAGTTGCAGACTCCTGCATTCAATAACATACACTTTTATCTAGATTTGGCAAAGTCACACAAAAATTATACATGGCACTGACCTCTGGAAGAGCATAGCAAATAAAGGGGGAGGAAGGGGAAAACCAGTTCCACCCAGCGAACACTCGGGATTAGTCGACTACAACTGGTGTCTATGGAAACACGCAACAGCTTCAAGTTCCAGTTAAAGAGACAACTCGATAAGTATAAGCTTGCATTATTTCAGTATAACCATAGTTGATTTTGTAAAACCATATAATCACCCCTAACAGACAAATTCCGGATTTTCATCACTATTTTAGAAGTTTACCTAACATTAGATATACCACATTTAACATACACCGACTATTGCATTACCAACACTGCAACTAAATAATTGGACATATTGTATATATTTTCACCTGTATTCTCAAACATAGATGTTATAGCCTAAGTGTAATGGATCTGATGATAGCTTGACGATCGAAACTGGTCATCCTAGTGTATTTATTAATCTTATGTAATTTATTTCAGGATCAGGGCATAACCCAGCTCTATTTGGGTACATTCGTGTTGACCGACTGAAAAGTACCAAACTTTTGTTTACTTAGGCAACACTGAAAAATGGCTTCAAACCTCACAATGTTTTGCTTATACTGAATGCACAGGTAAAAGTCATGTTAAAAGGACTACTGGCCAACTGATCCCCACATTGAAACCGCCATATACTCTAAAACAATGAGGATAAATAGATTTGAGCAGATCCTTATATTACTTTCTTTCAGTTACAGTAGTCAGGCCACACATGCTACAAATAAGCTTCGCAAAATTTCAGTCATTATATGAACCTAAGCAACAACTATCACTGGATCAAGGGTGTCTAAGTTTAGGACATACAACCCAGGAACGTTGACCAAATATGGGATTTTGGTACGAGTGACACAGGCTATATCAGCAATATGGATATATATACTGTGCCCATATCCACTTGTGCATATTGGAGATCACATATTCTAAGTCTAGGCGCAAGGTTTGAATAGCGTGCGGCCTTTACTCTCGAAGGAATTCGAAACTTTATGCAGGCAACAGAGAGGTTAGTGACGCGTGATGCGTCATCATCAAGGCTATATTTTGATTAAATAGTTCCCGATTTTATGGAAACATGGAATGCATATCATTTTACTGGCACGGGAAAAAGGAGAAGAATGAGCCATATCAGAAGAAAATCAGATCAGTGGAAGCCGAGATATGAGCAGTTTAGTGATAAAAGGATTTCTCCCACTGTGACGTCAGAGGATAGCTCCGTGCAGTATAAATTGAGGGCCCGGCCAGACTCAAGGTACAGTCAGATTCACTTCTCCGCAGCGCATGGTCGCTGAGACAGTACATTTCAGTTCTTCATAGCGCATGGTCGCTGAGTCTTCGCCGAGTGAAATCTTCGCAGTACATGGTTACTGATACTACGCTACAGTTTATACTTAGGCGCAGGGTCTTCATACTTTGAAACATCGGACCAAGTGATGGTCAAAAGTGTTAGTCATTTTTTACGTACAGTGGAACATAGAATATTTTCCCAAGGTACTCTTTCAAGTGATAGGCATTAACATACAGTCAACACTTTGTGAATTTCAACTGCATCAGGACATATGGTAGACTTAGTCTACAAAGCCACATTTAATTACACTGACCGGCAAAAAAAGTATAAAATTAGCCATGAAAAAGATGTAATCACATTTTAAAAGCTTTTCACGCATTAGAACACCCATCTGAAACATCCGTGAATAGAAATTGTTAATATGACATTTCTTAGGGTGGTTTATTACCACCAATCTTCGATGAGCCATCTTAATGGTTTTATGGCAGGAAGTGCACTGTAAGCGCTTAAGGTTTATGAGTGTTGCCGCTCGCTTATTGTTGTTCTAGGGATAGCAACTGGCATTTGTTGAACACCTGGGAACCATTGCCATACATTTTAGTAGGTTATCCATGTGCAGTTCACACTAAAACATGCCTCTTAGCCGTGAAGGAGTTGCACAGGCAGTTGCATTGGTGGAGGATGGCTGTAACTTCCGTTATGTTGCTGAGGTCATTGGATCATCTCTCGGTAGCATTCACCGTGCAGTGCAACGTTACAGAGAACTCCAAACATACGACAGGAGACGAGGGTCAGGCCGTAGAAGAAGCACAAGTGCCAGGGATGACAGATATCTCACCTTGCAAGTTCTGCGTGATCGCCATACCACAGCAGTCCAGGCACGAAATCAACTGGAAAATGTCAGAAATGTGAGAGTGAGTGAGCGAACAGTAAGAAGAAGGTTTGAAGAAGCTCGTCTTTCGTCCCGGAGACCTGCACTTGGACCCGCACTCGAACGACACCACAGAGAGGCGCGTCTTCGCTTCGCAAGGCAGCATCTGGGATGGACCCGCGAACAGTGGGCCTCTGTTCTCTTCACTGACGAGAGTCGCTTTAACCTTAGATCTCCTGATGGAAGAGAAAGAGTGTGGAGACGGCGCGGGGAGAGGTAGAGCCCTGTTGCTTTCTCCTCCAGGACTCCATTTGGAGGTGGCTCGGTTGTGGTGTGGGGTGGCATCAACATTATGGCCCGCACTGAGTTGGTGTGCATCGATCACGGGACGCTCAATTCCCAAAGGTACATCGAGATGCCCTTTGCGCCTTTCAATGGTCAGAATTTCATGCTGATACAGGATAATGCCCGCCCTCATACTGCTCGCTGTGTTTTACAATATCTGCAGGAAGTAGGGATACGAACCCTGGACTGGCCAGTTCGTAGTCCTGACTTGAACCCGATCGAACATGTATGGGATATGATTGGAAGGAACGTCAGACAGCATGACCACACCACCTTGGCACAACTGAGAACATCGCTGCTGGAGGAATGGGATCGCAACCCGGCAGATGCCATTCGACGAGTTGTGAACAGTATGCCTGAGCATTTACAAGCTGTCATGGACGCTAAGGGTGGAAACACTCGTTTTTAGTGACCAGTGCTCCCGTGCAGTTCAGTGCAAAAATTAACACTGTTTTGTTTGGCAATATGTTTGATAAAAACCAGCCCAAAAGAACATTACTAAAAAATAGAAAATTGTTAGATTGGTGAAATGTAACGAAATTTGTGAGTTACAGCGTGTTGTAAAACATGTTTCGGAATTTTCTGTAGCCAACCATCTAACATTTACATGAATAATGCAAATATTGGAGAACCGATACATTTTAGTGGAATAAATTAAGAAATTACATAAAAAATTTAAGTGTTCCACTTTTGTTGCCGGTCAGTGTATTTGGAATATTTTACTTCCAACTCACCAGAGACAAGTTTTGTCTTGGTAACAGAAAGAACAACGACGACATCATATCAGTACTTTATTAGATACCAGTCTTGCTTGGTAAGATCACTTAGCCGATGTTGGGACCAGCTGTGTCTAACGCTGTCTGGAGAATGCATAATTCCACCCATAGAGTCATCAAGAACATCAGGTCTATACCACAGCAAAATAAGATTGTAAGAGTATCAAAATCGTATTGAATGTGCCACTGTTGTGTCTATGTTACGTCTGGTATTTCTTACCATGGATCTCAAAGATCAAGTCCCTTTAATGCAAATCGCCACAGCTATTAGAACGTTCATCATGCACATTATTATTCAAGAATATTTCGAAGCAACAAAGAAACTAGCCATTATGTCTTGCTAGACCGATTGCGGGTAGAAAATCGAGGCCGACACCAGGATTTAGGTACGGGTCCAAATGGGACCGAAGAATGGAACAGTCTGGTTCTAACCAGATTTTCATCGTCAACATCTACAAGAATGTAAACTACATTTGAATTATTATTATGCTTAGTTATACGGAATTCTCCATTTCTACAGATTTATCAACACAAATTTTAGGCTTCGAGGCATTGGAGGCCTAGGTCTGGACATTTCCTGTGTTCAGATATTTGGATTTGATGATTTGAATCTATGGACAACATCATGAGCATTTAGTTTGATTTTGTCATTTTTCTAATCACGGTCATCAGCCGTAGGATCTGTGGATATTAAAATGTATTTAGGTTGAGGAATGGATATTCTCCTATTTAAGAATTCGAGCATGATCGTTCTCGAATTGTTTTGTGAAGCCAATTTCAATTTGGAAGTAATAATAATAATAATTATGATTTAATAATAATAATTTTCATTTTTCTGAAATATTAATAATAATAATTTGGTAACTTCTAATAATCATGTCATGTCATGTGGATTATCAGTTTGATATCTGAAACAGTGTAACTACTTCGGATCATTTCTTTTCCGAAGGTTAGTGGTTAGACGCACGCCCACATTCTGAAATAACAGAATAATATTGGAAGCATTTAATAATTGCGTTATACAGTCAAATCTTGTGGAGACACTGAAGGTTATCAAAATGGGAAATAAAATGAATGTATAAATTAGGGTTTGCTTAAATTTATATAAATAGTAAATTATTTGGATAACGTCATTATATGAAACAGCCAGGAAAACTCAAAATTTTGACAGACGAAATGGATCGCAAAGGGATTCTAATAACCGGGCTTCAAGAAATGAGAAACACCGATCAGGAACCAATAGAATCACAAGGGTATAGAATTTACAAGGGAATTCCAGGAAAAAGAGTAATGAAGCAATGTCCACAATTCGGAACAGGATTTGTAGTCAATCTCAAAATAATTGAATCCATCACAGAATTTAAAGCATTATCCCCTAGGCTCTCGACACTAACTCTAAAAGCTGCAAATAGAACATATACCATTCTAAATGCCCATGCCACAACTAATGATAAAAATAATAAGAAAGAACACAAAGATGATGTGGAGGGATTTTGGGAGCTTTTAGATCAGACAGCAACAAACATAAATAAATGTCACACCAAAATTTTAATTGGAGACTTTAATGCCCAGTTAGGAAAGGAAAAAAGATATAGAGACATAATAGGAAAATGGCCAGCACAGAGAAGAACAAACAGGAATGGCATAAGACTGGTGGAATTTTGCAGAAACCATGATATGATCTCCAAATCAACTTACTTCAAGAGAAGACCAAATAAACTCAAAACTTGGAAACATCCAGATTGGAAAAAAGGTGAATAGCAACTAGATCATGTTTGTATGGATAAGAACTATCACAGGGAGATCTACAATGTGAAAGTTCTGAGAGGAACAGAGACTGGATCGGATCATTACATGATAAAGATTAAAATTAAATTTACCCCGTTGATAAAGAAAAAAAACTCACCTAAAAAAGAAGAGAACATACGACCCTCATAAACTAATAAATAACAAGGGATACAAAGAACGAACTAGATATATTAAAATAACAGATGATCTAGAGGAAATAGTTCCCGAATTGAAACAAATAGCTGAACAAGTAGCCCCAATAAATCCTAGGAAGAAACACCAATGGTGGAACGATGAGTGTGATAATACAGTGGAAGATAGACATCAAGCCTGGTTACGGTATCAGAGTCAAAAAACAGATGAATCACACTTGGATCTCATAAAACAAAGGAAGATAACTCAAAAAATAATACGAGGGGTTAAACGGCTATACCAAAAGGATATACTTCTGATGATCGAAACAAATAGCGCGAAAACAAACTCAAGAGATTACTACAAAATTTTTAGCAAACAACTACAAAGATATGAACCTCCAACATTAATGTTAAAAGACAAAAATGGTGAGTTAGCTCATAGTAATAAAAGAAATACAGAAATTTTAGCAGAAACATTCAAGAAGTTGCTAAATTGAGAAGATCCACCAGAACTGCTTCAAATAAATACAGACACCACTATTAAAACACCATCAGAAAACATAAATCCACCCACAATTCAAGAAGTCTACAAAGCGCTGAGAGAGCTCAAAAACTACAAAGCGAGTGGAGAAGATCAAACATTTGCAGAATTGTGGAAATATGCAGCAGAACCAGTAAAGATTTCATTACACCAATGCATAGTGAACATTTGGATCAAAGAAGAACTGCCAGACCATTGGACTACTGCTATAATACATCCATTACACAAGAAAGGAGAAAAATCAAATCCTGACAACTATCGAGGAATTTCCCTCTTGGATATCACATATAAAATCATGTCACGAATTCTATATAATCGTTGTAAAGATCAATTAGAACTGGAAATAGGGGAATATCAAGGTGGATTTCGGCCATGGCGAAGCTGCCCTGAACAGATAATCACCTTAAAATTAGTAATGGACTACTACAAACGTAGACAAAAACAGCAAGTCATAACCTTCGTAGACTTCAAAAAAGCTTATGATTGTATACATAGATCTTCATTGCTGAAAATACTTAGGAATTTCGGACTTCATCCCAAATTAATAAAAATTATAAAACTAACTCTAACAAACACCAAATCTAAAGTAAAATTCAGAGGAGAAATATCTGAACCGTTTACGATTAAAACAGGATTAAGGCAAGGAGATGGTTTATCGCCTCTACTTTTCAATTGTGCTTTGGAATATGTAATGAGGGAATGGTACAGGGAAAATCCTAGGAACATAAGAATTGGAACCAAGAAAGATCAAATAGACTTAAATTGCTTGGGATTCGCAGATGACTTAGCGTTACTGGCTAATAATAATCAAGAAGCCAAAAATCAAATAATAAGCCTACAAAATATAGCACAAAAAATTGGACTTCAGATATCATTTGAAAAGACAGAGATAATGGTAGCAAATCCACTTGTAATCAATCACATAACAGTAAATAACAAGAAAGTTAAAATAGTGAAGCAATTTAAATACTTGGGAGAAATTATAACTTACAACTTGGATGAGAAACCTGCATGGCAAGAAAGAACTAATAAAATGATAAAAGCCCAAAAATTAACATGGTCTACATATAAAAGAAAATGTCTATCAATCGCAACAAAATTAAAACATTACAAGACGGTGGTTCAACCAGAGGTGACCTATGGAAGTGAAACTCTTTTTAAAGTTACTCAGAAAAACAGAATCGACAAAATTTTAAAAGTAGAAAGAAGAATAGCTAGAACATGCATAAATAAAAAATATCAGAAAGATGGACAGTGGCGGATAGTACCAAATGAAGTGGTATACAGAGAACTGGAGCCCATCACTGATACTATTCGGAAGAAACGGCTTTCTTTCTTTGGTCACATCATGAGGACACCAGAAACCAGGTTATCTAGAAAAATTGTAGTGAAACTTTGGAATATGAAACAACAAGTAGGATGGATTAAGGAAATTAGAGAAGATATGAAAGAATTGGAAATAACCTTGGATGACTTGCAAAACAAAACAAAACAAAATTTAAAAAAACTGAGAGATATAAAAATAAGATTTCAGGCTAAAATAGACAAACTTAATACAGTAAAAAGGGTATTTACAGATGAGGAACGCCTGAGAAGATCAGAGCGAATGAAGAGCTACTGGGCGACTCGGAAAGGAAACTTACTGAAGAAGAGGACCAAGAAATGATTGACTGAAGTGGTCCAATGAGGCCGTAAAAGCAGAAGAAGAAGAATAAGAAGAAGAAGAAGAAGAAACGTTTGACCATGAGTAGACACGAAATAAAGATACCAGGAATTAATGTGATGGTAAAAAATTGTAGTAAACTCATTGGAGGAGCTTACTAGCTTCCTAGTCTTCCAGTTGGATAACAAGCAATGGCTTGATTATAATAATAACTAGCAGTAGTACCCGGCTTCGCCCGGTGGAATGATGATAATGTCTTAAAATCTCCTTAGAAATATAATGGACCTAAAAATCTAGGTCATTTGCCCTCAAAGACAATGAGGGCATAATATCTAGGTCATTTGCCCTTTTGATAAGGATGATAATAAAAACTACTGTTGAATTGACACGTCAAGCTTACAAACTACCGTAATAGAAATTCATATTTCGTAATACACAGGCGAGGAAGACTTATTGTGTGTGGTGATTAAAGGTGTAATGGGCGTTACATGTAGGTCATTTGCTCTTATGATGAGGATGATAAGGGAAACTACTACCGGTATTGAATTGGCACTTCAACTTATAACGTACACAATGTACTGTAATAAATTAAATATTTTAAAAATCACAGTCGAGAAAGATTTAATGCGGCGGTGATTAGTGGTATGATGCGCGTAACATCTAGGTCATTTGCACTTATGATATTAATAATAAGGTAATGAAAAAATGACTACTAAACGAACATGGTGTTATTTTAAAACTGATATAGGTAATTCAGATGTCTAGCTTCAATGTCTTCCGAAGTCTCAACCTTATTTTCTGGCTTAGGCTTGTACTCGATGCGTCTAGTGGAAGAGCTTATGGCGTACTGCTCGGCAAAGAATATGGGTCCAAGCTGCACGAACCTGAGATGATCCCAGATGATGACGAAATATGCTGACATACGTTCGGGGTTCCCCGTCCTATTTAGATTGGCCGGGAATCACTCACTGTTTCGCAACGGCCCTGTGCTGGCATCAGCATAGACAGCAGATAACACGGCGGGCTCTGGAAAGTCCTCTCATGTCAACTCGCGATGAATCAGCACGCTATTCTCACAACTGACCCCCCCCCCCCCTGGGTCTCACAATATGTGGGACGTGGGTTGGCGACCACGGGACCCCAGCTGAGTCTGGCATCGCTTCTACTTCCTGGTGCCGGGCTCCTTTCAGTTCTCTTTCCTGTCGGCCTCCCTTGGTCAACACTTGTTCCATTCCGACCCCGACTGTATTGGGGTATCCGAGGGCTAGGGAGTCTTTCAATTTCTCGCCTTAATTGGCCGTTGTCTCATCTTTCCTGATACCCTCATTCTTCGAGGGGTCTGCCTTCTTTTCCTTTTCATAATATCTCCTGTCTTCTGCTCAAGGCCCTCAAAGAGGCAGGGTGTGTGTAGCCCCTCCACTTCTGGTACACCCTCAAGGGCTCATGGCTGGTAAGTTAGGAAGCTGGCAACCCCGAGGAATTCCTGAGCTAAATGCAGGGAATGGAGTGGTATGTCAGAAATTTCAAGTGGACAGTGTTACTCATCGGGTTCCAAAGGGTAAGTATGTAAAATTTGGTTCAGATCGGTGAAACAGTATAGATTTGTGCCAAAGGGCCTAAATGTAGGGAATAGATTGGTCTGTCCGAAATTTCATGTCGACAGTGCTACTCGTCGGGTTCCAAAGGGTAAGTATAAACAATTTGGTTTAGATCAGTGAAACGGTGTAGATTTTCCCGAAGGGCCTAAATGCAGTGAAAGGGGTGGTCTGTCCGAAATTTAAAGTGGACTGTGATACTCGTTAGTTTCCAAAGAGTAAGTGTACAAATTTTGGTCCAGATTGGTGAAACTATGTAGATTTGTAACAAAGGGTCTAAATACAGGGAATGGAGTGCTCTGTCCGAAAGTTCAAGCAGACAGTGTTACTCGTCGGGTTCCAAAGGGTAAGTAACTTACATAATGATTGGTTGAGATGGGTGAAACGATGTAGATTTTTGCCAAAGAGCCTAAATGCAGTAAATGGAATGGTCTATCCGAAATTTCATTTAGACAGTGTTACACGTCGGGTTCCAAAGGGAAAGTATGTAAAATTTGGTTCAGATCGGTGAAACACGTTAGATTTTTGCCAAAGGGCCTAAATGCAGGGAATGGAGTGGTCTGTCCAAAGTTTTAAGTGGACAGTGTTACTCGTCGGGTTCCAAAGGGTAAGTATACAAATTTAGGTTCAGGTCGGTGAAACGATGTAGATATGTGCCAAAGGGCCTTAATGCAGGGAATGGAGTGGTCTGTCCGAAATTTCAAGTGGACAGTGTTGCTCATCGGGTTCCAAAGGGTAAGTATACACACTTTGTTTTCGATCGGTGAACGATGTAGATTTGTGCCAAAGGGCCTACATGCGGGGAATGGAGTGGTCTGTCCGAAATTTCGAGTGGACAGTGTTACTCGTCGAGTTCCAAAGGGTAATTATGTAAAATCTGGTTGAGATCGGTGAAACGGTGTAGGTTTGTTCCAAAGGGCCTAAATGCAGGGAAAGGGGTGGTCTGTCCGAAATTTTAAGTGGACAGTGTTAATCGCAGGGTTCCAAAGGGTAAGTATACACATTTTGGTTCAGATCAGTGAAACGGTGTAGATTTGTGCCAAAGGGCCTAAATGCAGGGGATGGAGTAGCCTCTCCGCAATTTCAAGCAGACAGTGTTAGTCGCAGTGTTCCAAAGGGTATACATGTAGGAAAGGATTTTGGCAAGCGAACAAACCGAACACGTCTTTAAGTAATTTTAAGTATAAAAACTGTATTTACACATAAGATTACAACAGATAAGATTGCACAAAACTTAGCGTGACTTCACTCGACACAAAACTGACACACTGCTCGTCCTCTTTTTTTCACGGCTTCCTCTCGGTTCTTCTACGCGGCGCCACCGGGCGGTCCCGAGACTGGCGGGAAACCCACGAACGGTTCATCATCTTCCGATTCCCACAATCGGCCATCCTGCAGATCATCCGCCTCGGATGATGAGTCGTCTTCAGCCCATGGTTTGAGGAACTCAGCACAAGTAGTTGTTCGATTGGGGCCTAAGTGATTCCCTTCACGACAGACGTCGTAAGTGTCATTTGGCTTGACTCTGGAGATTCTGTAAGGCCCAAGGTACTTTTTCTTCAATTTAAGGCCTGGTCCAAACTGGGTCCTCTTGATGGCGACGATATCGCCAACTTGGTACTGGTGTGCAGGCCGTCGACGTCCATCGAACGATACCCTGTTTTCTTGTTGCACTTTCTAGATTTGTGCCCTTGCTTCTTCACGGTGTTCATCTCTCCTGGTCTCAAACTCGTCTAGCATATCTTCATTGATCAACTCAACTATTCTCAGGTCATTTTCACAGCGCATTTTAACTCCTGTCAAAAGATCAAACGGCGTCTGCTTGATACTGCGGTTGTAAGTGGAATTCATGGCTCTCTGATTGGCTTCGACGTGTTTGTACCAATCTCCTGGGTTTTCGATGGACAACTTAGCCAGCACAGAGATGATCGTGGAGTTCATCCTTTCTACCTGACCATTGGCACGAGGGAGTCCGGTTGTGATTAGTGAATGGGTGATGTTGTTGGCAGTGCAGTACTCTTCGAATTCGTGTGAAATATAGGCGGCTCCACGGTCGGTGACGATCTGCGTTGGATTACCAAATACTCCTTTTTGCACGTCCAGCTTCGCCGTAGTTTCTTTCGTGGTCGTCGTTTTAGTGGGATACAGCCACACAAACTTTGTGAAGCTGTCCGTTACTGCGAGGATATGCTTGTATCCTTTTTTCGTTGAATCCAAGGGTCCGAGATGGTCAGCATGGTAAGTGTGAAATGGTGTGCTTTCTTTAAACAAGGGATGCAAGTGTCCTTCTTGTTTCCCAGCCTTGCGGTTGACCAGCAGACACTTCACGCAGTTGGAGATGACACGGCCAACTATCTTCTTCAAATTGGGTATATAAAATTCTCTCTTGATCTCTTCATCTGTGCGCAGGGCAGCGTAGTGTCCTTTCTCATGAGCGGCTCTCACCACCTCGTTCTGCATTGGCCGTGGGACGACAAGTAGATTTTGTCCATCACAGAACTTGAAGAGGATACCATCCTGCAGGGTGTAATCCTTGTATGGCTTCGACTTCAGGTGCTCCATGATCGCACACAGACCTTCATCAGCTTGCTGAGCTCGTTTCAACCTGGCAATGAGTCCATCGACGAGACCGTAGAGGACCATGGGATGGCGACTCAAGGCATCGGCGTGAGGAATTCTCGCACCCGAACTATGCTCGATCGAGTAATCAAACTCCTCTAACATCATGGCCCTCCTTGCAACTCTCGGGGTGAGGTCCTTCTTGTCCATCGTCTTCTGGAAGGCAGAGCAGTCGGTTATGATCTTGAACTTGATTCCAAGCAGGTACACTCGGAGCTTTTTCAAGGCCGTCACCACAGCTAACACCTCGAGCTCGTAGCTGCTGTACCTTTCCTCCTGTGGCGTAGTCTTCTTGCTCAGGTATTGAACAGGATGCAGTTGACCATCGTCTGGGAAACGTTGCAGTAGCACTGCTCCATAACCATACTTGCTTGCATCAGTATATGGACTTCCGTCTCGTAAGCCGGGTTATAGATGATGAGGACTGGATCTTCGGATAAGGCTTTTTTCAGACTCGTGAATGCAATCCTCTGTTCTTGCTCAAACTTGAATCCACCGGTTGACTTCAACAAATCACTGAGCGGCTTTGCAATCTTGGCGTAGTTTGGGATGTACTTCCGGAAATATCCGGAAAGGCCCAAAAAACTGTGGACTTCGGCCAGCGACTTGGGTTCTGGGTAATGTTGAACTGCGGCTGCTTTCCTAGGAGATGGTGAGACAGTTCCATCTTCTACAACGTGCCCTAGGAACTCGATTTTCTTTTTCAGGAACTGGCACTTCGAGAATTTAATATCCAGATCATGAGTTTCAGCTACCTCCATCACTTGCCCAAGCTTCTCTATGGCATCATTTTCATCTTTTGCTGGGATTACTACATTGTCCATGTACACTAGGACTGTGCCGGCTTGAATTTGTTCTCTGAATACACAGTTGATAAAGCGTTGGAACACAGGAGGTGAGTTGCAGAAACCAAATGGAACTTTCAGGAACTCATATTGGCCTGAATGTGTCACAAAGGCCAAATACTTTCTGCTCTCTTCCTTGACTGTGATGTGAAAAAATCCATTTCGCAGATCCAGAGTACTGAATACTCGGGCATCACTCAGCTTGTCCAGGACGTCATCAATGAGTGGTAGTGGGTATCGATCTTTGACAGCTTTTCTGTTCAGTGGACGGTAATCGACGCACACCCTCGGAGACCCATCTTTCTTCCACACAACTACCACTGGACTAGCGTACTCAGACATACTGGGTCGGATGATGCCATCTTGGAGCCACTGCTGCACTTGCTTCTCTACAATCTCTTTCTCCGCTGGTGATAAGCGTCTTGGGTGACTGTGAATCGGTTCTTCTTGTTTCATCGTGATGCTCATCTCAACGCTGGTACTCTTCTCCTTGTGTGGCGAATATTCATTGACCATCTTTCTGATTCTCAAAACAGCCTCTTCCGATGCCTCTCCTATGTCCAATTCCTCGCCTGCAATCACGTCGATTCGGTACAAGTACGCTTCTGATATCTCCTTGGACATCTTGACACCGGTTTTGCTGATGGTAGTTACGGCTTGGTCCAGCAAGTCGTTACCCACGATAGCTGGCAACTTGAGTACATCTTCAGACACCACATAGAAATCAGTCAAGTGTCGTCGTCAATCTGGACGTCGGATGGAAAATATCCTAGGGGTGGCACCTCACTTTCACCGAAACCCTTAAGTACTATGGCGGTCGTCTTCAGCTCCAAATCCCCCATCTCTGCATAAATGTCTTCGCGGATCAGATTGATTGGGCAGCCCGTGTCCACCAATGCGTTGATCTTCTGGCCCTGGAGCAACAATTCCTTCATCTTCATATTCGACTTGGTTCCCAAAGCAACGATCACTGTCTTGTTCTCTGCATTCTGCTCAGGATTTGGGCACTTGGAAGCTATGTGTCCGAAGCTGCTGCAATTGAAGCACTTTGTACCTTGACTCTTGTGTGGACATCCGCTGGACTCATGACTGTTCTTCTGACCACAATTGTAACATCTCTTTACAGACGAGATCTGCTTCTGCCTGTTGTCTTCTCTTGGTGTATGTTTGTTTGTCGTCTTCACATTTTTTGTCAACTTCTGGGAGTTTCGTGTGTAAGCTCTCTCATAGATCTTCAACTTGTCCTTGAATTCCTAGATGTCCCTTGCTCCATATAGAACCATCTTGGATCCAGTGTCGTCCTCGATGCCATCGATGACGTATTGTATCAACGATTTATCATCGATTGCCGACCTGCTGGCTATTTCTCGCATCACCAGGAAATATTCCTGAAGAGTTTCAACTTTAGTCTTTCGTCGGTTGGTTAGCAGTCGATGAATCTCTGCTGCACTGGTATCATCTCGGAACTCTTTCTTCAGGGCTTTCTTCAACTTGTGCCAAGATGTGATGCCACGTTCACTCTGCACGAACAACTTAGCCAGGCCTGACAGTGACTTTTTTGCAAAAACATATTTTTGCATCTCGTCCCAGCCCATCAACGTTGCCGTTTCCTCAAAGTCCTCAATCCAACGTCGCACCGGATAGTTCTCGCTGCCGTCATAGGGTCTGACAGAGCCCTCTACATCTCGGAAAGTCAACGCAAACTTGTGTGCAACTCCCCGGTTTGCAGTGTGCCGCAAGTCCACCACGTCCTGGTCAACTTCCCCTTCACTTGAGCTTTCTACTACAGTCTTCGATTTGTGTTTGGTCTTTGTTATGTTTTTATGGTTAGGCCTACCTCCTATTGCTTTGGAGAGTTTCTGGTCTTCGGACGAGCTAGATGAATCCAATGATGATCCTGACATGCTAGAGGTTGAATGTTTCATGGATTTCATACCAGCCATTTTCTCCTTTAACTCACGTAATTCTTCCGCCAGCAATTCGTTTGCCTCTTTCATCTTGCTCATCACATATTTCGTTTTACCAGTCTCTTCTTCTTCTTCTTCTTCGTCTTTGGGCATCCCCAGCAACGAAAGGTCCATTAAGTTGTCACAGATGCGTTGCACAAGAGCACTGCTTTCTCTCCCGTATATTGAATGTTTAACACCGTGCAAATGGCAATTAGATCAGCCTCGGTGAATTCGCACTCAATGAACTTCAATTTCTCCAGGTGTTTTGGTGAGTCACATTCAAACTCGAATCCTGAGAATTCTCTTAAGCGCTGCCTGTTCTTTCGATCACGTGGCAGTTTTTCGAAAATGAGGTTATGTAACGTCTTAATCACGGCCGTAGGCGCCGTCTTAATGTTATTATTAACCTTTTCAATATCTTGTAAACACGCCACATTGTCCGCCATTTTTCTTTGTCTTTCGGCACTCGCACTAATCACTTTTCTTTTCGTCGTCGTCTTAGGGTTCAGGATCCTCGAAATCGTCTTTTGCAGCCTGCTCGAATCACCACGTCTTTGGAAGTTGAACAGCTACTCGTCTTCTATATTCCACGGACCCACGTCGTCGTCGATCTTGCCAGAAAAATGTCGTCACCTCACGCCTTGGTTTTATCACTGTAGCCTAACCAAGATTGCCGTTCCGCACTCAAAATACTTCGTATTTCGGACAAGCTCCCAAATGTAGGAAAGGATTTTGGCAAGCGAACAAACCGAACACGTCTTTAAGTAATTTTAAGTATAAAAACTGTATTTACACATAAGATTACAACAGATAAGATTGCACAAAACTTAGCGTGACTTCACTCGACACAAAACTGACACACTGCTCGTCCTCTTTTTTCACAGCTTCCTCTCGGTTCTTCTACGCGGCGCCACCGGGCGGTCCCGAGACTGGCGGGAAACCCACGAACGGTTCATCATCTTCCGATTCCCACATATATACAAATTTTGGTTGAGATGGGTGAAACGGTGTAGATTTGGGCCAAAGGGCCTAAATGCAGGGAATGGAGTGGTCTATCCGCAATTTCAAGCAGACAGTGTTACTCGCAGGGTTCCAAAGGGTAGGAATACCAATTTTGGTTCTGATCGGTGAAACGGTGTAGATTTGGACCAAAGGGCCTAAATGCAGGGAATGGGGTGGTCTGTCCGAAATTTTAAGTGGAAAGTGTTTCTTGCAGGGTTCCAAAGGGTAAGTATACAAATTTTGGTTGAGATCGGTGAAACGGTGTAGATTTGTGCAAAAGGGCCTAAATGCAGGGAATGGGGTGGTCTCTCCTAAATTTAAAGTTGACAGGGTTACCCGCAGGGTTCCAAAGGTATCGAACTTCAAAGTTTATCTACAATAAACTCGGGTTGACAAGTAATGGGAAAATATCTGTAGAACACGAGAAAATCAATTGTGAAACATCACATACAAATTTTGGTTCAGATCGGTGGAACGGTGTAGATTTGTATACATAACAGACAAACAGACAGACAAACTTTGTGCTTTATATATATAGAAGATAGATGTGTGATATGAATAATATGAGGAGAAATGTTGTGTGTGGAAATAGTTGAATTTTGTCATTCAAATTGTGCAATTAAGTCGCAGGAATGAAGTCGTCGTTACGTGAAGCATCAACCATTGTGAAGGTTAGATGGCTTTTGCAAAATATGTTGAAAAATATGGAAGTAAAAATATATAATTACGAATCACACTTTCGTCGAGTTAGATAACCAATGGTTATTTCATGCAACCATCACAGTGATGTTTCACAATTGATTTTCTCGTGTTCTACAGATATTTTCCCATTACTTGTCAACCCGAGTTTATTGTAGATAAACTTTGAAGTTCAACGATACCTTGCCATTTGTCAAACACAAAATGTGATCAGGTGATTATTGACACATTAATAGAATGGGCCGGTGCTAAAGAGTATATTGTCATTTAATGAACAGCCACTACCATTTCAAGGATATTTGTGATCCTATTGAACTTATAAAATTTTGTAAAGATTAATATTTTCATATTCTGCTGAAGAATAATAATTTTGATGATAGTATTTGTTACTATTTTTGATGAGAATTTTCAGAATGATATTTTCAATAATTTGAAAGCTTAATGTTTGAATGATTTAGTCAACATTTGGATTAATGTTTTGGTTAATATTTTGATCCATGAATTTATAGTTGAGTCATGCACTCATGATTGTTATTTTCGGATCGAGAACAAATGATGTAATAAATATTTTGCTCGCCATCAAAGTTCTTCGAAAATGCATATGTGGTCGTTGGACTTCGGTCTAAACGGGCACAATACATGAGGGAAAAAGAAACTGGAAGAAGTAATATTATCAGTCATGAGGCTCATACCAAGATTATTATTATTAGAGTGTCCATATCTCCACTACTACTGCAATACAAAACACAAGTTTGTGGCACAATTAGGGAGAATCGTGGGTTGCCAGGTGAAATGAAATGTAGATCTAAGGAACTAAAAAAAGGAGGAAATGACTTAAGTGCAGAAAGAGGAGTCTTGCTCATAGCTTAGAAGGAAAAAATAATTGTCAGAATGGTACCTACCATCCATGATTCCTCTATGGAATGCATTGGTAAATGGGGCAGAATAACTAGGCTGGTTATTATGAAACCGAAATGTATCATTGAGTACAATAATTACATGAAGAGTGTAAATTGAACGTAAGACAATCTAGTAGAGCAAGGAAGTAGGGTTCTACCTAGTGACATTTTGACTTTTAAAGTCGCACATTTTTCCGTATTGAGAGAATGTAATAATAAACAAAGTTTTTTATGGTTCCGCCTAGTCAATACTTGTTTTATTAAAGATTTTATCGTGACAATCACTTGTATTTACGTATGTTGGTACATGTTTCCGTGTCTTGTAACATTGACACCTTCATCAGCCTACAGTTTTGGTAACACTCAATGACATTAAAATACTTATTAAAATAACACACAGATGATTAAAATAACACTTTTAAAAGTTTTTTTTAAAGCACTGTCATAATGAAAGTTCATTAAAAGTCTTGGAAAAAGGCTTGGTGCACTGTTTTGGTTTCCAATGTCCTGCTTCCGATAATAACCTCCGAAAACCAGTAAGAGGTGACCATTCATAATTGGAAAAGAAAGTCCCTGTGTGAACTATGGTAAATATTAAACCGTAAAAGTGGAAGGCTAAACAAAGAAAAAGTGGAAATATGTAAAAAAAAAAAAAAGGTGTGGTGAACTTACGGTGTGGTTGCGGCAGCGAGAAATCGGGCCATGCTGAGGCATACGGAGACTGTGCAGTACTGGTATGGAATAGCTTGGGGGAAGCGGGCGAGGCTTCAGTCGGGAGGGGCGGGGGGAGGGGTAGTATACTGGCAATTTTTGGAGGACAGGAGCGGGATGGGGGTATGGGTTGAGGGGTGGAATAAGGGGATTTGTAGATCCTCGGTTAAATGATAAAATTAAGGTGGTTTGTATTTAACTCTGTAATTAGTTAAGGTCTCAAAGAGTACATTGTTATTTTCAAAGTTGATCTCATTGATATTGGTTAGGGGGTCTGTTCTTTGGGCAAAATTTCGATTTCTTCCAATATGTTCATTGTGATACCTTTCTTAGCAAGATGCAGGATGCTCACGTCTTTGTTGATGTCAGTGAATTCATGTTTACTGTCCTTCATGTGGTTAGCCATAGCGGAGAATTTATTGTATTATAGAGCGTTAAAATGTTCACCATATCTTGTAGCAAATGACCTACCGGTTTGTCCAAAATAATTAGTTTCACATTTGGTGCATTTCAATTTGTATATGCCTGATTTATTAAACTTGTTCGTGTGGTTCAATTTGTTGGTGTTAAATAAAATATTTCCACTATTTCTTTGTTTAGCCTTCCACTTTTTCGGTTTAATATTTACCTTAGTTCACACAGGGACTTTCTTTTCCAGTTATTAATGGTCACCTCTTACTGGTTTTCGGAGGTTATTATCGGAAGCAGGACATTGGAAACCAAAACAGTGCACCAAGCCTTTTTCCAAGACTTTTAATGAACTTTCATTATGACAGTGTTTTAAAAAACTTTTTAAAAGTGTTATTTTAATCATCTGTGTGTTATTTTAATAAGTATTTTAATGTCATTGAGTGTTACCAAAACTGTAGGCTGATGAAGGTGTCAATGTTACAAGACACCGAAACATGTACCAACATACGTAAAGACAAGTGATTATGTCACGATAAAATCTTTAATAAAACAAGTATTGACTAGGCGGAACCATAAAAAACTTTGTTTATTATTATCTACCTAGTGAACTGTGCATTTAAACTCCACTGTGGCTTAATCACTCAGAAAAAGTTAAGGCACAAGCAATTTCTCATGGGAGTGGCCAGGACCTGGCTGACTGAAACCAAGGTGTTGCTGATCCTTAATCATCCAGTTCATCAAATCTGTGCAAGAAGGCTTCAAGGACCCAACTGGGAGTCTGTCAGGGCTGGTAAAGAAAATAGCATATTCTAGTGGAAATTCCAGCTACAGGAGAGAAACAAAATCATACCACATTGTGCAAAGTATGTTCCAGCCAGGGCAAATGAAGCGAAACAAGGTACACATGCAAAAGTTGTGCACCCTTTCACAGAGGTCATTGCTATAGAGCCCATCACACCAGAAAACACTATTAGGACTAATACAAAAGGCCTCCAGTAAATTTCACCACAATCAGTACAAGGCTTGTGAAGCTAGACTAGTTTGTTTATGTGTATGCACTGTAGCAGAAAGGTACTCAGAAAATGGTCATGGACAGGGGTTGAGCAGTGTGATGAGCATCCGGTCAGCAATGTGTTAATGTTTGTATAACCAAGATGACAAGAGTTTAGTGCTTTTCAGTCGGTCAACACGAATGTACCCAAAAGAGATGGGTTATGCCCTAATCCTGAAATAAATTACATGAGATTAATAAAACACTAGGATGACCAGTTTCGATCGTCAAGCGATCATCATCAGATCCATTACACTTAGGCTATAAAATCTATATTTGAAATACAGGTGAAAATATTTACAATATGTACAATTATTTAGTTGCAGTATTGGTACTGCAACTGTCAGTGTATGCTAAATGCAGTATATATGATGTTAGGTGAAATGCTAAATGGTGATAGCTATCCGGAGTTTGTACTTTAGAGAGATTATATGGTTGTAAACTATGGTTAAACTATAAAATTGTAGGCTAACTACTTATCTGATTGTCTTCCTTACTACAGCTACTCGCAGTTTTCGTGCTCACTGGAACTCACTGTGCGGTCGACTGCGGTGGTTATCTTAACGACTGGTTTTTCCCTGCCTTCTCCCCCCTGCCCATACGTGCTGTGGGGAGTGATAGCGATGTGTTTATGTGAGGTGTTGCCAACCTAGATAAGATGTATGTTATTGAATGAGGTGGGTCTACAACTATTAAAGACCGTGGATTAGCCCTCGCCACGCGTGGACCATAAGACATTCGAACTAAGCGTTGACGGTCTTACGAGGACGTCCCGGCACCTTTAATACTGCCGCGAATATGGGCCTTGGTTTATTGCAGAAGAGAAGTACATCGTACACCTGATCCAGATAACATTTACCTATTAAAAAACCCCTAATTTCCCCCCTTTTTTATCTAGCTTGGCTGTGTCGCTAAATTGTGTCTTGTTTCCGAAAGGGTGTGTTTTTTAGTAGCGTGAAGAGGGGTGAGCTCTCCATGAGCGTGTGTTCATTTAGATTGTTGGGATTGTTTCGTTTGGCTAGGTGTATCTCGATTGCTTCCTTTATGTCAAGAGCTCTGCCTTTCGATTCGTGATGGATTATTTTAAGGTCCGACTCTCTGTTGGTAAAGCTGTGCCCTGCGTCACACATATGTTCGCACACGGCTGAATGTGTTCCGTATCTTATCGCATTCTTATGTTCATTATAACGTGTGTCTACTACCCTTCCACTCTGCCCGATGTAATTAGCTTGACAATCGGTGTCTTGGCACGTTATAGAATATACCCCTGACCTTGAATACGGGTCACGTTTATTTAGATTACTATTTAGGAGGTGCCTAGCGGTTGTGTTTTTCGTCGTGAAAGCTATCTTTATGCCTTGCTTTTTGAATAGGTTAGTGATTTTATATGTATTCGCATTCACATAGTTGGAACGCGCAAATTTTTTCTCATTACTGTCCGGTTTGGGAATCGTTTTATCTTTATTTTTATGTTTGGCTATAATTTGATTTATTTTGCTTGGCGGGAAGTTGTTTTCCTTTGCTATTTGCTTAATAGTTCTTATTTCCTTATTATAGTTGTCTTTTGACATGGGTATGTTTAAAGCCCTGTGCACCATTGAATTGAAACCCGCTAGTTTGTGCGTACTGGGGTGATTAGACTGATTGTCGATTGCATGCGAGATTTGTGTTGCTTTCCGGAATATGGAATATGAAAGGTCGTTGTCTTTACGTTCAATAGTTATATCGAGATAATTTATTTTCCGGTCTATTTCGGATTCCTTAGTGAATTTGATAGAGTGGTGTAGGCTATTAATGGATTGGAGAATTGTTTCTTCGCTTGTAAGTTCAGTATCGTAGATGCAAATTACATCATCTACGTATCTTTTCCATATTACTATTCCCTTTGTTGAAGTCTTTTCTAAGAACGCATTTTCTAGTGCATTCAATGGATCTGGTCATCCTAGTGTTTTATTAATCTCATGTAATTTATTTCAGGATTAGGGCATAACCCATCTCTTTTGGGTACATTCGTGTTGACCGACTGAAAAGCACTAAACTCTTGTTTACTAAGGCAACACTGAAAATATAGCTTCAAACACCACAATAACCAAGATGGTCGAGTACCCGCAAGAAGAGCTTGCCTAAACCCAACGATGCGCAGAGACCAATATCAATCGGCGTAGTTTAATGCTCATTGCGGGGCTCCTGTGTGTCCCCCAAATGCTGATTACCGGGCTTACTTCTCACTGAATTCTTCAACCCTGCGGGCTCGCTGCGAGACGCGGTCCACAGCTGTAATTCAAGCATTGAGTGCAAGGAAGCAGCAAACAATATAGGGTAATTGGGGTATAGTTTACTGTGTCCTGGCTCAGGTAATAGCTACTGTGTAAGGCATTACATACACGTGCTGAGATCTCACTTGAACCCCAGTCACAGTTTAGTATGCACAGCCTCCGGCCGCGCAGACGGTCCGTTCAGATCTGCTCCGGGCGAGCTACTGAAGTGAAGTAGGAGGGGCGTGTTCTGCCAGTACAGAGCCCAGCCGAACGTTGACGAAGATCTGCGCAGTATTCTGCGACAAGCTCTTCTTGCGCGTATTCTAGCTGGGTGTATTATTTAAAACTAAAGAACACTGCTTTAAGTTTTCTGTGACTTCAGGAAATAACATTCTTCGAAGTTTTGCCATTATTTTTCAATTGTGTCCCAAGTTATTGATGTCAATACTCCAATATTAACCCAAGTTAGATTGCACTTCTTTTTAGTAACCAAGTTGAGTCTAGATTTCTTAACCTTTTAACTTTCAATTAGTCGCGTCACGGGATTTTCTCCCGGGTCCTATTTGTTTTGCGCAAACTGTACCGGTTTGAGATGGTGGCGGGTTGGCTGACCCAACAGTTCTCCCCCCTTCCCTTAGGCACATTTCACTTCTATTGTTATCAGTGTTCGGCACGAGGCGTGCTTGTGAACAACGATTTGCTAAATGACCTGGTCTGATCTTCCGTGCGTGACTATTTGTGCTGCCAAAGTGAACGGTAGAAAGTCCCTTGTGCGACTAAGTGAGTGTATACTTTTTTAGATAATATCGTTTAGTTATAATGTAATTTTGGGTGTGTTTTACTTCATAATGGATCCTAGAGAAGAAAGCAGAACTAATGCTCTGTTATTGGAGCCAATGTCAGACGAAGATGACATCTTTTCTGACGGTAGTGAGGTTGAAGACAATTTAGAAATTTCTGACCACAATACAAGCACGGAACAATCTGAAGATGAAGAACAGCCACATCCAGTGCCAGATGTGCATCCAGTTCAACAGCAAATCCCTATTTTTGATGTGAATAGAAACACAAATTTATTTTGGGTAAAGACAAACTAACTCGCTGGTATTCGTGTAGCCCACCTATTTTTAGGAATGCAAGACGTAGACCCCACAACATTCTGAGAGTACATCTACCTGGCCCACGAAGAGATGCTCGAGAAGCTCGTACAGCCTTGGATTGTTGGAGTTTGTTATTTACAGACCCCATGTTAGATACAATTGTCCGCTACACAAATGACCGAATTACAGTAAACCGACAACAGTACGGAAGAGATAGAGATGCAAAGGATACAGACATTATTGAAATGAAAGCTATGTTAGGGCTACTGTATATGGCGGGGACCCTGAAATCGTCATACCTAAATCTGCGAATGATTTTACTGGGGTAGAATTTTTCCGATCTACATCGTCTTTGAAAAGATGGAGGTTTCTATTGAGTAGTCTAAGATTCGACGATGCTACTACAAGACAAGAAAGGCGACAGCTTGACAAACTTGCTCCACTGCGAGAAATATTTGAAGCCTTCAATGAAAACTGCGTCAACAACTACACCCTTGGAGAAAACGTCACTATAGACGAAATGTTAGAACCTTTTAGAGGCCGGTGCCCGTTTAGGCAGTATATGAAAACAAAACCTGCTAAATACGGCATAGAAGTATACTCCCTGACTGATTCTAAGACATTTTATGCCAGCAGAATGGAAGTTTACTGTGGGAAGCAACAACAAGGACCATTCAATGTAAGCAATAGAGCAAAGGATGTTGTGCTTAGATTAACACGGCCTATTTACCAGTCGGGTAGGAATGTGACTGTAGACAATTACTTCTGCTCTATACCGCTCTGTGATGAATTGGCAAGTGACCATCAGCTCTCTCTTGTCGGAACCTTGCGTAAAAATAAGGTTGAATTACCACCAAAAGTACAAGAGCATACTAATCGACCAGTAAACAGTAGTTTGTTTTTTACGGTTATGACAAAACTCTACTTTCTTACAAAGCAAAGAAAAATAAAGTTGTCTTGCTGCTTTCATCATTGCACGATTCTGATGACATTGACAGTGGTGACTCACTGAAGCCAGAAATGCTGACTTATTATAATAAAACAAAAGGGGGAGTTGACACCCTGGACAAGTTGAAGGCAGCCTACAATGTGGGAAGAAAAACAAACAGATGGCCCTTGGCTCTCTTTTTCGCTCTTATGGACATTGGTGCAGTGAATGCTAACATAATATATTTAGCCAACACGCAGGCAAATATATTCCGAACTTTTTAAAAACACTCGCAAAAGAACTGTCAATGGATCATATCAGACGAAGAGCTCTACAGGAAAATCTACCTTGCCAAGTGAAGCGGCGACAAACAAGAAAAATCGCTGGTATTGAAGATGAAGATACGAAAAGACCACATGCGGCTGGAGCAGCCGGGCGCTGTGCATATTGTACTTGGAGGGAAAACAGAAAATCTGTTGTGACATGCTCAAAGTGCTCAAGATACATTTGTAAGCGGCATACAACTTCCCTCTATACCAACTGTGCAGAAAATGGCAACCAAGGCAGCAGTGATGAGGAAGTGTAGAGACTGATTTCAGGTGTTTTGTTCTGTTCTTTTTACTTCATGGTTTATTTTTTGTAAATATTAGTACCAGTACCAGTAGGTTTATAATTGTAGAATTACACTTTATTTTTCATGTTTAAAGTTTTGTAGTTTAAAACTTTCTATAGATTGTTTTTGACTTAGTTATTAAAAGAAATTACTTAACCAAAACAAATAAAACATTTTCTTACTTCCAAATAATAATTATAGAATTTTGTCAAGTTTAAAATAGACAGTTGCACAAATAAAAATGGTTTTAAAAACAATTTCTACCCATTTCTCAAACCTGGGAGTTTCTTCCGTGCGAGACTAATTACGTAATATTTTTTCACGCGACTAATTTAAGGTTAAGCTTGTATGTCCCGAATTTTCAGACATCACAATTTCCTGTTGCGCTCGTATGTCGGATGGCAAGATCATTGTTACTCTAAGATTATAGAGCTTTAACGGCAGCTAGCGATTCTCAAAAAATATCTAAATTAACTTTAATGAATCCATGGCCTTTTGAATATATACAGAGGTGCCAACTATTACGGATTGTCCGTAATTATTACGGATTTTACCTCACGTTTACGGCATTACGGTCAAAGGGGAAATTATTACGGAAAAGTGACATTATCGCGAAAAAAATACATTTCTATGAAGAAAGAAAAAAAAAAGAAGGAAAGTTACAGGGTGTCTACCGGTAACGAAAAAGTAGTTAATTTTACAAACATGTAACGAAAGTAGTTATTTTTTACGTCTGGATAGTTGGAGGTTACGAAAATTCGCCGAGGTCGGTTTAAATAATTAAAACTTGCGCCGCTAGGGTCACAGATTGCGATGGAGCAAGTTTCACGCAAGCGGCGCCGATTGCCTAAGCTATATTTTCCCTTTGCCCGACCTCAAGGAAATGCATACTGAGGATGCCTTGAGTGGTTTACGTCGGTTCAACGTATATTTTCGGCATCAAGAAGAGATTTTATTTTTTTGTGAAGTACTTTTCTGTATTATTTGGAAACCTGACTTTCCGCGAGACGTTTATTCGCGAAAACTTCCGTAACTCAACAGAAACCTCTCATTTCTGTTATGACCTCTAAATTTGGAGACTATCTCAAATTGAAGTCCAGAAATAACGCGAAATAATTTAATGTCGTAATCTTGCAAAATGATACAGTTTCGAAAAAAATCGCGAAAAAGCTTCTAAATACATGTATAAAATTTATCAGTCTCGAAAATTTGCGACATCCAGTATGGTTAATTTGAAATTCCGTTATGTCGATTTTGCCTTCAAACTTTGGTTCCATCGGATATATAATCTAACTGGTTATCTCGAAAACTTGTATAACTTGTATAATTCGTGATTGAAAATCGAAAGAAAATGTGCCCTCTTGTTGTGTTATTCATGCAATCCTCTCCGAATAATTCGTAATATTCGATACCTACTTCCAACGTTCATCCTCCAAACTCTCATGCTCAAGACGGCCGGCTGACCGCACGACTTGCCTGCGGGAATCCCGTCAAACCGATTGAGATCGACGCCAGTTGCGTAAAATCATAAATCCTGTGCCCAATCACGAACTTGTGACCGCGAGGACTGCGGGAATTCTATCAAAGGTGACTGGGCACCCATCACGAAAAATCCCGAAACCTACTCGCCACTTTTCCCATGACTGTATACTGTACTTAAAAGTACAGTACAGTACTTAAAAGCGTACGGGGAGCAAGAAGTGCATCAACCCACTTAGAAATGAGTCTAAGTAGCATCGCGATTCTCATTTCTCCTCGTGATCCACCGTGAACTCCCAACCACAGCATAAGAACAGCGGGAATCACGGCGCCGACCATAAACATGTCCATAACTGCTCGTGAATTTTAACCATGCCCAACCTCGAGCTTGCCTCCGCCATTCTGCCAGGACAGATAGAAAGGCAGACAATCGTTGAACAGCCGGGTTCAGCCCCGGTTGCATATTATCGCGTTCTCAGTGACCAACCGCGAGGACATTGTGATTCTCGTATACCGGCCGAAAGCGGCAGCGATTGCGATACATCGCGATATTTCTCCGCATTCGATGACGAGAACAACTGAATTCTAGTCAAACGTACAGCAATCGGCGCCGATTGCGTAATTATACTATATTTTCCCGTGGCCACCTCAAGGACACTCGAAATCTCGTCGATCGACTAAAATTGACACCAATTATGTAAATCGCGATTTTTCTTCGTGTTCTATGGTGAAAATTACGGGAATCTTGTCAAACGGCTGAGACCACCGCCGATCGTGTAACATCTCGATATTTCTCTTACAATGAAGGTTTCCTATTCATCTCTTGATTATTTTGTTCAAAGATTCCAAAGTTTGGTCCAGTGGCGACTCCTGATTTGTATAATGTGTAGGACATAGTAAGCTAGACTACTTATTAACCTAAGATAATTATTATAGCTGGGCTAAATTGAGATATTAGACTCAGTCTAATATTAATTATTCAGTCGCACAGCACTATACGAACATATTACACTGCAATACAATACAATAGACTATCCATTTATCCACGCGAAATCGTAACCAATAGCCTAAGCTCATGCCATAGTGTTGGTTTAAAATCAACCAATAACGAGACGAGGATCTCAGTAGACGTCCTCAGTGCGCCATTAAACAGACCAAACCTGCCCCCTTCCCCCTGAAGGGCTCCCATACATTTCTAAAGCTATAAACACGTGCTTTGAGGACGCAAGGTTTGCTTCCTCAGCCTTCTACTCCGGGCGGTGAAGGTCACACTTCACCCATCTAGGGGTGAAATGTAGAACTAGTTACAAGTACTGACAGTGACAATGAGAGAGAGCTTATAGAGAGGGCACAAGGTAGCCCCAAAGACCATTTTACAAATCAATTAATGTTTTTAAAACAGTTACAGCTGATAGCTGACTGTAGGATGATCCTCACATCCTACATGGAGGAATCGCCACTGGTTTAGTCAAGTAATGTGAACATGACAAACTTGAAGATGAATTTGCTGTTTATCAGTGTGATACTATCCCTTAATGTACAGTATTTTACAAGGACCAAGAATTGATGTAAACTGGGGCAACATTGCTGAGCTTAAAAATGAATGTGGACAGTTCAAGTATAAAACCTTAAGTAATGTGGTATTTGCAATTTTACATGTACCTCACAGTAACTCTCCCACAGAAAGAATTTTCAGTGTTAGGAAAAATCAGACAGAATTCAGACCTACATTAAGCACATTTACACTGGAATAGCGTATGATTCAGAAGACGAAAATGATATCACAGGGGGAAGTATGTTACAAGAATACTTTCACGAAAAAGCGGCTACTGGGTGCAAAACAAGCTACAAGGATTATTTTAAATCACACAACTAACAGGTAATGTGCAAATTTTATTGTGTAATATGATATTCTTTACTATAGGTTGCTTCCGGGTAGGGCAAAGGTGGTGTCATTATGGAGAAGGGAGGAGCATGTTTTGGATTTGGCATGAACATTTTTGTGTGTGCGTGTGTGTGTGTTTGGGGGGGGGGGGGGCATTATAAGGGATTACTGATAACCCACTTCAAAGGTTGGCACCTCTGTATATATAATTCTTATGGTACTTTGGGCAGGCAATCTGCAGAATATATATCGAGCGCTTTTACAGCGGGAAGGCACAAAAATGGCCGCAAGCAAATTAAGAGCTGCCCCAGTATTAGCACGACTGTGTATGATTTATATTCAAGTGGAGCTTAATTCGGAACGTCCATATCAGGCGCTTAAGAAATATCTAACAAATCTGAAGTCAGAAAAGGCTCTGGTTCATCAAACTATGACAGCTCTGACAGAGTAACCTGCAAGCCTACTCGTGCTGATTTTATAAAAATCCTGCATGCGTTGACTTCACATTTCCAACCACCACCCGGTTAGTCTCATTTAACATCAATATACATTTTTACGCTGACGAAAGATCGAAATAAATATTAGATGGGTCACAAAAGGTATGCTCGTAACAGATAGTAATAATAGAACCACACATTACCCGAAAAATACATACAAGTTGAGGTATGTGAACAGCTGAAGAAACTTGAGTGCTAAGGGTTAAAGCATGTCTGTAAGGTATCAATAATTACTTATCATACAAAGGAACAGTGCAAGTTTTTGTTCATATTCTGGAATTCATGACGACACATGCTCTCTACATACAGTGGCATAGGAGTACTATGTTTACATTTATACTGAGAAACAGTAATGTCTTCATAACATTACTACTTGTTTATGCAATAATTCCTAATCACTACCTGAATCTGCAGAATGTTTATTAGATTGAGCAAGAACCATCACTGATGAGACTACACAATAAAGCAGTGGTTCTGAACCCGTAGAAGTCGGCGGACCACTCAGCGTGAAATTGAATCATGTACGGACCACTCCTCTCCCCCCCTCCCTAATACACCTTATCAGTTATAACCCTTCCTCAATAACAATTATTTTAAAGATATTTCAATTCAAAACCTGATAAGTCATCGCCGCGAATACATTCGGACGATTCTCGTTCAGCGCACATCGTTTTCGAAATTCCCATTTATTGGCCACTTTTTTTATACGTGCTGGTGGACACTTTTCTCCCGCGGACCACCAGTTAAGAACCACTGCTATAAAGGATGAAGCTGTGATGTAAAATACATTACAAAGAATAATTCATAAATAATAGTCTCACAGTTTTTATTGGTGATAAAAATACTTGTAAATAGAAATTCCACTCTGGGAATGCATGTTACAATATATTATATGTTATAATAAATTGATGAAAAATCTTCATCTCTGGGTGAACGTAGGCATCCAGAAAAGTACCGTATATGCTCGAGCTTAAGCCATAACCAAACACCTAAAACCGTAGAAGGTAGGAAGACTAACTACAGGTCACTAACTAATAAAACCCGTACAAAAACTTGAAATTTGGTGTACATTCCGACTACTTGGTAAATTACTGAATTTACTTGAAATATGAATATAAAGATTAAAAAATACCATTTAACTGAAAAACAAATCGAAATATAACATGTCTTCACACATTACCCCAGGACGACTTCTCACGCTTGCAGCGCGCCAGGTGATTGAAGAAAACCACCCAGCATCCCCTTTCCGCCTGTGTGATGTGCAGAATTTTGGTCACAGGCTGGATTCCACGACACTCATCCAATGCCATGTTGAATGAGGATCAGAGTGTAGCTCCATAGCTAGTCTTACGATGTCATGTTGAGTGAAGATTAGAGGTTAGCTCCCTAGCTACCCTTCGAATGTAGTGCAGACTGTTGGTCCTTCGACCGCTCCATGAATAAAGTTCCCGACAGCCTCTGCTCCATTGCCAGACTTAAGAACTTGTTAAGATCTGCCGAACTTGTCAAATGATGATAATTAGGTAAAAACTGATCAGGTAACAGGCCCAAGAGCCAAGTATCAAAAAACGAGTACAGTAAGTAAAGGTCCCGAGCACACACAAATACCACCTTATAAACTCCCTCACTCTCAGCACTAGTTTGATAGTTCCTCACTGTTCTTTCCATGTTGTTTGGCCCGTATTGATGAACAATATTGTAAAATCTTGTAATTTAAAACTTTTTTTTTTAATAGAGACAGCTGCCCTGTCGATACAAATTGTTTCAAACTCTCTTGTTACATATATTGGGGTGCCAGAACCCCCTCATCAGACACAAAAAGAATACACATAGAATTTGAAACAATCTTGTCAAGATCTTGAAATAACACTGTCACTGTCCATTTTTTTCACTCACTGGACTATGCATTTTTAAACACATCCTTGTGGCACTATTTGACGCTGTGTTACACCATTCTTCACTCGGAATAATTAGATGCAGTAAAAATGGGGGTGGCCAAGTGTCAATATGGACAATTTATGATCAGAACAAAGGAAAAGTTAAGTGTGGTGATAACAGAATTTTAAAAGAAAAATATATGAGAAAACTTCCCAAGTTGGCAGTGACAAATGTGTGAACTCCAACCTCTTACAGCTGTGTGGGACTGTGCCGTGGTGCGGTGAAGGCCATGCACAAGGTACCATGGAGGAGAGTCGGCTGCTGGGTGGAAGGAGGGGTATCAGAAGGTGGGAGAGGGGATATGGTATTTGGAAACTTTGAATGGTATTTTGACCTTTTTATAGTTTTTAGGATCTAGTCTATGGAGTATTTTCACATCCTTGTTTATGTTAGTGAATTGGTGTCTTGATTGAACCATATGGTCACAAATAACTGAGAACTTACCATATATTTTGGCTTTGACATATTCTTTGTACCTTGACTGCAAAAATATGTCCTGTTTGCCCTATACATTGGGCTTCACATTCGGTGCATTTGATTGAATATATTCCTGATTTACTATACGTGTTGGGTTTGTTCATGGAATGGGTATTAATTATTGATTTTTATGAGGTGTTTCTTGTTCTATAGGCTATCTTGAGTTCAGTTTCTAACAGATGTTAACAGTCTTGTATGTGTCCTTATTTATATGTGAGGGTTATGTATATTTTATATCTGGCGTATCTTCAGTAAGTGCGGATTGAAATGTATTCCGTGTTTTGTAAATTAAACTAAGAGATAGCTTTGAGGCTATTTTTCAGCGTTGCCTTATTAACAATTGATATCACCGACTGGAAGTAACAACTATCAATTTCATGAATTATATTGAATTATATGGAACGAGCCTCGGACGTGATGGATATAATAGACGACGACACGGCTGTACACACGGACTAAGATTTGGAACTTTAAACATAAGAATGCTGACGGGGAAGGTGGAGGAGATAGTGGATATGATGGAAAGAAGGAAGTTGGATTTATTGGGATTGGCAGAAACAAAGTGGAAAGGGGAAGGAAGGAGAGAACTGAGAAAAGGCTATAGACTGTACTGGAGTGGGAATAAAGAGGGAAAGAGGAATGGAGTTGGAGTAGTAGTACGAGATGGTTTAAAAGAAGAAGTGAGGAGAATAAGTGATAGGATGATGAAAGTGAAAGTAGCACTGAGGGGAAAGACCATGGAAATAGTGCAAGTGTATGCTCCACAAGTAGGCTGCGCCTCTGAAGAGAAGGAGGAGTTTGAGGAGGAATTGCAGAAGCAGCTGGTAGGAAGAAATATGATTGTTATGGGGGATCTCAATGCCCATGTAGGAAGAGAAAGACAAGGTTATGAGAGTGTTCTAGGACCAGAGGGTTGGGGCGGAAGAAAAGAGGAAGGAAAGAGACTGTTGGACTTCTGCCAGAGGAAGAGCCTGACAGTTGGGAACTCCTGGTTCAAGAAAAGAGAGAGCCACTCAATCACAAGGTACAGTGATGACTTGAGCAGGAAGTCGGTGGTCGACTACATACTGTATGAGAAAGAACTAAATAAGAACATCACGGACATCAAGGTTATACCATCGGAAAACCTGGATAGGGACCATCGATTGCTGGTAATAACCCGAGAAGGAGTAAGGAGAAGAAACGGACTGAGAACCAGGAAAGACGTATAAGGATATGGAAACTGAAAGAAGGGGATAGAAGGGTCGAGTACCTCAAAATGGTAAAGGAAGGAATTCCAACAGATGAAGAAAGGGGTGGAAGAGGAATGGGCTAGATTTAAGAAGACACTAGTACGTGCAGCAGAAGCAGTTTGTGGGAGAACAAGTAGTAAGAAGAGGTGGAAGGAAACACCATGGTGGAATGAGAAGACAAAAGATATAGTAAGGGAAAAGAATAGAGCCTTTAGGAGGTGGTATCATAATAGGACGGTAGAGACAAGGGAAGAGTACCAGGAAAGAAAGAAGGAGGTGAAGAGAGTAGTGGCTGAGGAGAGAAGAAAGTGGATGGAAGAGTGGAAAAAGATGATGGAGGATATTGAAGATACAAAAAAGGTCCTGTATGGGATGGTAAAGAATAAGAGGCGGAAGGATCCTACGGATTATGTTAGAATGGTGAACAAAAGGGGACAAGAGATAGAAAATAGGGAAGAAATGAAGAAAATGTGGAAAGAATATTTTGAAGAACTTCTGAACCCAAATGGAAACCACAGCGAGGAGGAAGAAATCGGGGAAGAGGGAGATGAACTGCAAACAGAAAAGGACTTAACATGGAAAGAAGTGGAAGACGAAAGGAGGGAAGGCACCGGGTGTGGACGAGTTGAGTGTGGAGATGGTGAGAGCAGCAGGAGAGGTGGGGATACAATGGTTGTACCGAGTGATGAAGACAGCAAGGAAGGAAAGGAAGACCCCAGAGGACTGGAAAAAGGAATAATTGTCCCGACCTTCAAGAAAGGTAGTAGAACAGAATGCAGAAACTACCGGGGAATAACACTGATGAGTCATTGTGCAAAGATCTTTGAGAAAGTTTTGGAAAGGAGGATTAGGACAAGGATAGGAGGGATGAGGGAAGAGCAACATGGCTTCAGAGCAGGAAGGTCCACAGTGGATTCGATTTTTGCTGTAAGGCAGTTACAAGAACAGCACTATGAGTATGGAACAGATCTACTGATGGCCTTCCTGGACATTGAGAAAGCATATGACAGTGTATGCAGAAACAAAGTATTGAAGTCCCTGGAGGATAGAGGAGTAGAGAAATGGACTATAAAGAGGATAAAGGAGATGTACAAGGGAAGTGTGAGCTGTGTGAAAGTGGGAGGAGAGAGATCAGACTGGTTGGAACAGAGAAACAGCCTGAAACAAGGAAGTGCACTGTCACCGTTACTTTTCATTGTGGTGATGGATGACATAATGACCCGAGTGGCACAAGTAATTGGGGAAGGAAAGATGAAAGCAATGGTGTTTGCAGATGATTTGATGATTAGGGGAAACAAGGAGGAGGAGGTACAGGAACAGTTGGACATGTGGGAAGGAATAATACAAGGATATGGGATGAAATTTAGCATAAATAAGAGTGAGATGGTGATCACAACAAGGAAGAAGGAAAGAACCACAACAGGAATAGCATTGGTGGGGAACAGCTGAAGAAAGTGGAGAGTTTCAAGTATCTGGGAAGCCTGATACAAGATAATGGAAGAAACTATAAGGGAAATAAATGAGCGGGGGAGACAGGCAGAAGCATTCCGGAGGAGTGTGAGAAGCATGTTAAGGTGCAAGGATGTCCCTCAGAACAGCAAAAAGATCATATATCGGTCATACTATGTCCCTATCCTGACGTATGCCTCGGAGACCTGGGTTATGAAAGGAAGGGAGAAGAGCAAAATACAGGCCAGTGAGTTGAGGTTCTTGAGAAGCAGTATTGGAGCTTCAAAGATGGACAGAATAAGAAATGAGAGGACCAGAGAATTAATGAAGGAGGAACCATTACAGGATGGTATAGAGAAATCTAGACTTAGATGGTATGGACATTTGAAACGAATGGAGGAGAAGAGGATACCCAGGAGGGTACACGGGATGAAGTGGGAAGGAAAGAGACCGAGAGACAGGTGGCTGAAGGGGGTGGAAGAAAGCGTGAAGAAGAGAGGAGAAGACTGGACAAGGGTGGAGGCTGAGAGATAGTGGGAAGACAGAAGACGTTGGAGAGGCTTGAGTTCCAAACAGACCCGGCCAGTGGCTGGAAACTGTGCAAGATGATGATGATGATGACTGACAAAATTACTAGTATATCCAGTTTCATTGGCTACTGTATGTATGTTGTTTATCTCTTTTTATAGTTCTCTGGTGTTAGAGGTGCTTTCACTGCTCGGTTAATCAAGCTGGAAACAGCTCATGTTTTATGGGATCCTGGGTGCATTGAGTTTTTTTTTTTAATAATGATATTGATTGCTTGTATTGGTTCTCTATAGATGTCATAATTTAGGTGTTAATCATCTTTTGTTACTTTCAGAACTAAAAAAATTATATCCGAGTCTTTTCCAGTTTCCACTGGATTGGATGTCTATTGATAGAATTTAAATACACGAGTATGTCCTCAGCATTCGTTGTTTGTTGATCTATTATAGCGAAAACATAGTCATCAAATCTGCCCCAGAATAGAAGGCCTTGGCATTTCTTAATTATGTGTGTGTACTCTAAGTGATCCATGAAAATATTTCTGATAATTCTAGGTGAGGGTGCTCCCTTAGGGAGGCTATACATTTGTTGGTACAGTAAAACCTGTCTTTAACAGAACCTTTAATGGTCGTTGGTAAGCCGAGACGCCCTGAAACCAAACTGATATTCAGACAGGGGTCCTCGTTTCTCCAGAACCCACACCAGTTGCCGATTGATCATCCTCTTAAAGAGCTTTCACAGACCATTTGTGAGACAAATAGGTCTGTCAAATTGGGATCCTTATCTGGTTTCAGGATAGGAATAATTATACCTTTCTGCCATTGCGTTGGAAACACACCTTCCAACCAGATGCGATTGAACACCCTGAGCAAACAAAGAATGCTCTGATCGTTAAGGTGTTTAAGCATCTGTTTATGAATATTATCCGGGACGGGAGATGTGCCTTTGCAGAACACCAGCGCTCCGCCATGTACCCACTCCGTGAAGGGTACGTTGTACTTCTCTGAAGCGCAGGAAAAAGAAACAAGAGCTGGGAGCGTTCCCCCTCATGCTTCAAAGCCACAAAATCTGGATCATAGTTATCAGAACCGGATATATCCGTATTGTTACGGCTGTGAGTAGTTTCGTCGCCTCGCCGGTTGCGTCACAGCTGGCCCGGGCTGTGCCCTGCCTCAGTGTATTACGTGCGCCTTACGCAACGGGCTGCGAAGTGAAAGGGATGGTCCAGAATATTCGTGACCCAGCCAGTGACGGAAATCTCGAGAAGCCGTGTATCCTGGACGATTCTAGAATTCATTGAGTCACCAGCTTGCTATATAAGCGGCCTCAACAGTGAGGGGACTGAGTTTTTCTGAGGACAGTGTTCTTCGAGCTAGTGCATGTTTTTCCTGAGCGACAGAAGTGTGGTGACGTGACTTGCGAAACCCAGCGAGATTCTTTCCGAGCCGCGGAGCAGTGTGAGGAGTGTGTAATTACCTAGTGCGACAGAGATATTATGAAACGCATTGGGCAGTTCTCTAGCCAGCGGTGTGTGATGGTGAGTGACTGGCTATCGTCAATAACTGTAGTTTGCATACAAGGAAGTGTTGCAGGTAGTTTCTGTCAAGGCCACTGGACTCATTAGGACGGATTAACTTCTGTGGTTTGTTGACAAGTGAAGGGCAAGAGTTCCCTACGAGAGGAAACAGAGTGAGGTACTGATTGCTTGTGTTTGCTATTTGTGTGATGTATCTTTCTGGCCCGCAATAAAGTTAATACGTTTCTTGAAAGGAATAATTGGTGTTGTGCTTTCTACCCACCGTAATCCAGTTAACGGGTGCCACTAGGGGGTGGCACGTAACAATATGATGCTAGGTGGTTTGCAACACGGTAAGGATTTGTAACCAATTCATTATCAATGAAAATTCCCGGTACAGTACCGGATTTCTGAATTCCTGAAATGCGGCGTAGTTTAGTACACACTTCTTACTCTGGCGGATAAGAATCCGTGCCTCGGCACAAAATTTCTTGAACGCTACCAAATTGGCTATGGCTGGGCGCCGACGATAGTATTTATGAGCAAGACGACGGTGACTTATTGCCGCTGCAATATCCTCCGTCCACCAGGGGACGAGTTTGTGATGAGGAGTCCCGGTAAAAGATGGAATAGACTCCTCGGCGGCAGCAAGAAGCACATCGGTGATGAGCTGTACCTTGTCATCGACGCTCCGGCAACCAAAATCATCGAACACAGCTCGTTCTTTAAACGAGGGCCAATTTGCCCCCTTCAGTACCCAACGACTCGGGAACTCAACGGGCTTCTGGTTTAGAAGAGTAAGAACGATCGGGAAAAGGTCACTGTCACAGAGGTCATTGCGTGTGTACCAACCAAACAGGGGAACTAGCACATGGCTACACACATTCAGATCGATGTGCGAGTACGTGCCGTGTGCTAAGCTAAAATAGGTGGCTTACGCTGTATTTAATAGCGATAAATCCAACCCATGAATTAAGCCCTCCACGTCCCTTTGGGGCATGAAGATGGTGATCCCCATTGTGGGTGATGGGCATTGAAATCACCCACGATAGGGAAAGGGACTGGAAGTTGATCAACAAGAGCGAAGACGTCATTAATATCAAGGGGCTGGTTCGGTGGAAGACACATGTTGCATACAGTCGCCACAACAGGCAATTACACGCGAACTGCAATAGCTACCAGAGGAGTCGTTAATGGAAACTCTTCACTATGGCAGTCGGAGCGAACTAAAGTGCAGACGAACCCGGAAGCCTGCTCGGCATCTGGTCGCTCTTTTGGGTATAGCCTGAAACCTCTCACGACCGTCTGATGGTCAGGCCTGAGATTAGTTTACTGTAGACAGACTATACTCGCCCAGTATTGGGCTATGAGCTGAAGTAGCTCAGTCAAATAACTGTTGCAAATTCCACTGTAACAGTGCCATAGTGTGAACTTTAAATTATGGAATAAGTTGGAACAGCAAGCTAAAACTGATCCTCTGGCGGATCATCACCCACTACTTCGACCATAATCTCCACGTCCTCATTTGAGGCCATGGAGAGGGTCAACCCAGCGGATGATTTCCGTGACGCATGGCGGCGGCAGGGGGACCTCCATGGGGAGCACACAGACAATGGGACCGGAACGTCCCCAGGGGCAGAAGCATCTGCAGGTGGTGGGGCGGATGGCTTCCCCTTAGTTGGAGTAAGTGAACGCGTAGTGCGCGCTCCCTTCTACCCCGCCTCTTTATGCTATTTAGACTGTTAACACAAAAAGTGATAAAAAATGTCCGGCATAACTCAGCAAATTGCTAGCGTTTCGCCCCAGTGTACCAATTGGGCTCTTCAGTTGGTAAAGGTACACTTACCAAGACGCGTAGCTGGCACACACTAGGGCCATTGCAAGACGTTTAGCTACATGTGTAACTACGTCACGAGCAAGCCAGTGCACCACGGGAGTCAAAACTCCACTCTAAAGCAATAAAATCCTTACTTTGGCATTGAATATAAAATCAAAATGTTCTCCTAAGAAAACTTGTAATGGCTCAACGGACAATACAAGTTTTCTTTCGAGAACACACAAAACCAAAGACCCAGTGCAGCACATGTCAGTCATACATCTTGCAAGGAGCACACAGTTTCAACAAATGCAACGGAAGATGGTGATGACGAATGAGGAACTGAAATGCCCATAGTGTAGCCTATTACAAACTCTTTTGTTTTATTGTTATTATAATTATTGCTATTTTATTATTATTAGAAATAGCTATTTAGTTCAAAGTATAATAAATATGACTGTATCATGATTTTTCAACAAATTTTGAAATGTATCTTTTCTTTAACAAAAATACAAAAGTTTCCATGTAAAATAATTTAAAAACAATAAAGTGAATCCCAAAACAAACAAAAAATCATAACAAATAAATACAAAACAAGGAAATAATCATCACAGTAAAGAAATGAGACATTTTAAACAACCTGGTCGAAAAGACCCGGCGCGACCTCTCATGTTCAACGAGTAAACGCAACCTCTCCCCGGTTAAGGAGAAAGGCACACAGTATAACACATGCAGAAGTATTGTTCATGTCTCAGTTTACTGTATTGTTGAACATAACCTCCCTGTCATTGTTTCGATCATGCTGGTCCTTTATTTAGGAAGATGTTCCCAGACTCAAAAATTGCCGGAAGATATGGCTCTGCTAGAACTAAAACTTCGGCCTTGTGCAATGAAGAAAAAAAGAAGGTTATTGCTTGCCTGAAAAATGGTGTTGGTGTTTTCTCAATTGCAACATACGGTAGAAACCAAAGTGATTCAAAGTTGTACTCAATTGTGGTTTATTTTTTCAACCCATTTCAACAAATTCAAAGTTGTCTTTTAGGAGTTCCTGTTTTAGAAGGAAGTGCAACAGGCATTAACATTGCCAATCTTTTACTCACTAACTTGAAAGAATACAACACCTCTTAAGAAACTGCATTGCTCTGGTTCAGATAATGCCTCAGTGATGGTAGGGTTAAAGGTGGGTATGACAGGCCTATTGAGAAGGGAAATGGAAAATATTTTTATTGCAGGATGCTCTTGTCATTTAACAAATGTAGCTGCTGAAAAGAGATCTGCATGTCTACCTGTTAGAGTAGATGAACATTTAATAGATATTTCTTATTATTTCGAAATAAGTTCAAAAAACATTTCAGAAATCGTACAATACACAGATTAGAAAAATTCACAAACGTCTCTATATGTTGGCTACCAACGGGAAAATGTTTATCAAGACTTTTACAGCAGTGGCAACCTCTCACTAGTTTCTTTAGGAGTGAAATCGCGTGTAAGGAGGCTAAATTAGGAAATTCAGAATCCTACAAAATTCCAAAAGTATCTCGGAATGTAAGTAGTACCTGTTCTAATTTGTCATTATTATCTCCAAACTGCAACAAGAATTTACCTCAATCCTCTGGAAAACCGAAAACAAAGATCATAGCCAGGTTTTATCACGAGAGGAGAGACTGTTCACGTGTCTACCATCAGAACTTAATAAGGCATTATGCTCTTTCCTCTCCAGTTTTCAGTGTTTGACAAAAACTAAATATATCGCTTCAGTCAAGTGTGCCCCACATCTGTGTATTGAGGTCAGTTCTTCTTGAAATATAAGGTGCGTTCAAAAAGTAACGAGCCGGAGGCTGGAACGCGCAAACCGGTGACGACATCGGCTAATCGTGGCGTGTGTAACGAGGTGTAGTTCTGACCAGGGCGAGGAAGGTCACAGCCCGTCGCTAGAGAACATGCGTGCACGTCACGCGACGATACCAAGCGAGCAGCAGCATGCATCAATCATCCAACGCTGCCAGTCGCATTGCAAACAGTGGCATGGAGGCGTCAAACAAAGAGCCAAGAGGTGTTGTTCGGTTTTTGACAGTGGAAGGAATAGGGGGAACGGACATTCATCGCCGAATGTCACAAGTGTACGGCGAACACTGCATGTCCCTTGCAAGAGTCAAGGCGTGGCACAAGCGCTTCAGGGAAAGACGGGTGTCGTTAGCCGATGATGCGCGGTCTGCGGCACCCCCTGCATTACCGATGACAACGTCCAGCTGGTTGATGCACTCATTACCCAGGACCGCCGAGTGACAGTGAACGCCATACCCGCTGTGGTCGGATTGAGCGTCGGAAGTGTGCACACCATCATGAAGGAACGACTGCACTTAGGCAAAGTGTGTGCCCAATGGGTGCCCCACAGTCTTCAACCACACCAGGAAGCATGTCGAATGGCCCACTGTCTTGGTCATCTGCAGCGCTAAGTGAGGGAAGGGAATGGGATCCAGGCAAGAGTTGTGTCTGGAGATGAGTCATGGTGTCATCACTTCAAACCAGAATCCAAACGACAAAGCCTCCAGTGGAAGCATCCAGGGTCACCACCACCCAAAAATGGCAATGTCATCCACACGAGTGCAGGAAAGGTATCCTCTGGCTAGTTACTTTTTTGAACGCACCTTATATTACAGAATGTGATGTCTTGATTTGTGAAACTGAATCTGCACATTCACTCTTAAATGTGGATTGCCACAAAACCTCCTCTGATCAGAAGGATAACCGTATGGTGAGACATTCAACTAGTCTTATCGTTGGCAATCTGAGGCAAGGATAAGTGCTCCTTCTTTAGTTCTGTGAGGAAGTCCCTTATTACTTCATGTGACTATTTTATCAACAAATTTCCTTGTAACAGCGATCTTTTATTGAATGTGGATGTACTGAACATCAACAATATTAGTGAAGCATCATTTTCCAAAATTAAGGCTTTTGTAGATAAATTTCCTAGCATTTTAGCCAACCCACAAGACAATTTTAATGAGGAAATGGATGCTTAACATTCCCAAAACACTAAATTCCAACTTGACATCTATTGAGGTAGAAGATTGAATTGATGAGCAGTGGGCACTGGTAGGCTAAATGATATGTAGTGGTGTAGTGGTGGGGTACTCAAGCCTGAAGTGGATGCTTCCAATCTAACGATTCAGCAGGGGCGTAAAACAAGGAGTGGGAGTTTAGGTGCAAGAAAGAAAAAAAAATCAGCAGCCTAAAAAATTAGAAGTAAAATAACCAGAAAGTATTCTATAAACTATTTATTATTACGTTAAGCAAAAAATGGGAAAAGCCATCTTGCCTTGCTTAGTCGTAATTTCTTTATTCTACCGAACAAACAGCCTGTTTTTGCCCCTTCACCAGTTTCCCGCCGAGGCGCTTTGAGCTAAGTCACCTTACCACGACGATCCGAAAAGGTGCATTTTCGAACTATTATTTCAGAGCTCTGGTTTAAAACTGAGGTAAGATACTGGGACACACAAAAATCATAACTCTTGCCCAGAAACAACAGTGCACATCATTTTTTGAAATTAACACGGTAAAATAGCATAACTCTTCCCTCGTGCATCTCACGTTTTAATCCTCCTAGTGCCACGCCTGAGTGCTCACAGTATGCCAAGAGTGTCAGACTGATTTAGAGGATTTTGGAGGTTCAAACTCTCAAGGCTGTATAATTCACAATAACCAACACAATGGCTTCAAATTTTCCCTGAATGCTAACAAGAGAACTCCCTTGCTTCTGAACTACACTTTAATATTATCATGCTCTTAATTATTCAAAATAAAAATATTTTTTGAAACATTTTCCAAAAAAAATGAAATAGAACAAATATAATTAAAAAATCAACTCACAGATAAGTAATGTTCACTTATGTGTAATCTCCCATTCAAGATGAAAAAACATGTAAAATATCACTTTATTATGTACAATAGTTTGGGAGTTATCTCCAATAAAGCTAAACACAACACACAGAAAAAATATTTACAAAAAGACAGGCTTCAGGATTTACCCCTACCCTGCCAGGTGAGGGTTGGTATTTTGCATCTTGTCTTACCTGAACTTCACGGAAATCCTGAAACAGCTGGATATTGTTTTCGTCATCGCTACTACTGTCATTCTGCCAATATCACTGTTTACCTTAGGCCTAAAAACACGCAGTCGGATGGGTACATCAATCCTGTCGCTATCACTCTCACTTTCCACTTCCTTATCTATTGGAGGATTTAATTCCTCATCCGAGTAATCATCATCCTGTTCTTCACTCAAATGATTTATGTACATAGCCAGATCATTGCCGTCAACAAATTGACTTCTCCCGTTCGCCGCCATTTTTAATCAATGTGTCATAGATGTTACACGGAGTGGATGAACACAGATTTCTACAATTCACTGAACCGGAACTAGGGAACTTACGCGTCATCTAGCGACGTAGTTAAATACTACTATCCTTTCTCCGTGGAATCAACACGTATGGTGCCGCCTCCTGACAAATCCAACCGTACTAAATACGTATAAAAGAGCGGTCTGTTCAAACAACGATATATCGTTGCTGGCACTTTAGGAGTAAATACGGAACAACGCTGTATCGTTGGCTGGCACTCTAAGGGTTAAGCACATCCTACACATGCACCCTGCCTTGCGCTGACAAGGTTCGAAAGCCAATGATGCACGTGACATTAGAAGTTAGACGTTTGAAATTTGGTGCTACGCTTGTGCCATGTTGACCCAATTCGGTGGAGTTTCTCTCTAAATTTTGTTGATTACTTCGTTTAAATTTGTGAAGTTCTTACTTTGTCACTGTGATGACCGTGAATCGGCTCCTCGTACCGGCTTCAAGCTGTTCTGCAGAGAGAAGTTTTTCAGTGATGAGAAGGGTTACAGACCACCTGCGATCTATTATGGGACAAATTAGACCGCATCATTGCTGTCTACTGGCCACCTACTCGGAAACGGTTGACAAGCTCAATGACACGAGTCTTGCTCAAGAGTTGGTAAACAAAAATCGACAGCAGACAATGTCCAGGTCCATTGCTCGACATTGACAATTGTTTGATGTTTTGTATTCATATTCTAATTGTATTTCAACCCGTATAGTGGCAGGGGAATATATATCGGCCATGGGCGCTTCTGCTAAAAAATAAAAACACGGGCCTTGTTTTTGTAAATGTGTTATTATCAGGGAATGGATTTGTATATACTAATATGATTAATGAAATATGTACATTTATATTCAGTTATTTTTATTGAAATATGGAATTATATATATGGACTTAAAATTACAAGAAACTATAATTTCTATTTTAATATGCAAATTCAAAGAAGCTAAACAAAGTAGATCTACTTGAAATACAACTTTGCACTTCTCATTTTATTATCAATACGATTTTTGAAGAATACTCGATCTTTTATTCTCTGTTACCAAAACAAGCATCACAGAAGTGACAAAGAGGAAATCTGACGTTCTACGGATCGGAGCGTGGAATGTTAGAAGTCTGCTAGGCAGTGAGAGGTTAGAACATTTAGAAAGGGAAATGGATAGGTTGAGGTTGGATTTGGCTGGGATTAGTGATATGCGCTGGCAGGAAGTGCAGGACCTTTGGTCAGGAGACTATAGGGTCATTAGCACTAAATCAAACAATGGCCAAGCAGGGGTTGGTCTCAGAAACTTTAACGGCGGGTGGAATATTATGAGCAATATAGTGAACAGATTATTGTAGCAAAATTCAATACAAAACCTACGTGCACCACAGTGGTACAAGTCGATATGCCTACCAGTCAAGCTGATGATGATGAAGTTGAAAAGGTCTACGAAGAAACATGAAATTCTGAGGAATGTCAAGGGTGATGAAAATGTTATAGTAATGGGAGACTGGAATGCTCTGGTAGGAAAAGGAAGAGAAGGGAAGATAGTAGGACATTTCGGATTAGGTGAAAGGAATGATCGAGGAAGCAGGCTGATGGAATTCTGCACCGAGCATGAGATGGGCATAGCTAACACCTTATTCAATAACCACAATAGAAGAATATACACATGGATGAGACCAGGAGATACAGAAGTTACCAAATTGACTTCATTACGGTCAAGCAGGGATTTCGAACCCAGATTTTGGATTGCAAAACATATCTCGGTGCTGACAAACTCTGACCACAATCTGGTTGTTATGAAATGCAGATTAAAGTTGAAGAAACTGAAGAAAAGTCAAAAGCCAAAGAGGTGGGCAAGAGACAGACTGAAAGAGAAGGATGTAAATGAAAGATTCAAGAAGAGTATAAAGGAAGGACCAATGAAAACCCTGAACAAACTTCAATTGCAGACGAATGGGCACATTTGAAGAATGAAAGAACAAAATCCGCCGAAGAAAACATTGGTAGGAAAGAAAGAATAGGTAGAAAACCGTGGATCACTCAGGATATACTAGAATTAATGGAAGAAAGGCGGAAACACAAGAATGTAAGAGATAAAGAGGGGAAAGCAGAATACAGATGTCTGAGAAATGAGGTTGCTAAGAAGTGCAAGGAAGCGAAAGAAGAGTGGTTTAAAGAGAAATGAGCAGGTATAGAAAATTGTCTGAAATTACGAAAAGTGCATACAGCTTATCGAAGGATTAAGAATACTTTTGGGGAAAAGAAGACTAAGTGTAGGACACAGATGGAAAGCCTCTAACAGATAGGGAAGAAAAGGTTGCGAGATGGAAAGCTTACATAGAGTGTTTGTACAGGGTACGTCAGAATTAACTGAAGAATTTCAAACGTAAATAACACAGCAACGCAACACGATATTCACAAATTTATTGCCCAGTTTAAAAGAGCAGTGTTTGCCATTTTTGTTACATAGATTGGAGTGGCAGATCTAACACCTGTATTGGCCACAGCCCTTAAGCAGGTGTTATTGTCGATGTGCGCGCGGCCTGGGAGAACACGTGCATCGCCTTGTCAGGGCTAGTAAGTCGCTAGCATGGCAGGGAGAGGTGAGGAGCGAGGTTTCGTGATTGAAACTTATACTTCAAAAATGCTGACTGTTACCACAACCCAGTGTTTATTTCCTAGACACTTTATGTTACATACACATGCGAAAGGTCCAAGCAGAAATACCATTCTGGTATGGGTGAATAATTTGAGAGGAACTGGTTCAAGTGTTTAAACGAAACCGCCTGGTAGGCCTCGTAGCATTAGAACACCAGAGAATATCCGTGCAGTGAGACATGCCTTTACGCAATCTCCGCAGAGAGATGTTTCCTGAACGTTTAATCTCCTTACGGGGTGATGTTCCATGGCCAGCCCATTCCCCTGATCTTGCCCCCTTGCGATTTCTTTCTCTGGGGATACCTGAAGGCTCGCGGCTTACAGCCGCGAACACTACACGACCTGAAAGTCGCTATCCGTGAGGAAATCGAGGCAATACCACTAGACATGGCTAGGAGGGTCACGCAGAACTTCAGGGAGAGGCTTCAGAAGTGCATCGAAAGGGGCGGTCGACATTTGGATGACATCATTTTCAAAACATAGTGTGTATGTATATATGATGCAAATGGCAAACATTGCTCTTTTAAACTGTGCAATAAATTTGTGAATATCGTGTTGCGTTGCCGTGTTATTTACGTTTGAAATTCATCAGTTATTTCTGTCGCACCCTGTATGAGCGAAAGGAGATTGAGAATCATGTAATGAAAAGGGAAGAGGAAATTGATGAGGATGCGAAAGGAGATTTAATACCGAGATCAAGAGTCGAGGACAAGATCTGTAGGGGTAGACCAAGGTTAGAACATGTTAAACAGATTGCCTCGGATGTAGGGTGTGGTAGCTATCTAGAGATGAAACGACTAGCTCAGGACAGTGCTGCATCAAACCAGTCAAAAGACTGAAAACGCAAACAACAATTAAAACAATTGATTACAAAATGTTCTTTGAAGGGGAGTTCCAATGGATAAAATATCGATTTTCAGATTTGTATACGATGTAAAAGCTGGCACTTTGACGTTTAAAATGATGTATAACACTTGATATTTGTTATTTGCAAAACATGTCTAAAATTTATTTAAATAATGCAGTGCGCGTTTGAAAACATTGAGAATTAGAACATACAAAGGCATTTTCTCTGAACATACTTTTGCACATAAATGTTCCATATTTTTCAGTAGTTACTTATCACAGAAGTCTCAAAATTTTACCACCTGTAGCTTGGCGTGTAAATGAGATTTTAACACAGGGATTTAGTTCTAGCTCAAATACGTTATGAAAGAAAAAAAAGATGATTATGATAATTGTTGTTTTAAGGGGCCTAACATCTAGATATATACTGTATATAGATTTTTTAAATGAAAAATTTGAGATTAAAGAAAAAAATTATTATTATGGTCACAATAGTAGAAACACCAAACGCCCGTGTTAAAGTATTAAGAATTGATCACTAATTACGGCAATAAAATTTCATCTAAATCTACCCAGTAGTTTTGTCGAAATAGGAACATGAATTTATTAAATATTAACATTAAAAAGATAGGCCATTGGAACACCCCTCAAGTGCTGGGAAGTGAATCTTCTGCTATTCGCACTCTCAATTGTATGTGACAGGTCAGTCGCGACAAAATGCAAAATGGTGAATGCAAAGGTGATAGATTTTACATATGTATTGAATGTTGTTAGCAATTGAATACCTAACCTTACAAAGGGGCCAAGTGCCAAATTTTAAAAAGGACGATATTTTACTGTAGACACCGATAACGAGCCTTGAAATCATACTAGTGGCGCTGCACTGCGCTGGGTTGCGAAACAAGGGAAGGGGATCGGACGAAGTCGAGCCGCACCAGTCGTTTAAAATTCATATGCAAGAGTCAATTTAATTGCGGCTTTTTACCAATTAGACGCTTACCACGGTGGGTGAGTGGTTAATGTGTCGGTCTACTAACCCCAAGCTCCTGGCCGTGGTAAGTGATTTTTGAAAGGTGGTAAAAATTACGACACACACGTCATTCGATGTTGGCAAGTCAAAGAACCCATTTGAATTCAGTAGGCTGTGTTCATAATGGCAAAATTAATCTCTGGAGTTTCCGCCAACACAAAGTTCCTCATTTCTCTACTAGAAAGCGCTATAGTGTTCAAGGAGCTTAGATATCTAACCTCCTTGACTTTCATAGTGCTTCAAGGAACAACGAAATTCACATGCAAGCTACCCTCTGGGTGTCAAATAAAGCTTGCACCCGAGGCCATACGATATTATTATTATTAATTTATAATCAAAATTTTGGCGAATCAACTGTTGGACGAGGTAGAAATCTCTACATAAGTGGGCATGTTAATAAAGCGAGAAGATGAGTACTTTCTGAAAGCAGAAGTGATTAGGCAAACGTCTTACCAAGTATCATTAAATTATGCTATGTTCCCATCCATTGTTGAATGTTTTCATACATCATCATCATCATCATCATCATTTCCCCTTATCCAGCTCCTGCCGGGTCGGGGTATTTATGGCACTTCTCCACTTTCCTCTTTCCTTCCACCATTCTTCTTCCACGATCTTGTCCCAGTCCAGATTTCTTTTTCTTACGCCGTTCTTCACTGAATCCATCCACCTTGTTCTAGGTCTTCCTCTTGGTCTCTTACCCTTGCACTTCGCCTCCAGCATCTGTCTTGGTATTCTATTTTCCTCCATCCTCTTTACATGTCCAAACCACCTTAGTTTATTCTTCTCAATTCTCTCATTTAGTTTTCCCATCCCCACTTCCTTCCTAACATCTTCATTCCTCACTCTGTCTTTCCTTGTCTTTCCTATCATACTTCTTAGGAATTTCATTTCACTGGCTTGGATTCTACTCTCTTGCCTGCTTGTCAGGGTCCAAGTCTCAGCTGCATAAGTTAATATTGGAACATAGTACACTTTATACATTACCTCCTTGCTTTTCCTTGGTACTTCCTTATCCCAAACAAGTTTTCTTACACTTTGATAGAATGCATTGCTCTGCTGTACCCTCCTGCCAATCTCCATGTCCAACCTACCAGTTTGCATCAATTCACTTCCTAGGTATTTGAACGTGTCCACAATTTCCAAACTCTGACTTCCAATTTTCACAGTGCCCTTTCCTTGTCTTTCCCCTCTTGTCATCACCATGGTCTTGCTTTTCTCTATACTGATTTTCAGGCCATACTTCTGAATATTTTCGTTCAGTGCATCATACATGTTTTCATACATGTTTGTTAAATTACTTGCACATTACATTTACTATTACATTTCACAGAATGACACTGAGCAAAATGTTGTCGCCGCTCTTTGCCCTTGTCCAGCTGGTCTTGGAAGTACCTGTGAGCACATTACTGTGGTGATTTATCATTATTATAATGTTTCTAAAACTGATGTGCCCCAAGCCTGCGGATAACCCAGTTCAGTAAGTGCTACGAAAGAAAAATATCCCAAGAGAATTAAAGAATTGTACGTATCTTTGACAATATTTACCAAACTCCATAGCAACTTTCAATCCGACCGATGGCGATCCTTTTCAAAATACTGTGACCTTGAAGGAAAAATGTTCCAGGCAGAAAACAAATCAGAAGTCGTAATCAGGAGTACTGAAATTTTTTGTAGTAAATTCTCCTGAGAATTTCATTTTGAAAGAGGACTGCGAGTTACTTTGGAATTGCTCAAGAATCAGTGTGACATACGTGGATAAATGCTTTTCAGACCTCTGAATGAGAGGGAACAGTGGTTTTTGGAAACAATGTTAACAGTGACCAAGCACTTCACAATTCCGAGACAACTCTGGAACAAGGCGAGTTCCCAGAATGGTACCGGTACCAAGAAAGAAAATTAAGAATATTGGCGAGTAGCATGGCTCATCGCATCAAAACCAGCATGGAAAATTCTTCTATGACAACTGACTCCAATCTCAGGGTCGTTCACTACGCAATGCTGCATATGGCAGGGACCCGGAACCGAAATCTTATCAGTGTGGAACGGAGAAATTCACATAAGGCATTACAGCACACTATACACAACCACAATAAAACACTACACAATAAGATACAGGCCTACAGTACCGGTACACAGGAGTTTTATAAAACACTAAAAGATTGAATCACCCAATTAGCTCGGAGCTCACACATCTAAAGAAGAGCGAGGTAATACCCAGGCAATACGGCGGGTGACCACGCGCCGGGGACCGGCGGCCAAGATCGAGCGAAGGTCTGCATAATACGTGCCATTCATAACGTGCGCTAGAACAAGACAAAAGTTTCGAATGGCATTTCCAGCGAGACCCATTCCTATAAATCGGACAATAAATCAACTGGCTAAGAGATTCAAACGTGCAGGTTCAGTAAACGATAAAAATAGACAAAAATGTCATTATTTTCTTATTGAAGCTAAATTAACCGGAGTAACCGGAAACTTCATAAGGAGATGCCGATTATGTTTGACAGCGGATGGGGAACATTTTCAGCATCTACTGTAAGCATGGTGAGTAAAAATGCATAATACTGATTTTAAGTGCCGTATCCTGTCGTACATACGCGCGCGCGGTTGCCGGGAACTGAGCTGCCACTGGCAGAGTGCGTGAGCGAGATGTCCTTGCCAAGCAAAAATAAAGACCCTGTATAATTATTTTCACAATTATTAGACTATTGTGATTATTAATATTATTACACTATTATATTTTATATTATTGTAGACAATTAAGTTAGTACAAAAATTTACTTTCCAGCAACAGAGAATCTACCTAACACTATTGGGGCTAAATATTTCCACATAGTTATTATTAGGGACCGGATTCTTAGGTTTTTACCGATTTCTTCCATACTTCTAAATACAAAAATATTCCGAATCACACTCAGAAGAGCCATATTTATGAATTCTGTAGTACCTAAAAAAACCTAAATGATATGCGAGTACCTAAAAATACCTAATTACAGTTTTGTTCCATTTATTGTAGTATATTTGAATTTTTAGTCCATAATTTTTAAAGTATTTGAGAAGATAGTGTTTATTCCTAGCACTAGTTGATTGGAAAGAAATCCTAACTGCCCGCAAATTCAGCACTTTCCAGCTTATTACTTATTGTTTGGTTATTTACCACGAGGAAAGTGGGAATAAATCATGTATTATTTCCAAGAATTCTATATTCTAAATAAACAAAAATAATGAAACGAGCTAGAGTGTGAAAACCACCCCTGACATCCCTGGTTTTATTTGACTTGAATAATTAACATATTTAAGGAGAGCAAACATTGCCAAAAAGTGTCAGTTCTCGGTGATAATTTGATACAGGACATACAATATTTACAGTATCGTTGCAATCAGATTGTCAACTAAACATTAGGCATTAATTTTAAGCTTTGCGGAATATATGTCAACTTTTGCTATACTTTAAACATAAAAACCTATTGTAAAAAACTACTCTACTTATTAACAAGTAGTTCCATGAAGAACTAAATAGCCTATTTCCATATATCCTACTTATGTTAACTGCCTCCATCAACATACAAAATTTCAGTTTGATTGGTAAATAGATTCATAGATATCGAGAACCGTCTAAATATTTCGGATGGTCACCATGTTGGATTTCCTTTTATATGTAGGCCATAGATTTATGCACTATTAAAGATTATTGTGTAGGTTTATTACTCAAATTTCAATTGCATGATTAGGACACATGGGCCGTAGTGCCAATGGGTAAGGTATAAAGGAAATAGGCCTAACGAAGTAAAACTGGAGACAAAAAAATTAAAACTCGATGCTAGAAGTAAACGAAACGATGACAATGAAACGAACTCAGACACAGATAGTGATTAACAAGCGACTGAATGAATGAATGAATGTTGCGCTGGCAACGTCTGACACTAGTTGTCAAAATCCAGCCAATAGGAGCCCGCGGTGGCCATTTTTATATCATTCCAGCCAAATGCTTCAGGTTCATACTCACGAATTACAGGGTATAGACAAGTCTTGCCATTTGGCAGTAATCAATCTCCAAAGAACACCAACGCCGACAGCGAGGATTTTCTTTTTTGGGAAGCAGTTGGTTCTAGGGCCATAAAATGCGGTTCTTGAGGCCCCTTTCGCACCTTAAAAACTGTTTCTTCTCGCAATACGGGGCTAAAATGACCCGGGCTCAGTCCTAAAACAACTTCAATATTTGGCTTTGTCTTTCTTAGTGCATGCCAAGTTCCATAGGGCTGAAACCATAATCATATTGTGAAACAGCAAGAGTCCTATGTCTTTCCCTGGCATATAAACTATGTTCATGCAAAATTTCAGCCCAATTGGATGGGTAGTTGTGCATGAAAGAGTTAACAGACACCACTAGATTTTTATACAATTACAGTAGTATAGATATAACACCAAATCCATTTTAATGCTCTCCAAGACATACCAACTTCCCATTCCTAGTCTCAACTACAAATACGCACACTATTGAAAAATAATTAACAACCACAAGGATTTAGAAAAAACTTTCTTAAAAGTTTGTGACTTTCATAATTATCAATATTCCAAGTATTTTAGGGGTCATGTTTGCACTCAGACATTGCAACTCTGAAGTGATCCTTTTACCAACTTCTCTGCAATGCAGTTACATGTTTCCAAGAACTTTAAATCTGGGGAAATGGTTTGTTTTTAAAGTTTGGAAAGTTCAACGTAAATTTGAGTTTCCAATACTTCAGTTTTAGGAAGTTTGGAAATAAGAAAACACCTCTCAATTTCTTCATGAATTTTATGTATGACTAACTTAAGATTGTGAACAAAAAAAATTAACAAAAGAAGTCTTGGTTTGGACAGCAATAATAAGAAATCATGAAAAGCCCTTACCTTGAAATACTCTTGCGCCAACTCTTCCATTTCATCTTTATTTAGACAGTCTATTTCATCTTGGTACATATGCACAATTGTAGCACCTCCATTAGCATATGTTTCAATACGAATGAATCTTCCATATTTCAGATGCTCCAGGCCAGGCTGGAAGTAAGGCATTGGTCTAGGCAATGAATAATGTTTGGTTTGGAAGTCCACCTTTGGTCCTACACATAGAGATGTTGAATCTGGCAAATAATGGATTTTGATGTATTTATCTACAGTTTTATCCCGCCTACACTGAACTCCAATGCTAGCTCTCTTTATTTTAGAACGCTTGTAACACCGAGAACAATAGTGCTTCCTATCAGAAGAAGAAGAACTACGCGACCTATCTTTCCGGCTACATTCCTTGCCATCAACACTTACTCTTTTGTCTTTCTCGTTGTGGTCAGAATAAGAGTCAATTCTCACAGGTTTTTTTTGTTTATCACTAGAATTGACCGGTGACATTTTATTATGGCTGTGTGTCTCTCTGCTAGAAGGTATACTTTCTGGATGAACAATATTTTCAACAGATTTTAATGCAATATTTTTCTGATTATTAACAACTTCAATCCATTTATTATCTATATGTTTCTCATCAGTTTCACAGGAATTAACATGCTTTGGTGTTTCATCCATGAAATTGTTCGTTTGATTAATTGTAGAATCAAGGAAGCTCGATTCTGGAACCAATTCTGTGTTCAAGGAACAGGAAGAAACACCAGGGAAAGGAGCTGCTTCATTGATGGTACTATCCACATTAGACAGAACTTCAGTTTTCGATGTGACTATTGTACTGGTGTCAGGATGAATGTTTGTTAGATCATTCACACTTTCAAACACAACATTTTCTTGATTCATTCTTTTCTCAGAAGCACTTTCTCCAGAATTTGGCAAACTACCACTACTTACACTATCATTATTACTAGGAAAATCTGGACTTTCATCGTTGAGCACTTCATGAACATTAGGCACAGAATTGGTTACACCAGCAGAGTTAACAAAAACTACACTATCTGAAGAGATGAGACAATCTTTGTTTGTCGTTTCGGCAATTTTATCACACAGACTCAATGTTCTAATATTCGACACTACAGAGCTATTTGTAGCAAGAGTTCTCCCAGAGTCAGGTGTGGCACACTCATTTTCCTCCGCAGAAGGAATTTTGGATTTGTTTTCACTCTGACTTACGGCAGAACTCTGGGGTTCACATGAACTGTTACTAACACGAAGGAGACTGCCCGTAACTTCTGTAGCACTGTTATCTTGACAAGTAGAGAGTAACAAATCTTTACAATCATTCTCAGGTACATTATCACAATTAATTTTACCAGTGTTTTCTTTTGGACTGATAGACTGAGACCTACTGTCCAAAGGTAAAGGAGGGGTATAATTTCCATAATGAACAGTAGTTGACACATCCATATTGTCAACCCTAACCACTGAACTTTCTGGAGGAATCTTTGTAATAACAGGCAATGGCTTTATTCTAAACTTAACTTTACCAACTCTCTTAGGCTGTACACTCTTCACGTAGTTCTCATCTTCCACCTTCCCAGCAATATTAAATGAAGTACACACAGGGTCTATATGATCAGCAGGAGAATAAGGTTGTTCATCCATTAGAGGAGTGCCAGGACTTCCAACACTCTGCTGATCATTTTCTTCACGTAACGGAGATGAAATCAGAGGATCACTAAAATAACGGGAGTTAGGGTTTGGTACATCATTCTGACTAGCTTCAAATCTTGATGAAACATCAGTAGTAGAACAACACAATGCCGATGTACTTTTTGCACTTGATCTCTTATCAGAATTAACAATAACAGTTCGAGGAGATCGATTGTTTTTACTTAGTCCAACTCTAACAGGAATGTCATCACGATGAATTACCGATAAAACAGCAGAAGAAACTAACGAAATCCTATCCTGACTTTCAGTTTCTGAGATTTTGGCGTTATTAACATTATTTCTAACTGTTTGCACTTTGTCAGAAGTATTTAAGTCCCTATTCAACAAGTTAGGAATTTTACTTCTGTTCAACAAACGTGATCTTTTAAGTTTTCCAAGTGCTGTCGACACTACAGCAGACGAAATTGTTGTCCTCTGAAGGTCATCGCCACTAAACTCAATTTTATCACCATCACCAGCCTTAGTCTGATCATCACAAGGAACTAGTTTATTGTGTTCACAATGGGAAACCCCTTGAGTCTGAGTCTGATCACTGAGAGAGCTTTGAACAGTAGGACCACTGATGGAACTTGGTCTAGGGTAATCACCAAGAAAACTGGCATCATCTGTATCATACAACTCCTTCCCATCAGATGGCGTCCTGGACCCTGCACTATAATTTGAATATGGCAGGTATTCGGATGCATTGTGTTCTCTATGAACGGGGCTTGCATTTTTGGCAGATTGAACTACTGAAATGGATCCTCCAGGCTCCAAAGGTTCTGCTGTGTATGTTATATAAGATGAATATGTGGGTTCCTGAAACATAAGCATAGAATAGTGTAAAAGGAAAGAAGAAATATCTTTGCACAAATAAAATCTACATAATGGAGACTACCCGACTTATTATAATTAATGATCCCACACCTAATAAGTTATATGGTACACAAAATTATTAGAAATACAAATGGTATGAATACATTTTATGCAAAACAAACCAGAAACTAGATAAATACAACAATAGCATAAAACATCATTAGTCTAAAATAGTTCTGCAAGCCCATCACGACAGTAATATCCTATGAAAAATAAATTCTTCAAATTAAGAAACATTCTATTATTTTCACTGGTAAATTAGAAAAAAAACAAAATGAACCTCAGATTGGCTTCTTTACTAAAATACAAGGGGCCTAATTATGGCCCGTGTCAACCTTCGTAAAGCATTTATGGGGCTTCCCCAATTCCCAGCTTGTGGCTCAATGCTTTCATGTTCACAGAGACGAGAGCAAGAAGCAAATTATTTTCAAAATGATATGCAAGACATAATTTAAGAATCCTAAGCCTTCATAAAAGTCAATAAACAACATCTTAAAGCACTACTTTGTATTATCGAGACATATTCCTCCAGTATATTGTGTTTTTGCAGTTGGGAAGCCAGATTTGAACTTGGTACAATTTTGTCACATTGGTCGCAATGCTGTTGGAGTGTAATAGTGTGCAAGTTAGTATAATAATAAGAAGAAGCCTAAGACTTCGATAATGATACCAGTTTGACAAATCTATGAAAGATGAGCCCCACTGTTTAGGAAATAGTTCACATACATACACACATTTTCATTTGAGACTGTTTTGCCTTTCAGCGTTCAGTCTAGTCTGCAAGCCTCTGTATGCGGACAAGTCGCCTCCATTATGCCCTATTAGCAGTTAGCATTGCGGCCTCCAGCTCTCACTTCCATACAGCAAGGCCGGTCTAAATACTGAGAGATGTAGGGAGAGTTTCGTCGCTACACTAACTTCTTTCTTGCAGAATACTGTCAATCGCAACTGAGAACTCACTGCATTGGCCTTTCCACACCTAGAATTTATTTCTTTCCCCATACTACCATCCTGAGAGAATACACAGCCCAAGTACTTAAAATGTTCCACCTGCTCCAATTTAGTTCCTCCTACCTGGCATTCTATCTTCTTGCATTTCTTTCCTACAGACATAACCTTCATCTTTGATATGCTGATCTTCATACCATACTCCCTACATTGCTGTTCAAGTTCTAACATGTTGGCTTGTCAGCTTTCGACGGAGTCCGCCATTACTACCAGGTCATCAGAATACACCAGACTGCTTAACCCAAGAACTGCTGCAGGTTTATGTGTCAAACACTGCAGTAAATTCCCATAAAGTACACACTAAAGGAATTTGGTATATGTAAGCAAACTGTAATCATAAATATAACTTATAATTTTATTAATGCAGCCAATGGCCATGTATTTTTTCTTTTCAGGACGGGTCAGGGAAGGGATTATGAAAGGAAATCGGTCGTGGACCTATTGAAAGGAACCGTCCCGGCATTTGCCTGGTAGTGAAAATGGGAAACCACGAAAACCATTTTCAGGATGGCCGAGGTGGGATTCGAACCCACGCTCTCCCGATGCCCTTGAGACACGAGGTAGCGCGTTAACGCTCTCGGTCACCACGGCCGGTATAAATATAACATCATACATCAATAGAAAGCTGAAAGACTGTTCTATATTATTTTGATAGCTAGGTGAATCATTCAGAGTCATCAGTGTGAATTAATCATTAAAAAGCATTTTATAAAAAATTATAAACATTTTATAGACGTTTCAGCTCTAGAAAACCATATTGCCAAGTTAAATGTGTGTCAGAGACATCATAAATGAAAAGTTCCGAGTTTTTTGTAACTATTTCAAGAACCATTATTCCTGTTATTTACTAAAAAAAGCAAATTACTTTTACAATATGACATTTCTCGATTTTGCACATACATGAGAAAGAACATAATCGGCGCAGAATTACGTGGAGGCAAGTTCACAGGCCCAGGATGATGAACGACAAACGGTACATTTTTACCAGGAAATTCACTTTCTTCGGGTTGTATATCAGTCCAGTTCACATTTACCCCTTCACAGCTAACATTAGGCATGTTGACATTGTCTGTAGGAACATGATCAACATCACTTGCATCGATAGGGATTTTCATAACTTGCGCGACATCCTGTTCGCCAGAATCACTGCCACTACTTTCACCATCTTCATTTTCATACGAATCCACAAAACAATCGCAGTCATCGTCTGTACTATCACACGAATCATCAAAAATCAAGCGCTCAATTTCTGAATCGTCAACATAGTTGGCTGCCATTTTGCTCAATGCAACCTCAATGTCAATATGAAAGTACTTCCACTTCTGCAGCCAAATAATAGCCTGCATATCGTCATTTGTTTGCCAAAGTGTTTCACTACGAAAGATAAAAGCATCGGGAACCAGCGTTACTTGAAATTAGTGCCATCTGGTAGCTAACAGTAGTACTATATTTGATCCTTGATTAAACAACACACCGTCTTCCTGGAAGATGGTCCGCAGTTCTATGGTTAACTGGTTTCCGTCTACTTGAATCCCACCCAACCAGTTTATGCCCTTCAGCAAATGGTCCATATATAAAATAAACAGTAGTGGCAAGTGGTTACAGCCTTGCCTCATTCCTGTAACAACCTTGAACCAAGAACTCATTCTACCATCAACTCACGCTGCAGCATGATTATCAACATAAATACTTTCGATTGCCTGTAGCAGCCGTCCCCGGATACCATAATCCCTCAGGATGCTCAGCATTTTCTCCCTGGGTACTCTTACAAAAGAAAAACACAATTTCTCAATAACATGGAGCATACTAAATATTTTATCCTGACAACATTGTTGTGGTCGAAAGCCACAGAGGTTTTCATCCACTTTACTCCCGGCTAATGATCGAACTATCCCTTCTACAATGGGCCAGTACACTTTGCCAGGGACACTTATCAAAGAAATGCCTCCATAATTATTGCTATCTTTTCTGTTACCTTGCTTATATATTGGGCGTAATTACTGCTTTTGTCCAATCAGATGGTACCTTTTCTGAAACCCATGTCAATTCGATTACCCCATGCAACCATTTCAGCCTTGCATTCCCACTATACTTTACCACTTCTGGCCTAATTTCATCTATAGTTGCCTCACTTTCCTGGTTAACGTGTGGCTCGCCTTTGAAATCTAGCTGGGCAGATATGTTTACATTCCATGGCACCTGGGGCCAAGGCTTTCCCAGCGTGAGGCACAGCATTGTCAAATTTCCACCGTAGCCACTGAGGGCAAGCATCGAGACTTGACAGAACTAAGTGCAGATGTGCAACAATGGACACTGACACAAGCTAGCCACCAAGGCGGGACTTAAAAGAGTCCACGTGGAGTGATAGAGGAAGCATTCTATTGGTCAACAACCGTCAGCTACTGGTCACTAGCGAACAATGGTAATTGTCGGCGCGTGCTACTGCCTTACACTCGAGTCGCCGCTCGTTAATCAAGTACGTGAGGGAACTATAACGCTGCCGCTCTGTGACACTGTAGTTTATTTACCACCCTCTCTACTTCACAAATTCATATAATAAAACTCCAGGAGTGGACACAACTGGAGTCAATCTCGGTCCGTGTGACTAGATTCCCCCAAGCAAGCTGTGTTCAGCCACCCGTCTTGAGGATGTGATTTTTGAGGATTAACGTTCGAAATAGGTATCGCATATTATGAATTTTTCTGAGAATATTGTACGAATAATACCACAAGAAGGCACATTTTCTTTTGAATTCCAATCATGAATTATACAAGTTTTCGAAATAACAGGTTAGATTATATATCCGATGGAACCAGAGTTTGAAGGAAAATCGACATATAACGGAATTTGGAATTAACCATACAGGATGTTGCAAACTTATAAGACGGAGAGATATAAAAAGTATATGTATTTCGATGTTATTTAGCGATTCTTTTTTGAAACTGTATAATTTCGCAAGATTGTGACGTTACATTATTTCACATTATTTCTGAAGTTTAATGGAGATAGTCCCTAAATTTAGAGTCAATGACAAAAATGGGAGGGTACCGTTGAGTTTCGGAATATTTCGCGAATAATCATCTCGCGAAAAGTCAGGGTCCCAAATAATACAGAAAAATATTTCACACAAAACTAAAAACTCCTCTTGATGCCAAAAATATACGTTGGACCGATGTATACCACCCAAGGTAACCTCAGTATGCATTTCCTTCAGGTCGGGCACAGGAAAATATAGCTTTATTACGCAATCGGCGCTGCTTGCGTTCAACTCCCTCCATCGCAATCTGAGCCTAGCAGCGCGAGTTTAAATGATTTAAACAGACCTCAGCGAATTTTCCTTACCTCCAACTATCCAGACATAAAACAATAGCTACTTTTCACTACTTTAGTTACCGGTAGACAACCTGTAACATACATCCTTTGAGACTGTTTTGCCTTACAGCGTCCAGTAGTCTTGTGTAGTTCGCGAACAAACTAGTTCGGAAGAGCAGGTCTTACAGACGAACTACGAACTAGTTCCCAGATCCCTCACGTGTTAGTTAGTTCGTTTGATCTTTTTCCGCTGACCGACTTGTAACAGCGCAAAAGCGCGGGTCCGCCGTAGCTCGTCACGTCACCACTCATTGCACAATCAGATGCGCTTTGTTTCGTTCAGTCAGTTCAGTTGATTGAGCGTATCTGTTGTTAGTGGCAAGATTGTCAAGTTTTGGCGCGGCGATTGTTCAATGTTGGTTTATAATAATAACAGTATAACACACTACTAGTGCTAACACGCTAATAGGTAATAACTACCTTATATTCATAATGTAATACAGTGGTGGTTCATGAATTGAAGTTGCTGATCGTTAACTGATTTAGATGTGGGGATAATTCCACAGTTTTATTTAACTTAGTCATTTTGGATTATTTGAAAATATGTCCAATTATTTAGAAAATCGGCGAACTGGATTAACATTACCATTTTAATGAACTGGTTGATATTTATTTTTCTCGATACATGGTGATAGAACTACTTTTACCTGTTTTTAAGAAATGAACATTATGACTATGATTCACAAAGAAAAGCGAACTTCTATGGGCAAAAACTCTGAACTAAAAAAAATATTCCTCCCATTCATGCCATAAAGATAATGTACCCAACGGTTTCAGAGCAGCCAAATAATGAATATCACGAAGCAAGTAAGAAATGAAACGAAAAATGCGGGGGGGGTCTTATCATCACCTAGTGACAAGTAGGAAATGGAATCGGATGGTAACGTGCCGATATACGTGAAAAAGATGATGATAATTGTTTTCTTAAGGGGCCTAACATCTAGGTCATCGGCCCCACTCGAGAAAGAAAATAAAGAGAATAATAAGTGTATGCTTCTACGAACACATCGTCCATACTGTTATTCTTTTAGGCATGGTACCGGTATTTCACTAATGATAAACAAATGACGACTTGGCTTTATAAACAATAGAAAGAGAAGTTTTCTCAGAAGGAAAGACATGGACCCTAATTAAAAGGATGGCCAACAATAGAGTGAGATGGAAGAAGTTTGTAGCTATCCTATGTTCCTACAAGGAATAAAAGGAAATAAGGAAGGAATAAGGAATTTCACTAACGTTTCAATACTCATATTTTTGTATTTTTTATCTTCGAATATCAAAATGTAAAACACATTACTACACACGCAACATATCAATATCTAATACACGAACTGCACGTGCAGCGAGCACAGTAACTGTTATTACAGTAGCCTACAGTATTGCTTGAAACGAGAGCAATGTGAATGAACAATCAATGGTGACGAGTTATCAGTGGTGACAGACTGCTATAACAAACAGAGCGCGTGCAGTAGCAGTAGCAAGGCGAGTGAACGATCTGTCTTACAGGGAATTCGAGATGGAAGCTAACGAACTAAAAGAGCGAACTAGTTCGCTAAGGAGCTGCGCACTAAACTGATCGCTCCCAGCCGCTAACTATTATGGGCAAGACTAGCGTCCAGTCTAGTCTGCAAGCCTCTGTTTGCGAACAAGTCTATTTGTCCCAGCAATAATTCGTGCTACCCTCATATCAGCTACCTCTAGCTTAAGAATCAGATATCCTGAATCTACCCAGCTCTCACTTCCATACAGAGAAGTACCGAATACTGAGCAAAGCAGGGAGAGTTTCACCACTACATCAGAATACTGTAGATGGCCTCCGAGAACTCAATGCATTGGCCATTCTACTCCTATACTATTTCCTTCTCCATACTACCACCCTGACAGAATACATAGCCCAAGTATTTAAAATGTTCCATCTGCTCCAGTTCAGTTCCTCAACCTGGCATTCAATTTCTTGAGTTTCTTCCTTACCGACATAAAATTCATCTTCGAAATGCTAATCTTGATACCATACTCCCTACATTTCTGTTCAAGTTCTAACATGTTGGCTCGCAAGCTTTCAACGGAGTTATGCTCTAAAGTACTCTTGACATACAGCCCTACTCTACACTACGCCTTGCCTCGTTTTACACCTGACCGGTATACCCTGTAATGAAAGAGAAAAAAAGGTCCATGGTGAAATTAATCCAAGTGAGTCTTGCTGATGAAATTGTCATTTTGGCCGATTCACCAGAGGATATAAATGAGCTAAATGACTAAATCAATAAATGTAAATAAAATATAAATGCAGCCGGAAGATCAGAAACCCCTATTGACATTGGATTGGCAGGTGAAGAGCTAAAGTAGGAGACTTCTGCCACTTGGCAAGCAAAATAAGCAGTGATGGACGAAGCAAAGAGGATATAAAAATCCATCTCAGCATGCCGGGAGGCAGAGGTAGATTTCACCAGGGAAAGAAAAATATTTTGAATTCACTATTTTGCCAATTGTTCTATACCTACAAACGTTCCACATGTTTGGCATACGAGAAGCCCCATCTTCTTATAATTATATTATAGTCCACTGCAATTTACCTTTCACTAGCACAACTGCTGACCGTCCAAACAGGAGTTGGAGATAACACTATATTTGGCTCATGTGTAGAACGACACGGCTGTCCAAACAACATCAATATTGCTTTAATGACATCCGTAGTGCAGTCAGCAATAAGTTGTGATACCTATCTTCGGCTCAGCTTTTCGCTCATCAACTTGGCATTTTCATCGACGATATTTTGCTCCCCCCTTGGCGTAAGGATGGGTCGTATCAAAAAATAGTTTTTGGTAATGTTTAGAGGACTATTGACTATTTTGAACGATTTTGATATTGTGCCTATTAACCCTTTCGCTTTCAGGCTCTTAGCTGAAGGATGTGTGAAAACTGTAAGCCATATTTAAATTTACATAGAAGGCACACCAATGAAGATATCAACATGAAAATTGGTAAACTTATAGAGTCTATATCACTTATTATCACTGCAAGTAAGTCATGTCTCTAAACCAAATGGGTTTAATGTTAAAGAATAAGAAATGTGGAAACCAAGTTACAAGTTTCAGATTTTGAAAGTATAAGTCCAATCCCTCGACAACGTCGTGGGAGACAGGCAACGGCACCAAGTAGGGGATTGCCTGTAGGGGCGAAGTACAGTGGGGACTTCGTGTGCCCCGGGACAATTACGGTAGATGTGAAGTTCCTACAGGAACCCTGAAAAGTGATGGCTAACGGGGCTCTGGTGAAGCTACGATTGGCCCAGCAAGCCAGCAGTGGATAAGACTTTTGCTTTCAAGAAGGGAACAGGCCTCGGACAGGACGGATACAATGGGAGACGACTTAGCTGTGTTCATGGACTAAGATTTGGAACTTTAAACATAAAAATGCTGAAGGGGGAAGGTGGAGGAGATAGTGAATATGATGGAAAGAAGAAACTTGGATTTGTTGGGATTGGCAGAAACAAAGTGGAAAGGGGAAGGAAGGAGAGAACTGAGAAAAGGCTGTACTGGAGTGGTAATGAAGAGAGAAAGAGGAATGGAGTGGGAGTAGTAGTACGAGATGGTTTAAAAGAAGTGAAGAAAATAAGTGATAGGATGATGAAAGTGAAAGTAGCAGTGAGGGGAGAGACCTTGGAAATAGTAGAGGAGTTTGAAGAGGAATTGCAGAAGCAGCTGGGTGGAAGGAATATGATTGTTATGGGGTAACTGAATGCCCATGTAGGAAGAGAAAGACAAGGGTATGAGAGTGTGCTTGGACCATAGGGTTGGGGCAGAAGAAATGAGGAAGGCAAGAGACTGTTGGACTTCTGTCAAAGGAACAGCCTGCTAGTTGGGAATTCCTGGTTCAAGAAAAGAGAGAGCCACACAATCACATGGTACAGTGATGACTTGACCAGGAAGTAGGTGGTCAACTATATACTGTATGAGAGAGAATTAAATAAGAACATCACGGACATCAAGGTTATACCATCGGCGAACTTGGATAGTGACCATCGATGGCTGGTAATGAACCTGAGAGGGACTGAGAACCAGGAAAGACGTATAAGGATATGGAAACTGAAAGAAGGAGACAGAAGGGTCGAATACCTCAAAATGGTAAAGGAAGGAATTGCAACAGATGAAGAAAGAGGGGTGGAAGAGGAATGGGCTAGATTTAAGAAGACACTAGTACATGCAGCATAAGCAGTTTGTGGGAGGACAAGTAGTAAGAAGAGGTCGAAGGAAACACCATGGTGGAATGAGAAGACAAAAGATATAGGAAGGGAAAAGAATAGAGCCTTTAGGAGGTGGTATTAAAATAGGTTGGTAGAGACAAGGGAGAGTACCAGGAAAGAAAGAAGGAGGCAAAGAGAGTAGTGGCTGAGGAGAGAAGAAAGTGGATGGAAGAGTGGACAAAGATGATGGAGGTTAGTGAAGGTAAAAAAAAGGTCCTGTATGGGATAGTAAAAAATGAGAGGCGGAAGGATCCTACGGATTATGTTAGAATGGTGAACAAAAGGGGACAAGAAATAGAAAATAGGGAAGAACTGAAGAAAGTGTGGAAAGAATACTTTGAATAACTTCTGAATCGAAATGGAAACCAAGGCGAGGAGGAAGAAATCGGGGAAGATGAAGATGGACTGCAAACAGAAAAGGACTTTACATGGAAAGAAGTGGAAGATGCAGTGAGGAAGATGAATGGAGGGAAGGCACCGGGTGAGGATGAGTTGAGTGTGGAGATGGTGAGAGCAGCAGGAGAGGTGGGGATACAATGGTTGTACCGAGTGATGAAGACAGCATGGAAGGAAAGGGAGACCCTCGAGGACTGGAAAAAGGGAATAATTGTCCCCATCTTCAAGAAAGGTAGTAGAACAGAATGCAGAAACTATCGGGGAATAACACTGATGAGTCATTGTGCAAAGATATTTGAGAAAGTTTTGGAAAAGAGAATTAGGACAAGGATAGAAGGAGGGATGAGAGAAGAACAACATGGCTTCAGAGCAGGAAGGTCCACAGTGGATTTGATTTTTTCTGTAAGGCAGTTACAAGAACAGCAATATGAGTATGGAACAGATCTACTGACGGCCTTCCTGGACATTGAGAAAGCATATGACAGTGGGAGTAGAAAAATGGACTATAAGGAGGATAAAGGAGATGTACAAGGGAACCGTGAGCTGTGTGAAAGTGGGAGGAGAGAGATCGGACTGGTTGGAACAGAGAAACGGCCTGAAACAAGGAAGTGCACTGTCACCGTTACTTTTCATTGTGGTGATGGATGACATAATGATCCGAGTGGCACAAGTAATTGGGGAAGGAAAGATGAAAGCAATGGTGTATGCAGATGATTTGGGGAAACGAGGAGGAGGAGGTACAGGACGATGATGATAATTGTTGTTTTAAGGGGCCTAACATCCAGGTTATCAGCCCCTAATGGTCTGTGTGATAGCGAAAATGTCAATGAAGTGTAAACCAGAACGAAAACTAAGTGAGCAGGAAAATAGAAAAAGGAACTCAGATTGAAACCACTCACAAAATGGAGAGCGGTAATACGTACATAAGGAAATTTCGAACGAAAATACTCACAAAAGGAATAGAGTGAAAAATACGCACAAAATGTAGGTGAAGTTCAAAATAAGTACAATATGCAACGTACAGTCGAAATACTTACAAAATGCAAGGGAAATCAAAATACTTACAAAATGCAAATGAGATTGAAAATACGCATAAAATGTAATATAGATTCAAAATACCCACAAAATGCAATTGAGAATTAACTACTTGAACAAAGCGGGGTAGGTTGAAAATACAAAATGCAATTTAAATTCAAAATACTCACAAAAGGACCCCCACGATATTGAAAGACTTACTAAAAAGCAATTTAGATTGTCGGTCCTTACAAATTGCAATCGAGGTTGAAAAACACTCACAAAATGCAACGTAGATCGAAAAGACTTACAAAATGCAACGGAGATTGAAAACACCCACAAAAGGGAGTGGAGATGCAAAAATAACAGTGCGGGAATCTTAAAGGGAAAAGGAAATATAATGAAAAGAAAAACAACAGGAAAGTGAAAGAGGAGAGGGTCCGTCCAACAGGTAAGGGACAAAAGGGGGAAACCGGACCCAGCTCAGGAATCCCTCGGGGTCGCCAACTCCCGAACTCACCTGCTGTGAGCCCCTGAGGGTGTAGCACTTTCTAGGGTGTACCAGAAGTGGTGGGGCTACATACACCCTACCTCCTTGAGGGCCTTGAGCACAAGGCAGGAGACAACAGGAAAAGAAAAAGAAGGCTGCCCCCTCCCAGAAGGAAGGGATCAGGAAAGATGAGACAAGGGCCAATGAAGGCGGGAAAGGAAGAGACTCCCTAGGCCTCGGAGACCCTTATACCGTCGGGGTCGGAAAAGAACAAGAGTTGACCAAGGTAGGTCAAGGGGAGGAGGTACAGGAACAGTTGGACGTGTGGGAAGGAATAATACAAGGATATGGGATGAAATTTAGCATAAATAAACAGTGAGATGGTGATCACAACAAGGAAGAAGGAAAGAACCACAACGGGAATAACAATTGGTGGAGAACAGCTGAAGAAAGTGGAGAGCTTCAAGTATCTGGGAAGCCTGATACAAGATAATGGAAGAAACGATAGAGAATAAATGAGCGGGGGAGACAGGCAGAAGCATTCCGGAGGAGTATGGGAAGCATGTTATGGAGCAAGGATGTCCCTCAGAACAGCAAGAAGATCATATATAAGACGTAATATGTCCCTATCCTGATGTATGCCTCGGAGACCTGGGTTATGAAAGGAAGGGAGAAGAGCAAAATACAGGCCAGTGAGATGAGGTTCTTGAGAAGCAGTATTGGAGCTACAAAGACGGACAGAATAAGAAATGAGAGGACCATATTATGATCATCATCATCATCTTGCACAGTTTCCAGCCACTGGCCGGGTCTGTTTGGAACACAGGCCTCTCAACGTCTTCTGTCTTCCCACCATCTCTCAGCCTCCACCCTTGTCCAGTCTTCTCCTCTCTTCTTCACGCTTTCTTCCACCCCTTTCAGCCACCTGTCTCTCGGTCTACCGCTCGGTCTCTTTCCTTCCCACTTCGTCTCGTGTACTCTCCTGGGTATCCTCTTCTCCATTCGTTTTACATGTCCATACCATCTAAGTCTAGATTTCTCTATACCATCCTGTAATGGTTCCTCCTTCATTAATTCTCTGGTCCTCTCATTTCTTATTCTGTCCATCTTTGTAGCTCCAATACTGCTTCTCAAGAACCTCATCTCACTGGCCTGTATTTTGCTCTTCTCCCTTCCTTTCATAACCCAGGTCTCCGAGGCATACGTCAGGATAGGGACATAGTACGTCCGATATATGATCTTTTTGCTGTTCTGAGGGACATCCTTGCTCCATAACATGCTTCTCACACTCCTCCGAAATGCTTCTGCCTGCCTTCCCCGCTCATTTATTTCTCTATCATTTCTTCCATTATCTTGTATCAGGCTTCCCAGATACTTGAAACTCTCCACTTTCTTCAGCTGTTCCCCACCAATTGTTATTCCCGTTGTGGTACTTTCCTTCTTCCTTGTTGTGATCACCATCTCACTCTTATTTATGCTAAATTTCATCCCATATCCTTGTATTATTCCTTCCCACACGTCCAACTGTTCCTGTACCTCCTCCTCCTTGTTTCCCCAAATCATCAAATCATCTGCAAACACCATTGCTTTCATCTTTCCTTCCCCAATTACTTGTGCCACTCGGGTCATTATGTCATCCATCACCACAATGAAAAGTAACGGTGACAGTGCACTTCCTTGTTTCAGGCTGTTTCTCTGTTCCAACCAGTCTGATCTCTCTCCTCCCACTTTCACACAGCTCACACTTCCCTTGTACATCTCCTTTATCCTCTTTATAGTCCATTTCTCTACTCCTCTATCCTCCAGGGACTTCAATACTTTGTTTCTGCATACACTGTCATATGCTTTCTCAATGTCCAGGAAGGCCATCAGTAGATCTGTTCCATACTCATAGTGCTGTTCTTGTAACTGCCTTACAGCAAAAATCAAATCCACTGTGGACCTTCCTGCTCTGAAGCCATGTTGCTCTTCCCTCATCCCTCCTTCTATCCTTGTCCTAATTCTCTTTTCCAAAACTTTCTCGAAGATCTTTGCACAATGACTCATCAGTGTTATTCCCCGATAGTTTCTGCAATCTGTTCTACTACCTTTCTTGAAGATCGGGACATTATTCCTTTTTTCCAGTCCTCTGGGGTCTTCCTTTCCTTCCATGCTGTCCTCATCACTCGGTACAACCACTGTATCCCCACCTCTCCTGCTGCTCTCACCATCTCCACACTCAACTCATCCACACCCGGTGCCTTCCCTCCTTTCATCTTCCTCACTGCATCTTCCACTTCTTTCCATGTAAAGTCCTTTTCTGTTTGCAGTTCATCTTCCTCTTCCCCGATTTCTTCCTCCTCACCATCTTTTCCATTTGGGTTCAGAAGTTCTTCAAAATATTCTTTCCACATTTTCTTCAGTTCTTCCCTATTTTCTATCTCTTGTCCCCTTTTGTTCACCATTCTAACATAATCTGTAGGATCCTTCCGCCTCTTATTTTTTACCATCCCATACAGGACCTTTTTTGTACCTTCACTATCCTCCTTCATCATCTTTGTCCACTCTTCCATCCACTTTCTTCTCTCCTCAGCCACTACTCTCTTCGCCTCCTTCTTTCTTTCCTGGTACTCTTCCGTCGGTCAACACGAATGTACCCAAAAGAGATGGGTTATGCCCTAATCCTGAAATAAATTACATGAGATTAATAAAACACTAGGATGACCAGTTTCGATCGTCAAGCGATCATCATCAGATCCATTACACTTAGGCCACAAAATCTATGTTTGAAATACAGGTGAAAATATTTACAATATGTACAATTATTTAGTTGCAGTACCGTTTTATTAATCTCATGTAATATATTTCAGGATTAGGGCATAACCCATCTCTTTTGGGTACATTCGTGTTGACCGACTGAAAAGCACTAAACTCTTGTTTACTAAGGCAACACTGAAAATATGGCTTCAAACACCACAATGGTACTCTTCCCTTGTCTCTACCGTCCTATTTTGATACCACCTCCTAAAGGCTCTTTTCTTTTCCCTTACTATATCTTTTGTCTTCTCATTCCACCATGGTGTTTCCTTCCACCTCTTCTTACTACGTGTCCTCCCACATACTACTTCTGCTGCACCTACTAGTGTCTTCTTAAATCTAGCCCATTCCTCTTCCACCCCTCTTTCTTCATCTGTTGGAATTCCTTCCTTTACCATTTTGAGGTACTCGACCCTTCTATCCCCTTCTTTCAGTTTCCATATCCTTATACGTCTTTCCTGGTTCTCAGTCCGTTTCTTCTCTTTACTCCTTCTCGGATTATTACCAGCTATCGATGGTCCCTATCCAGGTTTTCCGATGGTATAACCTTGATGTCCGTGATGTTCTTATTTAGTTCTTTCTCATACAGTATATAGTCGACCACCGACTTCCTGGTCAAGTCATCACTGTACCATGTGATTGTGTGGCTCTCTTTTCTTAAACCAGGAGTTCCCAACTAGCAGGCTGTTCCTCTGGCAGAAGTCCAACAGTCTCTTTCCTTCCTCATTTCTTCCACCCCAACCCTCTGGTCCTAGATCACTCTCATGATGATGGTAGTAATTCTAGGAAATGGCATTCGCAACCCAAATTTGTTATTCATGTCAGTAGGAAGGCTATATTATTATTTACTAGGATGGTAAATATCAAGATGCTATGTGCATTAGATCCAAGGATAGATTAAAATTTTTTAAGAGATGTAACACTGAAAAATGTCAGCCATTTTTGTATAAAACACTCTTTGCTACCCACACTAATAACACTGTCTGGAAGTGCTGGCTAATTACCATCATCTACATTTTCCAATTCGGACAGAGAAACATCCTCACTTGAATAATTGTCAAGATATTAAGTGATATCATCGTCAGCTAATTGAACTCTCTTTGCCATATCGCACACTATAAATAACTAGGCCTAACCTAAGTGAACTATATCACTTCACTATCACTTAGCACCTAAGGAAACGATTTAAATAATGAACTAACAAGTAAACTAAATATATTGCCTATGATACAGCTTAATTTCACTATATAATCACGAACGAAAACAGAGAGAAATGAACGCAAGTTTGCCGCCAATCACGATGTAAACAACACACGGTACTCCAATTAACACATGTTTCAGACTCTAAGAATATCGATAAATACGGTTAGTCGGCAGTTCCCGCGGAGTATAACTTGAGATAAACCTGTACTCTTCTAATTCCGTAGAAAAATGCTGCTGTCTGGCGCGTAAATAATGAACTAATAATAATAAAGATGGGTGTCAGTTTTCGCAGGATCCGTGGTTACCAATGGATTGTTACCTTGAAAGCGAAAGGATTAAGGGAGAAATTTCTTTTTCCTCAAAAAAAATCTATTTTTTCCACCCCTTTGGTCAATGGTTAGTGCTGTCAAAAACTTGACTAAGATAAGTTTTGGGCCATTATCCGAAGAATAGTATAAACTCTGAATGGATTTGAATGTTCACATATTAAGAAAGTTATAACGTGAGAAGGATGGATAATGAAAAAATGCCGAAACAAGTGATACAGAGACGGCTGACTGGAAAGAGAGGACGAGGAAGGTCTAGAGTTCGGTGGTTGGATTTGGTTAAGGACAGTGTGAAAGAACGAATGAAAGAACGAAACCTGGAGAGGAGTTCAGTGGTTTAGGAAGGATGATGGACAGAGAGTAAAGTGGAGGGGTATCATATTTGCTCCGACCCAGCTTATGCTGGAAAACGGATGATACGAAAGTTATAGCGATATTTCACTTTATCGAAAAAGGCCCCCCTTAGTCCGATTTTGCCCATTAACAAACACGACTGAGATTTTATAGGGTAATATTTTATGTATACATTTGAAAGCGATTGGTGGAAATTTACTGTAGTTACCGTATCCACAACAAAGTTCTATATACAGATATATAAATTACATATAAACTTTTGAACGGACTGTGGTTCTGGGGTGATGTGAAACTCTGAGATATGTGGAAATTATCTGGAAGTCGAAACATGGTACCCATTGCAATAAGTAGCTTTCTAATGAAATCTACCTGAAACACAGTTGGCTCAGACAGGGAAAGATTTTCTAGGGAAATATAGATTTAAGTCAGTTTTGAAAGCCAATGTCTGGAAAGAAGCACTCAATGAAGTGAAACTTTCACTGTCAGTTTACCATAAAAGAGGAGAATAACATTTGAAATGTGTTACAGGAGAATTATGAAGATTAGAGGGGTAGATAGAGTAACAAATAGAGAGGTATTAAAACGAGTGGGGGAGGAGAGATGTTTATGACGAGTGCTAAGGAAAAGAAGAGATAGGTTGGTAGGGCACTTACTAAGGCAGCCAGGAATAGCAAACTTACAGTAGTTATGGAAGGAAGGGTCAAGGACAAGGACTGTAGAGGTAGATGATAAGAGGTTAGAATATGTTAAAACAGATTGCCTAGGATGTGGGGTGTGGTAGCTATGTAGAGATGACACGATTCACTCAGGACGAAGGGGCCTGGAGGTAAATGAACCTTGGACCAAGTCTACCAAGCGACAAGTTACCCATGAACCCAGACAGGAGAAAAATAACCTATTCATTCACACTACAGAAGATAAGAAGTAAACTTACAGAAACTTGATTGAACTTCGCCATACTCTTCTCATCAGAGAATCTGCTTCTGCTCCTCCTCTCTTTATCTCGGTCTCTGTGTTTCTTCTTTTTGTGATGGTACTTCTTGTGATGATCACTGCACTTTTCTTTTTTTGCACCTTAAACACATATATAATAAATACATCATTGAAATTAGTCACTGGATATTCAAAACATGTTTGTGTTAAAAAAATACTAACAAAACGAAATATTTTCTGCCTAGAGATTTTTTTAAATTTTATATATTAGAGTACAATATGGAGTATAACAAGCTACAGTATAAATAAGCATTGATGTATGGTACCAATACACAGGATAGATGTTTTTGAGTACAAATGTGAGGCTGGACTCTACAGATTAAACTAGAAAAGGCTCAGGTCATTCAAGGCACCCTCGCTCAATCCAACACAGAATCGGGAGGATGTGAAGAGATTCAGGGGCAACCATGCTGTTGGATATTCTACCCTCATTATTCATTGTATGTTTATAATAGAGAAAAATAATAAAAATATGACTACCAGTTCTATAAAGTATAACATTTTTGTCCTCCGGCCTTGGATTGAATTTCCCAAGAACCTCTACGAACCTAGCATTTTACATGACAAGCAAGTTAATTGCATACTCAGCAACATTATGTGTAGTTACATCAAGCTCAACTCCGCCATAGCCGGTCCCAAGTCCGTGTTGAGAAAGGAGGAGGGTTCTGGATGCACCTGAGGGTGCGATGGAATAATGCACATCTCAGGAAATAACTGCCAAATACATCGAAGCAGTGAATCACCCAGATGGCAGGTCTGGAGGCTAAATGGAAGCAGCCCTTCCACCAGACTTAGGAAGCAGCAGGCCAGTTCCCTGCTATTCCAAAATTATCATCAGAGAGAAACCGGCCTACTAAAGAAGACGACAAAATGGCGAGGATTAAGGACAACGATTTTAGGAACTTGGATCATATGAGGTATAAACTGGAAGGAAATAGAACTTGTGAAGGAGATACAGAAGAGTCCAGTCCAGTGAAGGAGATACAGAAGAGTCCAGTATATTACTTAGCAGTGACAGAAACAAAAAGGAAAGGTCAAGACTGTGAGCAGGTAGAGGATGGATTCCTCTTCTCTATAGTGGAGTAGCAAGTGAGGAAAGAGCCAGAGCCGGACTAGGCTTGTTAATAGACAAGAACAAAACCCAAAATGTTCGGGATTGGAAATTCATGAGAGAATTATGACCGTGAATATAGAGGACGAGAAGAGATCCATCACAATGATAATCACATAGGCATCGAATGAGTATGAAAGAGATTAAAACAAAGATGAATATTGGGAACTTCTCTCGAGTACCATAGATCTAGCTCACCATGAGGACATCATTATCCTCAGAGATTTAAAAGGAAGAGTAGGTAAAGATCCAAGCAGGTGGACAGATAGAATAGGAAAGGAAGGAGATCAATAACAATGGACAAAGGTTGATCATGGAGCAATGGCATTAAAAAATCCTTCAGTATTCCTTCCTTCGGAGGGGAAGTAAAGCCGGCAGTCCTAAATCATAGATTTATGGCATGTAAAGATCCTTCCACAGACTAAACTTGTGTGAAGATAAATTGTAGGTTAGATTTCGTTGGAACGCTCTATCCAAGTTCCAACATTCACCACTAGGTATAATTGACATCAGGTGCCGATAAAGTTGGAACTACTTGAAATTGAACGGAACTTGTAGCTCACACTAGGGGTGTCCACTTGAAGCAGCTACAGCCTCTGGTGAGCCGAACATGTCCTCTGACACTCCCGGCACTTAAAGCCATATGATAAATAAATATATAAATAACTGTCCTTATCATCACCGCCATCATTGTCTTCATCAGAGCTCGATGAATTGCCAAGGTTAATAATAATCATTTCATCCACCGCGATATCCCAAACGTCTTCAGTATTTCTTTCTGTTCATGCTGTACGGCATGTGTCCAGTCGTCGGGTCGAACTTCGGCGAAGTAAAAGTAAACAAAACAATGACAATGAAAGAAAATACGACACAGACAGTGGTTAACAAGCGACTGAAACAATGCCTGCCACACGACAAGAATTCTGTCACTTGTGTGATGTATTTTGTAGCCACATGTTGGTGACGGGTGTTTGATAGAATGCCGAGAGCTGTGAGATATTGTTTGTAGTCTTTGAAAATTAAGCATGTGTAACGCATTTGCAGTGAGTGTTTACATGGACTTTAAAACAATTTGGTATGTGCATCTCCCCTGTGAAAGAAGAGCTGTATGTTTTCCCCAAAGACCATGGAAAGGCTAAAAAAAAAAAGTAAAATACCACATGCCACCAATATTTTTCAATTTAGATTCATTTTATCAAAGTAGGCAATAGAAAATAAAATAATGTAAAACAAAATTAAATAAGTCACTTTTGACACACACAATATTGTTACTAGGAACTTCAGTTAGGCTATACACAACACAAAATTTAGTTCTTTTGAGAGTACTAATTTCTGAATATGAACTGTAGGCTAGTCATACACAAAATAAAATAAGTCACTTTGTCAATACTAGATTGTGGTTAGGAACTTTAGACACACAAAATAAGATAAAACATAATAATCAAGGATTCATTAATTTAAAGCTTCTCTAGGGAACTCCTCTGCTCTTCAATTTTCGCTGCTTCAGCATGGGCGTCATACAATATATTCTTTTTCTTCGCCAATTACTGGAGATCTTTGGTGGCTTTTCTTTCGACTGCCACCTTGGCCGTCGCTTCCTTATCATCCTCGCTTCATACCCGTTTTGATTCCTTAACTCAGCGTAGGAGTTTCGTGCAGCCTGGACCAAGCTCTTGCTCACGGTTATCTTTTCTACTCCACCAGCTGCCATCACAGCGTCCTATACAGTACGCATAGCAATCAGACTTGCTTCTTTCTGATTGACAATCATGCACTCCTTGTTCAGGGAGAAACTTCTCTCTAGAGCTGCATTGCTGTGATACAAAATCAGTATCATTTTAACGAAGCTTGTGAGATCGTTTTTGGCAGGAACTGAGTAAGGTGCTGAAGCCACTAATTCAGACCATAGCACGTCAAGCCGTGGCTCTTTTCCGTCGAACTGCTTCAAACACGCAGTGACGGAGGGCAGTCTCAGAAGTGCGGAGTAGCTGCTCTTGATGCGGCCAGCCATTGCGCCAGAAATCAAATTCTTCCGATTACAAAGAATTTCCAGGGCAATGAAGATCCTATCTTCTGCCAACTTAGGAGTCTCAGCGAGTTGTGTAAATTATGCAAGTCAGCTTTATGATATCTTCATCACGACTAGACAGTTTTGCAGCAGGCATATGGCAATGATGCATTTGACTCCTCACCAGCCATTTTTCAACTAGATTGAAACATTATTCAGTGTTTACAACTTTTCACAACAACCATCTGTATATCTTTACAACATTAATGACTTTTGTAATGCAACAATGATGAAATGGTCTGTAGAGAACATAAAGTGCTACAATGTTTTTCCCCATCACATTTGACTCAGCACGAGTCTTCAGCATATTTCCTTAGAGGGCCTTTAATGTGTTTTTATGAATGTGCATCTTTGTTTCCCCCTCAAAGTATGCATGTCACCCCTATCTTAAGTGTTTCACCATTTGTAACATCTCTTGTTTCAGAATTTTAAGTTTAGTTATGAACTTAAAATGTCAATTTTTATGCTTGCTATGAGATTGAAAAGGCTGATGAAGGGGCCTGAATTTAATAGGCCTTGAAACACATACCTGATTAGATAAAATACACATGCCCTAAGTACTGACTAGGCAGAAAATTTCAATTTTTTGATATTAAATCATTGTTCGTCAATACGGATCCACAATGATCAATAATCCAACAAAAGACAGTATTGCCAACCCAGCGCTTACGGTACTACTCAATAGGTTTTTGTCAACAGTGCCCTGCTAGCTTCCCGCGGCCAAGGCCACACCTCAACCCGACCATTCTAACTTTCGTTTTGTCTAATCCAATGGGCTTTAACAATGATTTTAACCTGCGGGCCGCATTAGTTGTATAAACATCCCTGGTTTTTGTCATGCACCAATTATCTTTCATTAGCGTGATGAATTTTGTATTCCACATGTTGGCAACAATGTGTGCTCCTTGGTGTGTGCCTTGTTGACAGTTGAACTAGAGTCAAGCTCTGTCGGAACATGACTGCCGTTGTTAAAAGAGCAAGAAATAAATTTAAATATTACATAAATTAGCACATATTTCAGGTGTGTTCGCCGTTGCGAATGGCACAAAGCCTTTAGTTTGTCACCACATTTTCTTATCAGAGTGAGAAAAATCAATTTTTTCTTAACCTAAAATTTGAGCGGTCCACGTGTTTTCCCACATAACAGGCCTCTTCTAGACCTTTTTTTCTATTTTTTCTCTTTTTTACTTACATTATTTCTGATCCTGGACTGGTTTTGAAGTATGTTACTTCGAACTGTTTACAGTGACTCCACGTCTTATACTACGCACTGCAAATTCAAATGACAGACATCTCGTTTTCTGGAGCCTTCGATCTCGATTTCTTCATACTGATTGGCTGCCTACTCCAGCAACCAATCACCTTCGAGCTTCATGACATCATCTGCTGACCAACTGTATATAAGCCGAGACCTTCTTGGCTACTTTCTGACAGTTTCTGGCGTTCTTCGACATTCAGCATTCCTACGCCTCAGCTTTGCTCGTCACTTCTACTCGGAGTGTAACGAAGTGCTACTTCTGCTCGATCAATGATTGTTCGCTTGATCAATCCTACTCTCAACAGCTGACCAACCATGGTCACTCTGCTCAACGCAACTTGGAACTGAAAGTTTTCGACAAAGATATGAATTGGTAATCTTTCTTCAAATGGACCTGCTCCGCTGGTTTTAAATACTAACATGGTTTAACGACTTACTACCTTTCAAATGTGCGATCAAGCTGAACTTTCCACTTAAGATCTTTGATAGGTCTCCAATGTTTCGCTATTAAGACATATTTTAACCTATCATGGTTCAGATTTAATTCTCCAGGAGAGATGAAACTGCTATAACGTGCGTGTGACAGCTACCACAAATTGAGATAAGTACATTGTTCTTAACCTTCCAGTGTCAGAAGTTTTCACATAACCTCAAACTAACTTGTCATACTTTTTCTTTCTGGGTTCATACATTGGCCGCTCAAATTTGATAAAGGCTCTTTAGTCTGAATAGTACAACTTCAATTTCTATACTTATTAGAAATTCTTGTTAGCTCTTTAGGAGCTTGCTCTTTAAATACTTGTAATTTTCTGCCCTTCACTGGGATTTCTGCCCATCTGGCTTTAACCCTCAACTACTGACGTGCGGTCCACGGGACCTCTCCCCTCCTCCCATCCCACCCCTTGCATGGGTCAGAGGCCTTGGAAACCTGTTCCTTTGTCTAGCTTCCAACTTTCAGTCCGCTGAGTGTTGCCAAGGTGTTAGGAGCCGACAATGTTGTCTGGAGTTAGTTATTGTTGTTGCACGGTCCCCGGGACCTCACGTCCGTAATTGTGTGACTATAAATGTGTTGTGCTAATATTAGTTTATGAAGAACATACGTTCTTAATGAATTGAAATATGGGTGATGAACCAGGACCATCAAAGATTACACTATCTGACCCGTGTTTTGAGGACAAAGTGTTTCGTGTGTTACGAAACATCTCGGAAGATGAGTTGGAATTATCATCTTCGGAATATGAAGACTGACTACATCCACAGTGATCATGACACTGCTTCAAATATATCAGACTAGTGGTGCTGAAATGGAGGAAGACCTGTCCGAGGACGAAGATTAGTCTTCAAGCTATTATTACGGAAGAGATCGTTTGAAATGGTCTTGAACCGAGCCAACAAGAGATATTAGAGTTCCAGCTCATAACGAAGTAAAAATACCATCACTACGTTCCAATCATAGGCACATGGATAAACCACTGATGAGAAGTTGCCAAGGGAATCCCGGAAGACCTGTTTCTTCTGTCCAGCAAAGAAAAAAAGAAAAACATGTTACCTGTGTCATGTGTGCAAACATCCGGTCTGCTTAGAATGCACCAAAAGAGTAGGCCTACAGTATGTCTGAACTGCATCGCAGAGGGATAGCTTGATATAAAGTGCTGCAGTTTTTTCTAAGTTGCACTGGTTAACATTTTAAGTGTTATTTTATGTTGTCCATTATTTGAACTATACGTCCATCATTCAATTTCATGTGTATGTATCATAGACTACAAAGACTGTCAACATTTTCGATACCTCTATTTTTGTTCAATTCCAAGTGCCATATCAAGAATAATATTATTTTTGTGCATAGATTTTGATTTTATTTCCTTCAATTCAATGTGGGGTGATTTATTACATTAATTGATTAATGAAAAAACCATTATGGCTGTAGCATTTTCTAATCCATTAATACGGAAGTGGTCCATGAGACCTCATGTCAGTAACTATGCAGTAAAGTTTTACGTCAGTACTTAAGGGTTAAGTATTTCATTTTCATGGTCATTAATTATTGATCTTTAATGCTTTTCTTGTCTTTCTTGTTTTTTGGGATTTGCCCCCCAAGTGCATGAAAATTGAAACATTCTTTTGCTTGTTCACTAGAATTTATTATACAAGCACTTGCCACGAATTAATGTTTATTATTTACAAATTGTTGTTAATGGTTAATGGGACTTATTTCCTGTTTGTTAAAGTAGGCTTGGATCCCTTGTTCATTGTTACCTGCTATTCCCATCAGGAACATCACTATTTATTTAAGGGGATAATGGAATGGGTAATTTTTCAAAAATTGGTCATTTTTATTTTTTATTCATTTATTAATATTTAAAATGTCCTCTTTAAAATGGTGTATGAATTATGATGATATTGTAACTAGAAGTATGTTTTTTTTAATAATTTAGATCATGATGTACACTTGATTTCTACTGGAACTAAACATGGCCAGCACTGAAGGTATCTTCTCTGGCTAATTCTTCAAAGAGACCACCATTAGAGGATAAGTTTGCACTTTGACCACCTGTGTAGTGTGTATAATGAGCATCTTGAGAATCATTTGTTTCTTGCTTTGTTTATAGTCTGGTTGGTTTCCATGTAAACAGTGCATCTAGCCTTGTATATCAGTGATTGCTCTTTTGTATTGTGTTTACTATACTAGAGCCATCCTAACTTCCGACTTGAAGTTTCAGTGATACGTCACAACTACACTCTAACCAGCCAATCACAGGCAGCCATTCAAATGGATATATCGATATAAATCGAGTTTCGCTGACGACGTTGCCAGCTAACTTCTTGCGCTCACATGTTGTCAGGGGGATGAAACTACTATAGATCCTTCGCTTCCAAAGCCTCTCGGCCAACTGACAGGTTCACTGCCTGAGCACTCACTGCGCTGCGGTAGCGCTGCTGTCAAACTCGATTGCTATTGGTTGAAGCTCATGCGGGGTGGATACGCCGGTTACATTTAAACATGTCGCTGGCAATTCTCTATCCTACTCATGATCGTGTGTGTTTGTGCTTTTGAGGCTTCCAACATGACATTCCTTCGTAGGATATTGCATTAATACGGTAGGTATTTATTTATTTCAATAGTTACTTCGCAGTTTTCCTGCCAGGATATGATTTTAATATCTACCCATTATGATAGTGGTTCTGTTTACGAATTGTGGGCTTTATTGTGATTACTTCGTTCAGTGTAGTATTCTCAATTCAAAATGATTTTGTCAAGTATTGTGAACTATATGAATGGCTTTACATAGCCTAACCCTACTTTATTGAAACAGAGCTAGGCCTACAGTATGTGCAGAATGGTTGTGAACTGGTTGCCTTATTGTGTTTCTTTTCTCTTCTCAGGTAATGAGGCACTTCAAGGAAAGCAGATTATATACTACATTTGTCCAATAGCCTATAGACAGGAGTTACCTGATTCTGTTGTCCGAACAGTTGTATACTAATCCTATTTCAGCAAAGGTAAGTTACCATATTGATGAAACGTTGATCTATTAATTTTACACCAGTACCGGTATAGGGTAGGCCCAGGTGCTATGTAGGTTTTGATTAGCAATACACTTAGTTAGGCTTGCCATACGTCCCGGTTTGACCGGGACAGTCCTGGTATTTTGCTCTTGTCCCGGTGTCCGCCCGGTTTTATCAATGTCCCGGAAAACGGCAGTAAGATGTAAAAAGTATCAACTTTGGCCTTTCTTGCTGTGAATTTTCTGAAAAGGTCAAGCTTAAGAAAGACATTTTGAAAAAAGTACTTTCAAGTCAAAAATATGAGTGGTTTGAAAGCAAAGATTAACATTGTTAACTCATTAATTGTTTTTTACTTTGACAAAAGAAGTGTTTTTGTAGTTCGACTAACAGTTGTAATTTTTCAAAAAATAATAACTAAGTAATTGTTCAATTAAACAATTTTATGAAGTATTTTAAATTGTATTTTATTAACACTTCTTTCTAGATGGTAGACCAGAATTATTATTAAAAAGGAAAATTATATATTTTTATGTAGCAAAAATTCCTTTTTTATTTTAAAAGGTGTGTAGAACTAACAATAGTGTGCCAGATTCCCCCCTCCCGTCACTTGCAAGGCTTAAAACTCATCATTTTGCTTCTAATTTTTTAAAAATTTCCAGGAGTTGGATCCCCGGACCCCTCCCAGCTCTACTGGGAGGTAATCCATACCTCCCCCCCCTGTAAAACCATCCCATATTAATGTGTCCCGGTTTCACTCACCAAAAATATGGCAAGCCTACACTTAGTTCATGCCCCCCTCTGATAAATTCATATAGCCTATTGCACCCTGGCATACTGTTAGATGTGTGAGAAGGTCACTTGAGGAACTGGAATGTGCCCTACTTCTTTTGATAGTGCATGCCACGTGTCCTTATCTGTGAATGGCACACAGTAAACCTAACTGGAATCATGACACTATTGCAGGGAGATAATCAAAATATACAGGTGACGTTATTAGGAATAGTTGCAGTCTTTGCATCATTTAGGGCTTTTAGACATAGTGAACATCAGCCTCGTATACTGCTTGATTGTGTGTAATCTGCCTGATAATATGTGTAATTATGATGAGATAAAGACTAGGTTGGAAATGAAATGCTATATGAAGCTGTTCGTATGAGCAGACTCGGATGGGTCATGCAAAGAGAATGGGGGAGGAGAGATTACCTAAGAGGTTAATGAGCTCGGTGGTAGAGGATACGAGAAGCAGAGATAGATGTAGGAGGCTATGGTTAGTTAGTTTCAGTGTTTAACGATTTATTAAAGTGATAGGTGTAGAAGCAGGGGATCATAGAGGTGACTTGTTTGCAAACAGAGGCTTGCAGACTGGACTATAAAAGGCTACATGTACAGTATATAGCCTATATAACATTGCAGTGAATATAATGACTAGGCCTATCGGTTCCCCTTAAGTCAATCACAAAATTGAATTCAATGCATATTGCATCAAGAAATGCTTCAATCGGTTTACTCATTGGTAGGCTATTTGTGTAACAAATGAATTAATCCACAAATTAATATTGTTCTTTTGAGATTTTTTCTTGTTTTTTACTTTCTTCTATGGATGTTTTTGGATGGGATATATAATATCACAGTAAGAGGGGGGCATACAGATAGATCTTATTGCTTACTGTGCTTGGGGTAAATTGTGAACTTCCGAGATGGTGGATTTGTTCTGATGTAAGTTACTGGCTAGTGGCATTCTCCACTTCAAATAACATCTAATATTAGTTCCAGTTTATATATTTATTCTAAATGCACTTTTGTGCATTCATTAAAGCAGCATTATCCTAATATCGAGGCTACAGTGGCATTCACCCAGGGAGTGAGGCCTGTTACACACATCCAGGCCAATTAGGAAAGTAATAATATTGTATTATTAGTATTAATAACAATGGAATTAAAGTGATCGGGTAACTTAGTTTATCCACACTACACTTGTCCCCTCCTTCTATGAGCAGCAAAAGTTCTATATGTGCATGCTTAACATTGTAACCTAGAGAGTAGCTGTTTACTGTCCTTGTCACAAGTTGTTGCTTCAACATCTTTATTATGAGATGTATGTGTAATGACTATTTAGGTACACAATGTAATTTGTTGTAAGGAATTCACCTTCTGTGGTCTCGGGGTATAGATATGCCATGCGAGCCATAGAGTAGCAGCGCTGCACAGTCAATTGGCTACACCTGTTCATATTGAAACTTCATATCCCGAGGTCCTGGCTCTGCCAAGACGTTTAATTTTAGTCTGAGGGTTAAAATGGGATACACTCAGCCTCATGAGGCAGAGCTGAGGAGAGATGTGTTCAAAGTCTCATCTCAACCATCCTAGAAATGGTTTTCTGTGGTTTCCCTCTTATACCCCAGACAAATGTTAGGATATTTCCTAAATTAAGGTCACAGCTGCCTCCTTCCAAATTCTAGTCTCCATTACAAATACACACACCTACAGCCATCACAATGTCATGGGTAATCAGACATATCCCATATACACTTTCCAAGTACCATAAAGCCACATGACCACGATGTCGCAAAGCCCCTACAACATTATTAGGATTTTAATTGTATTTTTCTCTTACAGATTTGCAATATGCATGGCTCTACCATGTGATGACAATTATCTACTGGGACAAAGACCTGATGAAATTAAATATTACTCTTTTCATGAAAATGTTCTGTGGATTTTATATCTGTAAAAACTAAGAAAGAAGAATATAATATGAACATATAAACATACTTATTTTTGTCCTCATTTTTTCCTTCAGAATTCTGTTTCCTTCCAGTATCGTATCTCATTCAACAGCGGTTAATAAGTTCATATTTTATAGGGTGTGCATGGTTTGTATTGGTTTATTACATTCTTCTTAGATTACTGTGCTCCCACAACACTGGTGGCAACTAAACCTCTCTTCTACCTGTCTGATATTATAACTTACAGTAGCCTACTGTGTAGTAGGTGAATGACTTTCTAGTGTTACAAGGCCATGGGTTCAAAGGCCGAACTCAGCTGAGACTTATGGAAGGAAATCCCGAAGACACCAGTTCATCTCGCATGACATCCTCTGCAAAAGTAACTTTTAAGCACTGCCATTAAAAAATTATAAACTACAAAAGAAATGTTAATGATAGAAAAACTATCATGAATAAAACATATAATACTAGAAAAATTAAGAGAGGGGACATGGGGAGAAAAGTGGGGGAATACTACGCAACTGTCGTGGTACAGGTTTCAAATAATAATAATAATAATAATAATAATAAAGGATATCCTGCTTCCTATCCTTCCCCCTAACCCTGTATCCCTCTCTTTGTAACTACATGTAGTAATATGATTTATGTCAATAAAATGTATTTATTCACTGTTCCTATTGTTCTGTTTTACGCAAGATCAGATATCAAAACTAAAGATTTTAGGCTGGTATTTTCTACTATATTAATAGTAATAATCCATTATTATGAGCCTTTGTTTTGCTATCTGCTCTTAAATAAAATAGAACAAAAGGAACAGGAATAAATAAAATACGCCGACATAAATCATATTACTACGTGTAAATACAAAGGGAGCGGTACAGGGTCAGGGGGGGGGGGGGGGGGGAGCGGGGTACCAGTACGCGATTAAATAAAATTCAAAACGCCCGCGCTTAAAATTTAGTACGTTGCCTCACCGCCAGGTAGCAGGCTAGGCTGGTGGATAACTTAACCCTGACGGTTGTAATCGGAATCAAATTTTAAGCCTGAGTAACCTTTCTCCCCTATATTCTTTGCATGTTGTTGTCAGCTGTTTGCACTGTGCTCTGTTAGTTTAATTGGCGGTCTTAGTGTTTTCTCGTATATTTTTCTTTTGACAATATTCTAGTCTGTTGTTATTTAATAGCTTAGTATTTGTTTGTCGTTTGACATAGTGTAGTATAATTACGTGTAGTTGTAGGTTAGTGAGTGTTTGTGTTATTTCTGTCGTGCGTGTGTGCAATAGTGTCATGCCGGGGTCTAGCACGCAAACGCCAAGCGCCAAGAGAGGAAAGGCCTTAGGACAAGGGACTCCAATAAGGAGTCAAAACCGGGAAATTATTAGTAATGTGCGAGAGTACTTTGAGAGGGAGAAAGACAACGGGGAAACTATTACCTGTTGCTCAGGCAGTACAGAGAACAGCTGATGCGACTAAGGTTCATAGAAGCACAGTAATAGGAATTGGGAAAGAGAAATTCCATGCGGAGGAACAGGCAGCCGGACCATCTAAACTAGAAACGCCAGGCAAGAAGAGAAATAGGCCTAAAACAGTGACTGATTTGGATGCTTTCCAACAAGACGCTATTCGCCGTCATATTTATGCTTATTACCGCAGAAAAGAGCATCCGACAATTGAGAAATTACTCCGTTCTCTTAACAATAGCGATCTTTTTCGCGGAGGGAAATCTTCTCTGAAAAAAGTAGTGAAGGATCTGGGATTCCGATATAAAAAGGTTAACGGGCGGAGAATACTAATGGAAAGAAGTGATATTGTAATGTGGCGGTGCAGATTTTTGAGGGAGATTATGCAAGAAAACTTTGATTCTATAGTGTGACTGGATGAAACGTGGGTCAATGCCTCTCATTCCCGGGGAAGGTACATTGGCAGTGCCTGTTGGGAAAGGGGGGAGAATAATTGTAATTCATGCTGGTACGTCACAAGGTTTCGTGCCGAATTCTCTTCATGTGTTCCGATCCAAGAAAACTGGTGATTATCATGAGGAGATGAACAGTACCACATTCCAGAAATGGTTTGAAGAATTGCTGAACAACTTGCCTGAGAAGAGCACAATTGTTATGGATAATGCCCCATATCACAGTGTCATTCACGACAAAGCTCCAACAATGGCAGCAAGAAAGAATGTGCTCATTGAGTGGCTGACGAGCCACAACATTCCTTTACGTTACGACATGAAGAAAGGGGAGCTCATGAAACTCGTGAAACTGAACAAGCCACAGTTTCCAGTGTATGAAGTGGACGAAATTGCTAGGCGACACGGACATAAAGTTATCCGACTTCCCCCTTATCACTGACATTTCAAGGCCATCGAACTTATTTGGGCCCAGGTGAAAAATTACGTCGCAGTTAACCCTGGAGGGGGCGCGTCACGGTCTTTTCGACCGGGTGCAGAGATAAATGTTTATAGTTCTTAACGTAGTCGGCCGTTAGTTTCCATCCCCTCAGTACCTTACATTGGACTCGTCCACTGTCAATGTGCGTAAACAATTCACCCCTCCCGCTCCTCAATTTCAGTCAGAGTGCATTGTTTAACGGACCCGGTCTAAACCTTCTGGCGCGCCCCATGACGTACACGTGTTTATGAGTTAAGTTTTACTTTTACTTTTCAGTTTATCTAGTGAGAAAGTTTCCATCCCCTCAGTACCTTACATTGGACTCGTCCACTGTCAATGTGCGTTAACAGTTCACCCCTCCCGCTCCTCAATTTCAGTCAGAGTGCATTGTTTAACGGACCCGGTCTAAACCTTCTGGTGCGCCCCATGACGTATGCGTGTTTATGAGTACGTTTTACTTCTATTTTTCAGTCAATCTTTTATTGTTTAAGTGACTTTGAGCATTATTTATAAGTTGGTTCATTATTATTTACTTGTTTTGTAACAATAAAAATAGTTTTTGCGTCATTTGTGTTATTTTTTCACGACCCGGTCGAAAACACCGTGCGCGCCTCCTCACGTGATTATTCTTTCGCGCCCTCTCCAGGGTTAATAACAAACTCTTCACGATTTCAGAAGTAGAAAGACTTCTTTCACAGGCTGTGGACAATGTTAGGGCGGACGATTGGGAGAGAGTCGTGAGACACACGAAAAGAGTCATTAATGAAGCTTGGGAGAAGGAAGATATCATTGTTGAAGACGTGGAAAGATTTGTCATTTCTTTGGGGTCAAGTGATAGTGATAGTTCAACAGACGGCAATAGTGACTCCGAAATGAGTGGTGTATTCCCTTTATAGGCTCCGGATGCGAGGCGGCAATGGTGAGTAATTTATTTGTAACAATTTTGCTCTGCTTCATTATTAACCGCAGTATATGTGTAATTTCTGCTACTATGTACTTATTCACGAGTATGATGTTGTGTGTAAACATGTCTGTTCACATTACGAGTGTTTTGTTAAATTTGCGGCTATAATCATGTACGTCAGCTGATTCGCGTTAGTGAACTGGCAACACCGTATCGCCAGCCGGTGAACTGTCAAGTCGGAAGTAACGATGGCGGCACAATAGTCCCTCCAAAATGCCTAGGCTTACTGGTAAAGTATTCAAGAGACGTACTAATTGGCAGAAGAAACGTACAATTCATTTGAACTTGTTAAAAGATACACAATCTCCATCAACAATACCTCCACATGTTACTTTAACAGATAACCTCAACATTGGCCTACAATCAACACCTGTACAAAATACTCTTTGCAAGCCTGAAAGTGCCTCACAGAAGAAACTCAGTGGTGTCAAGGAGAAATATGAAAACTTACCAAAAGGGAAAGAGAGTTGTGAAATTGTCGATGTGTATATTATCAGAAGTGATTCAAAATAATACCACTTGTAAAAAGTGTGCTAAAGGGGGGGGGGGGGGGGTCTCTGAGAGTGAATACACATGTTGGTCTTGCAGCCGAGTTCGAATTAATTTGTAAATATTGTGCACACAGTGTGAAGTTCTTCAATTCTTCATCAGTTACTGTAAGTACCAAAGTAAAAGATACTGAATTGTTTAATGTAAATATTAGGTTAGTGTATGGCCTCCGTGCAGTTGGTAAGGGAAAGGCAGAGGGTGACATGTTGTGCGGTATAATGAACCTTCCCAAACCACCATCAAAGTTTGATGATTATAATTTTGTACTGGGCTCAGCTGCTGAAGATGTGGCACAAAAGAGCATGCAAGAAGCTGCTGAAGAGGCTATTTCATTAAATAATAATATTCGTGACCTAACAGTAGCCTTCGATGGAACTTGGCATAAAAGGGGTCATACATCACAAAATGGTGTTGTTACAGCCACATGTGTTGAGACTGGGAAAGTGATAGATGTGACTGTAATGTCTAAATACTGTAGATGTGCTGCCAGATTGAAAAATTGTCATGAGGAAGGCTGCATTGCCAATTATGAGGGGTCTAGTGGAAGTTGCAGGGGTGAAGAAGATTTTTGAACGTTCCATTCAGTGGTACAATGCTAGATATTTATATTACTTAGGGGATGGTGATTCTAAGGCCTTCAATGTAGTTCACGATTCTAAACCCTATGGAGATAATGTAAATATAAGGAAATTGGAATGTGTAGGGCACATCCAATAGCGAATGGGGACAAGATTGAGACGACTAAAGACAAGCATGAAGGGGAAGAAACTAAGTGACGGTAAAACATTAGATGGCAAGAACAGATTGACTGACTCAGTTATTGACAAAATTCAGAATTACTATGGTCAGGCAATCAGGCAAAATACTCACAATGTGGAAGCAATGAGGAAAGCTGCCTGTGCATCATATTTCCACATGTGTTCAACCAATGAAAATCCTGTACATGGCTTGTGTCCTTCTGGGGCAGATAGTTGGTGCAAATATAACAGGGGTAAAGTAACAGGAGATAAATATAATCATCCCCACAGTTTGCCATCAGCTATTATGGATCAAATAAAGCCCATTTTTAGGTTCCTATCTGACAAAAATCTCCTAAAAAAGTGCCTTCACTGTAGGACACAAAACCCAAATGAATGTGTCAACAGTGTTATCTGGAACCGCCTACCCAGAACAGTGTTTGTGGGTATTAACACTATTCATTTTGGTGTTTATGATGCTGTGTCAAGTTTTAACCAGGGAAACATAACTAAGTGCAAAGTTATGCAGGTGGTTGGGCTGAATATTGGGTGTCGAACAGCTGATGCTATGTTGCGTATTGACTTAGAAAGACCAAGAGCTGCTGAAAATGCCATGAAAAAATTATCTCAGAAGGCCAGAAAGGAAAAGAGAGGTGCTAAGAAGAGATTACAAGAGGAATTTGAAGAAGATCCAGAGAATCCAAGCTACGGACCTGGCATGCAACTTTGAAACTTTGAAGCCTGTTTCCCGTAAGTCTATTTTTTTATTACTTAAGAAACATTTTTTCAGCCAATTTTGAACGTAGAAACTTCAAATTTGCATCACATCCTTACACATACATTTTACAACTACTGAAACAACAGTTTTTAATTTGCATCTATATTAGCATTTTTTTGCCAAAATATTTCTTTAAAAAAAACATAAAAAACATGTTCCATAAAAAAATTGTTTTCTCCTGGAGTATGTATTCAAAAAAAAATGCTTGTTTCAGTAGAAATCAAACATACTCAGCCTTAACCTGTAAAAATTTTAAGTGTCTTGGTTCAGTGGTTTCTGAGAGAAAATGTTCCTTATATAGAGCACATTTTATCATTGTAAGCATAGGGCATTCCGTATCCCCTTAAATCATAAGAATTTTTCTCTTGTTGAACAAAAGCTCAACTCCAATGTTATTCTTCTCTACTTTGTGAGAACATATTGTTATGAAGATTCTTTCTTGTCTGGTAATGGTTGTTAATAAATTTAATGCATCCGAGCAACTTGTTCTCCCTCTCTGTTCTCCTAACCTACAATCGTCTTATTAATTTTTAACGCTCAACTTTGCTCGACTTGAGGCTTCTCCTCGAGTTCAGTCTGATAAAGGAAGTCTAGCATTGACTGATCCGTACTGACCCCAATATTTGCTTTTAAAAAAGTCATTTTCGTTATTTATGGACTCTGTATAGGCTAAATCCAAATTTTGGAGTAAATCGGACTATATTTGGTTAAGTTATGCCGTCGAGCATCGAACTAGAAAGAATATGAAATCTTGTGGTACAATTCTATGTTGGAAAAAGCTTTGTCTAAATGGATTTATTAATGTCACAAGTTAGCAAGTGAGAGCGGCTTTTCGACCAGGAGTCTAAGTTTTGATATTGTCGGCAAGGGGAGAAGAGTTGCTTGACAACAGAACAAGTTTTTTATGCAGCACTAGTGAACCGCGAACGGCACGTGCAGAGATAAGAGGGGAGGAAGCCAGCGTGTGGCGGACACGATGTCAGCGACACGACTCATCCCAGCCTGCACGAAGAAAGGGAAGTCACGTGAGCCGAAGTGATAATTAGATTTACGAAGGATATAATTGCTAAAGTAATTTACCATGGAATAGTAATTTATATCAAGAAGTACCAGGTTCGATTAAGAAAATTGTTTTGGATTTTTCCATGTTTTTAAAATTCCAAGAGAGGAAGTTTATTTTGGAAACAATATCATTCAGCAGATTTGAGCGGGGTTTTCAAGCACCAAACCTTGCTAAGGAAGTCATTTGAAATAGAGGGGAGATGATTCTATTTTGAAATGTAAACGACAGACGTGCTTGTCAGACTCGCAAATATTGAGTGCTGATGGTGATAATTGTTGTTTAAAGGGGGCCTAACATCTTGGTTATCGACCCCTAATGGTTTGGGCGATAGTGAAAATTAAAGATGATCAAATGAAACTTACAACTACAAGTAACTACTCACTAACTAGAAGAGGAAATGGGAAACAAAAAGGAGAAGAATGTAAATAAAAGACAGGAGGGAAGGAAATGCCCTCAACCCTCGAAGAAATCAGAATTGAGGGACTTGGAAGGCAGGAGAGCCAAGGTAGGCAGCGAAGAAAGGAAAAGAGGAGAGGGCCTGCTCCAGAGGCAATGGAAAAAGGGGGAAAAATTGACCCAGCCCAGGTGAATCCCTCGGGGTCGCCAAATTCCGAACTTACCAGTCGTGGGCCCTTGAGGGTGTAGCACTATCCAGGGTGCACCAGAAGTGGTGGGGCTACACACACCCTGCCTCCTTGAGGGCCTTGAGCAGAAGGCAGGAGATATCGTGAAAAGGAAAAAAAGGCTGACCCCTCGAAGAATGCGATTTGTGTGGATTTAGATTAATATTTTGATATTTTTCGTGTTTGATCGAAAATAATTTTTTACCCAATGCTATATTGAAGGATAGCATGTTGACGACAGCCATTACTGTCGGCACAGAAATTATGTGCACCCGAGTTTGGAGATTAATAGCAAAATAACCAAAAGGCCTACAGAAAAACAAGTAATATCACCAGTTTCCTTGTTTATTTATGTGTTGATTGATGATAAAGGTAACTTTTAGAAACATATTTTAAAATCTTTTATGGCAGGTGTAATGTAAAAAGTACTGGTTTTTGGCGTGTTTCGAGGGAAACTTCAACTTGGGAGATTCAACGCCGTTTTGCTACAGTAACCAAATTTTAATATGTTTTAGTCATATATGTTGTTTGTGTGTATGTGAAGTTTCAAACTTATATCTACAACACAAACAACAATACGATCAATAATGTGAAAGGCTCGCATTTCGAAACTGGATTTTCGTAGAAGGTCGTTCTTGGGTGCGTTGTAATCCACTTATACTAAGCGTTTGCGATATGTAACTATCCGTAATGTGAATAAATGGGTTTATTTTATATGGATTGATATTTATTATGATTAAGGTGGCTGTTGTTGGCAGGCAAGTTCCGCAGGAAAGTTGGTGCACTGTTGCGGTATTAGCTCACTGCCTGATCAGCGCTTCCTCGGCACAGAGCATATTCAAGTAAAATATATTTTGTTTCCACATTTCCCATCATATTTTTAAAATTTTCGGAAAGCCTGATAAACATTTCTCCAATTTTTTGATAGTAGGAAATAATTTTTCTAAATAAAAACTGTGAATAGATCTACGTATTACTCCAATAATATTGTAAACTGGTCAATGTGAATGGATGGTCGTCCTACCGGTAGTCTTTTCCTCTTGGCCTGCTCCTGGATTTTCATCCCTCACAATCTCAGCATTCATCGTTTTAACCGTCCACCTCGTTACGTAGTGGCTTGCATTCTTGGCTGTCACCGCAAAGGCCAGGGTTCGATTACCGGCTCTGCCAAGAAATTAAATTCTCGTCGTTTTGTCTTGTGAGGCAAAACTGAGTAGAGGCGGGTTCGATTCCTACTCAGCCATCCTGGAAGAGATTTTCCGTGGTTTCCCACTTCTACTCCAGGCAAATGCCGAGATGGTGCCTAACTTAAGGCCACGCTTTCTTACTACCCAAATCCTACTTAAATTACAAATGCACACACTAGTACATATATCACAATGACACAGGTTATCAGACAAATTCTACGCAAACCCAAGTACACAGGGCTGCATGACCTCGATGTCACAAACCCCCTAAAAGAATTAACAATAACCTATTTAACCGAGCGAGGGGTCACTCCAAGACTATCAACAACTCGCTGAAGCACCGGATTTCTCTTATCGCCATCTCATCCTCTTAAAGAAACAAATAGCACTCAAAATCATACGAATTCTGCACTCCGTAAACAGGTTTCTAGGAGTCATTGTGACTACTACACAATTTCCTGAGTGAAACTGGGAACTACACATTAGGACAATATCCGAGATACAAAGATGGTGACTCATTGATGTGTGTACAGACTTCCTTTGACAGATCTAAGGGCAGAGTTGAGAGTTTGTTTGAACTGAATAGTTTCCTTTTAGTAAACATCAATAAATTAATTTTGTTAGGAACAGATAGGAGACAATATCTTTTAACAGCATATAATTTTTTCCTTACTAATTTCATCACGAGCTTGTGAATTAATTTGTAATTCTTAATCATTAATTCATTTATTTATCGCCACATCATGCTTCTGGGACTGGCTTTCTCTGTGTTCTAAATATTTTATCACCGCCGCGAGTCATCTTATTGTGATTTAAAATTTTAAAAAGTCTCTCCAACGTTAAAATATACTAAACACAAGGCCAGATCTGAAAGGTATACTGCCAGACATTTCGCAAAATGTCCTACAGTTGGCGCTGAAGAAATATTTTCTAATACAATACAAATCTACTTAATATGGATGTACTACATTCCAACAGATGTATTGCATTATGAAGCAGTGCGGAGCGCTGATCAGTCATTGACGTTCTCTGGCGCGCCAAAGCAAGGGAACGCGGCAAAGGCGCTGAAGCACCGGATTTCTCTTATCACCATCTCATCCTCTTAAAGAAACAAATAGTTCCTGCGGAACTCGCCTGCCGACAACAGCCACCAAAATCATAATAAATATCAATCCATATAAAATAAACCCATTTATTCACATTACGGATAGTTACATATCGCAAACGCTTAGTATACGTGGATTACAACGCACCCAAGAACGAACTTCTACAGAAGATCAGTTTCGAAATGAGAGCCTTTCACATTATTGATTGTATTGTTGTTTGTGTTGGAGATATAAGTTTGAAACTTCACATACACACAAACAACATATCTGACTAACACATCTTTAAATTTCGTTACTGTATCACAACGGCGTTGAGAGTTGTGCATCTCTTAAGCCGACGTTTCCCTCGAAACCCGCCAAAAACCAGTACTTTTTACATTACACCTGCCATAAAAGATATTAAAATAAGTTTCTAAAAGTTACCTTTATCATCAATCAACTCAGAAATAAACAAGGAAACTGGTGATGTTACTTGTTTTTCTGTAGGCCTTTTGGTTATTTTGCTATTTATCTCCAAACTCGGGTACACATAATTTCTGCGCCAACAGTAGTCATTCCATTGCTATATTTGCAATTACTAAAGTTTGAGGATGATGAAAGTTGGATTTAACAGATCTATGAGGGATCTAGTTATGTCAGTACAGTTATTGGACCAAGGAGTCCAGATTTGAAGTTTGTTGGTAGGAGAGTGTGACAGTTATGATCGGAATTTAGTTAGGAAGATGATCCTTCTATTGCATTTTATTTGCAGATGAATTTGTATGACTTTGAAGTCATTTAACAGTAATATTAAACGATTTGTGACGACGATATAGTCAAATTTGATAGCTAGAGGCCAGATTTGTCATTTAATATGACCATGCTATGTCCGATCCCTCACAATGTAGTTTTTGGAAAACACTTGTCGTGTGAAGACATTGTTATTATTGTGTATAACAATTTATGAATAATCAGAAGCGGGAGAGACTTACTTTGTACTTTTTAGAACAGTAATCTCTTTAGAAGCTGATTATTTTTACGTTACATAGAGTTGCAGAAGTTAATATTATTATTAGTGGAACTAGGAAGCTGTGGAACATTAAGGTTATTTGACATCGTGTATTATGTGTAATGTTGATGGTATCTTGCACAAGGTTTGTGTGTAGTTTGTAAAGATTTATTCCACATCTGAAGGTTTATGTGCATTGATGAAGCAGCTTCGGTATTCGTAAGAGATATTTCCACAGAGTTGCGATGATTGGTAAAGTAGAAGTTGTAAGGAATGTAATGTGCAGATTTATGCCACACATTATTGAAAGTAATGCCATTATTATAAGGAAGGCTATGGTAAAATTAATAACTATATAAAAACAACTGTTTATTGGATTTAAATTAATAACTGATGTGTATGAGATGTGCTAGGAAATCGATACACAGTGCAACCTCTCTATAACGGACACCCTTGGGACCGCAAATACTGGCCCCTAAAGAGGGGTGTCCACTATAGGGAGGGTTAGAGAAAATGATTGCAATTTGGCACATTTACTTGTGCAGTATGTGTACTTACTTGAAAGCATAGGGTTAAGCATGGTAAAACAGTCCAGTTTCGTCCGCATTTAAAATGTTTTCCTGCGAATAGCCGTAAGTGATGGAAGGGAATTTTTCTTCCCAGGTTGAAACATTATCCATATCAGCAGTGGAGGATTCTCCGCAAATTGTTCTAAACTTTATATCGTGGCGCCTTCTGAAATTCTCGAGCCAACTGTCCGAGGCTTTGAAATTTCCGGTACCTAAATCTGCCGCGAAATCCAATGCTTTGGCTTGTATCATTGGTCTGGATACAGGGACATTCTGACTTCTTATTTTGCTGAACCACCCTATCACTGACTGATCAATAACTGCACCATTACCACTTTGAAACTGTCTAATTTGCAGCTCATTACCATTAAGATATCATACCGTAATTTATCTCTTCTTGTTTTTTCACAATTTCTGCTGCCTGAGTCTTTCCGATGTTAAACACTTCACATGGTCTCCATGCACCAGATTTCTCACGTTCGTGATAATCTACAATGTCTATTTTCTCTCTTAAAGTAAAATTTTACAAGGACCCATTTCAAATGCACTCGCTACTGTAACACACAGGTCCTACAATAGATTTAAGAAGTTTCACAGTAAAACTGACAAGTAGTGAAAGTATGAATTCCCTTATCCCGACCATTTCAAGTTCAAGAGAACAATGAAAGCGATACCGTTAGGCCTAGGTTTGTTTTTGGAGCAGTGCAGAAGATAGGGGATGGGAAGGTCAGCGCTAACTGGCTTTCAGGAAGCACAGGATGTGTCGAAAGTACATTAACACAACAGAGTGTTCATACAACACTAATAGACCTACAGAAATGCGATTTATTTTCACAACAAGTGTCCGCTAAGGTTGATTTTTTTTAATGCGGCCGAAGTGTCTGTGTCCGTAATAGCGAGTGTCCGCATTAGAGGGATTAATTACTAATATACTTAATGGGGATTTGGTCACAGACCTAGAAAATCATCCATTATGAAGGGGTGTCTGCTTTGGGGGGTGTCCGTTAAGAGAGGTTTCACTGTAATTTATAATAAAAAAAACTTTCTTCGGCTTTTCCCAATTAATTGGGGTCGCCGGAGCCAACCATGCAAATTTTGGTTTTGGCTGGGGATTTGAGGCCGGATGCCCTTCCTGATGCCACATGATTTTTCAGGTGAAAATTGCACCCCGCTGTCACGGGGATTCGAACCCTGGCCGGCCGATTTAGGAGTGTTATTTTATTCTATTATTGTAGTGTTTTTAGGTTAATAATCAAGCGAGTACACTTTGCTTTGATCGTCCTTTACTAAGAAAATCCATCTTATATTTACCGTAGTTAGTAAGATGAAGTGCTATGGATAAAGGCGCCCATTTTCCACCCATAGTTGCCCGAGATTCAGGAATCTCAAGTTCGAGCTAAGATTAGGTTGCTGTTTGTTAGGTAGATCCATAGTACACAATCAATTTCCATCTTGAATAAAATGTCATAAATGAGCTACTTGTTAAAGTTAGACTGTGGTTGCTTAGCCGGGGACCTCAGTGCTTCTGCAATCCTTTTTCCATCTGTGGATTGACAAGTACCGGGCATGTTGGGTTCATTTTCGGTTACAGTACCAAGGTGCAGTAGTGACCAGGGTTACTATTTTGAATTGGTAATGTCCCCCAGAAGATGAAACAAGGAAAATAGGTACCGTATGTAAAAGCTATTATGAAGTCTGATGCAAGTGTAAAAGCCTTGTTACAGTCTTATTCAGAATTAACCACTATTTTAGTTACATAAGATGTTGTACAGTAAACTTGCATAATTTGTCAGGTTTGTTAGCAAGCTATTTTTTGGGGTAAAAAGTATACGAGTGTAACGAGCTGTTAAAATTTTTCACACTAGAGAAATTATCCAAAATACCTTTTGTAATGATGCATAATAATTATAGAAATGATTGAGTGATGGATGTTTACTTCGCTGTCTATAACCCACCCTCTATACCTTTTTAGATCAAGAACTACATACTAAAATTCGAACTGGGTCCATCATTAACCATGTGAATTATGGGACGAGGCATATTACCAACCCCGCGCATCCACTACTGTACTATAGGCAGTATTCACAAGTTGACCAATAATTACTAGGTAGCAGGACCGTGTTAGCCATATATGCACACCTGGGTTTTGTGATGTACAGTGGGAGTACTCTTCCATCAATTTTCATCCAGATCCATTACCCATGTCTTTAGCATAACCTGTGTTGTATATTTTGCATCCACATGTTGGCAACAGTGGCTGCATGATGAGACATGAATAGAAACATAGCTGCCATCGTATAATCAAAATAATTACTCAAATTTTTGTAATTTAGATGTTAATTTACATTAACTTCAATTTGTATCGACTCCCTGTACTGTATATGATACGAGGTATGAAAATCATTATACCGGTAGTATCAAAGTGATAGTGGAAAAGCTACATTCCGCTCTCGTATACTATATATTAACCTGACCATTTATGAACTATTACAGTTTATCACATTAAACAAGTAAACTCGAAGGTCAAAAGCCACAGACATATCGCAACAAAAAAAATCACATACAAACCTGACAAGTTACGGAAGTTTACAATAAACTTATGTAACTAAAATAGTGTATATATCCTAACCCATATACTCGTAGACATAGATTAATAGTCCGAGTGTAAAAGATGTGACGATCGCTTGACGAACGAAACTGTTCATCCAAGCGTAATAAATAATCTCATGTAATTTCTTTCAGGTTTTAGGGAACAACGCCCATTACAAGATGGGCACAATCCTGTTGACCAACTGAAGAGCGTTGAAATTTCATTGCCTACGGCACCACCCCAACACTGAAGAATGACTCACAATGCGATAACTAGATGAAACTGTTCATATGAGCTGATTCAGATGATGGGGTCGTGTGATGAGAGGAGAGATTACCTAAGAGTTTGGATGTAGAGGTAGGCCTAGGTGGCAATGGTTCGATTCAGAACAATTTCAAGGTGTGAGGTGTAGAAGCAGAGGAGGCCGAAGTGCTGACTACTAATAGGGAATCATTCCTTCGCAAACAGAGTCTTGTAGACTAGACTGGTCGCTGAAAGGCAAAACAGTTTCAAATGAAAATGTTTGTACATTTTTTTTTGCTACCTACAGCATGACCTAGTAACATAATCAATGTAAGTTTTGCAGGATTTACCTCAATTCTGAAAACTAAGTAAGCAAGGATTTCGAGATAGAACCATGTATACTATAGAATATATTTTCCGTGCAATACTTGTATGAGAGGAGCAGTATGTAGCCCTGTGGGTGCACCCCCTGCTGGAGTGCTAATAAATATATCCAGGGTAGTAAGACACAATCTGTACCTTTTTCCTTCTTTTTGCCAGCTTGCGTGGGTCAGCGGTAAAGTGTTGATCTTGAAATTGAACTGTAGCTCGGCTACCAGTTCGAATCCGGCCAAGGGTATGGATGTGTGTAGTCTTTAATTGTAAACCCATTCAATTTCTATGATATAATATGGCCCTATACAGTACAATAACCTTTCATCATACCAAGACACAGAATACTCGGCAGCAGTCGTATGACTCTGTCTTAACTTTTCTTAAGTACAAAAACTAACCAAAATACCTAGAGTAATGGTCAGGAAAATATCTGGAGATAATGTAGTAATAGATGTTTACTCCTCCACTGTCTATAACCAAACCACCATTCCAAATATCAAGACTTATATAGATAGAATTCCAGCTGTGTCCACCATTTATTATGCACTAATACAGTATTGCCAACCCCGCACTTAAGGTACTACTTCGTATATGCACAGTACCGTGAAACAAAATAGTGCCGAGTTCACTTGAAGGGGCACTGATTTTGAACCAGATCACAAAGGATTGTGCAAGCTGTCTGATTTCTATAAGTAATTTCAATGGGCATTTTTACAATGACCGCAAAGTTTTGCTGACGCTGTTATAGAGACACCACAATGAATGTGTGGTTTTTGTAGTTTTTTCCCCACTGTAATAAATCGTGTTCTTTCAATAATAATTTTCATCCAAACTAATACTGTTCTACATACAAAAGAAACCTAACCTGGGGCTTATGCCCCAGACCCCCTTGCTTGTAATACAATCAGTAATTTTCGTCCAGACAGTCATCTAACCAAGTGGTGACCAATGATTTTGTTCAGACCAATGGTTTCGTCCAGACAGTCTTCTAACCAAGTAGCGACCAATGGTTTAGTCCGGACACCCATTAGTTCATCAGTATTTTTCTTCCAGACAGTCGCCAAACCTCGCTACAGGTGTTTGCGGTAAAGTGAAGTTGGCACCATTGCCTCATACAAGCATTATTTACAAATACAAATAATATATAAAAGCCCAATTATTTCTTTTTTCACATAATTACAAAGTTACTTGTGTCATCTCATGAATTTTGTATCGGACCTGTTGCAAACTACTGACGTCAATGTGTGCGCCTCGTAGTGAGCGCTCGCTGCGGCAGTTTCACACATACTAAAAAACATCTGATGAACATGGCTCCGGTTGATAAATAAAACACAATATTTACGTGATTTAGCACATATATCGGGTGCAGTCAGTGCAAAAGTGATCAAGATAAAAATAAGGTATTAAAATGATATGTCTAAATGGAAGCGAAAAGGAAAGAGTGATATGTCGTGAGGCTCGACCTCAGGACCAAACTCCAAGCCAGCGGTAATAAAATAGAGAAGTTGGTATTCTAAGAAAATAAGGGTAAAACAATCATGTTTAGATGAAATGTATTTAACTTCTGAGCTCCATTACCCTTAGTGTATGCTTCCTGCTCCACTCCTAATTAATTTCTGCATTATAAACAGCAGTAGGAAGTGAACACTATAGAACAATCTTAATACAAAATATAATTGTTATATGAAATATATTTCCACGTCAGTTGTTGGTGCATCATTGCCACTATCACTGTCCAGTAACTGTTCTAAAATATATGCAGTTCCGTGAGCGAAGATGAAGCAGATGCCATTTTTAGATTCAATCTATATCCGTTGTAAGCATTCGAAAATAACGAAGGTTAAAATTCATTACAATTCCCTCAAACTATAGTAAAAATGGAAAGGGGTTCTCTCGGAGACGACTAGATGGCTGCACTATACTGGTATACAGCACAGAAGTCACACGAGCGCTGTGAGTACAAGCTATCTTCATGTCATGTGGGACTCCACATCGGAGCGGAAGTTAAATATTTTAATGTCGAACCCCACTCGACGTAGGAGTGCAAAAGGTTAATTCAGTGTTATGTGAAATTCTTATTATAAAGACTTTATGTAAATTATTGTATGAAATTGGTATTCCAGTCTTCGCTAATTTTAAGAAATAGCGCAAATCGAACAGTCAGAAAGGTCAGTTTGTCATGCTTACAAGGGAACTGTCCATACAGTCATATCGAAACCGACAATGATATTTCGTAGAGATAATGAGGAAACCATAAATTGGCGATGTACAAAAAATTAGCTGCCATTTCCAACTGGAAGGTATCGAAATCTTGATACAAAATCCGTGTGACAACGCAACTAATGGACAACCCTTTCATCTTGCTGGCTCGTGCGGCGCATAGCGGAGTTGCAGTTGTGCTAGAGAGAGAACGAACTGGCAGGCAACCACGCGCCAAGGACACTTCATTTAGTCCAGTCAATTTAGGTTTCTTGCTGCATTAAATCATGTAGTTCCAAAAGTTTCAGGAATGCGTAGTGGGAGGTCCCCTGAACACCACCTAATAAAGTCCCGTCGATTTCAGGTGCCGCGGGGGGCCAGAGAAGGGGCTTCAAGGCCCCCCTTTTTAGTTTTGGGCACATAACTTTAAAACGGTGCATCGCACAGAAACTTTTAAACGTTTCCAACTAAAAGGTAATTGAATGCCCTACAAAATGGTATATTCATATTTACCTCTCTGTGTTACTATCTCCAAAATATGAGCCGGTGAACATGAACAATTTGCTGAAAAATATGTAGTGCCTCACGTTTCTTGTCATACCTGTCCTTCCAATCCGTTTTCCTTCCATTTGACAGGAAATTCGTAAGGAAGAAAGTTGTAGGGCATTACATTTACTTCAAGAATATATATACTTATGCTACTTTATCCTCGATCAGTCAAGCGTTAGAGAGTTTTGACGTATCGGGGTCGGTTTCGTCATTTCGCTAGTGAACAGCTCATTATTTTACTCTCATTTTCAACGGCTTTAACTCTGTTTCGCGTTATTTATCCATTTTGTAAACATAAATGTTATTTATTAACCATATAACTAATAACATATACCTAGAAAGTATAAATATATATGAACGCAGTGGCGTACATAGGATTATGTTTCGGGGGGAGCCCAAAATTTCGGAAAACAATTTTGTTTTTATAGGAATGAAAACATGATCAAGAACTAATAATTTACAGTACAGCCCATCAGAGTATATATATGTTCTGAAAAGTTATTATTTTTAGTTTTATGCATTCTTTAAAAGAATTATAAGTTATTATTGACCTTTCTTTATTTTTTACAGTTCACGCCACTGTTACCCTCTTCATACCTGCCAACCTTCGGAAGTTAAAAATAGAAAGATATTTTAAAATTATTCATTTCATCATGCGCAGTATCAGGGTGTCTACTGTAAGGATGAAGTAAAAATTAGTTACTTTTTAGCTACCTTTTAGTTACCTTTAATTAATTTTAGTTACCTTTGAATTCAAGATACGTCTGCGGTCTGCAAGCATAGGAGCTCATTACGCGGTGAAGAAAGACAACAATAAACTGTGTTTAAAGCTGTAAATAAAATAAATCATAATTTTTTTTTTTTTTTTTAATCTAGATATTTATTATCAAATTAGTTGTTTCAGCTAATATCAATAAGTTGCTCTGCTCTTTACCGTTTGGCGAGATTTCCTTTGTCCCCGCGGTAGATCACGAAGAAATGTATGCGACGTTACGTGATAGTCACCGAATTCTGACTTCGCAGTCAAGTACGGTGAAATATCGAGATGTTACACGATCGGCGCTGGTCTGAGCCGTTTGACGAGATTTCCGTAGTTTTCACGAGAGAACACGGAGAAAAATCGCGATTTAGATAAACGGTGCCACGTTTAGACATTCGACGAGATTTCCATTGTCCTTGAGGTCGGGAACGAGAAAATATAGCATTATTACGCGATCGGCGCCACTCGCTGTCCGTTTGACAAGAATCCAGTTGTCCTCGTCATTGAATGCAGAGAAATATCACAATGTATCGCAATCGCTCTCGGCCGTTTTACCAGATTCACGTTGTCCTCGCGATATTATGCAATCGGCACTGCACCCGGCCGTTCAACGATTACCAGCCAGTCTATCTGCCCTGACAGAATGGTGGAGGCAAGCTCAAGGTTGGGCATGGTTAAAATTAACGAGTAGTTATGGACATGTTGTATGGTCGGCGCCGTGATTCCCGCTGTCCCTATGCTGTGGTTGGGAGTTCATCAGTTCAGGGTGGATCACGAGGAAAAATTAGTATCGCGAGGCTACGTAGGCAATCATTTCTAAGTGGGTTGACACACTTCTCGCTCCCCGTACTCTTCTAAGTATACGGTCATGGGAAAAGTGGCGAGTAGGTTTCGGAATGTTTAGTGATGGGTGCCCAATCACCTTTGACAGGATTCCCGCAGTCCACGTGGTCACAAGTTCACGATAGGGGACGGGTTTTATCATTTTACGCAACTGACGTCGATCTCGGTCCGTTTGACGAGATTCGGTCAGCCGGTCGTCTTGATATGATTTTGGAGGTTGAACGTTCGAAGTAGGTACTGTATCGAATGTTACGAATTATTCTGGGAGGATTGCACGAATAATACGACAAGAGGGCACAGTTTCTTTCGAATGCGAATCACGAATTATACAAGTTATCGAAATAACCAGTTAGATTATATATCCGATGGAACCAAAGTTCGAAGGAAAAATCGACGTATAACTGAATTTCGAATTAACCATACCGGACGTCGCAAATTTACGAGACAGATTTATAAAATACCGGTAAGTTATTATGTATTTCGAAGCTATTTGGAATTTTTGTTTCGAAACGGTAACATTTCACAAGATTGCGACATTAAATTATTTCAGGTCATTTCTGGACTTCAATTTGACATAGTCTCCAAATTTAGAGGTCGAGAGGTTTCTGTTTAGTTTCGGAAGTTTTCGCGAATAAACGTCTTACGAAAAGTCAGGTTTCCTAATAACACAGAAAAATATTTCACACAAAACTAGAAAGTCTTCCTGATGCCGAAAATATACGTTGAATTAATGTATACCACACAAGGTATACTCAGTATGCATTTCCTTGAGCTCAGGGACGGGGAAATATAGCTTTTTGCAATCGCGCCGCTTGCGTGAAACTCGCTCCATCGCAATCTCCGAGCCTAGCGGCGCGAGTTTAAATGATTCAACCCGCCTTCAGAAAATTTTCATTACCCGTTTGTAAAATTCGTTACTTTTTCGTTACCCGTTTGTAAAATTCGTTACTTTTTCGTTATTTTCGTTACTTTCGTTACCGGTAGACACCCTGAGTATACCGTGGCGTGGGCGAAACAGGGTACACAAAAGACCTGCGTGTCTTTATTGGCTACGTATGAATTCAGCATAAAATTTACAAAAATGTAAACAATCATCAATCATCGAGTAGTAGGTATGGCCAATATTTAAACGCAAGAGAACATAATTGTGTGTCTAAAGAAAATGCATACAATCATTCTGATGGATTACACTTCGCATTCGCTACCACATATTCACGTTTTGTCAGACTAAAGTTAATTACCATGGACAACTTACCTATTTATAATAAACAAAGTTTATATGGTTCCGCCTAGTCAATACCATATAAACTTTGTTTATTATTACATTCTGTCAATACGGAAAAATGTCCGACTTTAAAAGTCAAAAAGTTACCTATTTATGATTAGGTTATGTATATACATGTGGATGGTAATCTTGAGACTGCTTACTGACCTTGTAGCTGACTTTGCTCTCTTCAAATATGCCCTGTCATACTGCTGCTCGTAGCAATTTCCACTTAGGCTTGATTTAGCCACTAACAGTTTGTTGAGGTTTTCATCATTCCGAGATGATCGGAATTGTGTCCTTGTCTTCTTCACCTGGCTAAACAATCTCTCACACTCAACGTTGCTGTGTGGGATTGTTAACATTGACAGCATTACTCCAGCTAGTCTGTCATATTTCAGACACCCATCTCCACCTCGTATATCCCCTATTGCATACCAAGAACTGTCTGCTCTTTTTCCTTCCACAATAGAAGATGGCAAATCCTCCATTTGGAGAGCACAAAACTGGCATTGTAATGCATCCATTGCTTGGTGCTCATCTTCACAGTCTTTTTTTGGCAACATAACTGGAAACTTCGAGATATAATACTTCACGGCACTAAAGGAAGCAGTAGACAAAGACCTTATCTGTGCCACTTGAGCATTAACAGAAAACTGACTGTCCAAATTAAATTTATGAATAATATAATCAGAGGCTGCAGTGAAGTAGTTCCTGACGTGCAAATAAAAGACCTTCTCCTCAGGAGCCAGATTTTCTACACAACCAGATTTTGTTGAACCAATGACCAAATCATCATCAGCTTTCTGATTCTCTCTTGTGTGATAGACCACTTCTAAAATTGTGCAATATTTCTTCATGGCCTCTGGCTTAACAAACCTACAGAGAATTTCTGTCAGCAAATCAATCTGTATGGATCTTAGGACATGGATGTGAGGTGCTTGCGATTGAAGAACTTTGTTATATTTTTCAAATGCAGGGATGGTAAATGACAGAAACAAGCAAAATGCCTCATTTAACTTAGAGACAGAAAAATAAATAGTCTCTCCTGTCTTGAAATACCAACAGTTTGACTTGGTTCCGTCACTTTTTTCCTTACAGACGGAGAAGAAGAACTGCTCTCCAACTTCCTCTTGCCAATGATAACACATGCTTGATCTTGTACTCTGTTGTTCACACTAACACCAAATTCCACTTCTGCAGGCATATCTTCATGTGCCTTTACTTTGGGAATTTGGAAATACTTGAGAGATGTAATTGTGCCAGTGGACTGGTTCACCTCATCCTTAAGAAAAAAAAACTCAGCAAAGGCTTCCACTGTGAAATCAGTCTTTCTAAGCATTTACCCAAGGACAACCAATGCGTGCACACATGCTTCAGTATTTTCCTAACATCAGTTTGGTAAAGAGCTTGATATAACTTCAAATGATGTTTCCTCTTGCAGCTTTTGTTTACATAATAATAAATATCAATCATTATCTCATCAATTTTCACAGTAAGGGAATCAGCAACTTTCTCAGCAGCCAGATGAATTAAAGGGCATGGGCATCCTACAACAATGATGTTTTTACACTGCACTTTTAATTTGGCAGCAACACCATTTTTCCTCCCTATCACAACAGGGGCATTGTCTGCACTAAAAGCTATACAGTTTGCCATTGGAATGGCATGTCTTTCCAGAAGACACAGAAGCAAATTACCAATGTTAGCACCAGTCGAGTCACCTTCCAAATGTTCCATGGATAGCAAACTATTTTCAATCATCTTCGATTCTTTGTTGAAAAATGACACGACAACAGGATACAGCATACTATCTTAATCATTGCTAACATCAGTGGAGATCGCGAAAGGCCCATATTTTTGTCCTGCCACGGGCATATTTCTTCGCAATTTCCGAATCCGGGAACATTTTTCTAAACAATTGTCCCACGTGATCGGAACATGATAACGAGAGGTTATGTTCTACGATGAACGCCGTGAACAAACGTTCTGCTCGAATGGCACCATTATCTTCATTCCCGTGAACACATTTTTGTTCTTCTGTAAACAACTACCACTGTCCTTGTGTTTTAGAGTGTTGCTGTGAATTACAATGTCAGTTTTTCCACCATGAGAAATATTTATATCGCAACGATGCACGGAACAAAGAGCAAACTGGTTTCCTCTACTAGATTGTAAAATGAATGGAAATTCAGTTTTATAGCTTTCTTTGAACACTTGGAGATAACGTTTCTGAGGATTTTTCGCCATAACGTGAGAAACTTAAGACACACGACACGAAACAATCATCGACACCACTCGTTGAAATAATTATCTACCGACGCACACATTACCTCAATTAAATACACTAAATGTGACACTAGCAGAGTATAAACACGTGGCGTCAAAAGGAGCAAGCCAAAATCACCGCGCGTAGCATACAAGGTTTCCATCCCATTCTCCACTCACACATGGCCGGCCTCGACTAATCAGCGCAGGCTTGACACCTGCTTGTCCGTAAAATACCACCAGTCAGTATGCGGCAAGCCGATCAGCTGACTTACCATTCCGAGATCGCAGCTATGAAGCTCACTGTCAAGCAAGGAACTTGCACAAACTTACACATAAAACCAAGGTTACGCATATCACAAAAGCAATTACGACTTACTAGACAATCTCCTTGAGAATGGAAATTATTTGCAGTTCCTTTTTCTTTTACAATATATCACTGGTGCCCGAAATTCGGAAGAAATAATAGTAATTAAGAAGATCGGAAGACGAGGTGAAAATTCGGAAAGTTGCCGCATAAATCGGAGGGGTTGGCAGGTGTGCCTCTTATAATAAAAATAAATGTACTTGTTGGAAAAATTGAATATTTAAAATTGTTTAAAATTTTCATAAATTACCGACCGACTTAGGAGGGGGGTGCTCTATATACTGTGTAGGGTATGTTTGAAATGCCTAAATTTTTCTGCCGCAAGTAATGTGGGTGATAAGCTAGTGTCAAACACTATAACCAGCAAGTTTTGTTCGTGTTAGCGGGTAAAATGGGTCACCTGGATATCAAGGGATTCACCTGATACGTCCCCAATTAGCGGTATCCATTTTAAATGTATGTTGGAACATATATACCAAGATACAAGAAGACCACTAGTTAAAAGAATGACCACCTAGGAATGAGACGTAGAGAGGAGTAACAACCCAAGTACAATTTACATTACAATTGTTTTTATTGACTATCGAACATTTCATACTCCTCACCGTCTAACTCTTCCGAATCCAATTGAATGGGAGCAGTGTTAGTGCAAGCACCGTGGAAAAAATAGCCACAGAGAGGTGAGCAGTGGATGCCAGCTTTCCGGCATCCACATCTCATACCGCAGCTTGTGGCACAACGAAAAAATATAGAATTGAGCACGCTGTGAGGTGCAATAGGTGCCTTGGTCTTAACAGGAGTCATACTGTAGACTATATACCCCCCCCCCCTCTCCTCTTGTCCAACACCAATGTTCAGGTTCGAGTGATTCAATTCCGAACCACTGTGGAACCTGTAGAAACACACTGCCCGAGTGATATAGAGCAGCATCTTTTGTAGGTGGCAATGAAGACAAGTTTGGTTTCATCTTGGCTGATGGTTTGACGCAGCACATGTACGTGTGAATAGAACATGATAGAATATTTATTTATCAAACAGCATGCTTCAACGTAGTACATGCAATATAAAATGAAATGTACCTGTGATAATTGAGGTCAAGCTCGTGGAGTGGTGCCTGATACATCATTTGTTCCCCAGATTCATCGATGTCTCCTGGCGTGGATGTGGAGCCATAAAAACTTCAGCGATGTTTTTGGTTTCGTTAGGATACCGCTTGAAACATTTGATTATAGATGCTTCACTTTTTCCAAAAATGGCAGAGGTGGTATCACATCCAGTGAAGCCATGGATAAATAGAATGTACTGGCAGAATGGCAAGGTCTGAAGTTGTTGGGAGGAATACAGTCTGTCATCTGTGTTGCCTCATCCAGGCTTCATGAAAAGGACATTCGTGACTCGTGGTGCGAGTGCCACGAGTAAGACTAGCAGGTCTACGTCCTCACTAACTACCACCACAGTTGAATGAGGGGTATTTTGTCATTCACGCCTGACAATGCTACAGTCAGCGTCTCATTTGGCTATGGTGGACTGTATACATTTTGCACCCAGGGCCTGAGCTAACATACTAATCAGCTTAATTTTGTTTCATTTGTTGGAAAGGAAGTTTTCCTGCTGAACAATAGCCACCATGTTATCATCAAAGTCTAGATCCACTGATGTTTTACTTGATGCTCTCCGATGTTGTTCGCCTATTTCGTGGAACTCATGTCTTCGTCAACGTTAAACACAACAGCAGAGTTGTAGCAGTATTGCGATTGGTTGATAACATAAGGCACATATTGATTGCAGATGGAGGCGAACTTGGTGTTGCTGATCCACTTTACTCTATGAAGAAGAAAGCCACCATCGATTACCATGAAACAGTTCTTCAGGGTGATTATTTGACTGCATGGAGTAAAGGCATTGTTGAGAGTGGAATTATTCGTTTTCTCATGATCCCTTCGTCAAAAAGAGCCATGGGATATGGGTCTAACTTACACTTCAACAGCTCCTACACATCCCCTTCAGTTCTCTTGTTAATTATGGTTCTCTGGAAAATCAATAAAGGCTGGACCACCACTACTTCGTTATCCAGTTTGATAGTGTTGCTTATAGCAGCCAAAGAGACTACTGCGTTCTTCTTACACTGCTTAATTTCTGCAAAGTTTATTCCAACAAAAGTCCCCATCGTACTGGTTCCAATTTCCGAATTGGGAAAATTTTCCATTTTTGGTCCGTATTGACAATTATAATTTGTTTTATTCAAATTAGCAGGTTCCGCCAATCAATACCTTAATGCTTTTACATAAACCCTAGGTGCAGTACATGTTTCGAACCATTATCGGTCCTTCATCAGCTGACTTAATGTCTTGTCACAGCAAAATACATAAAAACACTGAGCATTGACACAAAGATATGCATACACGTTAAAATATTCACATTCATTAAAATTCATTAAAAGATATTCAAGCTTTAAAAAGATTTAAAAACACTGCAAGTTCAATTGTTCCTGTTAAATGATGCTAATTCTCTTGCTTAGCATCTTGTCAGTCAATTTCGTACTCCTGTTCTCTTCACACGTGTGCGGCGAAGTCGTACAAATTGTCGGGTTGAATATTGCCATGTATAGGGAGCGAACAAATGGATAAAAACTAGGGGTCGACGGTGCACCGATTTTTCGGTTTCGGTACGGTACAAAGGAAATTACCGACCTCGGTTCGAGACGATAAAAAACTCGGTAAAAAGTTTGGTTCGGTACAAGAGACATAAATACCATAATTTAAGGAAACCTTTTTTTTAGACATCCAAAGTATTGTCCTTTATCATCAATGTTTTACTTCAATAGTTAAATACAGTACAACTTCTTGTATACGGTTCATATTTATACGTTTTCTATACGGTTTTTTCCTGGTCCCGGCAAAATGCCTATACTTTCCATGTTAATTTATCTCCGATAAACGTTTTACATTTATTCGTTTTTCACGCTTATACGATCATATTTCAAGTCCCTTGCAATATAAAGCGTCATTTATACGTTGCGTGTTCTGAGAAAGTACGTATGTTCGAATGCAAACTTTTGTTACCACCTGTACTTCCGTTCGGAAGGATGCACTGCGTGCTATATTATGTTACGATGGCCTTGAGCGACACCGGTGGTCACGGCCACACTCGCTTGCCAGAGTGTCGTAACAAGGAAGAACAGCTTGCGTAATAAGCAAGCGCTATTATTGTGTTAGCCTTTCAAAATAACAGGAAGCAGTCATAAAACACAGTTAGACAGCATCTGAAGCTTATGTTAAGATGAGCGGAAATGTTTTACGATCGCCGATATATTAAAAAAATATTATTTCCGCTTTTATAATGTTCATTCGTGTTTTTTTAGGACTTCTCGTCAAACCATTAAAAATACGCGATTGATTCTGTGTTATAATAATCTTGCGTCTTCAGACAAATGAAAATCCATTAATTTAGGCCTACACTACGGTATTTTATTAATGACGATGAAGAGCCGCAGAATAATACAGTGGATTTTAATGATGCTGTCAATGCTCTATGGACTATCAAACATTTTGTGACGCACCATAACGTTTCTGAGGAAATAATGGCCGAATTATATCGGTTTGAAAATACTGTTCACGCCGTGGCCGCGGCCAACAAAAAACAAGTCAAGATAACAGACTACTTCGTAAAGTGACTCAATTTTCTTTGTTTTGTTATATCTGGGTGCATTTCTCTTGTAGTTGTTTTGTTACATATTGCCGATTATAGTTTAACAATCGTATTATTATTTCTTGTTTTTCACTTCTTAACGGGAACCCTCGCTCGCCTGCCGCCCGCGTTGCTAGCCTGTCTCCCGCCAGGCACTTTGCCGTAATGCGTAGCTCGTGCGGCACAGTCATTGAGTAGACTATAGCCTATAGTTCACAGCTGGTGCTGAAAATGTTCGCCATTCATTGCTACACATCGCTGGCACCTCTTCATGAAGTTGTCATTTACGTTCTGAAGTTCCTCAGCACCGATTGACTATTTCAGCTGTAATATACCTTAGTCCAAAGAATATGGACTGTTAAAGCCGTGGCGTCAAGAAGCGCATTACGGCAAAGTGCTTGGCGAGAACCGGCTCGCGGCGCGAGCGAGGGTCCCCGTCGCTTTTAAAACAAAGTCCCTGTATAACCCATATTGTCACATACATTTTGCAGTTTTTATTTACCGACTTTCATTTACGCGTTTTTCACATTTATGCGTTGTTTTTTTTCCTTTGGTCCCCTGGATATCGTATAAGTGAAGTTTTACTACTAGAGCACAATAACTCTTCTGATTAATAAAATTAAATTATGGACTTAAGTGTTCCAGTGTGAGCCGAATGTCTATTTAATGTATGCATCAATTGGCTTACTCCACACTAAAAGGGCAAGTTTGAAAGTTAATGGAACATTGTATGAGATTATTAGCTGTACATTTTTTTGTATTTTAAATAAAAATTGTGCTATTTGGCAAGTATTTGGTTTACTGTATAATCATTAGAACTCATGTGTTACTTTTTTCTTAATGGTTTACAAATTACTCTAATTTAGCATGTTAAAATCAGCCGAGCTGTACCGAGCCGATTTTGTACCGAGAACCGAAGTACAATTTTTTTTACTGAACCGAACCGTACTGAACCCAAATTTTCAGTACCGAAGACCCCTAATAAAAACTGTCCCAATTGCGCGGCTCGAAGCAAATAATTAATTGATCCAGGCAGCAAAGTAATCCTCTGTTAAACAAGAAAAGAAAATAGACTTGCATTCAGTGGAGAACCAAGAGAGAAAACTCAGCAAATGTGATAGTCTACGAGAAGCCACTATTGAAAGTGAAAGTGACAACTCATACCTCGTATGCGAGCAGTGTACACGCCGGCTGAGCTATTGAGCTATTGATTGGCGGAACCTGCTAATTTGAATAAAACAAATCCAATTTCCGATGCTTGGTAACATTTGATGTTGCTGGGTCCTATTACTCCGGTTGAAAGGGACATCAAAGAATCACGTACAGCAATAGCCGGGTAATTGTGCAAGCTTCCTTCTGTTTTGGTCATCTCTGCTTATTCGCAATGCTCGAAAGTCGACATGCTGTTCTCCACTTACAGAATGGACGCCGGCAAACTGCTCTAAGCTTAGTGAAGAACATATGGCTGTACCTGTGCGTGCCCCTCCAACCCATTTCGCCAACACAGAAACACTCATGCCTCTCCCTCGTGTTAATCCTCCTCCACTTTTCACGTCACACATCAGTGTCACTTCAATCACCCAGTGTCACTTCAATTGCCATATCAGACCAAACTCCAACCATTGATGTACCAATTCTGATTACAGTGAAATAGCCACAATCCATGAAAACCTCTGTAGTTTTCAACCGTCCCAGATTGGGAAAGGGATCAGTCACGTAGGCCTATCCCATGGTATCTCATAGTTCAGAAGGTTATTTCCTTTCCTGGGTCGTCAGATATCCTGGAATATTATTATTCAAACCGTTTAGGTCGTCTGTTGTCTACGCTTGACGGTTATTAATTCGATGTTTCGCCATCTCCTTCTTCACTATCTCCCAGTATCAATTCTTTCTCAAACTCCTTTCTTGTATTCTAATTAGTGGGATATCATAGGGTGCAATGTCATAATAAACTTACCTATCTTAATATTATGTACACAGTGCATTATGAACATTCTATTTCATGCTCAGAAATTCTGACGGGGAGGGGTATTATACATACATATTAATAGGATATGAAAAGAAAATATTCGCCGTTTGAAAGGCCTAAGCTAGAATGTACGTGTTTATTAGTGTTCCAAATAAACGGTTGACTCACATACTTTGATATACAGTACATATTAGTTATATGGGTAATAAATGCCATTCATGTTTGCATAATCAATAAATAACGTAATACAGAGTGTTAAAGCCGTTGAAAACGGAAGTAAGATAATGATGATGATGATTGTTGTTTTAAGGGGCCTAACATCTAGGTTATCGGTCCCCCTAAGATAATGAGCAGTTCACTAGCGATATCTCAAACCGGCCCCGATATGTCAAAACGCTCTAACGTTTGACTGATCGAAGATAAATTAGCATAAGTATATATATTCTTGAGGAAAATTTAATGCTCAACAACTTTCTTCCTTATGAATGTCCTGTCAAATGGAAGGAAAACAGATTGGATGGACAGGTTTGACGAGAAACGTGAGGCGCTACATATTTTTCTGCAAATGTTTCATGTTCACCGGCTCATATTTCGGAGATGGTAACACAGAGAGGTAAATATGAAGATACCATTTTGTAGGGCATTTAATTACCTTTAAGTTGGAAATGTAAAACAATTTCTGTGCGACGCACCGTTTTAAAGTTATGCGCCCAAAACTAAAAACGGGGGCCTCGAAGCCCCCCTCTGGCCCCACGCGGCACCTGAAATCGACGGGACTTTATTAGGTGTTGTTCAGGGGACCTCCCCCTACACATTCCTGAAACATTTGGAACTACATGATTTAATGCAGCAAACCCATCATTTCTGGTCCAATTTGACTGGACTAATTGTTAGGGAACGAATGTGAAACATAAATGAAGTGTGTTATTCACATGATAAAAACAGAAATATGTTTGGCACCATGCACAACAAATATGCACTTTGAGGCCACATTGTTCTTCACGGTTTTCCTTATTTGAAGGCAATATTTCTCAGGCACTTCGAACTCGGGAGGTCTCTACGTTGTGTAATATTGTTTGCGAACCACGAGTATTTAACCATGTCCTTGAACCGTGGGGAAGAAAATTGAAAATGAAATGAATGATTGCATTTTCAGTATGCTGTTTCTCTGATATACATCAATCTGAACGTCTTCACAAGCCGACAATGTCTGTTAAACGGCGATACGAAGCTTTCCATTGCCGGGAGAAAAACTTATCCAAGGGCTGTATTTTCCCTGTAATACCGAGATGAATCTGGAGAATTTCTATACTGTTGACTGAAGGAATGTCTTCAAGACAGATTTTATCACTATAAGTAGTCCAGGAATCTAACAGTAGCAAACACTTCTCTTCCGCAAATGGGAAAAAGGATTCTTTAAACCAATATTTTGATTCCTTTTTCCCCATTTTTCATGATGTGGCTGTTACAAATATTTCTGGCATGAAACATTTCTTTGGAAACTCTCGGACCGAAGTTTTCCAGTTGCCTCCTATAGTAAAATGAATAATTTGGGGAAAAATGAACCGGCCATACTAATTGTAGTCATAATTGTGTACGAATGGGCGAGTGCATGAACTGATTGAGCAACTGTTTCTGTATGTTTCTCACCAACGATAAGAGTCCTTTTCACTTTCATTTCGCGCACGTAACCACTCTGATCTGTATTGCATATTGAAGAAGGGGTGTAGTCTAAAAATCGCTCTGTAGCTGCTTCTACAAATTTCTTTGAGACTTTTGATCTTTTTCGTCTTCTTCTTGCAGATACGCACGGGATAAACATTTCGTGATTTTTGTACCTTTTATTCTATACTTTTTCTTAAAACAATTCAACCAACTAGTACATGCGCTGAAATTAGTTAGCCCCATTGAAATCTCTCATGAAATTTCCAAGGCCCACAATCGCAGGTCTTCATCGCATATATTCCGCTTCAGCCTTCTTGTTTCTGCAAAGCGAGAAAATAATTCTGTATGCATCAATTTCCCATGTTCAATGGGACTTACTGATTCAGATTCTAATTGGTTCTTCCACTTGTACAGTTGTCGTAGTGACATCACCTTACGACAAGTTTTGTGAACAGTGGTGAATAAAAGCCACTTCTTACCCCCCCCCCCCCCTTATTTAACCACAAATTTACAACTTTCCTCTTGTATGCAAGATCTACAGTTTGTTTCACTTTACTTTGTGGATTGGATGCATAGCTTGAACTAGAAGATTTGTCAGGTCACTGCGGTGTCTCTTCACTGGATTGACGGGAATCAGACACGGGGCTCAAACTTGGATCCGTAACTCCTCTTGTACCTGGCAATGGTGGGCTGCCTTCTTTTTCAGGTAATGCAGATGAGGTATCACGCTTCCATTATCACTTTCACTGTTACTATTTCTCTCCAGACACGACTCTGAGATGATGCTGGCACCCATGGGATGATTTTCAATTAGTTCGAACATGTCGACCCATCCCCTTTCTTCCGAAGTTATTTCACGGGAAAAAGATAAACCTTTTTCACAGTAATAACGTAATGCATAATCTAGAACATTAGCCGGATTCATGACAGCTCTCTCAAAGGAACATGTGTTAACTGCCTAGCACAGAGCGCTCAAAGTTACGCGCACACTTCCTCTGGTCACCAGGGCTGCCCACGTCGAGCTATATGCGAGCGCGTGCAATCCTATTATAAATCTCTGTGCCGATTTCCAGTTCAAAATGGCAGTTAATATTTTGAACATCGCTAATTTATGGTTTCCTCATCATATCTACGAAATATTGTCTGTTTGATATGACCGTATGGACAGTTCCCATGTTAGATATCTAATGTGTATACATGATTCATGACCCTAGTTGCTCATCGTTGATACAGGGTCCAACTGTGCCTGAATCACTCGGGGTCACGAGTATGGACTCTGTACCGGCGAGTGGCAGACTGTTCACTTGAGGGCAGCATTATGCAAGGCAGTTCAGCTCGGAGTAAAATATCAATTTGTCAAAGTTCAATTTAGAGACTGGGGAATATCCTATAAAAGACCGGGGTTGCAGAGGAACGAGGTCAATCTGGTACAGGCAGCCTTGTATGGTCGACCAACGTAGATCAATCTATGTCAGGCTACTGTCAGGGACTCTAGGTTAATCCTTAGTAGAGTCTTCATGAATCAAGCGATTAAACCTTCATGAGACAATGGTCTGGTGCCTTACAGAATATCTTCGAGTCAGTCCTTAGGGACTCAGCCTATAAGTAGTCATTCTGCGGAAGTTAGTTAGAGCACAAACTCATCAGACAAACTGACCATGCTGAACAAGAGCAGTATATTCAACTTAGGGGCCAATAACCTAGAAGATGTTAGGCCCCTTAAAACAACAATCATCATCATCAACATATATTCGACTTGTATATTTGTATATAGTACGGCATATCCACGGGCAACGAACGTTGGTGTTCTTAGTTCCCGGGACTCTGCTTCCATATTCCCAAGGCCAACATTACTGCTCGGCTGACCTTTGGAAAACTACCTAACACCTAAGCAACCGGGTTACAACAGATACGTCGTGCATCATTAATAGTTGCTTTAATTCTGGGGGAGACCAAATTCTGGCTTTTACACTTCTACCTGGCTTATTATTGAAAATATATGATCTTCATTCATTCATTCATTCGTTTATTTGCAATTGGGGGGTGTGTCCCCCGGTGGCAAATTAGATATACATAACAAATAAATAATTTTACATAACAATTCACTAACAATTAAACTGGAGTATTTACACAAATAGTCAGTCTTTTCTTAAACACACCTATATGTTTGGGAAAAGGCTCTAAGACTGCGGCAGGTAGAGAGTTCCAATTATCAATGGCACGGTTTACGAAAGAATATTTACCATAATTTGTTCGCTGTGGTCGGCCCTAACTTTGAAAGGATGATCGCTCCTACCCATGTAAGTAGGCTTTTCCATACGTTTGCTAAGCTCACCCCATGCTGGTTGATTTGTATACGTGTTGTACATAGCGCAGAGTCTAGATTTCATCCTCCTAGCCTCAAGTGATTCCCACCCAAGTTTCTTTAACATACGGCTCACACCGCTCCTGGGATTAAAGTCACTGAGCACAAATCTAGCGGCCTTTCTTTGTACCATTTCCAACTCATTTATGAGCCCTACTTGATATGGATCCCAAACCGCCGAGGCGTATTCCAGAATAGGTCTTACAAGTGACAAATATCCTAATTCTTTAGCAGAAGTACTACTTCCTTTTAATACCCTCATTACAAAGTGCAGGGATTTGTAAGCTTTAGAAACTACACATCCTATATGACTACTCCATTTCATATCATTTCTGTGGAATCTGGTAGAAGCCGGATCGCAGGTCGAGTTTGATCGCCAGGGCATCTGGTGGTATCTGCGTAAGCACTTGCGCAGGACCCTTCAGACTGAAGTGTGGTTTTTGTATGAAGGGAGTACACGCACTAAGATTGTAGATGATCCTTGCCGACCCGTCTCCCTTGGGCACCAGGAAGACGGGGAAGGCATAATGTCCCTTGAAGTGGTATAGGATCTTGTTGTCAATGAGGTCTTGTATCACGGTGTCCATAAGGGCGGAAGGTTTAGTAGCCCGGAAGATTTTTGGAGCATTCGTCAGGCGAGGTAAGCTGGTGAGTAGCGTAGTTCCCCAACGGTGTGTCTTTGTAGGGCACAGGATGTGCTGCGTCGACTGCTACTGAGACTTATCTTGTGGGCACCGGTGGCTTCTTGGATGGAGCTACCACCTCCATACGCGGGAATGCCGCGTCCGCCGGTTCCTCAGCCGGTGTCCGTATGAGGATGGGTGGTCGTCTGGGGTACTGAGGATCATACCACCATTCTTCGTCATCGTCAGGTTCTTCCAGTTGAAAGTCGCTCGGTGGTATGGTACCAGCGGGGTCGCCCGCTTCTCCTCCTGGGGTGCCAGGAGTCACTACGCCCGGATCTTCCAATGGTTGCAGGTCATCATCCAAGATGTCCCACGGCGCTGAGCGCCACCGTAAACACTGGAGCCACTGGTTGTCTGAAGATACGAAACGTTCAGGCAATGGGTTTTGGTCTGGACTGATGTCTTCTTCGTCGGGATTATACTGCCTCCAAAAGTCCCTTAAGGCCCCCTGGAGATGTGTGGTCGCAGGGTACCGGGTGTAGTTGGCCTTAGGCGTGTTGAACCAGTCCGTAAGGCTTGTGGCGGTGGCCCTCTCCGATAGACCCACTCCCCTGCGACGGCGATGCGTAGGCCTGCACATGATGAACTATCGAACTTTATGCTGCTGTGGTGTCCGCATCACCCCAATGAGCAAAATCAACTGGCGCGTCTTCCCGAGCGAGCGCCCACTTTATAGCTAAAGGAGATGCCAACATGCCCGGCCGGGTTTTGTATATAAGGAGCGAGGTCGGGCTGTCCGGGAGCAGTCGTTTTGGTGGAGGAGTAGTCAGCAGCAGTCTCAGTGTTTATCCTCTAGCCACCCGCAGTGGCCCACCGGAGTGCGTCGGAGCATGCCTCCCAAGGTCTCTAACGAGAAGACACCGATCAAGACACCTCTTAGAGACAGCGGCAAGACTCAACGACCTGCCCGAGATACTCAACCTAGTGTAACGCAACACTTTCGTGAAACACGACCAACTACCAGTGCTAACAAGGGGACTCCCAAAGTCAACACGAAGAACACACCTCGTTCCAGGACGCCGTCGCCCGCTAAGCGTCCACCTCAGGCGAACCAAGAAGGCCAAGGGACATCGGCCTCCTCAGAGACACAATCCGTCACATCAGCCACTGATATGGGAACTGCACAGCAAACTCAAGAACTTCTGGACCTCGTACGAGGCATCGACCAAAGGCTGAGTTTTTTAGAGCTTGCTGCTGCTGACTACTCCTCCACCAAAACGACTGCTCCCGGACAGCCCGACCTCGCTCCTTATATACAAAACCCGGCCGGGCATGTTCTTACGTGAACGCCCAAATATTTGCAAGAATCTTCTTCTACAAGTATTTCCGAACCAATGTTATATTGAAAATCTTGCCTTCGCACTTTCCCTATTTTTATTAGACTACATTTTCTTGGGTTTATTTTCAATTTATTTTCAATCGCCCACTTATAGACCAGGTTCAGGTTATCTTGAAGTACTGCATTGTCTTGTGAGTCATGTATCTTGCGATATATTACACAATCATCCGCAAACAATCGACAGTCACTGCAAATCCCATTTGGTAAGTCATTTATAAACGCCAAAAATAACAAAGTTCCGATTACGCTGCCCTGAGGGATACCCGACGTTACGGTAATTTCATCCGAGAAACGGCCTTCAACTTTCACTTTCTGGGAACGACCCGTCAAAAATTCTTGGATCCATAAAATTACTCTTCTATCAATCTTCGTCGAAGCTAATTTATGGAGTAGCATGTCATGCGGCACGACATCAAATGCCTTCGCAAAACCTTTCTGGGAGTCATTAGGAAACGACTGTCAATATTCAATGCCACACTGGTAATATTTGTTGAATTACGTAAATGTTTTTATTTGTTGGTCATTCAACAACAGCAGCCATGTTTCTACGGCGCTTGAGTAATTAGTTCTGCACGACATATCACTCTTTGTTCACATTTGCGAAGGCTACAAAGCCATTAATTTGTCCATTTCAATATTTTGTGCTATTGAGAGAAAAAGTTAAGTTTTTCATTTTTTGTTAACCTAAATGTGGTACTTGTCCACATGTTTTCTAAACTTTTACTTTCGGTCTACTGACCATTTCACTCAGCATTTATAATTCTTTTATTACTTACCTGTTTAAAAGATTACTTTTGCTTGGCTTTGAAACATTTCCTTGAGGACTGTTACAGTTATTTAATTCGTGAGACCATGCTGGCACCGCCTGTCAAGTGATCAGCCATCTTTACTTCCCAAACCTTCTTTTTCGTGTCAGCGTCTCATTGGCTGCTGACGTTTGGTGAGCCACACACGTCTCCCCTTTCTGGAAGGCTGTCTCCACAAGCAACTATATACAGGATGTCTAACAAAACCAACTAACACATTTCCCTGACAATTCCCTGATTTTTCCCGGATAAATCATAAAATTCCCTGAGTAACAGTAACGGCCATAATAAATATATAAAACAGAGTTTTTACTTAATAGCATTTCAACCAGTGCTTGAACAATAAAGAGTAGCATGGCAAAAAGAGAGAAACAGAAATATATATTTCCTATACTTTGCCAATTTCTAAATTTTTCATCGAGAAAAGCCAAGGTACTTACGAGTATTGAAAGTAGCTAGTCAATAGTAATGCTCTCACAAATCATACAGTTATACATTTATATAAAAATACACAGTCTAAACATGTAATTTGTGTGCCCTATCTTGCAAGAAATGAGAGCTTACTGATTTAACGTCAGTAGGAACCGTGGCCTACGTTATATACAAGGCCTGGAAATGAGGCGCCAGACAACATTACGAGCGATGGTTCGAACTTGTTCCGCATTTTGCCACTAGGTTCGCTGTCTGGCGCCCTTAATCGTACCGTTTGCATTACGTACAATGTGAATACTGTGTCTGTATTTGGCGGTAAATAAGGTGTCCTAATGAATGAGAAAGCTAAGGTGAGTTTAAAATTGACTGGCGAAGCGTGTCGTATTATAGTTGTGCTTTCGTTAAGAGCAGTAGACTGCTGTTTGACTGATATTGAGATGGGTGCTAAGTGGTCTTTATGAACAAGACATAGTGAAAAGCAAGTTTTAATCCAGTGTACTAGCGTAAATGTGACATGTATGTGTGATAAATACTTTAGATATAAATCACTGAATGATTTTAATAGAGTAACTTATGTGTAAATATTAGTGTTATTATTGTGTTCGTCAAAAATGGTCTACTGTAGCGTGCTGTATTGTAAATCTCGTCAAGTTAAAGGCAATGGACTTTCGTTTCATAAATTTCTATTGAACAATGACATACAGAAACAATGGGTTCTAGCTGTTTCACGTGAGGGGGTAAAGTCAGGGTCTTTGTGGACACCAAAACGGTCTTCTACAATTTGTAGCAAGCATTTCAAGGATTCTGATTTTAGTATAAGTACTACAAAGAGAACGCTTTTACCGAACGCATTTCCGACGGTTTTTGAGGACTACCCCGAACATAAACAAGCACAAATAAATAGAAATGCACGCAAAAGAGCACGTGTCGATAGAGACATATATATCAACAATAAAAGGAAATGTTGAGGTAATTTAAATTTTATGGAAGACTATTGTGATGAACGAATTGAAGAAAACCATGATCAACCACGTGTTAGTGAAGGAACGCAATGTTCTACAATCAAGCAAGCTTATTGCAAGTCAACAAAATTGAAATTAAGGAGGGCACTAAGAAAAAATACAGTATACAGAACTACAATTAAATCATTGAATCATAAGATAATTTCATTGAAACAAAAATTACATTCAGTGCAACGTCAGGACAAACTCTATGTTCAAATATCGAAGCTCAAGAGTGAAGTGGATCGTGGGGACTTGAAGGCTAATTTCTTACTTGAACAAATTCGAGCTTTCACGAAACGAAAGTTTAAATACAATGAAACAACAATAAAAATATGTGTATTGCTCTCTAATAAATCACCGTCGGCTTACCGCTTACTAAGAGATATAAATATTTTACAACTTCCTCATCCACGAACACTGAAAACTTACATTGGGTATACGAACGGAGAGACAGGTGTCACGTCACTTGCAAGGTTGACAGCTGAAGAAAAGTCACTGACTCACGATAATGAGAAGGTTGGTTCATTAAACATTGATGAAATGGCCATCAAGTCTAGACTATTGTATGACAAGAATTTAGACATGTTTCTCGGCATTAGTGATATTGAGAAAGATGCAATTGGAATCGAACATAAATTAGCTAATAAATTATTATGCATACTGTTCAAGGGCCTGTCATCCTTCTACAGGATACCTGTTTCGTTCTACTTTACATGTGGACTCACAGGACAACAGTTATCTAGGATAACACTAGACGCACTGACTGCGGTTGAGGAATGCGGCTTCAAGATCATCAGAATAGTGACGGACAACTGTCAGGTGAATGTGTCAATGTTTGAGGCGCTGTGTGGCGGATGTGTCACTCATGAAATTAGTCACCCGAAAGAAACGCAGAGGCCACTTTTTCTTAATTTCGATCCGAGTCACATCATTAAGAATGTACGATCACAATATCTGAGTAGGAACTTCTACTATGTAGATGACAATTTAATAACTAGTGATCACCTCATGAATCTGTACCACTTACACAAAAAGCTAGTAGTAAAGTAAGTTAGAAAATTAAGCAGGAAGGTTGTATATCCAAGCAATTTAGAAAAAATTAATGTGGCAAGAGCCAAATTGGTGTTTACTCCAGAGACAATAGCTGGGCTTAAGAGCATGGAAGTCATGTGCCCAGAGAAAGTTGAAGACAAGGACAGCCTACACGAAACAACAAAATTCTTGGAAATTTTTAGAAAATGGTTTGTTACATGATATCTGTAATACCACACACGGACTTCATTCCAGAATCACGAACAAGCTTATTTTCAGTGAAGTTAATGATTAGAGACTTTCATGGCTGACCAATGAATTTCTGCCCTAGCTGTCACAGATTCAAAGTTATCCAGATAAAAAGATGAGACTTACAGAGGAAACTTATCAAGCTTTGGTGCTAACAACTTCATCAACCGTGTCCTGCATACGATTTCTAATCAGTATCGGCTTCCGCTTACGTGGAATTTCTCAAGTGACGATGTAGAACTGCTCTTCAGTCACCTGAGAAATAAGGGAGGTAACAATGACATGATGGACGTGAGATCATGCCTGCATGCCATCGAGTCAACACTTAGCACAGGAATTATCACATCTTCTAGAAGTGGGAATGTGGAGCTGAGGGAAGAAGCAGTCGTAACAGGCGCCTTGACCAAATTTCTGAAGCCTAAAAAAACGCGGAAGGTGCAAAACCCAGCCAATGCTAAAGAAACACCCCACCTTCCGGCACATGTCTTGGAGATTCTTGAAAGCCCTGTTCAAGGTAAGAATATGGGGCATATAGCCTATATTAAATTCATTGAAAATAAAATATTATGGTTGACATTTTAGCATTAAAATCTCTTTTTGTTTTTGTTTTCAGAAAAGCCAGCGTCTCTATCTTCCATTTCAATTGCAATGGTAGCGGGATTTCTTGTAAGAGTGGCAGAAGAGAGAAGAGACTGTGAAGGTTGCTTAGAGAAAATATCAGCTCCAGCAAATTCAAGCCTGCAATTTAGTTTAATACATTTTCAAGACAGAGGGGGATTAAGATATCCCAAAGCTTCTTTTATTTAACTGTTGGAAACAATTTCTCACTTTGTCACAACAGCCGTAAATTTCATGTCTCGAAAATATTTAGTGTCCAATTTCACAAATATTTTAATTGACACGTTTTCCGAGCACACAAAATGCGAAGTGTGTATTGACAATTTTCTCTCCGTAGTTCTTCTGCAAAAATTCTTAAGGCCGCTTTTAAAGAATATTGGTGAGAACCACACGGGCAGTAGTGCAATGTTTCTGACTTTAAGAAGTAAACCACTTGATAGAAAAAATTCTTAAAGTGAAGTGAAATACGATCAAGAGTGAGCCGTTTTCATAATTTGGGGGAAACTGGAGGAAAACAGGTAAGAAGTGCTAAAAAACATGTATTAAATGTACTCGAGTTGCATGTAACGCATAGTCAAAGGCAGACAACTAGGGCGCCGAGCCGCGATCCTAGTGGCGTAGAGTGGAACTACCAGTTTGGCGCACCGAGTCTCCGCTCTATTTCCAGGCCTTGAGTATAACGTAGGCCACGGTAGGAACATACATCTACAACAATCAACACCAGTATATACTTTTCCCCATCAAAATTTAAATGCTTAAATTCCAATTACTCAAAGTTGAACCTTGTAAATCTAAAATTCCCTTAGTGTCATTAAAATACCCTGATAATTCCCTGAATTTTCCTGGATTTAAAAATTCCTCTGTTTTCCAGAGTTGTAGACCAGTCAGCGGCTGTGCAACCACACTCGTCGCTTCTTGTCGTCATTGCACTCGCCTGGCACAAGTCGTCCCCAAAACACTCGCAGTTACTATGTCGTAACTCTCGCCATTAATCATCTCCTACAGTGTTCCGTTGGTCAAATCTCTGACCAAGTTTGCCAGAAAAGCAAATTAGTTGCAAGTGCACAAATTACTAGAGCTAGAGTCAGCGGGAAGGCAGAGCGCAGAACACAACGCTACCATTACGTCATGCCTCACTTCCATCCCACCAATCACATTCAGTCTGTCTTGAGAATCTGAGCTATTGTGTTATCAGAAAAGCAAAGTGATTATATCGTAATATTTAAAGAACTAAGGAAGCAGTGAAAAAGAAAAATGAAGCATTCAGGAAATGGTTCCAACAGAGGACAGACAGGACAAGAGAAGAATACCAAGAGCGGAAGAAAGAAGCAAGAGAAGTAGTGAAGGAAGAAAAAAAAGAAACGGCTGGAGAAATGGACAGAAATGATGGAGGAGGACTGTGATGCCAGTAAGAAAGTGTTGTATGGAATGATAAAGGCAAAGAGAAGAGATACAGGGGAAAATGTCAGAATGGTGGACAGGAATGGAAAGGAGGTTGAAAATATGGAAGAAGTAAAGGTTATCTGGAGAGAGTACTTCAAGGAACTCCTAAATCCAACTAAAACCAGCGTAGTGGACATTGTGGAGGAAGAAACAGACAGTGACCAAGACATTTCAGAGAAGGAATTGACATGGAAAGAATTGGAGGAAGTATTAAAGAAGATGAAAGGGGGAAAGGCACCGGGAATAGACGAAGTGAGTGTGGAGATGGTGAGAGCAGCAGGGGTGATGGGAACACAGTGGCTCTTTCGAGTAATGAAAGTGATATGGAGGGAGAAGAAAATACCAGAGGACTGGAAAAGAGGGATAATAATACCCATATTTAAAAAGGGAAGTAGGAAGGAATGCAAGAACTACAAGGGAATTACACTCATGTGCCACTGCACCAAAATATTTGAGAAGGTATGTACGGGAGAGAAGAATTCGGACAGAAGTTGAAGATGGGCTGAGGGAAGAACAGTATGGATTCAGGCCAGGAAGGTCAACAGTTGACCTCATCTTTGCTGTAAGACAGCTACAAGAACACCATTATGAATATGGGAAAGATCTGGTGATGACCTTCTTGGATATTGAGAAAGCATATGATAGTATTAATAGAAACAAGGTATGGGAAGCAATGAGAGCAAAAGCAGTGAACAAGGGGACAGTGGCAAGAGTGAAAGCAATGTACGAGGGAAGCAAAAGCTGTGTAAAGGTGGGAAGGGAGAGAAGGGAATGGTTTCAACCGGAGAATGGTCTGAAACAAAGAAGTGCCCTCTCACCCCTGTTATTTCGATTGTTCAAAGAGCCTTTGCTCGTCAATTTAATCTATCTCAAATAAACTTCAATACAATGCACTGTGGCTTGTTATCCTTCAATGTATCTAACCTGTAATTACCACTTTGCTCCCCTATCTCATTTTTCTCCATTTCAAACTTTATTCAACCTTGGGCTTGCCTTTGGTTCATCTGTAGCAGGATGCACATTCCTGTGATGTCCACTCCGTATCACTTTCTCCTTTTTTGCTTTCATTTCGACAATATATCATTTTCACACCTATATCATCTTTTGGGGAGACATTATGAATCATAACTACTAACCTTTATCACTTCTGCACCGTACATACAGGGTGAAGCACTTAAAACTGTTACTTTTTTTTTTTCCACAGAGAATCCAAATCTGCAATAATCATTAGGGGTTCCTTTTTAAGATTTCAAAGCCACCCCCTCCCCCCCCCCCCCCCCCCCTGGGGGTGGTGCAGGGAGGTCGAACTTTATGTTAATGGATGTCCCTCTTCGAGGTGAACAAATTTTATTCCAACTGTTTCTTAATCCGATTTGTATTTTTCCAAATATTCCGAAAAAAAGTTTTCAGTGCCTCACCCTGTATGTGCTAAATCACATAAATATGTGTTTTTATTTACTGTTTATTTAGCAACCGCAGCCATGTTCGACAGCGTATTTAGTATGTGAAACTGCCACAGCGACCGCTCGGAACGAGGCGCACACATTGACTTCAGTAGTTGCCCCTATGTCCGATACAAAATACACCAGACGACACACGTAACTTTGTAATTATGTGAAAAAAGAAATAATTGGGCTTTTTTGTATTATTTTTATTTGTAAATGAGGCAATGGTACCAACTTCACTTTCCCGCAAACACCTGTAGCATAGTTTGGCGACTGTCTGGATGAAAAATACTGATGAACTAAAATGGGTGTCCGGACTAAACCATTGGTCGCTACTTGGTTAGACTGTCTGGACAAAATCATTGGTCACCACTTGTTAGATGACTGTCTGGACGAAAATTACTGACTGCACTACAAGCAAGGTTAGATTTCTTTTTTAAGTAGTTACTGGAAGAACACAAATTATTACAGTGGGAAAAAAACAACAACAAAAACACACATTCATTGTGGTGTCTCTGTAAAAGCTTCAGCAACTCTTTGCGGTCATTGTAAAACTGAAGATTAACTGGAGGGTTATCCATTTTTTAAGTCCGTATTGACGCTTACAAATCAAATATATTGAGTAAAAAGTTTCCGGAAAAGTTGGGCGGAAACTTTTTACTCAATATATTTGATTTGCATTGTAAAACTGCCGATTGAAATTACTTATAGTAATCAAGACAGCTTGCACAATCCATTGCGAACTGGTTCAAATTCAGCGCACTGTTAAGTGAACTCTGTGCTATTTTGTTTCACAGTACCGAGCATTTACAAAGTAGTACCTTAATTGCGGGGTTGGCAATAATGTATTGGTGCATAACTAAGAGCAGACAGGCAGGAATTTCATCTACATACGCAGTGATCCTATTTGGGACGGTGGGTGGGTTATAGACAGCAGAGGAGTGAACATCCATTACTACATCATCTCCAGATTTTTTCCTGACCATTAATACAGGTTTTTTGGTTAACTTTTGTACTATAGAAATGTAATGAGGAAGTGATATGTCATGCAGAGCTACCGATGAGTATCTTCAATTGTTACCCAGACGCAAACATTGTTGCCAACATGTGGGATACAAAATAAACCACACGACACACGTAATATTGTAATTATGTGAAAAAGCATTAATTGGCAAAACCATTTCCATGCCAAATCATCACAAAAAAATGTACTTTTCAACCTGACCATCTAAGATTTACTTGAAATTTGGTAAGAAGTTAAAAAACATGATTTGTACACGGAAAATTTAACCCCTCAGTGATTTACGATATTCATACAGCACGGTTGCAAACATGATCAAGGTAAAATTTGTCCTCGCGTGCTCTACAAAAATGATTCATATCATTACTTCTAATTCAGGTAGAACCTTCATGTTGGTCTTATTTTGTAGCGAAAGGGACATGGTTTCCATTAACAGTAGTTGGTATATTCTTTGGAATATACATTTTACATTAGCTTTAATAGTTTACTCTTTGATTTTTCTTCCTTTATTTTCGTTCATTCTTTAGCTTCCCTTTTCCATAAACACCAACGGAGACCTTCTTGTTCTCTGTTATCTCTGTGCATATTTTATATGTTTTGAAAGTCTGTTTCAGATGTGCAATTTCTTTGTAAGATTCCTCCACAGCACTCCATGCAGCAACTCGTTGTAGCCTTTGATTCTAGTCATTTCAAGAACTACAACTGCAAGTTCTACAACTTTGAAGTAGATGGCATCATTGTCGATCTCTACAATCTCCATGAAGATTTCAACTCCATTGTATCGAAACTGTATTATGTATAATTTGTTTTTTGTATGTTGCCTACTCTGTGTCTCTAATTTTGTTTCCCCCTCCTTTCCCCTCTCTGCTCCGGTCCTCTAGAGCGTTTGAATTTCCTCGACCACTCTTCATCGTGTGCTTCAGTGTCACAGTTCGGTCCTCTTCCTAGGAGGTGCGCATCTTCTTCAATCATGTGTTGAATTTTTAAATAGATGCCATGTTTTAATCATGTTATAATGGCTGGCCGGAAACATCAACTTCTCTACAATGAAGAAGATAAGTACTCAACTAAGTGGTTTTACTATCAAGTTTTATGGGGATTAGGGAAATTTAAATCCCAGCATTTTAATGAACACTTTCTCCAAAGTATGAGATTTCATACGTATGTAATCTAATAACGACCCATCGAGGGACATTGCCTTGCTTTGCTAAAGCTTCTTCAAGCTCTCCGTTAAACGGTGAAGAAAGCTTTCTGGTATTTATGTGTCAAACAAGAGGGATACTTTCTCCCCACCGTGGGAATTTTTCTAAACTTATAACTTAAAAAAATTATGCTTTCTTCTTCGTGGGATTGTTCTACTAAATCTTGAAACTGTAGCAAGTTATTCTCTAACTTGATCGTGGGATTCAGCTTTTTGCCCCATTTTATGTTACCTTTTAACTTGTGCAACTTCAAATCAAGCAATAGACTCTGTATATTGAAAAACTATACCGGCTACCATCTCAAAACTCTATAACGTCAAATTACTGCTATTTTTAAACTCGGTACAAACTACATAAACTGCAATAGTGACAATTTACCAATGCTCAACCAAACTGTTAGTGCTACGTAAGGTGTTCGTGTGACCATCTTCCGTGTCGCGTTCCGTTCGAAACAATAAAAATGGCCAGACTAATTCCCCATTTCCTCCATTTCCATTATCCTCATCATCTTCATTTCCCTTTTTCCAGTTGACATTGGGTGGGGGCAAATATGGTTCCTCTCCACTTTGCTCTGTCGTTCCATTATCCTACTACTAACAATTTAGAATAACTTTTTTTTCTTGTAGGCTACTTAGTTTCCTATGAGGCTTTGTCTATTAGTAGACTCCCTCCCAATTTGAACTTATCATATATTTCAATTATGTATAAATAATCCAAGTGGTTATAAATCCACTTTTTAATCTTTTTTCTCTTCTTTCTCCCGCTGTGCCCAGGAATTTAAAATCATTTGTTTAAAGCTCTTTTTGCTTTACTATAAAAGCATTCTAATAAACAATTGGTTCACTACTTAACCAATCATATTATTTCAGCAGTATGCACCCCTCCTGCGGCGCTCACAAGCGATCGATCATGAAAAATGAGCATTCAAATTAAAGAGAATATAGCCTACATTACCAGTGACGCATTGAACTCGAATTTCATAAACATTTATAATTCCTTTAAAAAATTACTTTTAAAAACCTGTACGAAGTGTGCGATTTGCAGTTACTGTTGCTGCAGGACGATAAGCTCCATAATTGGTGTCCACTTTACATTTTGGCCGCTGAGACGCCCGTTTCATGTCATTTTAACATTCTGAGGTCTTACCTTTATCATTTTGCATGGATTTTAGAAACGGTAAATCAAAGGAATGTGTACTCAAATTGTATAATTTCATAAATTAGCAGTGACGAATTGCATTCTAATTTCATAAATATCACTTTTTCTAAGAAGTGTGTGATTTGCAAATACTGATGCTCTAACAAGCTGCAATTATGAGTTGTCGTCTAAACCCTTAAAACTATTAAACGTTAATTATTTTACAGGTTTTTCTTCTGCATTCTAATTTCATAAATTTCGAATGGTTTTCAGGAACAGTACCCTAATCGTATAACCGGTGAGTGTTACGTCGTCTTAAACCTTAGAACTTTTAAACATTAAGTTAATTCTTTTACTAGTTATCTTCTATCATTTCCCATGGTTTTCAGAATCAGTCAGCTAAACCACTGGATTGGGTACTCAATTCGTGTAACCGGCGAGTGTTACTGCTAAACTTTCAATCAATGGACTCAGCACACACATGATTTAAGCTCATCCGTCTAAACAATGGATTTATTAAATTCCAGGTTTGATAATATGCCGCGATACAGGTTTTTCTTATGCATTCTAATTCCATAAACATCGATTTTAGTAAGAATTGTGCTTTTTGCTATGAGGTTTTCAGAATCAGTAAATCAATGGATTGGGTACAGATTTTTCTTCTGCATTCTAATTTCATAAATATCGATTTTTGTAAGAAGTGTGCTGTTTGCAAATACTGTTGCTGCATCATGCTGTAATATGAGTTGTCGTCTAAAACCTTAAAACTATCATCATCATCATAGCCTATAGGCCTCATAAATTAGCAGAGACGAATTGCATTCTAATTTCATAAATAGGCTTATCAATTTTTGTAAGAAGTGTGCTATTGAACGTTAAATCCCTTACAGTTTTTCTTCTATCATTTTCCATGGTTTTCAGAATTAGTAAATCAATGGATTGGGTACACAAATCGTATAATTTCATAAATATCGAATAACTGGTGTTATGATGATCCAATTTTCAGTGATTGTCTTAGTTAGGGACGTACTACTTGGAATTCTGACAAAGTTAATGTATCGAATAACCGGAGAGTGTTACGGCTAAACTGTCAATCAATGGACTCAGCACACAAATGGCATTAACAGTGACGAATTGCATTCTAATTTCATAAATATCAAAGAAGGAAACCAGCCACGCTGATCGTGGACTTCGTTGGACTTAGGAACAAGGAAGCCTCACATTAAGCGGTGCGTGAGGAAGTTTTACAACGAGGGCTGTCCTGATAAGGGAGAAAGAGGCTCCTCAGCCAACAAGATAACGCAGGAAATCTTGACCAAGATGCTTTCTGCCCGGAGTGCACCCAGAAGCAACAAAAAGGAATTCTGCCCGATATGTCAGAGGTAATGCACTAATGAGGACAGCATAATAGAATGCGATAGGTGCAGAGAAAAGACCCACGAGAACTGTACTGGCCTCATTGGTCAGGAAGTCAAAGACCTTGAAAGAAAGAACAGAAAACTGATACGGCTGTGTGAGATATGTAAACCTGAGGCACTGGACATGAATAAAACCTGTATGGTGGTAATAGCCGCCCTTGACGGAAAGGTTGAGGACCTAACACAATACATCAAAACCCAACTTCAGGAAAACATGGAAAATCAGATCAAAGAAGCAGTATATACTGCTCACAGAATGAAACAAGCCACAGCACGCTCTCATGCTGATGCTCCACTCAAGAAAGCCAAAGCACCCCTGTAGGTAACGTGCAAAGGAGTTTAGCGCTGAGCGCCTCACACAGGAACGGGAAAGCTGCCCTGCAGGCAGTATGAGAAGGCGTTTAACGCTCATCGTTGCACTTAGGAACAAGGGAGCCTCACTGTAAGCGGGGCGTGAAGAAGTTTTCCAACGAGGGCTGTCCTGATAAGGGAGAAAGAGGATCCTCAGACAACAAGATAAAGCAGGAAATCTTCACCAAGATGCTTTCATAAATATCGAGTAACTGGTGAGAGTTATGATGATCCAATTTTCAGCGATTGCCTTCTGAAGTTAGAGAACGTAGAGCTTGGAATTCTAACTGAAATGTAAATAGTGTTCTATAACCATTTGGTTGAAATAAAAACATAACAACCTTTCTACTTAAACCACTCATTATAAATCTATTGTGGAAAGTATGACTTTTGAACATGCGAGATTTCTTGCACGGGTCCGCTAGTCTAACAAAATATCTATACATTTTGTAAAGTTTTTTGTTAATCTTGTTACGCTTTATACCAGGTGTGTCCAAACCGCGGCCCTCGATCCCATAGCATGCGGCCCGCAGTGATATTTGCTCTATCACAATGCGTTCGGCTCGCAGTGATATTTGTAAGTTATGATATTATTTATCAAATAAGTAATTCTATTTGGAATAAGATAAACTTGAAAGAGCAAGACTTTTTCCGTTCACAACACATGTGTTTGTGAAAGTTCATCTTACTGAAAATGTGGAGAAATACATCCGTATTAAGCAATACCCAGCCCAGATTTTTATTTATGATCCTACCTACCACGCATCACTTTGAAGTCTCCATGCAGTGTTGACTGCGCAGTAACGTTACTACCTTCAAAGGCAAGTGTGTGCCAGATGTTTGATTATCGTTACATTGTAGAACTTTCAAGTTATAGGATGACCAGGTAGAAAAGAATGATGATGATGATGATAATTGTTGTTTTAAGGGGCCTAACATCTAGGTTATCGGCCCCTAATGATCTGGGTGATAGCGAAAATGAGAATGAAATGGAAACCAGAACGAAAAGTATGTGAGAAGGAAAATACGTACAAAGAGAAACTCAGATGGAAACAACTCACAATATGGTCTTACAAAAGGGAATTTAGAACGAAAAGATTCACAAAAAGAATAGATTGAAAAAGATCCACAAAACGTAGGCTAGATTCAAAATACGTACAAAATGCAATGTAGCGTCGAAATACTTACAAAATGCAACTGAAATTCAAAATACTTACAAAGTGCAAATGAGATCGAAAATACGTACAAAATGCAATTGAAATTGAAAATACACAATGCAATTCAGATTGAAATAGGCCCTATCCCAGTTCCAGTCCAAATTATTCACAATGTGCAATTGAAATTCAAAATACTTACAAAATGCAATTGAAATTGAAAATGCTTACAAAATGTACGGTAGATTCAAACGACTCATGTGGATTGACAATACTTACAAAATGCAATTTAGATTGAAAATACTTGACAAAATGTAATTTAGATTCAAAATACCCACAAAATGCAATTGAGAATCAAAATATGTGCAAAATGCCCACCAAACAAAATGCAATTTAGATTCAAAATTCGTGCGAAATGTGGTTTTGGTTGAAAATACTTACAAAATGCAATTGAAATTCAAAATACTCACTAAAAGGCCTGTCTACCTGCATTGAAAGACTTACTAAAAAGCAATTTAGATTGTCAATCTTTACAAAATGCAATTGAGGTTGAAAACAATCGCGAGATATAATTTAGATCGAAAAAACGTACAAAATGCAACGTAGATCAAAAATGCCTTAAAAAATCGCTAAAAGGGAATTTAGATACACGGTGAACCAAGTAACAAAAACAGTGCGGGAATCTTAAAGAGAAAAGGAAATATAAGGAAAAGAGGACAGGAGAGGGGAGGGTCCGCCCCAAAGGTAAGGGACAAAAGGGGAAAACGGACCCAGCTCAGGAATCCCTCTGGGTCGCCAACTCCCGAACCCACCAGCCGTGAGCCCCTGAGGGTGTAGCATTAACTACGGTGCACCAGAAGTTGTGGGGCTACATACACCCTGCCTCCTTAAGGGCCTTGAGCACAAGGCAGGAGGTACAGTAAAAGGAAGAGAAAAAGAAGGCTGACCCCTCACAGAAGGAGGGTATCAGGAAAGATGAGACAAGGGCCAATTAAGGCGGGAAAGTGAAAGACTCCCTAGGCCTCGGATAACCTAATACCGTCAGGGTCGGAAGAGAACAAGAGTTGACCAAGGGAGGTCGACAGGAAAGAAGACAGAGAGGAGCCAAGCAACGCCGGACTCAGCTGGGGTCCCGTGGTCGCCAACTGGAAACACCCTCCCCTACTTTGGTGCGCTTGCGCATTGTAACATTCTTTTCTACCGGGTCATCCTATAGCTTACGGTTTGCAGTTGTTCGCTCATATTGTATTGTCAGTGCAAGTGAGAGGCTTGATGAATATAATTAATTCTGTGATTTGTATGTGCTAGTGAGGGGTTTGACGAATTGATTCCGTGATTTTTATAAGTGATAATTATGGCTTCTAAGTGTAGCAGCAAAAGAAAAGTTCAAATAAAGTGGGCAAATCAGTACTTTTTACTGAAGTAAACAAGAAAGCAGTATGTTTAATTTGCAGTGAAATAGTTTGTGTTTAAGGAGTACTGTATAACATAAAGCGACATTACGACACCAAACATGCGTCTTCATATGATAAATGTGACGGTCAATTTCGTAAAGACAAGGTATCTGAACTTAAAATTAAACTTCCGGAACAGCAGTTATTCTTTAATAATATGTTAATTCAAACTGAATCTCTGGTAAAGGCAAGTTATGCAATAGCGGGAAATTGTAAAAATCTAAACCATTTTCAGACGGCGAGTTTGTTAAAGAATGCATTGCGAGTGTTGCTGATATTATATGTCCTGACAAAAAAAGCGCAGGTTGCAAACTTAATCTTGTCGCGACAGACTGTAGCTCTCCGTATTGACAAATTAAAGCCAATGATTTTTAATGGTTTAATGGGGGGTGTCACTGAAACCTTGAACCGGCTTGGCTTGAAATATACAAATCTATCTGGTGTAAGGTGTAACATTCCTGTTTTTGCAGGAAGACTAGAAGGGTTAGTTGAATTACTGCAAGCAGAGGCAGCTAAAGTAGGAAACATTTCTGTAATGCAATATTACTGCTTAACCCCTCAAGCCAGTTCGCCGTACACTGTACGTCCACTTGACTCTACTCGTTCAGCCGGTTCGACGTACCACAAACGGCCGGTGCAGGCGGAAGTTAGAATGCCTATTACACATGAAACAATACTGCTTCACGGGATCTTTTCTTCACGTTATTAACCGAGAAGTTATGTACTTTCATGCCATCTCTGTTTCATAATTAGAAATAATATGAAGTTGATCGATATAAGTTGCTTTTGACGACTCATATCGATCAGGGAAAGAACATGAAACGCGCTCTACTGATTTTGAAGTTAGTTGCTTTAGAAAGTACCTCATCCTTTGCTGCCATCTCGAGAATGTTTTGTGAACTACATCTAACTTGGCAATTTTTGTCACTTATGAAGGGGAAGCACCGAAAGCAAATACAGTACTTCGTAGATAATTTTTTTGCTTCGCAGGCTACTCAGTCGTAGAGGTATTGCCGGTCCGTCTCATTCTCTTACGGGTGCAGAGATCATGGGTTTGATAGATGCAGGGTGTCGAGCGATGACCCATCTTCAAATTCCCGTATTTCCCGTACGAAACTCCACCAAATTCCCGTATATTATAGAACCCTCTAAGACTAGTTCGCATACCGAATGGCTGAAATATGAATCTTAAAGCGCGAATAAAGATTTTCTGGCGTAGTGTAACTGAATTTTTGGAGACACATCCGCCCTTGGTGATGGAAAGATTTAGGCCTAATCCGTAGCATGAGCAAAGCGCGCGCGAGTGAACTCTCACACAGATGGGATGAGATGCTACGAACACAAATAAAATACAGTTTACCTGAGAAGAGCTTATATAATTGACTGTTTTACTGAGGAGGGTTGAGAGAGTAGAGAATAGGAGTGTCGCATAATAAATATTTACTGGAAGTGACTGAATTGTATGGTACCGTAACCGTATAGAGCTTCCACGAGTTAAAATGGCACCGAAGCTTATGCATAGTTAGCGAACTTCCGGTCCGCAAATCTCCATTTGATTTTCATTGGCAGTGAATCGTTCGTCCGTGGTTATCTTCTTTATTATTTCGGATTGTAGTTTTGTTTTTAAGCGTTCAACTTATGAAATAAGAACTAGAGGGTTGGCCTTTCATGATTATTCCAAAGACAAGTGTCTCCTGCATCAGAAACGACCATAACAAACAGCTTGCCTACAAAGTGTGCGATTTGCACATTTCAAACGGCAGTGGTTTAACACATCTTAGACTACAATAATAAAGTTGGTGCAAATTAAATATGTTATATGTGAGAATATTATTATAATTTGCGATCCGGTTGTTATATGCATTAACGTGACCAGTTTAAATGCTAAATTGTGACAGATGCTACGAGTTATAGGCTATTCGCCGCACCGGTAGGCCTAATATTTCCTAACGCATCATTTCTTCTTTAATATTTATTTAATCATTATAATTATAATAGCCTATCTATTAACCCTTATTTAACCAATAATCATTTTATAATTCTATACATATTCCAGGAATTGCAAGAAAGCGATATTTGATAGCACATACAGTTCCACCTTAAAATCCAACCATGCCCAGTATCCAGTACCTATGGAAAATATTACCGTAAGTTAATAAACCAAACAACTGGCGACAATTTTTTTTTTAAATGCTCATTTACATCTTCACTCTAGTCGACGTAAAGTACCATACGGCAATCACTGAAAGGGTAGGGGGGTTATGACCTCAATTTCACAAACGAATGAACCTCATTTTGCATGAATTATGGAACCCGAATCCTAATGGAGGTATGGATTGTCTGCATTTGGAAATATGTTACTCAATAATTTAAAACAAGATGCCAGAAAACCAAATACAAAAAGCTGCCTACTACGGTGTCAAGTTGCTCCGTGAAAAAAAAATACACCTCGCCAAGATTACACGACGTGCATACAGTTAAATACAATCATCCAATTGGATGAACACTTTCTTCTTCACAATGCAAACAAACTGCTGTAATTTACGGGAAAATGTGCAACATTTAGAGACTACGAGTGTTGTATGTGGCACAATGTTAGCTGACATTTCGCATCATTAATACATAAGGAATGAACACATGCAGAGCTTTCAAACTGCACACAGCTGAAGATCATATAATTCTTGGTATATTTTACGTTCTCTTAACAACAATAATTTGCTTAGTTACATGCAAGGAAAATTGCAGTACACAGATCCCATTGCTTCCATTACCTGACTACCTAACCAGAAGCTGGTAATGCATAATTCAGTATAACAAATGCATAACCATACGCCGGTGGCGCGTCCTATGGCAAATGACAGATCGAAAGAAAATGTAAGCTCTATAGGAGCCTGGAACAAGACAAAACAATTTTCTACACTACTGAAAATAGTCAAAATACCCTTTGTAAAAATGAATAATAATTTTGGGGGTCAGGTAGTAATAAATGTTACCCACCCACTATCCCTTTTTAGATCACGACTTTTATAGTAAAATTGGAGGTATGTTCGCTAGTACACGTGTAAATTATGGGACAAATACAGTATTTCCCACTCCACGCATTCGGTACTGACAGTCATCCTGTCACTTTGCCCCGCTTTTTCTCTCCGCAACCCACGGTCGCCACATAACAAGACCCTACGTCCAACCGCCACACGGCAAGAATTCTGAGCATGCTTCTTTCAAAGGAAACACCGCGAAGGATATGTCGGGAGCTTGGAACAGCTGAGCTGTGTTGCTAAGTTTTTAGTGTTGTAAATCAACTGATTCGAATAATACACAGCGCTACACTTCAGACATTATTTCGGTACAATTATACGTAATATATTTTAAAAAACGATCCTGAGTCAACGCCGAGGACATTCAAACAGAGAAATACGATACTTTTAGATGAATAAATAAATTACATGACGGGAAACAATAGCCTTGCTCTATTATCGATTGACGCAAGCGAACTGAAATCAAAAAATAAATTATCCTCAGTCACTTGGCAAGGGTTTCTTTGACACCCTCCATCCCTTCACTGTCCCTATCATCATCACCACCACCATCATTGTCTTCGTCAGAGCTTGATGAATTGCCAAGGTTAATAATTATTTCATCCACCGCGATATCCAGACCGCCTTCAGTATTACTTTCTGTACATGCTGTACGGGATGTGTCCAGTCCTCGGGTCGAACTTCGGCGAAATAAAAGTAACGAAACAATGACAATGAAAGGAAATCAGACACAGACAGTGGTTAACAAGCGACTGAAACGATGCCTGCCCATACGAGAAGAATTCGGTCACTTGTGTGGTGTATTTTGTAGCCACATGTTGGTGACGGGTGTTCGATAGTAAAATGTCGAGAGCTGTGAGATATTGTTCGTAGTTTTTGAAATTTATGCATGTGTGACGCATTTGCATTGAGTGTTTGAACGGACTTTGAAACAATTTGGTATATGCATCTCCCCTGCGAAAGAAGTCCAAGGAAAGGCTAAAAACAGTAAAATTCCACACGCGACACGCCACGAATACTTTTTAATTGAGCTTTATTTGATCAAAGTAGATAATAGAAAATAAAATATTGCAAAACGAAATTAAGTAAGTCACTTTGACAAATAAAGGATTTTGTTACTAGGAACTTCAGTTATACACAACACAAAATTAAGTTCTTTTGACAGTACTTTTTTGTCCAATTCCTGGAGATCTTTTGTGGCTTTTCTTTCGACTACCACCTTAGCCGTCGCTTCGCACCTGTTTTGCTTCCTAGAACACGGCGTACGAGTTTCGTGCAGTATGGACTCTTGCTCACGGTTATCTTTTCTACTCCACCAGCTGCCATCACAGCGTCCTGAACGTATGCATGCCAATCAGACTTGCTTCTTTGTGATTGACGATCATGCACTCCTTGTTCAGGGAGAAACCTCTGTCTAGAGCTGCATTGTTGTGATATAAAGTCAGTATCATTTTAACGAAGCTTGCCAGATCGTTTTTTGGCAGGAACTGAGGAAGGTGCTGAAGCCACTAATTCAGACCACAACACGTCGAGCCGTGGCTCTTTTCCGTCGAACTGCTTCAAACGCTCAGTGACGGAGGCCAGACTCAGAAGTGCAGAGTAGCTGCTCTTGATGTGGTCAACCATTGCGCCAGAAAGCAAATTCTTCTGATCACAAAGAATTTCCAGGGCAATGACGATCCTAACGTCTTCCAACTTAGGAGTCTCAGCGACCCCTATAGGGTCTAGGCAGGAAATAGCACGGGTCTCTTGTGAGCAAGAGTTGACCTCTCTTTGATTTTTTCAGCCATTGGATACAAATGTACAATTCTCGGCAGTTGGTGCGAAATTGCAGCAATTTTCTGCGGTCTTGAGCTGTTAGCTTCTTTAAGGGCTGCTCTTGTCCAGAAACCCAGGTCTCCTCTGTGAATAACAATGCCGACTGATTCTTATATGTCATTGTCAGCAACGAGCGTGGCGCGCGTAGCCCCGCGCGGAGAGGGTACGGCCGGCTGTCGGCCAGGCAAAGCATGCATTCGACGTTGGCTGGGTTCTCATGCCGCTTAGCGCTCTATCGGTGGCGCAAATTGCGGGTGGCACCGCGGTCTGCAGGCAAAATAGAACACTGAGCGAGAGGACTCTACGGAGCGTTCGGGGGCTAAGAAGTCAGGCATTATGAGACTTTTTAACATTTCCCATATAGAGTGCGAATTTCCCGTATAATTCCTGTATTTTTCCCGGGTCACTAAAATTCCCATATAATTCCCGTATTTCCCGTATCGCTCGACACCCTGTAGATGAAAGTAGTGGACAGTAGTATAGGGAAGCGATATTTTCGGTAGTGATATGGACTATGCACTGCATGATGTTATTGGAGAAGTGGCAGACAGCGCTGATGGAGAAGAAATACCTTCAGCTGTAATAAAAACGACCGCTGTTCAGTGTTTGTGGCGAGAGGTAAACTTCGTCACGAGCACACAAAGTATCCCCTTCACGGGTATAAGAAAACATTTCACGTCTCTTTTACGTGTTTTTTTGCTGTTTTTCGAAGACAAAGTGATTGAACTATTATTGTTTGAGAAACAAATATGTACGCGGCAGAATGTATAGTTGGCCCGCCCTTGAAACCAAGGTCGCGCTCCAGGAAGTGGTAGTCAGTGACAGGGGACAACATCTGTGTGTTCTTGGTGCCTGTAATGTTGATAGGGATAATGCAGAAATCTACCCTAAAGAGCTATTTCATCAGGGATGAATTTTTAGAAACCCGTATATTCCCTCAAAAAATGCTAAGGGACAGGTTTGAACTAATATTGCAATATTTACATTTTGTTGACAATTCTACACGGGATACATATACGGGACCTAAAAAGCTTTTCAAAATTCAGCTTTTCCTGGAAATTATACCCGAAAATGATGTATATATGTAGATTGAGCATTATCATGTAAATATCTTGCTGAAACAAATACCAAAAGTGGAACTTATCAAATTATTATATTTTTGTAAATAATGCGTGTGATCATGGACAACTCTGAAAAGTGGTCGTCACATATATTACTGAGAAACATTGGACATGATCTCGGTAAGTAATCCTAAAATTTTCATTACGTTATATTTCTTAGATTGAACAATTATTAATTTTTTACCTTGTTGGTGTCTAAACCTCTGCTGAGCTTCAATTTAAATACTACCAGAGAAGTGAACATCTCCGGATTAAATAGCCGGCCTGAGGAGTTAATACACCAAGGAAACCTTTGTGCTAAAACCCCAAATTTAGATAGTGTCTTGAAAGTCGTAAAAGTAGTGAATTTTGTTTGTTCACATGGTTTGCGATTTAGATTATTACAAAATTTCTTACAAAATCTCGATTCAGAATTTGGAGATATTGTTTATTGTTCTGAAATAAGATGGCTGAGCCGTGGCAAAATGTTGAAGCGAGTGTATGAGCTAAAAACCGAAATACAAACATTTATGGAGGAGAGGGGCAAACCTATTGTTGGATTTAAAGACTCAGAATGGATATGTGATTTCTCCTTCCTGTTAGATATAACAACACTACTGAACGAACTTAATTCACGTCTCCAAGGTAAGAACCAATTGATCACTACTATGTTTGATCACGTGAAGGACTTTGAAACATAATTGCGACTATGGGAACCTCAAATAAAAAACAACTTTGTGGATTTCCCAGCCCAACAAAACTGTAATAATCAAAATTCTCAAAAGTACGCAGAAATCATATCAGAATTAAGAACCGAATTCCGCGTTCGATTTTAAGACTTCAAGGAGAATGTTATAAGTTTCAATATGTTTTCTTCCCCTATCTCCATTAACATAGATGAGGTTCCCGAGGTACTGCAAATGGAGTGCGTTGATTATCAATGTGCGTCAGACCTAAAGAATAAGTTTAACAATGCCCCCTTACTACAGTACAATTCTATCGCGACTAAGTTACTTTCCCAGAGATTACATCACAAATATGCGCACACGAGACATTTGTCAAGTCCACCGAAGATTTTATGATTCTTTTAATCATGTTCCCAAAGCCATCCCAAAATGAAATTTATACCAGAGAATGCATTTCACCGTTTATCATATATTTTTCCCAATTAAATTAAAGGTACATTTTTTAGATAGCCTACTCAAGAAAAAATCCACAGCCTGCTTCCAGTCTCTGACCGGGTCAGGAATGGAATGAATGAAGCCCCCATCTAGCGGCGAGGATATGAACTGTGCCGGCTGCCGAGGCCTGACGCACTCCTCTGGGGCAATGATTAAATGAATGACAGATGAGATGAAATGAAATGATAGTGGAGAGTGTTGCTGGAATGAAATTTTGACAGAGAAAAACCTGTCAGCCTCCGTTTTGTCCAGCACAGATCTCACATGGAGTGACCGGGATTTGAACCACGGGCCCAGCGGTGAGAGGCCGGCGTGCTGCCACCTAAGCCACGGAGGCTTAGATAGCCTACTCAAGGCCAAAGATTATTTTTAAAATGTAAGTAGCCTACTTTTAATGGAAACTATGTCCCTTTAGCTTCAAAATGAGACCAACATGAAGGTTCTACCTCAATTAGAAGTTACGAATCATTTTTGCAGAGCACGCAAGGACAAATTTCACATTTCTTATCATGTTTGCAACCCTGCTGTATGAATATCATAAATCATTGAGGTGTAAAATTTTGTGTGTGTGTACAACTTCATGTATTTTAACTTCTTACCAAATATCATGTAAATCTGAGATGGCCGGGTTGGGAGCTGTGATGATTTGAACAGGAATGACCCTGGCCTGGAAAAAGAGTATTGATGCAAGACTAACCCACTGTGCGTGACAAAAACCAGGGGTGTATATATTACCAAACGCGGCCCTCGTTACTTAGCAATTATTGGTCTAGGCAAAAACCATTGGTCTGATGAAAATTATTGATGTGTGTTTGGGTAATTTCAGCCTTAGCATATGGGAGGATATAGATCAGATGTTATTTTTTAAAAAAATGCACTCGGGTGTCTCGAGGGTGATTTGCTTCGAAGAAGTGATCTGAATGGAACTGGCGCTTTTTTGTTTTACGATACCGGCTACCATATGCGTGGGATTGGGAATAATGAATTTGTCAATAAATCACGCATACAATGGGGGACTCAGCTGGAGTTTTATATAAGTCGTGATCTAAAAAAGGGATGGTAGGTGGGCAATAGTCGGCGGAGGAGTAAACATCTACCGTATTACTACATCATCTCCAGATATTTTCCCGAACATTACCACAGGTATTTTGGCTAATTTCAGTAAAAGATTTATTTTTGACACAGGATTTGGTCCCCACCAATTTTACCCAAAATACAAGTTTTAAAAAATTAAGACAGAACTGGCCGCATGGATAAAAATGCCAGAAGACAACATTTTTTTTAACTTAATTTATTGGAATTTATGTACTGATTGATAGTTTATTTCACTTACCAGCTGTTTAATGTTAATTTTTGTCCCCTCCCCCCAGTCTCTTCGTTTCACTACTTAATTCTAATCAGAACAATGTAGACTACTGGGAGAAAATTGTGAAACTGCACGGGTGATGGCCAAAAGGTCAGACATTCTAACCATAACTAAGCTAACCTGTCACCAGTCTCACGAATATATTTTTTTTTTTTATTAATTCTTCCCTTGACCAGAACCGGACTTTTACAGAACCTGGAAGATTATTGAAAATATATGATAAATATATGATTCAAATACTTTTCTGGGAGTCATTAGGAATTGAAAATACAGTTAATTATCACTGCTTCACTGGAAATATTTGTAATTACATAAATAAAGGTGTTCTTTTTTCTTGCTTGTTCAACGACAGGGGCCATTGTTTGAGGCGAACACATTGACGTCGTATCACATCCCATCACTGGGTGTCTGGACTAATTCATTGGTCTGGACAAAAGTATTGGTCGCTACTTGGTTCGAACTCTGTCTGGACGAAACTATTGGTCGCTACTTGGTTAGATGACTGTCTGGACGAAAATTACTGATTGAACTACAAGTAAGGGGGTCTGGGGCGAAAGCCCCAGGTTAGGTTTCGTACGAAGTGCAGTATTAACCATTGCAAAGAAACTTGAGGCACTCTCACATTAACTTGATGGTGCTATTATGTTTTACTATAGCGGATGCGAAATAGTACCGAATGTGTGGGGTTGGCAATACTGTACACGTTGCTAAGAATGGCTGAGTCAGATGGAATTTCATCTATGTAAGTCGTGATCATATAATTTGGGATGGCTGGGCGAGTTATAGACAGCGGAGGAGTAAACATCTATTGCCATATCTCCAGATTTTTTCCCTACCACTACTACAGGTATTTTAGCTAATTTCAGTACTGTATAAGGATTTTTTACTTTGATTCTGGTCAAGGGAAGTTACACCATTTTTTGTTACCCTTAAAACGCACACCCTGCAACGACTGGTACGTAGAACTAGTATCTTTTGTATGACTTGTACAGTAACATACCATCCAAACTTGCAGAAATGTTTGCCTTATGATATGGGATACAGTCCCAGAATAAGATATATGCCGCTATCAGCTAGTGATATCACACTTATTAATGAAATACCAAATTAATGTAATTCGGCAACGCTGAATGAAACATCGCTTAAACTTCAACTTTCTAAAGTACATAAATTAGTCAACATACCCTTTGTAATGATGAATAATATATCTGGAAATGGTGTAGTAATAGATATTTACTCCTCCACTGTCCATTACCTGCCCACCACCCCTTATTTAAATCAAGACTTGTATAGTAAAATTCCAGCTGTGCCCGTCATTATGCACGTGAATTATCGTCAAATACAGTATTGCGCATACGAAAAGATACTGTTGATATAAGCGGTCCAGTTCAATTGATAGTGCGCCGAGTTGCATTTATAATTAACCATGAATTGTGAGAGTTGCCTGATAACGATCTTTAATTTCAATAGGTGAATGAATGTGTGGTTTGTTGTTTTATTTTTTGCACCCTTGTAATTAGTGTTTTTTGCAATAGTAAAATTTGTTGAATCCAGACCAATGGCTTTTGTCTAGATCAGGTGTTCTCAACCTCTTTGAGACTGTGAGCACCACCTTCATACCATACCAAGTACCAAAACACCATTAAATCGAATATAATAATAATGTAAGTCATAATAATAATAATTGTTATGAAAATTATAATAACAATGATGCAACAACCATGCAGCTCTCTTCCCATTTCTTATCTCTCTCTCGCTCAGAAGTGCTCAAATAGCTAGGGATACATTGCTCACCAGGCATGCTGCAACTGCTTGCTAGACTCAGGCAAGATACATTTACGTGTGGACAGTCGAGTGGAATCAGCATCCTTCGTGCCATTCAAAAAATAGGGATATCCAATTATTCATATTTCACAAAATTATAACATTTCTGACTGTCAAAACTTGGAATAGGCCTAAAACATCAATTGTTCGGAAGAGGTACTTTTCCCTTTTCACAACTTTTACAAGCCATATTATTGGAAATGTATTATTTATGATTTACATACCATTCTGGGAGGCATTAGAAGTTGTTTTCATTTCAATTGTCACTGCAGCACCGGAAATATTTGTTTTATTACATAAATAAATGATTTTACACTATTATTCCTGTTCGTGCAACAGAATTTGAATTGAAGAATGGATCTCAGGGGAGCTGGTGCCTGCGAGCACTTCTTGGCTCGTATGACGAAAGCACCAATTGTCATTTAAAGAGCACCATGGTGCTCGCAAGGTTGAGAACGCCTGATCTAGACCAATAATTGTTAGGTAGCGGCCATATATACAAACACCCCTGACTTTTGCCACGCACAGTGGAGTAGTCATGCATCAATAATCTTTTATTATTGTGATGCATTTTGTATTCCACATGTTGGCAACAGTTAAGAGACCTCGTCCGCTGTCAAACATAACTGCTGTTGTTAAATGAGGAATAATTAAAAACACATATTTATGTAATTTAACACAGTGTCCAGTGCAGTCAGTGCTGTAGTGACTGACCAGGGTTAGTAATTTCAATAGCTAATATCCCCCAGAAGATGAAATAAGGCATGAAAATCAAATATTATCGAAATGAAAGTGAAAAAGAAATGAGTGATGTTTCATTCAGAATTAAATACAATTCTTCAAATGCCAATAAAATATAACATCAATTGGCTTTGAACGCATTGTTTCCATGTTTTAAGGGTATAATACCCTTATACATTGGCACGTTTGTGTTGCGATACCTAAAGTATATATCTCCTGTATTACAGAATCCATGTTTATCTTCCAAGCAAAGATCTCGACATACAAACTACATGCAATACAAATATCATGCACTAGCAGTCCCCAACACTGAAATTACCCTAGGCCTATAGCCTACAGGTTAAAGGTTAAATAGGAAGTCCATACATTTCAAAACAGGAAATCCCTTTAGTAAAACAGTTCAAATTTTTTCAAACTAAAATGACTGATTCCACTAGTTCTACATATTGAAATCACTCAAACAATACTAGGTAGCTTACTGACCAAAAATAACCTAACAAAAAACATGAATTCATACACCCTGGGCACCTTACAAGGTCTTCGGGAATATTCGTAATTAATATACCTGATAATGAGATAGAGAACTTGTTAAGAAGAACATTGCGGCTACAAGAGGTTATCCACACAAATGACAACAAACGATCGATGTCTATTGTAACCGAACTTGTAGAAAAATAACCTCACAATGTCATGTTACACGTTTAACAGATATTGCATTTGTTATTCTTCATTAAGCAAAGCATGTAATGGAAAGTAATAGCCCCACTGAGGAAAGGTATCCGACGATAAATCAACATACTCATAATGTGAATATTATCCAATGAAAGCTTTTGTTATTGTATTGCACTGGCACTGTCACACGGATAGTCCATTACACTGTAAACCAACAGGTGACTTACCCATTTGTTTCAAATCACCAGAACTAGCTCCATTCACGGATTTGTGATGCATAGACGAAGATGAGAAACTTGGATTGAATTTCACGATTTTTGGAGGGCTGTCGCTTTCACTGGCACTGGATGTGCTAGATGAATATCGTCTACCCATGGCATCATCAACATAACCAGAATTCGAAAGTTTCCTATAGTCATGATGTATCCTTTTTCTTTTCCCTTGATCACTGAGAATGACATCTTCAGATTCATCGTCGTGTCCTATGTTTTTAACAGCTGCACTTTCCAAAGATGACGCCGTTGCCAATAAACCTGGTAAATTACGGTAACTATGTAAATCACGTTTTTCAATCACTTTCAATGAAATACCAAGCATTGGTTCACTACTTTGAACATGATATTGTTCAGATGATATATCTGTTTCGTCAAACAATTTTGTTGATACTTCACGCTTTTCACTTGACATACCACAGTTCATATTTTCGGATGCCATGTTGATTTTGTGCAAAGACCCCGGACGGACTATTTAATATTGTATGAAACTTGCGACACCATTGGTTGATAAGAAGCCGCGTTCGTACGTAATTCGTTGAAGGCAGCCATGACAATTTTTGTGTGGCCAATCGCGGAGGATTTAACATTACCATTTGGCTTGTATTTAGTTTTGTTTTCTTCTCTGGACAGGGGAGGCCACTCTGGCTTCCCGCGCTTCAGCTACTGATTTCATATCCTGAAATGTGACATCACTAGGAGGACAGCAATCTCCTGTGGTTTCACTAGCTGCCGAGATTCATAGAATACAATCGAAAATAATAATTTTGGGTAGAATTAGTAAGATTTGATCCAGTAAAGATCTGTAAGGTGCTTTCATCATAACTTATGGTACCGTTCTTGAAATTACAGAGTTTTAATAAGGAAGTTGATCATGTGTTATGAAAGTCTATGTGGCGGGTGATGTTACGCCCCTTCCTGACGCCAACCTCATGAGAGGAGTTAATGTGAGATGATATGAATGAAACTGGGCAAGGATGTGGAAGGAAGCGGCCGTGGCCTATCAAAAGGTACCGACCCAGCATTAGCCGGGAGCTGAAACTGGAGAAACCACGAAAGACCATTTCAAGGACGGCCGACGGTGGGTCTCGAACCCATGTCTACCGAGTACGCAGATAGTTTTGCCCCATGGCCTAGCGCTGCGCTTTAGCGTAGCTACCGCTGTCGGCCATGTGTTAATAATAATTACAATTATTATCATTATTTCATTCTTCTTTTTTCAACCCTTGTTCACATGTACGGTACGGTATTGCTGTTTTGCGTAAAGTTGAAATTCATACATTTCGTATAAAATCTTCGTAATTTTCTTGTAGGCCTACATAGTAACTTAAGTCTATTATTGCTGTTTCATCTAGGGGCTTATGGGAAACCACGAAAACCATTTTCAAGATGGCCAAGGAGGGATTCGAACCTACGCTCTCCCGATGCAAGCGAGGCACGAGTAACCGCTCTCGGCCACCGTGGACGGTGAATACAATATAGTATTCAAAAATTGTTCAGGCATCTCTCGTACCCTTATTTAAAACAAAACCCAAATTGATAGTGAATGGAAGTCACACGAATGGTCCCACTGGTGCCATTCAAATTACCATGCTCAATGCAATTTTCTCCACCAGGCAAATTCCGGGACAGTTCCTTTTAACTGGTCCAGGCCGACTTCCTTCCAAAATCCTTTCCCTGACCCTTCCTTAATTAGACCCAGTTGTATCTGCTGGCAAAGTGTGTTCAGCTCCCAGACACATTGTAATGAGGTACAAAACCTCTCAGTAACGGGTATTGCCACCATTTGAAGCAATAGGCCTAACACCGCACACCCTATTTATTATACTTTCAGCACGAGTTAGGGAAGGGATTTTCGAAGGTAACAGTGGACCTACTGAAAAGAACCATCGCGGCATTTGCCAGGTGTTGAAAATGGGAAACAACGACAACCATTTTCAGGACGGCGGAAGTGGGATTCGAACCCACGCTATCCCGATGCCAACGAGGCACGCGTTAACGCTCTCGGACATCGTGGTGGTTGGTGATGTAATTTTCATTCTTGGAGAAAAACTGCTCGCAGCTTTGCCAATGGCAACTCAAACTAACACATGGGGCGCTGCGGTCGGTCTGGATAAGTAGGGTTTAAAATACTCAATAACACGCGTTTGATATGGAACACTTTTTATTTTTCGGTTATAATCAGTAAATGTGGTCTCTAAAGTAATGACAGTGTTATTTTTAATTGTATATATGTATAACTGTGCGATACACGTGATCTAATTTGTGTGTTCCACTGGATTTTTTGGAGTCATTTGCATATTATCAAGCATCAGTTTTTATGGTTGATGTAGATCAGCTGATTCAAATTTACACAGGGCTACACTTCGGACATTATATCGGTACTATTATGCGCAATATAATGTAAATGTCGATCCTGAGTCAACGCCGAGGACATTCAAATAGAGAAATACGGTACATAAACAAATAAATAACACACCGAAGCTGTGCTACTTTTATCATTCCGAGACTAGCATCCACGCAAACCAGACGCCACTGTTCCAAGCTCCGACTTATATCGTGTTGTTGTTGTTGTTTGTGTTGCGTTGCTGGACACAGAAGCTTCTTCGCCCAATAACATCCGGCATGGGAATAGTCTACAGTAGCCATCGCAGTAAAATGCCGCAGCAAATTGGTCCATATGTTCAAAACCACTAATCTCTTGAACTTCGTTTATCACATTGCAACTGATGTCCACATTATCCTCTTCACTATCGAAGCTGATCTTTAGCACTGATGTCTAAATTTATGTAATTATCGCACACGCCAAATATGAGAAATCAGGGAAACAAGATCTATCCGTATATTTATATGGGTGACCAAAAAACCGAAAACCACACCCAGGAGCACCAGAAAGAATAACGGGAAGGACCCCCTAGGAGCCCACCTAAGATTTTACAATTGAAATGGAAGGTGATCCAAATATGACATAATAGCATCCACCAATGGAACTGTAGGACTATGTACAAGTGACGCGACGTTTAACGGCAAGGGATAAGCAAGTCGCCTCAATTTCTCCAACATAATGTCCCGCTGCGGATTGAAGGTTTCGCACTGAAACAATATGTGATGTAATGTACCTCGTGCCCTACCACATACACACCTATCATTGTCCCTGAGATGCATGCGCTCCAAAGCTACTGGTGTAAGAGCGTGCTGGAACCGCATTCGAATGATGGTAATAATATGACGCCGCGAATATTTTCCGACCCGGAACCAAGGCGCTGTAGTTACGGATGGTTTTATTAAGAAAAAATGTTTTGCTTTACATTTTGCTATCTCGGTCCATTCATTTTGCCAAGCACTAACGACTCGCTGATGAATTATCGGTACTATATCACTTATATCGTGAATTGATGTCAAACTGATGATCCGCCAGCCTTTCCGCCAAGCCTACACCTCGTAATCGCTAAGTTCTTCGATATTCGAGCTATTCCACTATCAGTCATATAGGCCTAATTTGCCTCCCCGTGGGCACTGTAGAATGAGTGATTCCGCTACCATTCAAATATTCAACACCAAACCCACCTTTTAACCATCCAAATCAAGCAATTCCTGTCGCCCCACGAGTTTTAATACAAGTTAAACTCATCCCTTCTCCCTACCAAGCAGTCAATAATTAATTATTTAATTAATTATTCAAGTAACTTCAATCTTACCAGCGCGCCCATCGTAACAGCTGTTTTTAAACTGAATAACCTTCGCTGGCTTTACGTCGCAGGTCTTCTGTCTGTCTACCTCGACAAGTGTTAGATCCTTCCCGGGGTGGAAAGGTATTATTATTAGGTATTAGGTATCATCACATTTCGGCTATTGCTATTTGCATCTTTTGGAAAGTGATGAAAAGGTATATCCGCAGCCCTCTTATACATCGACTTACAGCCGTAAACTGAGCAATACACGTTGCTTTTACTCATTTTTCACTCTATCAACGAGTAAAACTTATTACTTATGTATAAAGACACGCACAATTTACCACGATCTGTTTACCAATACAAGAAACCCTATACAAACAGTCACCACGTGACAAATGTTCCCTACTTGGTAAGTTTCTCATTTTTACCGCTAGATGTCATATCAGATAGCTGGAGTTGCCAATAGAAATCTTGTTGACGGTCCCGGCCACAGATTATCTACTACTACAGATGGCCGACAGCCATGCTAAAAATTCTTGGCACCTAAGACTTCAGCGCTGACTGGTGAGAGCCTGCGGTACTAGTTGACGTGTAGCACGACCGTGCGGGTAGCCTACCACACCCCTTCCCCTCGTTCCGCTAAATATTGTCGTCCTAAATGCTCTGCCCACTTCAATGTTCCGAAAATCACAATCTTCCCAATACTTATAGCACGTTTTTAAGTGTGGAGATAATCATATGATCTACAAGAAATAAATCACATTCAAAATACCAATAACAATTTGTTTTTTTAATAATACCAAAGTGGGAAATTGTGAATTCCAGAACTCTGAAATGAACAATCACAGCATTTAGGACATGTTAGTTAGTTATTGTTGTTTTAAGGGGCGGAACTACGAGCTCATATGCCCCTATTTTAGGACATGACCTCATCAATAATTTACATGTTTACATTTCTTTCAGTTGCAATTGGAGCATATTGCATTGGTGACAAGAATTAGGCTACTAAAAGGCCTGCAGCATATTATTACTCACCTTAAAAAAATGGTCCCTTCCAATTAACCACAGTAGGCCCATTTAGGCCTATAACCAATTAGTTATTAGAATAAACTGCAAAGGAATAGTACTGGGAAGGGAGAATATTCATATCTTAAAATGCTTGATGCTGTTAGGAATAACAGTAAAATGTTAAGAGAGAATGCTAAGGAAACACGTGGTGTAACCAGATCACACTAAAATTGTTAGTGCAATTAGTGCCAAATTCATTAGGAGACTGAAATTTCAGAAAAGTAATTGGATATTACAAAATTTCTATACAGTAGTTAATTTCATATTCCCTTTAAAATATATCCAGTTCACCAATTATTGCAGGGTGAAGTACAGTAAGTACATCAAAAAATCATCGCACACTAATACAGTAAATTCTATGACATGCTGTGAAGTGGAAAGGAGAAATAGGACTTTCAATGAAAAACAAGAAAAACACTCAATACTGCTAGAAATCATCATGTTTTATTTAGAAAGTTGTCAACGAAGAAAAATAACAGCGAGAGTCAAGATCACACTTAGGAAAAATACAGTAATCAAATCTGGTCCTCCTAAAAGTACGTGTTGAGGCATGTTCCTTTCTTCTTTCTTGCCAAGGCATAACAGTAGGCTATAGCACAGGATAATGAACCTCTTCCCTCCTTTATGCCATGGCTAACACTGATGAACAGCAAATTCCTACAACACATGCAAGTTTGTATGTTGAAACAGTAAACTTAATAAAATATGTAATGCTTCAAATGGAGAACTTCAATTTGCTGATTCGTGTGTGGTTGCATCTACTATAACTACATTTTAAAAGAATCTCTTATTGTACAATCATAGTGTTGTTGATATTAATTCATTTAGGGCTTTTGATACCATTCATTTAGCCCCGTGTACTTGGAAGTGTGTAGGATTTGTATGATAATCTGTGTTATTGTAGTATCTGTAGTAGTGTGTACTGCTCGGGTCTAAGCTGCGTGAACCTAAGAGGAATGTGCATCGCAGACTATGAGAAGTGGTGTTGAGGAGTGATGAGGTTCCTCAGTCCGTGCATAGTACAGAACCAAATACATTGGTCGGTGACTCACTCATTCATTCGTAACACCACAGTGGTTTGAGCAACGGCCCTATGTAAGCATTATTGGAATAGAAAGGAATACCAGATATCACGGCGGGCTGTTGACAGACCCTTCTCTTCTCGCCAGACCCTTCCTTACTCTTTCCCCTCACCCCGCAAGTTCACAGAACTTGGACCCGAGCAGTATAGCCTACTTTTTGTGGTCCCGGCGTCCACGCTGGTCCCACGCATGATCGAGTAGCCTACTTGCATGAAAAGTGATGCCTCACCGCGCCATGACGGAACCTACTGAGAACGCTCCCCCGGTCTCATCGACACAACATGACGCCTGGTGAAAGCTGTGCAAATAGTGCTGTAGTAAATAAGCCTAACATTACTGGTAAATTGTTGTGTTCGAGGTGTAAAAATATAGGAATGGACTCCAATTTGTGTTCATCTTGCGCGATAAAGGTAAAAAACGCGAATGTTGTGGTGACTAGGGCCAAAGCAAAGCTAGTTGAGGAAGCCACGTGTGAAACCATCACAACGTGTGAACATGACTGTGATTATCAGGAGCTTAACAATGAACTAGCGTCTAAAGATGAAATAATCAGGTTACTGAAGGAGGATGTGAGTAGACTTGCTGAAGAGAATGAACGTTTACCGTAAGTATAGACCAGGGCGAAAGAAGTGAAAAGTGGACTCATGTTGTTAAACGTGGTACTGGACCAACTAGGCCAAATTTTAGGCCTAAGATCGTGGGCAATAGTGTGAGTGTGCCGCTTAGGAACTCATTTGGGGGACTCCAAGAAGTAAGGGACGATAACACATCTGTGAAAAAAACAGTGTGCCTAAGCCTACTAAACAACAGAAGAAAGTAGGTAAAGTGTTGATTTATTCGGACAGTCACGGACGCGGAGCAACAGCGAATATCTTGGCGAGTTGTGGTAACATGGCAGTCACTTCAATAGTGAAATCCGCGGCATCATTTACTGCAGTTGTGATTGGATCAAAAAGTGGAATGGATTCGTTATCTTCGAGTGATTTTGTGGTGATAGTTGGCGGCTCTAATGATGTTTCAAGAAATGAAGGTAAAAATGTGATCAGCTCTCTAAAAGAACTCTACCTTCGTTCACCCACACTAATGTCGTAGTTGTGAACCTTCCCCACGGGTATGATCTAATGGAGAAATCCTGTGTAAATGAAGCTGTAAAATACACGAATGTAGGGATTGCGAAGGTATGTAAGCATATTCGCAATGTTCATATGCTAGATGTTAGTAGGTTGGATAGACCTATGCTCACTAGATACGGTCAACATTTGAATAAGTTAGGTAAGGAAGTCTTAAGTTGTAAAATAAGTAAAATTATAAACATGAAGTTAAAAGAAAAGGTAGGCACTATTACATTACAGTGGGCACTTGGGTATCAGAATCAGGGAAACTGCTAGAAGAGGCTGGATCTCAAAAAAAAATTAAGCAGGTGTATTCAGAAACCGCTAATAGTAAATTAAATGGGTTCAATAATGATTATAATATGCATATCTACCATCAGAATGTTCAACATCTAAGTAATAAAGTAGATCATTTAAATAACCTGGTAAATTCAAAAAACTACAGTGTTGCTGCATTCACTGAACATTGGTGTGAGAGGGAGGAAATAAAAACCATGCATCTAGATAATTATATACTAGTCAGTAGTTACTGTCGTGAAGAAATGAAAGGTGGGGGTGTGAGTCTGTACTGTAAAATAAATGTTAGATACCAGGAATTGGGGTGGGTTAATAGCTATGGAAGGGATCATGACTTTGAGGTTGCAGGTATTTTAATTCAGCTGAATTATGATTTTGAAATATTTATAGCAGGAGTATACAGAGCCCCAAGTGGAAATATGGAAATATTCCTAAGACAGTTTGATTTACTTCTGAATAAAGTTGCCAAAAAATATAGAAACAATTTCAACATTGTTACGTGCCACCCCCTAGTGGCACTTCCGTTAACTGGATTACGGTGGGTGAAAGCACAAACACAATTGTTCCTTTAAAGAAATATAATTAGCTTTATTGCGGGCCTGAAAGATACACCACACAAACAGCAAATACAAGCAATCAGTACCTCACTCCAGTTTCCTCTCTTAGGGAACACTTGCCTTTCACTTGTCAAGAAGCCACAGAAGTTAATTCCTCCTAATGAGACCGGTGGCCTCGATATAACTACCTGCAACACTTCCTAGAATACGCAAGCTACCGTTATTTACGATAGCCGGTCACTCACCACTACACTCGGCTTCGCTGTCCACTGGCTAGGGAAACAGCCCCCGGCGCTTTCGCAATTCACCACACTAACCTCTGCTGCACTGGAAAACACACTCGTTCAAGACACAGTTCCTCTGTAGGCTTCACACTCCCTCGCTGTCAAGAGAATCAGCTTCACTAGGGGTTTCGCAAGTCACTCAAGGTAAACGCTCGCACTAGCTCGAAAAACACTCTCGACCCCGCTTGCCAGGTCGCTCTTATATAGCAGGCCGGTGACTCAATAAATGCTTCTAGACCCATCAAGGATTCATGGCTTCTCGAGGTTTCCATCACTGGCTGGGTCACGAATATTCTGGACCATCCCTTCGTCCTAATAGCACTGTTGCGTAAGGCGCACGTAATACACTGAGGCAGAGCCCAGCCCGGGGCAGCTGTGACAACCGGCGAGGCGACGAAACAACTCACAGCCGTAACAACACCCCCTTACTAAAAGGCTGATCGTCCCGATCAATCATTGGTCCGTCTGTGTCTCTCCGTAGGCTGCCAGGCGATCTCGATGCACGATCTTCATCTTCGCCCTCGGGCTCCGCTGGATCCTGTGGACGACATCGTTGATCCGTTTCACGACTCGGTACGGGCCCTCCCAGGACTTCTGCAGTTTGGGTGACAGGCCTTTCTTCCGTAATGGGTTGAAGAGCCAGACCAGGTCATACTCGTGGATTCCGCCGGCATCCGTCTGTTGGTCGTATCGGGTCTTCATTCGGTCGGTCTCGATCCGCAGTTTCCTCCTCGCGAACGCGTGCACGTCCTCCAGTTGGTCGACCAGTTCTTGACAATACTGGCTTACCGGGACCGGATCATTCCCAGGTCGGCCGAAGGCAAGATCGACAGGTAGACGGAGTTCCCTCCCAAACATGGCCCGGGCTGGTGTGCACCCGGTGGCTTCATGCACGGCGGCGCGGCAGGCCAGGAGAAATAGTGGAAGATGTTTGTCCCAATCCCTCTGGTGCTCGCTGACGACTATTCGGAGATGGTTCTCGATGGTGCGATTGAATCGCTCTACCATCCCGTCGGACTGAGGGTGTAGCGGTGTCGTTCTTGTCTTTCGAATTCCCAGCAGCTGGCATAGGTTCTGGAACACCTGCGAATCGAAGTTCCTCCCTTGGTCGGTTTGCAGTTCCAGGGGAACTCCGTACTGGCTGACGAATTCCTTCACCAGGGTCTCTGCGATCGTCGCGGCTTCTTGGTTAGGGAGCGCATACGCCTCCGGCCATTTGGTGAAGTAGTCGCTGACGACCAATATGTAGCGGTTCCCTGCCTCGCTCAACGGGAATGGCCCAGCAACATCGATGGCCACTCTCTCCAAGGGGCCGCCCACGTTGTAGATCTTCAGTGGACCCCGTCGTCTCCGTTCTGGGCCCTTGCTGGCTGCGCAATCGTGGCACTTCGCGCAGTGGTTCTCCACGTCTGTTCGGCATCCGATCCAGTAGAACCACCCTCTCAGCTTCTCCAGGGTCTTCTTTATCCCTAGGTGTCCACCAGATGATCCTCCATGGACTTCCTTCAGGCCTTCCTCCGTCATAGCCTTTGGAACGACGACTTGTTCCCGAGATGTCTTCCCGTCGGTGCTCTCCCAGGTACGGCAGATGAGGCCATCCCTTATAATCAGCGAGTCCCACTGCGTCCAGTAGGACTTACTTTGGGCTGTAGTCACTCACAATGTTCCACCCGGGTCTGGGGACACAGGCCCTCTTCCATTCGGCTATCAGTCCCAGGTCATCATCTTCTGCTTGTGCCCGCGTGAATGATTCGCGGCTCCAGCTCCCTTGAAGTTCCACGGTAGTCCTTCGGCACTGAATCCCGGTGTTCTCCTCCCTTCTTGTACAGAAGGTGCAGTCTTCGGGGCACGGTCTTCGTGACAGGGCGTCGGCGTTAGAATGCAGTTGGCCTTTCCTGTGCTGGATCTCAAAGTTGTACTGTTGAAGCCTCTCTAACCACCGCGCGAGTTGACCCTCGGGCTGCTTGAAGTTCAGGAGCCACCGCAGGGATGCATGGTCAGTCCTGATGAGAAATTCTTGCCCGTACAGGTACTTGTGGAAGTGTTCAATGGTCTTCACGATGGCGAGCAGCTCCTTCCTGGTGACGCAGTAGTTCCTCTCTGGCTTTGACAAGGCTTTGCTGAAGTAGGCCACTACTCTCTCCTCGTCGTCCACTACTTGCGACAGGATTCCCCCTATACCAAAGTCGCTGGCATCGGTATCGACGATGGACCTTGTTCCAGGTCTGGGGTAGGCCAGAACAGGTGCGGTGCACAGAGCCTGCTTGAGTTGTTCGAAGGCACTGTGGCATTCTGCTGTCCACGTGAAGAGTTGGTCCTTCTCAGTCAGTCGATGCAGTGGTTTGGCGATGTCGGCGAATCCTCTCACGAAGCGACGGTAATAAGTGCAGAGTCCCAGGAAGCTTCGTAGTTGGGACTTTTCCTTCGGAACTGGCCACTCCCTCACAGCTGTGGTCTTCTCTGGGTCGGTACGCACACCTTCCTCGGAGACGATATGCCCAAGGTACTGGACCTGCTTCTGGAATAGCTGACACTTCTTGGGGCTCAACTTCAGCTGGGCAGCCCGTAGCTTCATCAAGATCTCCTTCAGATTGCTGTAGTGCTCCTCGAAGCTTCTCCCCAGAACGATGACGTCGTCTAGGTAGACCAGGTAGGTCTTCCAGTGTAGTCCCCTCATAATGGACTCCATTAGCCTTTCGAAGGTCGCAGGGGCGTTGCACAGACCTATTGGCATGACGGTGAACTGCCAGAGCCCGCTGCCCACAGAGAACGCAGTTTTCTCGCGGTCCTTAGGGTGCACCTCCACCTGCCAGTAGCCACTCTTCAAATCCAAGGTGGAGATCCATCTTGACCCTGATATGGTGTCCAGGGTGTCGTCGATCCGGGGGTAGAGGGTAGCTGTCCTTCGTGACGTCATTCACCCGCCTGTAATCCACGCAGAACCTGGTGGAACCGTCCTTCTGGACGACCGGAGAACTCCAAGGACTATGTGACGGCTCGATCACTCCTTGCTCCTTCATCTCTTCTACCACCCGGTCGACTTCGGCTTGCTTGGCGCTAATCGGTGCGCTGTCCCCAACGTCGATTCTGTGCTGGACCAAGCTTGTCCTGCCGAAGTCTTTGCTCCCCACGGAGAAGACATCCCGGAATTCATGTAGCAGGTCCCGAAGTTGGAGTGATTGTTCCTCGTCTAAATGGTCCTGGGATCCTTGGTACAGCTTCTGTAGTTCTTCTGGCAGGGCGCGTCTTCTTCGGTTGTCCGTCTGCAGGTGTCCGTCCGTCGTGTCTGTGATGCGGGCAATCCAGGTAACAGGCTCGCAGACTCCTAGGTTGGTGTCCCGGTGAACCGTAATGTCGTAGTCGTTCAGGTTGGACAGGCGGACGTACGGCCGAGACGACGTGTTGATGAGAGTCTTGGCAATCAGCAATCCTTTTGTCTGGATGTCCTCATATTTTGGCTCGATGATGGCCGCCACTCCCTCAGCAGTTCCGTCGACAATTACGGCAGCGGTGACTTCCGTCCTGGCGGGAACGATGACGTCCTCTCTCAGCCTTACTCGTCGTGAGGTGACGGCCTCGTGTGCTGGTTGCAAAGCAAGTTCTCCACCTCCGAAGTGCAGAGTGTTGGTACTCAGGTCCAAGATGTTGTTCTGGTCCAGGAAGTCCAGTCCGATAATCACTTCGTTTGATACATCAGCCACGAGCACTGGATGCTTCACCGCCCGTCGACCAATGACGAACTCCAGAGATGCTTCGCCATATACCGGTGCGGTCTCTCCAGTCGCGGTTATTAGCTGGAGGTTCCTTTGCGTGGGTTGCACTCTCCACTTCGGGATTACGGTGGGATTGACGATGGTCCTCGACGCTCCCGTGTCGATCAGCATGGGCCAGCTCACTCCGTTGACGACTCTGTCGACCGTCAGGCTGCTATTATCCCTCCGTAACTGCGGCACACAACTTGGACTGCCGGGGCTTGGCGACTGTCACAAGCCAACCTTTGCCCCCCAAGGCTGGCTAATACTCGTTTCCCTGGGCCGCGCGGTTTTCGGACAACCGATTTCCCGTCGGATACCCTCGGCGGCGGCGATCACTGCAGTTCTTGCCCAGGTGGCCTTTCTTACCGCAGGTCCAGCAGGTCGGTAGCCCTCTTCCGGGCCGCCTCTCCGGTTGTCTACCGGCTGTGTCGTTGCTGGTGGTGCCACGACTATCGAAGAAACGGCTTAGCGGCTCCATTAATTCGTCGGCCAGGGGCTTGGTCTCGTTGGTGTTTACTGGTTCGTTGACGTCCACTTGACGCACCCGCGCGTGCATTCTAGATGCCTGTTTTGCCGTCTCGAACTCAAGTGCGTGGCCCAGCGCATCTGCCAGGGTCTTATTGCGCGCGAGTCGCAGCGCCTGTTGAGTGTCCGAGTCCCGTAGCCAGTCGGTGAAGGTCTGCGTCGCTATCTGTTCCCAAAGGTCGGCCGGCGCTGTTGGGTAGGCGAGCCTTACGAGGCGTGCGTTGTCCATCTCGAACTCCTGCAGGGTTTCCGCGTTCTTTTGTACTCGGGTCCGGAGCTGCATCTGGTAGGCCTGCTGAAGATGGCTATCTCCATATCGGGACTCCATATGGGTGATTAGTGAAGCGTAGTCCTGGGATCCAGTCGGGATGGCCTGAATGACGTTAAGGGCGTCCCCTCTCAGCGCTACAATGAGAGCTGTAGCCTTTTCCGTGCTGTTCCAGTTGTTTATGGAACAGGCTGCCTCGAACTGACGTAAATAGGTGCTCCACGGGACCTTTACGTATAAGGTTAGGGGCGCCACTCTGCTCTGTCCCGTTCCTGATATTCCCGGTGTACCTGTGGGCGGGCGTCGGCGCAGATCGGCAACTTCCTCTTGAAGAGCGTTGAATCTCGCTTCCATCCCCGTCGACGGGCGTTGGTTCAGTTCAGCAATTTCCTTTTGTTAAGCGTGGAATTTCTCTTCCACCCCCGTCAGTGGGCGTTGGCGCACTTCGGCAACTTCCTCTTGTAAGGCATCGAACTTCTTTTCTACTACTGTGACTTCCTCACGTAGGCCCTGGCAGACGGTGTTGACTTCCTGACGCAGACCCCGTTCCAATTTCTTTTGACTCTCCTGTAATTTCGTCAGCAGACACTCTTCCAGATTTTTCTGGCCATCCAGAAATTTGGCGGTTAAGTCCTCTGCTAGCTTATTCTGACCGTCTTCTAATTTGGAAGTTAGGTCCTCGGCTAAACTTTTCTGGCTGTCTTCCATCTTCTTCTGGCCGTCCTCTAATTTGGAAGTTAGGTCCTCGGCTAAACTTCTCTGGCTGTATTCCATCTTCTTCTGGCCGTCTTCTAATTTGGCAGTTAAGTCCTTGGTTAAATTCTTCTGGCCGTCTTCTAATTTGGTTTCCATGCCACTTAACTTTTCTAGCAATGCTGCCAATTGCGCTTCCATTTTGGTTGTTTGTCTTGTAAAGGGCATGCACTCACAGGAAAATTAGAGAAAAATGACCTGCTCGGGTTTTGAAACCAGGACCGTAGGTGTTGTGCTTGTGCTTGAGTTCGTAATCCGGCTTCTGACACCAGTTGTTACGTGCCACCCCCTAGTGGCACTTCCGTTAACTGGATTACGGTGGGTGAAAGCACAAACACAATTGTTCCTTTAAAGAAATATAATTAGCTTTATTGCGGGCCTGAAAGATACACCACACAAACAGCAAATACAAGCAATCAGTACCTCACTCCAGTTTCCTCTCTTAGGGAACACTTGCCTTTCACTTGTCAAGAAGCCACAGAAGTTAATTCCTCCTAATGAGACCGGTGGCCTCGATATAACTACCTGCAACACTTCCTAGAATACGCAAGCTACCGTTATTTACGATAGCCGGTCACTCACCACTACACTCGGCTTCGCTGTCCACTGGCTAGTGAAACAGCCCCCGGCGCTTTCGCAATTCACCACACTAACCTCTGCTGCACTGGAAAACACACTCGTTCAAGACACAGTTCCTCTGTAGGCTTCACACTCCCTCGCTGTCAAGAGAATCAGCTTCACTAGGGGTTTCGCAAGTCACGTTGCCAACAACTGTCGCTCAAGGTAAACGCTTGCACTAGCTCGAAAAACACTCTCGATCCCGCTTGCCAGGTCGCTCTTATATAGCAGGCCGGTGACTCAATAAATGCTTCTAGACCTATCCAGGATTCACGGCTTCTCGAGGTCTCCATCACTGGCTGGGTCACGAATATTCTGGACCATCCCTTTGTCCTGGTAGCCCTGTTGCGTAAGGCGCACGTAATACACTGAGGCAGAGCCCAGCCCGGGGCAGCTGTGACTCAACCGGCGAGGCGACGAAACAACTCACAGCCGTAACAATGTAGACTGGTTTGCACATGACAGGTCCCTCGAGACATTTAAAGACATTGTATTGTCATTTGGCCTTAATAATCTTGTCAAGGAGCCAACTAGGGTAACTAAACATTCTGAAACATTAATCGATTACATTATTCCCAAATGCCAGACGAATTAAGTAATTGCACTGTTGTGGAAAATTTTGTATCAGACCATCGTGGCTAGGAATTAAAAATTGCATATCCTCATGAATCTCAATTAAATCAGTCTACATGGAAGTACACTCGAAATGTATCTAATAATAATGTAATGAAACTCACGGAAGAACCTGGTAATGTTGATTGGGGGGAAGTGAGGAATATTAGGGATGTAAATGCCGCCTGAAAAAAAAATTATGTTCTATTTTTAAAGTATGTCTTAATTTATCCTGCCCATTAGTTAAAAGAATAAATAGGAATCACCAGAGCACTAAAACAACTAAACTGTCTGATCTCTGCCATAGGAAAAAACAAAACATGATTGATGCTTTCGATAGCTTCAAGCAAACAGGATTGAAGCTTTATAAAGATAACTATAAAAAAGTAGAATATTATGAAGAAATAAAAAAAATAAAGCTTAAGAATATGAAAATAGAATAACTAATTCTAACAACTTTGCCAAAGAGGTATGGCAAATAGCTAAATATATTTCAGGTCTTAATAAAAGCAACACATGGGAAAATATTTCGATAAACATCAGTAACAATGTTGGTAATGCACCTTTACAAGTACTAACAGCATTCAATGATTATTTCATTTAGCCACCCATTAGGAACAGTGTGAATGTAAACAGTAATAGAGCAAAATATAATGATCATAATGTTGTAGGAAATAAATGTGGTAATAGCAGTATAAAGCAAACCACATGTAATAAGTCAATCTTCCTGAAACCAACTACCAAAGATGAAATAAGTACGATAGTCAGAAAATTAAAAAATAAACATAGTCATTGTAGGGATGAAATTTCACCCTGGTTGTTGAAACAGTGCTATGGTCCAATCCTAGATATTCTTACAGAACTGATAAATATGTGCCTCTTAAAGGGCATCTTCCCAGATATACTAAAGCTATCCGTTGTTAAACCAATTTTTAAAAAGGGTGACAGACATCAACTAGGTACCTACAGACCGATCACCCTTATCTCTACATTTTGTAAAATTTTAGAGTATGTGATTTACCATAGAATAATTGAGTTTATTGATAAGAATGATTTAATAAATAAGAATCAGTTTGGTTTCAGGAAGGGCTTATCAACTATAAATGCCATTGCAGAATTTTATGAAATTCTGCTTGCTTCTCTTGATGATAATAAATGTGCTGTTGAGATTTTCGTAGATTTGACAAAAGCATTTAATACAGTAGTTCATCAATATTATTGGATAAGGTAGAGGCTTATGGTATAAGGGGAGTAGCATTAGAGCTGTTAAGATCATATTTGAATAATAGATGGCAATTTACAGAAATTCCTTTTAAGAATGGTGAAAATATCTCCAAATTCCAATCCACTCCTGGTTTAGTTAAAAAAGGTGTACCTCAAGGTTCAATCCTTGGTCCCCTCCTTTTTATTCTCTATGTAAATGATGTACCACAGTCAAAAAATAGTTTGATTGTTTCGTATTGAACCCGCTGAGCTATGGTTCATGTGATATTTTTTTTTATGACAGAGCATTTATGATGGGATGTTGTACTTTTGAACACACCCAGGAAGCCACGTGAAGCTGAGAGATCACGCGATACTTTGAAGTAGCGGTGAATCGCACTTTTGACTTTGGTGTAAACTGCTAATTATTATCTGAGGTCTGATTAATTATTTTTATCTTTCCTACGAGACTCAGAATATTCCATTTCGTCATGCTGCATTATTAAAACATTTTGGAGAATGTTTATTTTTACTTTAGGTAAGGTAATACCCTTGCAGATACGCAAAAAGGAACGTAAGTAGTCGCTCAACGTTTTCGTTTTGACGACCTACTTTCTAGAGACACCCAGTACCGGAGCACTGCGTCTTGAGAATCCGCCTTGTGTAGGCGTGGAATTACATTTGTCCTACGAGACGTAGAAGAATATCCGCTGTTTAGCGTTAAAAAGTGATTATAAGGTGCCATCGAGCAAGCAAATACTAATATTCACTGTCGATGAAGTCCAGTGAATTAAATAAGAAGCTTGGGAAATAATTATTGGCAAGTATAGTGTATTGCACAACATTGCTGTGACATCACATATTACCCACGCGTATGTGGAGGGCAGATGCCTAGTGGAAATATACAGGTAATAGTGTTACAATTATCCTGAATAAGTGTGATTATAATAGTATGAGATATTTAAATTGCCAAAGTGGAAATTTCATCTTTGAAACGTCGTATAATTCACGGATGCTGCGTGATACAAAAGTAGCGTCACTAGCACGTGCAGCATTATAAAATAGTATTAGCTCACATGCTAATCCACATCTGCAAGATTAAGGCTGTGTCGTATCTTATAATTGAAGCCTATAATAGTCACGACGGACATTATAATTTTGGAAGTGAGAGGATGAATAATCACGCAACTTATTTCGCTACCCACGTGATTGGACTTTTATTCACCATGGTTGAAGCAGTCACCATGGGCTAATACCATCCCAGTATGGGGGGGGGGGTGACGTTTCTACAGGAACCAGCATGATGGTGGAACTTCCAGAACGATGAACGAGAGGGAAGGAGCCAAAATGCCATTTCCAGGCATATCCACGAAGATGTCGACAGGGACAAATCGAACCCTGGTCTTTGGGGGAGTCCAGATGGGAATCCTGATGAGGAGGATACCGATCCAGAGAGCCAGAGAGGTTTATGTACAACCCTTGTTGTGGAATACAGAGCTGAGTGAGAGCTCCTCCATTTCGTGAGTTTTTGTCACACCCCTTCTTTGTTCTAGTTTCTGGTGGTGTAGTAGTTTTAATGTAGTTTGTGAATCAACCACACTCAGTGTCAGCCATTTTTCTAGGTAGGGATGTAACTAGATTAGTTAGATGTCATTTATTTCAGTTTAGAGTGAGACACCTTGGGGTCAGACATTTTGGTCAGCCCTGGTGCAGCTTGGTGAACGTCGTGGAACGTCAATGCCTACCTTTTTGCTGAACCTGATCGTAGTCATTTTGAGGCTATTTTGTTCAACCCTACTTGGGGTAATTTTCAAGTCTTTGCTGACTGTAGTTATGGCAATCAGATGCCTTGGTTATTAATTGACTGCATTCTTCGCAGCCATCCTTTGTTACACCCCTGACTGTCGTTAGAACGGTCGTATCATTTAGGTAGTCGACAGTAACTACCAGTTTGTAAATGCATTATATTTCATTTTGAATAAGCTCAGAAGCTATTCTTGGTCATGTTTGAACCTAACAACTAGAAGGAATGTTTCGTTGCCTAGCATCGAACGCGGTTCCCAACGTATCATTAAGCAGATCTAGTGTGTGAATCTGTGCCACATTTATCATATTTCCCTTGTGTCGTGTGAGACACGTTTTTATTTAATGTTCTAGCAACTACTGAGTTGCATTTTTAAAGCAAAGAGCTTCAGTTATTGTAAGTTTACTTTCATTTAGACGTCTTTGGTAGAAAGACGGAAGTGTATTACTATACTCAGATTTATAGCGTGCATTTGATACACGGACTCTGTAGAGATCCGTAACCTACGGTAATGTTTTTTATGAACCGGCCAAGTGCAGGTTTTGTATTGATTAAATCGCCGGCCTTGAATAAACTGGTTATGTAACCCAGTGACCTAGAGCACGCCTGCTTCATTGTGAGACAAAACTACTATAGACGAGGACAGAGTACAATTTGTATTCGCTTTTCCTTTCATTGCTATTTTGCTTATGGAAACCAGTTTCCACTCTTGTATTTGATCACTTGTTTTATGGATCGGTTTTTGTTAGTTTAGCGCTCTGTTGCGTGTATTGTCGTATGACAGGTACAGTTATGTAAGGTTTTCTATAGGATGGTGAAGTCTACCCTGTTATAACAGGATGTTATTGTATGCTTTGTCCGGGGATGATCCCGTTGACCAGATGTTACTGGAAGGTAACTGTTGTACAGGCCTATCCCAGAGTTATTGAACGCGAGCTTAGCGCCGCTGGTAACCCGTGTTATTGTGTGTCCGAGTTGTTATACTCGTTGATTATATTCCGACTGTTGAGTCGAGGCTTTTTGGTGGAGAATGATCTCAGTTGGAGACACTCCGTGCCCAGGCTATTGTCAATGTTATTCGCCATAAACCTACGATAAACCTATAAACCGACATTCTAATAATAAAATGCATAATTGTTGTAAAACAAGCCTAACTAACGATTCTTTCTATCTAACTTTGTTCTTTGCATTCTGGAACTGTTGACATTGCCGTGCAGTTGAAGATAATTTCCTTGTGAGGAAATGATTAGGACAGTTGACATTTTTGTAGCGACCTGAAGCATGTGCGAACCTAGAGTTCGTAGCTTGTAGAGCTCAGGCCATGCGATGTCAGACGTGGTCTCAACTGCGCATTCGTCACCGTAACTATACACATTAGATGACTATGGTTTACAAAGAGTAAACCAAGGTGTAGGCAGGAATTTTTAATAAAACTACTGTGTCTATTTCGTTATTAATTTATGATGTCAAGTGTATTAAACCCTACATGTTACTTTATTGTGTGCTGTTAGCACATAGTTATTAAGCATAATTAAATTGTTTGTTTTTCATGGCTGTACACTTAGCTTTTGGATGTAATTGTTTTCTTTTACGGACGTCATCGCCGTAAATTTTGTCAATTGATAGGACTTAGCTAGTTGAATTAATGTTAAATTTAAATGTCGAAATGGTACCATCCTAACCAAGATTTGTTTTGCTACCCTGTTAAATGTAAATTCAGATATTAGCTTGATCTTGTAACTTGAGCTAGGGACTTGCGTCGTGCCATATTCCTAGCGTTGCTGTTGTTGCTTTATCATTGTGAGTTAGATCTTTCGCGAGGGTTTTCAGTAACTTCTCAGGTAGGGGACCTGTTCTTTATCTTAGTTTATTTATTAATTTGCGGACTAGCCGATTATAACCCTCCGAACTAGGCTAGGGGCTTGTGAATTTTAATAAATTTCCACGGTGTTTTACATGAGTCTGGATGTTTATTTTCTCAGTCTAGTTTTAAGGTGAACCTTTCCTTAGGCGGTCTATGACCATCGTCACCATGTACCACGATCCCTGTGGACTACGGACTCTCGTGCCGCTTTAGCCTTTTTGGAAGGTCACCTGATCCTCACGGTACTTTTTATTCGATTTATGTGTCGTTAGTTGAGTCATCGTGGTTGTTGACATCAACTAAACGGTCACATAAAATGGCGCCCAACTCATGTGCCGACGTTAACGTGGTGACCCTCAGTACCATGTTATTTTTTTTGAGGATCCTAATGTTGATTAATGGTAAATTGACAGGACTGGGACGAACTTAGAAAGTCGTACTGCAGATCAATTGACCGCATGGCATTCATGTTTGATAGAAGTCCATGGGGTGAGGCTTTAGTGTTGAATAAATGAAGGATAGGATTTTCTTTGATGATGCCTCATCCTAAGTAAATGTAATACTTTGCTTTGCTCACCGTTGTCTTTGTAAATGTAGAAGCACTTAGTTTGCATACTCCAGCTGTACTCGTGATATTTATATAAATGAAGAAAGCTTTATACCACCAAGTAACTAATCATAGCTGTAAGTTCCAGTAGAAATTGATCCCTCACTTTCTCATATATTTCTTATCTATGGATGAGGAAACTATTCGTCGTGTGTTTGGAGAGATGATGGCAGGTGTGAATGCCAATCTTCAACAGAATACTCAGGCTGTAAATACTGTAAGTGGTCATGTGGACCAGGTTAGACAGGACTTAGAGATTAACACTCAGTCTATAAACAATGTAAGACAGGACTTAGAGATTAACACTCACTCTGTAAATAATGTTAGGGCTGATTTAACTCAAGTCAGGGCAGATATGGACACATATAGCATCGAAGCGAGAAATGATCTGACGACAGGTTTAGCAACTGTTAGGGTTGATGTCATACGACACCATCAGGAGGCTAACCAGCGCGTAGATTGCTTAACCGACCAGATGAATAGAGCTAGGGAGGAGGTGCAAAACCGATTGGAGGAGCACACAGCTCAAATTCAGACAACCTTGAATAAAGTCCAGATAGACATGAGAGCAGATCTGGAACATACCAGGGAAGAATTCGGGACTCGACTAGATCACGTCGAGGGATTTATCGGAAATGTGAAGAAGGACATGGCAACCATGAACGTTGGTTTAATCTTGATGAGAGGAGCTGCCAATGCCGTTAATAACAACGTGAAGACTATCGTTGATGGCATGATGGAGATTAAAGAGGAACTTAACACCAACAGGAGAAACATTTCTGAATTGACGGAAACCGTAGCCAGTCTACGTGAGACAGTTGATGTTCATCATGAGGAACACAAAATTGACCTCATGTTATTGAGAGGTGACCTCAACGAACACGAAGCTACAGTCGAGGCTAAGGTAGCCGAGGTTAGAGACGATGTGGGTAAAATCCAAGAAAATATGTCCAGAGTTGAAGGAGATATCGATTCCTTACAAAAGAGATTTGAGGAAGTCGCGGTGACCGAGAGGTTAGACCTCAGTTATAACCTTAGGACGGCCATACGCGAGGTAGACACGAACCTCAAGGGAAAGGTTGACAGGATCGAGCTGCAATTGAACGACTTAGGCAACAAAGTCGCAGCCAGAACCATCCCAGGTCTTGAAGTAATAGAAAGACGCCTGGACAGACTCGAGACGACTCCAAGAGAGAGACACGTACACCCACAGATGGGAGAATCTCAGGAAACGCCTATATCTCAATTAGGAGGAATGATGCCTACCCATTTCCAACCCAGTGCGCCTATGGAACCGCAACCGTCACAATTCACTAATTTAGCGCAAGGTCAGACCTTGAACTTTAACGCTCACCCGTTTCAACCAGCATCTAATCGAATTAGTCATGAGACTAACACTCCTACGCAGAGTTACATGCAAAATACTTTCAGACCCGCGAATACGCAGGGAAATGTCACCATAATTCGTTCAAGAGAGGAGCAACCAGCTCGCTTCTCGGGAACTGGGAGCGGTGTTACTCCCGTGGAATTCCTAGCAAATGTCGAAAGCTATTTACGTGATACTATGGTAACTCCAGAGAGGGAACTAAGAGTTATAGAGCGACTGCTTGAGGGACAAGCCGGTACCTGGTTCAGAGCATTCCGATACTCATTCACAGGCTACCAAGACTTTAAGGAAGCGTTATTAAGAACACATTGGTCGAGCGACATCCAGCAGAGCATCCGAGCTGAGATGTACACTCGAAGGTACAGTTCCAATACACCTACTCGTTATGCGAATTACTTCGCAATACAGCTCGCGAAGCTCCGTTGTCTTCAGCCTCCATTGTCCGAACAAGATTTGGTGAACACAATTGTTTGGCAGTACCCTGCGGATGTACAACGTGTGTTAATCGCTGCAGGGACATCCACTTTCCAGCAGTGTGACCAGATACTGCGAAGGTTGGACGCTAACACAGAACAGTTTCCTACACACCGTCAGCAGAAGGCTGATAGGCGCGAGGATAGACATATGAATCTGACGACTGTTGATAAAGTGAGCCAGACGCCACAACAAACACAAACCACAGAGGATTCTGGGCGACGTGATAACAATTACAGTTATAACAGGAGAGAATGGAATAACACTCCGTATACTCGAAATCAACATGATGACCGGCGAAGTCATTGGGACCGGCGATTCGACCGAAGGACGGACGACAACCGACGTCATGAAAACAACCGCCGAGGGAATGAAGGAAGAAATCAGCAACACGGACGTATCCGTAGAGACTATCGATATAGTGGGGGTTACGACAGAAATCGAGACCCTAGATACCAGCCAGACAGGGATTGGAAAGGAAGAGCGCGGGAGAGCCGTGAGTACCTCCAACAATTGAGAGAATTGCAGATCCAAGAAGAGGGAGAACGGAACCCTACTTCGAGGGAAAATAGACATTCGGCGCAGGAGACGGAGCAGAACCAGCCCAGTACTTCTCGCCATGACAGAAAAAAAAACTCCGAAAAATCAATAGATTCTTGTTTGGTTGAGCACCGAGTAACTGCCTCTATATTACTCTGGGAGCCAATCCAAGAAGACTTGTTGGACGAACGACGAGCGACGAACCACAATTATGAATTAACACGTCTACCCAAGATTGTAGCCACCTTGAATGAAGTCAGTGTAGTCATACTCATCGATACTGGGGCGATGATTAGTGTAATTTCCGCCGATTGCCATGCCAGACTTAGAGCAAACTCTGAGGTGACGGAGTTGCCCATTTCAGCTATGAGAGTCAGAGGTGTCATACCTGACCGCGTTGTAACGTGCAAAATCCAGATTTTGTGTACTGTGAAGATTTCGAGCCACGTGTACTTGCACGAATTTCTCGTAATGAAGGGCCTGCATCATGATGCCATTTTAGGCGCAGACTTCATTAGAAAATATGATGGAATCATTGACATGGGACGGAATACGGTAGAGTTTAAGCCGAACGAACCCATTCAGATGAGCCTAATTGAAGAAGAACCGGAATTCCTATCCGAAGTAGACGTAGTCGAAGCATTAAAGGGCAAGGAAATTGAGGCGACACTAGATGCCGACGAAGAGGCAGAATCGTTATCAGCACCCACACATGAGGATCTTGAGGCAATACTGAACGAATACAGAGATATATTCGACACCACACCTGGTGAGATATTAGACTACGAGTATGATCTTGTATTACTGGACGATTCCCCATTCCAGAAAAGGATCTATCCGATTGCCGAGAAACATCTCGAAGAAGCTGCTAAGAAGATCCATGAGATGGAAGCAGCAGGTACAATCAAGAAATCACCGACTCCTTTCTTGAATCCCATAATACCTGTGGTTAAGGTAGATGGAAGTTTGAGACTTTGTCTTGATGCCAGAGCCTTGAATCAACGCCTAGCTCCTGAGCACGACAGACCGCCCAAGATTAGGGACATTCTCAGGAAGTTCAAAGGAAAAAGGATATTTTCATCATTAGACTTGGTTCAGTCTTATTACCATATCAGATTATCTGAGCATACTCAGAAATATACTGGATTCTTGTTTGATCAGACTACTTATGTATTCCAAAAACTACCATTTGGATTGAAAAATGCCGGAGCCGCATTAATCCGAGCACTTGATGCCAAGCTGACTCATGAAGTGAAGCAGAAAGTAATATGTTATGTGGATGACATAATCATAGCTTCGGGAACAGAAGAAGAGCATTTAAAGACATTGTGCCTTGTTTTTGAGAATCTCCGACAGGCAAATTTTAAGGTCAAGTTTGACAAGTGTCGATTTTTTCAGGAAGAAGTGAAATTCGTAGGACACATAATCAATGGAGAAGGATATAGACCGAATCCGGCAAAGATTAGAACTGTTGCTGCATTTCCAACACCAACCCGTGTGAAACACGTGAGACAATTCTTAGGAATTCTCCAATTCTTTGCTGCTCATTGTGAGAAGTATTCCGAAACTGTTGCACCACTGCAAGGATTATTGAAAAAGAACTGCAGGTGGAACTGGAATGATGAATGCGAGATAGCTTTCAGGAGAGCTAAACAGATGCTTGTGGACTCAATTCAGTTAGAATATCCCGATTACTCTCGGAACTTTATTCTAGAAACTGATGCATCTGCCATTGGTATAGGAGCCATTTTACTGCAGGAAGATGATGAGAAGAAACGTCATTACATCGCTTTCTTAAGCCGACGTTTAAGAGCACATGAATCTCACTACTTCACGACCGAGATAGAAGCACTTGCAATTGTTTACGCACTTGAATACTGGCAGAAACTTCTGTTAGGTCAGAGGATTATTGTGAGAACCGATCATCATGCGTTGACCTTCATCTTGAGAACAAGACTGGCAAGCGACAGGATCACACGTTGGACGCTGTTTCTCCAACAGTTCGATTTGGAAATAGTTTATCGACCAGGCAGAGAGAATGTGTTGGCCGACATCCTCAGCCGGAATCCTGAAGCTACTGTTAATGCCATAGACATCGAGGGAGAATGCGAGGAACACCTTCGCCGATTTCGTCATTTACCTGAAGGACAGCGACGTGAGGAGGAACTCAGACATATTATCCGTTTCCTAGAACGAAGAATGGATCCACAGGATGATCATTATGCAAGGATTGCTGCTGTTGCAGATGATTATTTGATTTATCATCGTGTCTTATACAAGTTTGTAGACGAGGACCACACTCAACTGCGTGCAGTTATTCCTAGGAGATACCAAGAATCTGTTATTCTTATGGTACATTTATCCATTGGACATGGTGGAACAGACAAAACCATTGCAACTATCAAGGAGTCTTTCACATGGAAAGGGTTAGGAGCCACCGTTAGACAGTGTTTACGTGCTTGCGACGCATGCCAGCGGAACAAGTACACGTCACACTTGCTGAAGGAACAACCTAGACCAATACTACCAACTCAACCTAGAGAGTTGTATGCACAGGACCTGTATGGCCCAATACCTAAGGCTCGTCGTGGGAATCGATACATCGTTGTAACGGTGGATGTGTTCACGAAATATACGATGCTTCATCCAATTCAAAAAGCTACTGCACATCAGATTATTCAGAGGATTAGACGTCAAGTGATACCGGAGGCAGGAAAGCCACAATTCTTGTTGACTGATCACGGATCACAGTACACCTCAGCAGAATTTGCCAATGCCATGAATGAGCTTGAAATAGGTCATGTTTTATCATCTATTCGACATCCAGAGAGCAACCCAGCAGAATGCGTGATGTCTATTATCGCAAAATTCTGTCGATTATATTGTCAAGAAGAACACTGGCGATGGACTGAAGTCCTTGTTATTATGGCAAAATGTATTAATTCAACAGTACATGAGAGCACTGGTCAAATACCTACGGTCTTGCATTTGAACCAGATGCCGCTGAGAATATGGGATCGTGTGATTGTAAATCCACCTTGTTTACAAAAATCACATGCCAGCAGACTTTTAGCTGCAAGAGAGACTATGGACAGACAAGCTGCCAAGCACTTGAGAAGAACTAGACGCCAGAGGTTTAGAGAACCACTAGTAGAAGGAGACCTTATCCTTATAAGGAGACCCGGAATTTCTAGTCCTATAGACCGCATATATGGGAAATTTCTATCCTTGTATTATGGCCCTAGTCGTATCCGACAGCCTTTAAACAATGGAAGTTATGTGATAGAAGACATTAGGACAGGAGAACGCATTGGAACCTTTAATGCAGCCAATCTAAAAAAATATCACTCTTGAATGAATTTCAAAGCAAATAAAAATGTTATCCCAACATTTTATTTGAAACGACAGAGAGGCAGATGAACCCGCTGAGCTATGGTTCATGTGATTTTTTTTTTATGACAGAGCATTTATGATGGTATGTTGTACTTTTGAACACACCCAGGAAGCCACGTGAAGCTGAGAGATCACGCGATACTTTGAAGTAGCGGTGAATCGCACTTTTGACTTTAGTGTAAACTGCTAATTATTATCTGAGGTCTGATTAATTATTTTTATCTTTCCTACGAGACTCAGAATATTCCATTTCGTCATGCTGCATTATTAAAACATTTTGGAGAATGTTTATTTTTACTTTAGGTAAGGTAATACCCTTGCAGATACGCAAAAAGGAACGTAAGTAGTCGCTCAACGTTTTCGTTTTGACGACCTACTTTCTAGAGACACCCAGTACCGGAGCACTGCGTCTTGAGAATCCGCCTTGTGTAGGCGTGGAATTACATTTGTCCTACGAGACGTAGAAGAATATCCGCTGTTTAGCGTTAAAAAGTGATTATAAGGTGCCATCGAGCAAGCAAATACTAATATTCACTGTCGATGAAGTCCAGTGAATTAAATAAGAAGCTTGGGAAATAATTATTGGCAAGTATAGTGTATTGCACAACATTGCTGTGACATCACATATTACCCACGCGTATGTGGAGGGCAGATGCCTAGTGGAAATATACAGGTAATAGTGTTACAATTATCCTGAATAAGTGTGATTATAATAGTATGAGATATTTAAATTGCCAAAGTGGAAATTTCATCTTTGAAACGTCGTATAATTCACGGATGCTGCGTGATACAAAAGTAGCGTCACTAGCACGTGCAGCATTATAAAATAGTATTAGCTCACATGCTAATCCACATCTGCAAGATTAAGGCTGTGTCGTATCTTATAATTGAAGCCTATAATAGTCACGACGGACATTATAATTTTGGAAGTGAGAGGATGAATAATCACGCAACTTATTTCGCTACCCACGTGATTGGACTTTTATTCACCATGGTTGAAGCAGTCACCATGGGCTAATACCATCCCAGTATGGGGGGGGTGACGTTTCTACAGGAACCAGCATGATGGTGGAACTTCCAGAACGATGAACGAGAGGGAAGGAGCCAAAATGCCATTTCCAGGCATATCCACGAAGATGTCGACAGGGACAAATCGAACCCTGGTCTTTGGGGGAGTCCAGATGGGAATCCTGATGAGGAGGATACCGATCCAGAGAGCCAGAGAGGTTTATGTACAACCCTTGTTGTGGAATACAGAGCTGAGTGAGAGCTCCTCCATTTCGTGAGTTTTTGTCACACCCCTTCTTTGTTCTAGTTTCTGGTGGTGTAGTAGTTTTAATGTAGTTTGTGAATCAACCACACTCAGTGTCAGCCATTTTTCTAGGTAGGGATGTAACTAGATTAGTTAGATGTCATTTATTTCAGTTTAGAGTGAGACACCTTGGGGTCAGACATTTTGGTCAGCCCTGGTGCAGCTTGGTGAACGTCGTGGAACGTCAATGCCTACCTTTTTGCTGAACCTGATCGTAGTCATTTTGAGGCTATTTTGTTCAACCCTACTTGGGGTAATTTTCAAGTCTTTGCTGACTGTAGTTATGGCAATCAGATGCCTTGGTTATTAATTGACTGCATTCTTCGCAGCCATCCTTTGTTACACCCCTGACTGTCGTTAGAACGGTCGTATCATTTAGGTAGTCGACAGTAACTACCAGTTTGTAAATGCATTATATTTCATTTTGAATAAGCTCAGAAGCTATTCTTGGTCATGTTTGAACCTAACAACTAGAAGGAATGTTTCGTTGCCTAGCATCGAACGCGGTTCCCAACGTATCATTAAGCAGATCTAGTGTGTGAATCTGTGCCACATTTATCATATTTCCCTTGTGTCGTGTGAGACACGTTTTTATTTAATGTTCTAGCAACTACTGAGTTGCATTTTTAAAGCAAAGAGCTTCAGTTATTGTAAGTTTACTTTCATTTAGACGTCTTTGGTAGAAAGACGGAAGTGTATTACTATACTCAGATTTATAGCGTGCATTTGATACACGGACTCTGTAGAGATCCGTAACCTACGGTAATGTTTTTTATGAACCGGCCAAGTGCAGGTTTTGTATTGATTAAATCGCCGGCCTTGAATAAACTGGTTATGTAACCCAGTGACCTAGAGCACGCCTGCTTCATTGTGAGACAAAACTACTATAGACGAGGACAGAGTACAATTTGTATTCGCTTTTCCTTTCATTGCTATTTTGCTTATGGAAACCAGTTTCCACTCTTGTATTTGATCACTTGTTTTATGGATCGGTTTTTGTTAGTTTAGCGCTCTGTTGCGTGTATTGTCGTATGACAGGTACAGTTATGTAAGGTTTTCTATAGGATGGTGAAGTCTACCCTGTTATAACAGGATGTTATTGTATGCTTTGTCCGGGGATGATCCCGTTGACCAGATGTTACTGGAAGGTAACTGTTGTACAGGCCTATCCCAGAGTTATTGAACGCGAGCTTAGCGCCGCTGGTAACCCGTGTTATTGTGTGTCCGAGTTGTTATACTCGTTGATTATATTCCGACTGTTGAGTCGAGGCTTTTTGGTGGAGAATGATCTCAGTTGGAGACACTCCGTGCCCAGGCTATTGTCAATGTTATTCGCCATAAACCTACGATAAACCTATAAACCGACATTCTAATAATAAAATGCATAATTGTTGTAAAACAAGCCTAACTAACGATTCTTTCTATCTAACTTTGTTCTTTGCATTCTGGAACTGTTGACATTGCCGTGCAGTTGAAGATAATTTCCTTGTGAGGAAATGACTAGGACAGTTGACATTTTTGTAGCGACCTGAAGCATGTGCGAACCTAGAGTTCGTAGCTTGTAGAGCTCAGGCCATGCGATGTCAGACGTGGTCTCAACTGCGCATTCGTCACCGTAACTATACACATTAGATGACTATGGTTTACAAAGAGTAAACCAAGGTGTAGGCAGGAATTTTTAATAAAACTACTGTGTCTATTTCGTTATTAATTTATGATGTCAAGTGTATTAAACCCTACATGTTACTTTATTGTGTGCTGTTAGCACATAGTTATTAAGCATAATTAAATTGTTTGTTTTTCATGGCTGTACACTTAGCTTTTGGATGTAATTGTTTTCTTTTACGGACGTCATCGCCGTAAATTTTGTCAATTGATAGGACTTAGCTAGTTGAATTAATGTTAAATTTAAATGTCGAAATGGTACCATCCTAACCAAGATTTGTTTTGCTACCCTGTTAAATGTAAATTCAGATATTAGCTTGATCTTGTAACTTGAGCTAGGGACTTGCGTCGTGCCATATTCCTAGCGTTGCTGTTGTTGCTTTATCATTGTGAGTTAGATCTTTCGCGAGGGTTTTCAGTAACTTCTCAGGTAGGGGACCTGTTCTTTATCTTAGTTTATTTATTAATTTGCGGACTAGCCGATTATAACCCTCCGAACTAGGCTAGGGGCTTGTGAATTTTAATAAATTTCCACGGTGTTTTACATGAGTCTGGATGTTTATTTTCTCAGTCTAGTTTTAAGGTGAACCTTTCCTTAGGCGGTCTATGACCATCGTCACCATGTACCACGATCCCTGTGGACTACGGACTCTCGTGCCGCTTTAGCCTTTTTGGAAGGTCACCTGATCCTCACGGTACTTTTTATTCGATTTATGTGTCGTTAGTTGAGTCATCGTGGTTGTTGACATCAACTAAACGGTCACAGTATGCAGACGATACCTCAATTTTGAACTGGAACTGTAATAAAACAATTACTCTTCAAGAAAGTCAAAATAGTATTGATCTTGTCACTCAATATTTTAATGAGATAATGTTAAGTGTAAACCCTTCAAAAACCAACTTTGTAATACTTAACAAGCATAAGGGAGCTAATTTAGAAGTAGATCGAAATCTTTACTGTGGATCTGATGATATTCAACAGGTAGCCTCAGCAAAATTTTTGGGTATTACAATAGATCATAAATTATCATGGGAAGAGCATATAAATGAAATCTGTAAAAAAATTAACAATAACTCCTTCGTTTGAAAGAGAATTTCAATATACTTAAGCAGCGAATACCAATTAACAGTCTACTATGGATTAATACATTCACAGATATCATACGGTATTGAGATATGGGGTGGTGCAGCAAATAGAAATATGGAGAGAATATTTAAACTGCAGAAACGAGTGATACGATACTTGTTTGGGTTGAAATCGAGAGAATCATGCAGAGTTGCATTTAAGAAGCATAATATTTTAACAATATTTTCATTATATATTTACAAAGTTATCTTGCTTGTAAGGGAAAATCAACATAAAGTTGTCACAATCAACAATGTCCACAATCATGAAACCAGAGGGCAGAATGACTATTTTCAAAAGAGGGTAAATAAACAATATGCAGAAAAGGATCCTTTCAAAAAAGGAGCTATCTACCACAATAAGCTTCCAAACCACTTAAGATCTTTGACTGGAACTGGGTTCAGAATGTCTCTAAAGATATACCTAGCCCAGAAAGTGTTGTATTCTTTATGTGAATTTTAAAGAAACACGTAACTGTTTAATTATGTAAAAATAGTTGTAAATATGTAAATTTAACTGTGAGTATGTTGTGTGACGTAAACCAATTCTGTATGATGCAGGTTCTGGAAATAAAGAGTTTTGTATTGTATTATATTGTACTATTTTACTGCCCTCTGCAGAGTTGTGGTTGAACCTGGATTCAGTAGCGGCTGCCCCATAAGGACTCTAGGATGGTGTCCTTCCTAGAGAACGAAAAGGGATTTTCATTTTCTCTTGATATTTTCAGTCAAAAATTGAACTCTAATAATGCTAAGAAAATTACTTGTCATTGTAAAACTGTAGCTCTCAACGAGAGGGGGTGAGACATGCGGGGAGTACGGAGACTGTCGCGCTTGTTGGCTGCCAGAGGAGTAATCTGTGGGCGCGGTGTGCGGGCAGTTGACTTTAAGCCGGGTGGAGTCCTTAATAAAACTAGCTCTGTAGCAGCGGTAAATATTATGTCATCTCTCCTTGCTACTCTAGTCGTCATGCAACAGGATCTACTACTATTGGCTAGTGCGAAACTTGTGACTAGCATCAGAAGCCAATAAGAAGTAGATCGTTCAGGGTTGTCAGATGTTTCATTATTGCCATTCTGCTGTCAGCTGCCGCACGGTGAACTTCCATTAGGCAAGCACTGTAGCCTGATCCCAACCCGCTGTGTCACAATAATTGAAGGTTTGACAACAGTGAACAACAGGAGCATTTCCTCACAAACCCATCTATGTGCATGCGCCCAGTCGGGGAATTACCGAAATAGCAAATAATGTAAATGAATGAATTAAAAATCTCCATGGTTGCATATAATAAAAATTAAATAACAATAATCCATGACTTAGTATCTTTATTTTTATCTTTATCTTTGAACAGAAATATTATATAATTATATTACATTGTAGCATCTGAGACCAGGTATCTCGATTCATATTGCTAGGGTGAAGTAACACGGACATCTGGTTAGCATCCTGCGGTTAGTGAAGGTTGGCACCAGTGAGCTATTTGGCTTTCGTGCTGGAAAGTCTTGAGAGCGGTGGTAATATTCAGCAGTTGTAATCTCTGTGTTGGTGATGATTAATCTGTAAGTCACTAAACTTTGTAAGTAGTGACTTTGTTTAAATTTACCGGAGCGACTGTGGTTTGGGAGTGCTTGTGGCGAAAGTGATACTCTCGTGATTTCTCTATCGGTGATTAATAATAGACCAATAATACGGTACATTATCCTTTTTAATTCTTCTTACGGCTGTGATTAAGTATTTCTGCGTTTCAAAATGAATTCTGTGGACGCTATTTTAAATACAATATGTGCTCTATTGAGAAGAACCTGTTGGCCACAAATGACTTCAATGAGCTTATCATTGCTTTCTGAGCAAAGGGAGCGGCGAATGGACTTCATCTACAAGAGAGTCAATTAAGGTAGGTCTATTTACTTGAACATTGTCCTGTCCTGGTCATTTTCTTATCTTTCATAGTTCGTGTATTGCCGACAATGATATATCGTATAGAAAAACATTGTTGCAAGTTTTTCTTTTATTTCCTGACATAACTGGTGGTGTATTCCTTGGAATACACGTTTAGTTAGAGTTAGCAGTCGTTGGTTTTTGCTTTTTCTCTTTTTCATTAGTTCCTTTATTTCCCTTTTCGCAGACACCAACAGTGACCTTTCTGTATTCCTGTTTCTTTGAATATGTGTTGATTTTGTATTTGAATCCGTTTCAGTAGTATATTCCCTGGAAATTATAACGGCACTCCACGCGGTTAACTGTCGAAGCTTTTGAATTCAGCAATTTCAAAAATGATTTCAACCCACGCAAGCAGATGTCGTCGTTGTCGTTATCTGCAATCTCCTTGAAGACTCTATTCTATGCATCAAATTGTATCATGTAGAGTGTTTTTATTTTATAATGTTACCCACTCTGTTTTTATTCCTTTGTCTCTCCCCCCCCCCCCTCCCCTCCGCCGTTCTGGCCATAGGAGTGCCTCTAATCCTCGCTCACTTCTCGTCTGGACGCTTAAGTGAAAAGTTTAGTCCTCTGAAGGAAGCTCATCTCCTTTTTCCATGAGGGGATTCAAATCGACGCCATGTTTTAAAGTTGTGTCTAACGTCTGCAGGAACCATCATATCTACAATGGAAAGTTAAGTACCCGCTTCAAGTGATTTTAACATGTTTTAAAGGGTTTTAATCCAAACTAGAAAGATTTAATGAATTTTATAGGCAGTATTTGAATTTCGCAATATTGTGCAATCTTTCTATAACTGCCCCACGCGGGAACTGTCATGCTTAGTCAACTATGCTCGCTACTAAAGTCATGAAATCTAGCATTTATTGTACTAAATAAAGGGGATACCTTACCTGCAACGAGGGATGCATGCCAAATTCATAGCTGTCTAAAACATAACTTGTCTGCCCACGAGGGATCTCTGCTTACTCCTTTAAACTGTAACTACAGTTCTGGAAATTTCCATTCGCAATAGACTCTAAACTGTGAAGAACTATACTCAACAACGTCAAAATTACTGCCAACTCTTGTTGTTAACTAATCTTCAAGTTTCAGTGGAAATAACGAGAGTTTGTTAACGAAATAGTAGATCGTATATTTACACGTCCATCACGCTACAAGGCACAAACAACACAAGGAATACTAAAATATAAAATCAATGCTGCCAACTTAAATTGTTAACTACCAACTCCAACACTTCCCCTGGTAGTTAACCTCAAACAATGGCAATCCTTTAATTCAACAAAAAATACCAAAAAATTCAGTTCCTGTTATAAACTAAACCAAATTGAGGATCTTTATGAAACTCTGGGTCTTTGACCCATTCAATGACTTCGTAAACAAGTCTGCAACATTCTTGTTTGAATTCTTTCAATACTCTTTTAATGTAGTCAGTTTGATGAACAGACATTACTCCTTCCTTGTACTCCACACATTCATAGAAAGAAAGTTGGTCATATTTCCTAACTTCTTAATCTCCAATCTAATGTCCAACTCTTCTTTGAACCATTCAACCCGTTCTCTTTTTCCCCAGCATGCCAAGTCATCAACATAAACACCAATGAACAGATCCTTATCTAAACAAGAGTTTAGTGCTTTTCAGTCGGTCAACACGAATGTACCCAAAAGAGATGGGTTATGCCCTAATCCTGAAATAAATTACATGAGATTAATAAAACACTAGGATGACCAGTTTCGATCGTCAAGCGATCATCATCAGATCCATTACACTTAGGCTACAAAATCTATGTTTGAAATACAGGTGAAAATATTTACAATATGTACAATTATTTAGTTGCAGTATTGGTTCTACAACTGTCAGTGTATGCTAAATGCAGTATATATGTTAGGTGAAATGCTAAATGGTGATAGCTATCCGGAGATTGTACTTTAGAGAGACTATATGGTTGTAAACTATGGTTAAACCATAAAATTTTAGGCTAACTACTTATCTGATTGTCTTCCGTACTACAGCTACTCGCAGTTTTCGTGCTCACTGGAACTCACTGTGCGGTCGACTGCGGTGGTTATCTTAACGACTGGTTTTTCCCTGCCTTCTTCTCCCTGTCCCTACGTGCTGTGGGGAGTGATAGCGATGTGTTTAAGTGAGGTGTTGCCAACCTAGATAAGATGTATGTTATTGAATGAGGTGGGTCTACAACTATTAAAGACCGTGGATTAGCCCTCGCCACGCGTGGAGCATAATCCATTCGAACTAAGCGTTGACGGTCTTATGAGGACGTCCCGGCACCTTTAATACTGCCGCGAATATGGGCCTTGGTTTGTTGCAGAAGAAAAGTACATCGTACACCTGATCCAGATAACATTTACCTATTAAAAAACCCCTAATTTCCCCCCTTTTTTATCTAGCTTGGCTGTGTCGCTAAATTGTGTTTTGTTTCCGACAGGGTGTGTTTTTTAGTAGCGTGAAGAGGGGTGAGCTCTCCATGAACGTGTGTTCATTTAGATTGTTGGGATTGTTTCGTTTGGCTTGGTGTATCTCGATTGCTTCCTTTATGTCAAGAGCTCTGCCTTTCGATTCGTGATGGATTATTTTAAGGTCCGACTCTATGTTGGTAAAGCTGTGCCCTGCGTCACACATATGTTCGCACACGGCTGAATGTGTTCCGTATCTTATCGCATTCCTATGTTCATTATAACGTGTGTCTACTCGCCTTCCACTCTGCCCGATGTAATTAGCTTGACAATCGGTGTCTTGGCACGTTATAGAATATACCCCTGACCTTGAATACGGGTCACGTTTATTTAGATTACTATTTAGGAGGTGCCTAGCGGTTGTGTTTTTCGTCGTGAAAGCTATCTTTATGCCTTGTTTTTTGAATAGGTTAGTGATTTTATATGTATTCGCATTCACATAGTTGAAACGCGCAATTTTTTTCTCATTACTGTCCGGTTGGGGAATCGTTTTATCTTTATTTTTATGTTTGGCTATAATTTGATTTATTTTGCTTGGCGAGAAGTTGTTTTCCTCTGCTATTTGCATAATAGTTCTTATTTCCTTATTATAGTTGTCTTTTGACATGGGTATATTTAAAGCTCTGTGCACCATTGAATTGAAACCCGCTAGTTTGTGCGTACTGGGGTGATTAGACTGATTGTCGATTGCATGCGAGGTTTGTGTTGCTTTCCGGAATATGGAATATAAAAGGTCGTTGTCTTTACGTTCAATAGTTATATCGAGATAATTTATTTTCCGGTCTATTTCGGATTCCTTAGTGAATTTGATAGAGTGGTGAAGGCTATTAATGGATTGGAGAATTGTTTCTTCGCTTGTTAGTTCAGTATCGTAGATGCAAATTACATCATCTACGTATCTTTTCCATATTACTATTCCCTTTGTTGAAGTCTTTTCTAAGAACGCATTTTCTAGTGCATTGATGAAGATGTCAGCGATTAACCCACTTAGTGGCGATCCCATTGCAAGGCCTTCTCTCTGTGTGTATATTTTATTGTCGAAATGAAACACGTTTTGGGTGAGAACGACCCTCAGTAATCTCACAATCTCTTCAATTTCTTTTACCGAATTGTTGGATTTTAAGTTGTTTTCGATAGTGTTGATTGCTTCAATAATCGGAATATTGGTGTACATGTTAGTTACGTCGAAGGATACTAGCCTGAAGCTAGGTTTCATTTGTAGGGTGTTCAATGCTGTTATTAGTTCTGTTGTGTTCTTTACAGAGTTGTTTTTGTCGTTGGAAAGACGGCATTTTAAGATTTTTAGTAACTCTTTGCTGATTTTGTAATTAGGGGCATTCCTACAATTGACTATTGGTCTCATTGGGCATTCCTTTTTGTGTATTTTTGGTTGTCCCCTCAATGACGGTATTTTCGGGTTCAGGTTTATTAGTTTTGATTTTTCGTCTTTGGTCAGTATGTATTCTGTTTCTTTTAGCGCACTTTTTATTTGTTTTTGGAATTTGTTGGTGGGGTCTTTTGTTAATTCCTTGATTTCGTTGTTGTTTAGGAATTCGACTGTTTTTTCAATGTATTCTGTTTTATTCAAAATTACTGTAGTGTTTCCCTTATCTGCTTTTGTGATGATTAAGTCATGTTCTTTTATTTTTTGTTTCAACGACTTTATTTCTTTGAGTTGTTTGTTGTTTTGAATGTTATTGCTATCGCCCTCTCGTTTGAGGATTTTTTTGGCTTCGTTGGTGGCGAGATTTTTGGTTAATTCCCTGTCTTCTGCTGGGAGCTTGTGACTGGCTATCTCAATATCTGTGATTAACTGTTTTATATTGTGGTTCGTGTGTGCGTCTGTGCAGTTGTATTTCAAACCTTTGTCTAACATATTCATTTCACCTTGAGAAAAGGTTACGTTCGTTCTGTTGTTTACTCTGCTGTGGAAATTGAATTCATTGTTATTCGTGTGTTGTTCGTTAGATTGATGGTTCTGTGTTTCTCCTAGTTTTCTTAATTTATTTTCTAGCGTTTCATGCTTCCTCGTTGCTCTGATTTTGATGGTGTCATGTAGGTGCTCGGTGAAGCTGTCCCATTGGGCTGCGTGCCAGAAATTACTTAGTTGCAATTGAATGTCGTATAATTGTTGGTTAATTTTTTGCTTTCTTATGTATGCAAATCTTAATTCGTTTTTTATCCAAAGCGCTTTGGCTTGTTTGGTTGAAATGATCGTGGCTGGTGTGTTCGGTACGGTTTTAATTGGTACGTATTTAGGGGTGAGGTTTAGTTCTATACATTTTTTGTTGAACCAAATTGACTGGTCTAAATTCATGAGTTTAAGCCTGAGTGATTTGAATTTCTTGGCTTCACGATTTGCCTGACTAGCCGTGAACATTGTGGTGTTTGAAGCCATATTTTCAGTGTTGCCTTAGTAAACAAGAGTTTAGTGCTTTTCAGTCGGTCAACACGAATGTACCCAAAAGAGATGGGTTATGCCCTAATCCTGAAATAAATTACATGAGATTAATAAAACACTAGGATGACCAGTTTCGATCGTCAAGCGATCATCATCAGATCCATTACACTTAGGCTACAAAATCTATGTTTGAAATACAGGTGAAAATATTTACAATATGTACAATTATTTAGTTGCAGTATTGGTACTGCAACTGACAGTGTATGCTAAATGCAGTATATATGTTAGGTGAAATGCTAAATGGTGATAGCTATCCGGAGATTGTACTTTAGAGAGATTATATGGTTGTAAACTATGGTTAAACTATAAAATTTTAGGCTAACTACTTATCTGATTGTCTTCCGTACTACAGCTACTCGCAGTTTTCGTGCTCACTGGAACTCACTGTGCGGTCGACTGCGGTGGTTATCTTAACGACTGGTTTTTCCCTGCCTTCTTCCCCCTGTCCCTACGTGCTGTGGGGAGTGATAGCGATGTGTTTATGTGAGGTGTTGCCAACCTAGATAAGATGTATGTTATTGAATGAGGTGGGTCTACAACTATTAAAGACCGTGGATTAGCCCTCGCCACGCGTGGAGCATAACCCATTCGAACTAAGCGTTGACGGTCTTATGAGGACGTCCCGGCACCCTTAATACTGCCGCGAATATGGGCCTTGGTTTGTTGCAGAAGAAAAGTACATCGTACACCTGATCCAGATAACATTTACCTATTAAAAAACCCCTAATTTCCCCCCTTTTTTTATCTAGCTTGGCTGTATCGCTAAATTGTGTTTTGTTTCCGACAGGGTGTGTTTTTTAGTAGCGTGAAGAGGAGTGAGCTCTCCATGAACGTGTGTTCATTTAGATTGTTGGGATTGTTTCGTTTGGCTAGGTGTATCTCGATTGCTTCCTTTATGTCAAGAGCTCTGCCTTTCGATTCGTGATGGATTATTTTAAGGTCCGACTCTATGTTGGTAAAGCTGTGCCCTGCGTCACACATATGTTCGCACACGGCTGAATGTGTTCCGTATCTTATCGCATTCCTATGTTCATTATAACGTGTGTCTACCCGCCTTCCACTCTGCCCGATGTAATTAGCTCGACAATCGGTGTCTGGGCACGTTATAGAATATACCCCTGACCTTGAATACGGGTCACGTTTATTTAGATTACTATTTAGGAGGTGCCTAGCGGTTGTGTTTTTCGTCGTGAAAGCTATCTTTATGCCTTGTTTTTTGAATAGGTTAGTGATTTTATATGTATTCGCATTCACATAGTTGAAACGCGCAATTTTTTCTCATTACTGTCCGGTTTGGGAATCGTTTTATCTTTATTTTTATGTTTGGTTATAATTTGATTTATTTTGCTTGGCGAGAAGTTGTTTTCCTTTGCTATTTGCATAATAGTTCTTATTTCCTTATTATAGTTGTCTTTTGACATGGGTATGTTTAAAGCTCTGTGCACCATTGAATTGAAACCCACTAGTTTGTGCGTACTGGGGTGATTAGACTGATTGTCGATTGCATGCAAGGTTTGTGTTGCTTTCCGGAATATGGAATATGAAAGGTCGTTGTCTTTACGTTCAATAGTTATATCGAGATAATTTATTTTCCGGTCTATTTCGGATTCCTTAGTGAAATTGATAGAGTGGTGAAGGCTATTAATGGATTGGAGAATTGTTTCTTCGCTTGTTAGTTCAGTATCGTAGATGCAAATTACATCATCTACGTATCTTTTCCATATTACTATTCCCTTTGTTGAAGTCTTTTCTAAGAACGCATTTTCTAGTGCATTGATGAAGATGTCAGCGATTAACCCACTTAGTGGCGATCCCATTGCTAGGCCTTCTCTCTGTGTGTATATTTTATTGTCGAATTGAAACACGTTTTAGGTGAGAACGACCCTCAGTAATCTCACAATCTCTTCAATTTCTTTTACCGAATTGTTGGATTTTAAGTTGTTTTCGATAGTGTTGATTGCTTCAATAATCGGAATATTGGTTTACATGTTAGTTACGTCGAAGGATACTAGCCTGAAGCTAGGTTTCATTTGTAGGGTGTTCAGTGCTGTTACTAGTTCTGTTGTGTTCTTTACAGAGTTGTTTTTGTCGTTGGAAAGATGGTATTTTAAGATTTTTAGTAACTCTTTGCTGATTTTGTAATTAGGGGCATTCCTACAATTGACTATTGGTCTCATTGGGCATTCCTTTTTGTGTATTTTTGGTTGTCCCCTCAATGACGGTATTTTCGGGTTCATGTTTATTAGTTTTGATTTTTCGGCTTTGGTCAGTATGTATTCTGTTTCTTTTAGCGCACCTTTTATTTGTTTTTGGAATTTGTTGGTGGGGTCTTTTGTTAATTCCTTGATTTCGTTGTTGTACTGCAACTAAATAATTGTACATATTGTAAATATTTTCACCTGTATTTCAAACATAGATTTTGTAGCCTAAGTGTAATGGATCTGATGATGATCGCTTGACGATCGAAACTGGTCATCCTAGTGTTTTATTAATCTCATGTAATTTATTTCAGGATTAGGGCATAACCCATCTCTTTTGGGTACATTCGTGTTGACCGACTGAAAAGCACTAAACTCTTGTTTACTAAGGCAACACTGAAAATATGGCTTCAAACACCACAAAGATCCTTATCTTTCTTAACTAACACACATGGCTCCTTCACCAGAGGTTTCAAACCTAATTCTGACAAATTCATATACAAGGTCGAATGCCATTCCATAGCACTTTGTTTAAGCTCATACAAGCTTTTGAGCAATTTACACAGTTTATTTTTATCCACCTCAAAATATTTAGGTTGTTCCATGAAAACTTCCTCATTCAACTCACTGTGCAAATATGCTGTGAGCACATCAATATGTTCCTGAACCCACCCATTAATGACAGTTATGGCCATCATCAGTCGAATCGTTTTTCTTTTAATTACTGGAGCATAAGTTTCATTAAAGTCTACCCCTGGCACTTGGGAAAAACCTTGTGCTACCAATCTCGCCTTAAATCTATTGACAGTACCATCTGGATTTCTCTTAAGTTTCAAAACCCACTTACAACCCAACACATTTCTACCAGAAGGCCTGTCAACCAAAATAAATGTCCCTTTACGTTGGATACTGTCTAACTCGCTTTTCATTGCATCTCTCCATTCATCAGAGAACTCCCCATTCAATGCCTCACTCACACTCAATGGTTCTTCGATATAATCAGCAACATATACCGACAAATTACAGCAAGAACATTCTTTACGCTTCCTTAACCTTTCACTCCTTCTCAAAACGTTCTCATTATTTTCAGCCTCAATGACATTTTTATCATTCTCTTGGACATTGCTTTCAATCTCAATCTCTGACTCATCACTACTATAATTTCTTATCATAACATCAGTTTGAACATGCTTAATAGTAGGCCTAACCTGTTCTACCATGGGAAATATACTTTCATCAAATTGTACATGATATCCAATCACAAATTATTTAGTCTCAAGATTAAACAATTTATACCCTTTCACATTGTTTTCATAACCTATGAATATACATCTCACTGCTCGGGTCTGAAATTTACCTACTTTCTGAAATAACCAAGCTTTACAACCAAATGCACGTAACCTTGGATATTCTTTGTCAGCACTCTCTCCCTTCCACATTTCATATGGGATCTGATTCCCAATAGCCCTAGATAGACATAGATTCCTAGTAAGGCAAGCAGTGTTGGCTGCTTCAGCCCAAAACGAATCTGACAAACCTGACTGCACTAACAAACACCTTATCTTATCTTCTGAAATCCTATTAAACCTCTCAGCTATACCATTTTGTTCTGGAGTATAAGCTACCGTCTTTCTATGACCTATCCCATTCGCTTTCAAATAGGTCTCGAATTTATTACCACAATATTCGCCACCTCCATCTGTTTGAAAGCATTTAAGTTTCAAGTCATGCATTTTTCTACATCAGCTTGATACTCCAAAAACTTTGAGAAAGCCTCACCTTTACTTTTCAAGAATTAATCAACTGTAAATCTGGAATAATCATCCACAAAACTCATCATGTATTTATGACCACCATTTGATTTAACAGGAGATGTTAACAAATCACTATGTACCAATTCCATTGGTTTACTGCATTGGCGTTCACTCTTCTGCGGGAAACTACATCTAGTCATCTTCCCCAGAACACACACATCACAACTCTTATTCTCACTCTTTAAACCTGACAAATATGGAATTTTCTGCATAGCAGCTTCATGTGGATGCCCTAACCTTACATGCCACAAATCTGAACTCAGTGCTCGCAAGGCTACAGCTTCAATTTCATCACTCATCTCATCTTCACTGACATCAGCATTCGATATACAAGCTACACTGTGATTAGGTTCCAACAAATACAACCCATTTGATTCTAGACTTGTAAACACGCACCCATCATTATACATACCTTTAGCATCTTCTTTGTTAAAGTGAACAAATACATCATTCTTGGCTAAGCGCCCAACTGAAATCAAATTGAATGCTAAATCTGGAACGTGCAAAACATTTCTCATCTCAAGCACATTACCACCACACTTATCAGATAATGCAAGTTTGACAATACCTTTTCCACTAACTGGGAGTTGCACTTGTCCAATCTTAACATTGCCCTTACACTCTGAATAGGAGGAAAACAACTCTCTTTTAGACGTCATATGTTCTGACGCTGCCGAGTCAAGGAACTGTACCCGTTTAGACCATTTGAGCTGCTTGTCGTATCCGAAGATCAGCTGGATTGCAGAATCTCGAGGTCCCCGGCTCAACAACCTGGAAATCCTACCAACAATAGCTAAATGGGGGGTGCACACTTTCTAAGATCATGTTTTGGTAAAGCAAAATGGGTGGATCAACTAAATATAAACGAAGAGCTCGAGAAACTAACTATTTTCGGTTAAGTGGGCGAAATTAGTGGTTGAATAAAACCTCAAATGCACCAAACATAATCCTTCTTCATAACTTAAATAAATTATCAAAACGCAGTTACAAAATTAACAAATAAATTTATTAATGAAGTGATAATAAATAAAATTAAATCAACAATATCCCTATAATAATTACATATGATCCGCAATTGATTCTGCGAAAATCCTATAATCAAATTATGAAATTAAATCATCGTCCCACGGACGTTAGAAGTACTCCACTTCTTATTAAAAAAAAATATCAAACAGCTGTTAGCACAACAGCGCTTAAATTTTACTCTTGTTCTCTAGTAATATATGAACAAATATCGGTTTTAATACAGCCAATGTCTTCCCATGACATTTCTACTTACTATTTCAAAACCAACCATTGGTAAAAATAATGGAAATTAATTTTATATTGATCTTCCATAAGATCACTTTTGAACAACAATAAACAACCTTACTGTATTTAAAGAACGTCGTCACGTTCTTTAAACGTCACTCCTATTTATGGTTTAAACGTTTAAAAAACTTTAAAATAAATTAAACTTTCGTTTAATTGTCAACTAGGGTTCCCAAAATTATTTAATGATTAATAATAGAAATTATTATTAAATAATTTAATTAAAGGCTATTAATATTTCCAAAATATTTATTAAGTTTGTAAAATGTTCGTTATTTAGATGTTTATTAATTATTAGAAATAATTATTAATCATGTTAATACAAATAATAAACCATATTATTATTATTGTTAGGATCAGTTGTTTATCAAGAAAGTTATTCAGTTAACTTTATTATATCGTTAAATTCTCCTAGTTATTAATAATATTATATTTAAATATTGTTAACAAAATGTCTTATGTTATTTACATCATTCGTGATGATTCTCAATCATCCAACCTTCCTTCTCTTGTCAACTACTGACAATCCAAAATTTTTATGCTCTTAAATAAAGTGTCACTGTTACAAAATCATATCGCATTGTTATCATCATAACCAAGTTGTTTCGTTTCATAATTGGGCATACATACATAGCCGAACGGTTAAGTTAAGCTTATATAATTGATGTCTTATCCTTGATAATATCTTAATAATAATTAACAACATTGTTACTTTCAATCCGTTTCCCAAATATTTTCCGCCAATAGAACTAATCAATTCAACTGAGAGTCGTTTTACAATAATACTGGATAACTAAGGTCTTACTTAATTCTTTACTGTAATGTATTTACTTATAATTTCCAAATAAACGCTCATAACGCGTATAATGACCTTCCCTTCTCTGATATACTGAACCAATATCCACAGAATACTTAAACAACAACTTCTCTCAATTACATAGGTAAATTCCGTATAACATTTTCCTCAGCTTGTTATCAAACAAATATAGCTGCTATAATTCTTCACTTCGATCTCTTAATACAGTATTCTGCCGTAACAACTTATTTAAATTGCATATAATGCCTTGTTTTCATGATATATTTATATATAATAATTACAGCGTATAACTCTTTCAGATGTTGTGATAATACATAATAGTCGACTCTAATAAACAGTAATGACGTAATGGTTTAATAGTATAAGTTACTCTAGATTTCAAATAATTGTTGTTAACATTTAATAAATATAAACATTCTTACTTCTGTCTGGTCTTTCCAAAATATTGCGTTAATGCAATCAAAAGTCAATAACAATCTCCAAGAGTGTTGCAAAAATTTCGTAGAATACTCAAATGTGTTGATTTGTCTGAGCAGATAAGATCTCTCAAATAAAATAATTTATCCGCTGATAAATTATTATTAATAATGACTGGCTAAAGTGGAATGTCCAAATAATGTTTCATCCTTCCACCAATACAAAATGTTTGATTAAATAATTACTTGAGCAGAGTCAGACTCGAAGGTAACTATGAAATCTTGGAAATGTCCAAATAATAATTCATTTCCAAATAAATATCCCTTTTCAAAGTCTAAGTTGCTTGGGTAAATTAATATCATTTTCTAAAATGCTGAATAAAATTCAATAAAATTCAATAAAATTCGATAAAATTCCAATAAAATTCCAATAATATTCCAATAAAATTCAATAAATTTCAATAAAATTCAATAAAATTCAATAAAATTCCCAAAGATACGTGGATCGAAATAAATTCCAAAAAAAAACGAAATTATTTATAAAATGAGCTTAAATCTCAAAACCTATAAGTCAAAAATCCCAATGTTAATCTCCGAAAATCTCACTAAAAGAAAGTTAATATTTAAATATCCAACGTTGAAAAATAATTTCTGGGCTTAAACTATATCACACACAACAAAAATAGTTTAGCGTTGAAATGGTGCCATGCTCTCTGATATTCTACTCTACAACTAACTACAAAAAGAACCAACAGCTACTAACGAGGATTTCTGTCTCTACCTTGCGATGACATCTTGTAGAAGAAGTGTGGAGAGAATTACTGTCGACACCAGTAATTCCACATTTAATAATCTTCATTCTCTTTCTTCGGAAGACTGCCTTGTCACGACTCGAACCCTGATCTCCGATCGTTAATCTCCCTGGCTGGCTTCGAACACGGACCTCGCCTCGATCAGCGATACCGCAAGAACCTCCCAGTCTCGAAGTACGATGAACTGCTTCGTTTCGGGTTTGATAGTATCTAGCCATGACGCGATAATCAAGTTCCATCTCGTAATGCTGGATTGTAGCTATGCGATCGTTACACCACATCTTATAATTTTAAGATTAATGTCGGTTGCCGGATATTCTAGACTGACAATGTAACAGCACGTTCCCTGCCCATAACTTGGCTTAGTTCATTATCACAAATGCGTTAATGGACACTAGGGGTGAATTTTCAAACTTCCACATTTGTTATCAGAATGAGTTGAAATTTAAACTGCACAATAATATTAGTAATACTAAGTCACATACCAAACAATCGGATGAAATTTAATTGATTTTTTACTAATTTTATTATTAAAATATAACGTGCGATCAAAATGCTCCATGCGCATTAGAAATTGTGAAAAACGCTTGATTTTTAAATTGCACATACAGAAGCCTATTCTAAATATTATAACATTGAGACATTTCAGAAAAGTGATACATGTATGATGTTAGATTAAGTTCATTTTATGTACCACCATGTTTTATAAATTCTGATAATTTTTCATAGCTTTTTCTTTTTTTGTCTGTAATTTACAAAGTGACCTAAGATATTGCAATGTCATCTTACAACACATGTATTTCTGAATATCCAGTGATATTTTGAATAAAATTGGTGAATATATCATGCGCATGGAGTATTTTCATTACCTAAAAATGTTGTTTGGAGATAAAAGCATTTTTATAAAATCGCATGCTATATTACCAAGTTTGGCTCACCTAATGAATCAAAATGCCCCAGATTCATATGATTTGCCTTCCAACTTCTCCTTGGCAGCTTCCTGTTGTGTTTTCTTCAACTGCAGACCCTGTCGTGTCTTCTTCACCTGCATCGAGCTCCTTCTGCTTTCATAAATTCTCATTTGATCACAACGCTCACTTATTTTTGAGGAAACCATTGAACTTTCTTCATTTCTTACTTCACATTTCAGTTCCTGTGTCGCAGAGCAGCCCATATTGAACTCAGAAACACCAGTGTATGTCCCCATGTCCAGTCGCTTCTTCGATATAAAAATTTCTTTAGGACATTTCTTCCAAATAACAGAGTGAACACACTCATTTGAATTTTGTGTTCCTCCCCTGCTACATCTGGCTAAAAGCTCATTGCTGGCCAGTCTCTGATACACAGGGGCAATGCGACAGACCATTTTTTCTGAAAATTGCACTGACATCTTAGTGTGGTTTTCAGGTGTCTCACCCCGAGCAGTGCTTCTATTATAGAAACACCACGAGTCAGTTCCTTTGGGGCATTTCTGATGTTGTGGTTTCTGATCTGTGGATCTGTAATGATACAGAGTGGCATAAATGGCAGTCTTCATTGCTTGAACATCAAGCATATGTTTCTGAATTGACTGTCTGTAATAACTGGACAACTTCTTTATTGTGTCCATTTTCAAAGTTCCACGACCCCCCAAATTTGTGTCCTTGGTATCCTTTTTCAATTTCAGAAGCCCAGTAGTCATTCGTTTAGCGACATGGTTGATACACTCCTCTTTTATTATTTTAATTCCTTCGCCATACACTGCAATTCCATTCAGATGCTGGTAAGTCTTTGCATCTCCATCAGAAAGTACAGTTGTGTATCGCATTGCACACTTCTCAACTGATCTTTTCCACATTATATCAGCAGCGTGTACTTCCATTGCCCCTGAAGACCCATCATAGTTTTTACAGCATTCCCCACTTCTTTCATGATGTTCAGCTAATACCATGTACTCTGGTGTATCTGTACCCAGTTCATTGCCAAGTAAGGCACAATAATGGCAAAATTTTGACAAGACTTCATAGTCAATAACGAGACCTGTCAAGATATCTACAACTAAGCCAATCCCATACAATGATTTATGACCTCTGCGGTGCCACGTTCCATCAAAACTAACTGCGATATCAATAACATTAGCCTCTATGAGGGATGGGTCTACACATTCATGTGCGTTACGAACTACAGTTCTACTCTCACTCAGCATTTTCTCCTTGAGACAATCAACTTCTGTTGCTAAGTTGTGCATGTGACTGGTGAAGGTCTTGCAATTCATGCAGTGCATTTTCATAGCCATACAAAATTTTTGCATGTACCTGTGACCAAGTCCAAGATTTAGGAAAGCTTCTGTACCCTTTCTATTTACTTCAAATGGAGCTCTTTCTGTTTTGCCCTCATTTGCTTTTACCCGAGGACTTGTGTATGCCTGACCTGCACAGTGTCCACATGATTTGCATACTACATGTAGTTTATTAGCAAATCCATGCTGCTCGTTTATCACCACATTTAGGGAAGCTTGGCTACAGTGAGGACATTTCAAATTTTTTAATAAATCAGGAAATGTGCTAGTGTGCAGTAATATATAACTTTCATCTGATGTAGCTAATGACACTGATGCATAAGAGGACAGTTTTAATTCAGACCTAGTCTTGTCAGAATTACTAACATCTCCTGATTTATATTTATTTACAAACTCGGTATTACTGGGGTTTGAACAAGCACTACTGTTTACAGTTTGTTGGGAATTAATTTGTACAGTTTGTAAAACACTAACCTTTTCTGTAGGCACCACTAATGAAATAGGCCTAGAAACTGTCTCATTCATATTAGCTTCTTGCTTCTTTGTACGAGCTTCTATTGCCGCTGAAGTTTTTCTTTTTCTCTTGGTACATCTTCCTTTCGAAACACGCCAACGTGAACTTACTACATCCATTATAATCACAAATTTCAAGCCACATGCACTGATGTAAACAATAAAATTTAAACATAAACACAGGAAGTTCAATTGATAATATGTAACTGTACGTAAAGATAAGTTAATTATATAATAAAAATAATGTATAGGACAATATAAATGTAGGAAGTTATATGGCAAAATATACTTTCAAACAAATCAATCCGTAAAAGTTTCACATTAGATTTTAGTGTTTATATTGGTTAGGCCTATGTAGTTCTAATATTAGACACTAGATAGCAGCACAAATCAGTACCCACGTAGATGTTGGCAATGGCTTCAAAATAAATCGAAAAAATCCACACAGTAATGGATGTATAGAAGTACAATCACTGAGAGAGCTTGAAGGGGGCGTTTAAAGTCTTACGCAGAGGAGATTTAAAAATGTCGCTGAGCCTTTAAAAATGGCGATTCATGAAAACCGTTTTACTGAAATGATCCGCAGGGGTCCATTAGATAAATATATGGCAAAAACAAAAAAAAACAGTTATTTTGCCATATTTGCCTAAAAACTCAGCCCTAGTGTCCCTTAAACGCAATGTTAACTATTCCCCTTAACGCTTGCATGTCGAACATTTCGATAAAAAGCTTGTCACTAAACAGAGACTTGCTATAAATGAGTGCTGCTGTCCTTCAAATGTATTGGCACAGGCATATAACGGGCCATCCCCTTCACGCCTGTAAAGCTGGCACGCACTGAGTGAAACGTGCTTATATCATGTGAATGCTTTCAACAAAGAAAACTATCTTATTCTTTCAAATGTCGTCTTGAAACTTTCACGAAATGTACACACGATGTTTCTCTTAAGTTTAATCAAACTCTCGATACTAGTTTCACACGAGAACTGATATTATGATGATATTCTGTTTCCCACACCTTCAGCGGACTTCTCGTGTTAAGTTTTGACCGACGGAACTGTCCTCCTCGCCGACAAACTATGTTCGCGTGAGACCCCTATCTTACACACGCTAGTTTCAGGAACTCAAGTGTCGCAGGTCCGTTCCTCTTGCCGCTTCAACACAAAAGACCTCGATCTGATGCGCGTCCCCACGCTCCTTGAAACCAATCGACTGGCGCGTCATGAGAAAGAGCGGTAAACCATTCATTACTTATATCCTTTTTACAGGATTATCAAACTTCCTTCTCAGGGTGACTATCCTAAGTCCTTTTAATTTAGATCCTTTCTCAATAGTTTTAAATGTGCAGATTCTCTCTTCTTTAATAAATGGCAGTTTATAAATCGACGAAGCTTCTCATCAAGCGCGCCCATTTCTCCTTCCTTCTCTGTTTCTAGAAATTGGATTAGCCAATCAACGCATTTCTCTTCGAACTCTGCGAGTTGTTATGAGCGGCCGAGCGAAAATACTACGCAGCATTGCCCAACGGCGGCTTCCTTTGCCATTTTGTTGTCGTCAAACACAATCTGAAGCTTCATCTCATAGTAAAATTTTAAAAATATCGTAATTCCTCCAAAAAATACCGCAATCTTCTCCAAACTTCACCAAAACGTCCTAAATAGCATCCTGTCCATCCTGAATCATTTAGAAATCGAGTTCAGTGCCAAACATCAGAACTGTTCATTGACACCATTGCGAACACACTGATACAAGCTATAGTCTTCCCCGTTTTATTGGAATTTCCATTGTCGTCCCTTTTTCCATTATTTGATTTCATTTTGGTACAATCTGATGCCCAATGACCATACTCGTGACAGTTAAAACATTTAACTTCTGGACAAAACTTGCTAATATGCCCTAACCTCTGACATTTGTAACATTTAACACTATTACTATCACCACTTTTTCCACTCTGCACACTATTCTTCTTACTGTTTTTGTACACTAACTTGTCATTCTTGCCTTTCTTGGAGATGAGTGCACTTGATGCGGAAGTCTCCTGCGCGGCTTCTAACTGGGTCCGGCGTCGCTCCTCGTCTAGAAGTCGTCCTTTAACCTTCCGTGTTGTATGATCCGGCTCCCTCAGTAGATTTTGGACGAAGGTCTCGTACTCCTCCATCGGTAGCCAGACTAGCAGGAAGTTGGCCATCATCTCGTCGTCGAATATTATGTCACCCCTGGCAATTTTTTTTGTTCAATCTCTGGATACTGGCCACATACTCTTGCATCGACATATTTGGGGTCTTCCAAATATTTGTCATTTCTTTCAAGGACTGAAGTGCATTAAACTTGGAAGAAGAGACGTGAATTTCTTCCAGAATTTCCCAAGCATGCTTCGCTCTAATACAATCTTCCACATCTAACAAGAAAACATCCCCAACGGATTTGTATAATACCGACAAAGCTTTCCTATTTAAGCGTGCCTGATCCACATTCAACTCGTTCTCATCGAAGCCTGGTTCAATCGCCACCCAACAGTTCTTATCGATCATATGCGCCTTCACTCTCAGTTTCCAGGCGAAGTAGTTTCCATTTGCTAGCTTTGGAATGGAAACGAGGTCTTTGTCATCTCCGTCAGCCATCTTGGTACTGTCGCTGTAACGTTCGCCGGTTCAGTCACAAACACTCACAATCTGTTTTTAAAATTCAGATTTCATCTCCATCTCAACAATCCGTAATTCACGCTCTGATCTACGTACTTCGCACTGCTCTGGGCCCATAACCTGTTGTTAACTAATCTTCAAGTTTCAGTGGAAATAACGAGAGTTTGTTAACGAAATAGTAGATCGTATATTTACACGTCCATCACGCTACAAGGCACAAACAACACAAGGAATACTAAAATATAAAATCAATGCTGCCAACTTAAATTGTTAACTACCAACTCCAACAACTCTAAGTTAAATTGAACCATTAACTGCAAACTGAAACTCTAAACCGGCAGAAACCTATTAAAGTTCAGCTCAGTGCATCTCCGTATATCGCAATAGTGACATTTTTCTCATGTTCTACAAACTTTCAGTGCATCAAAGTGAATGTGTGGCTACCTTCCGCGTTGCGATTCGTTCGAACTAGTAAAATCAGCCAGGACTCTGATCCCTCATTTCCTATACTCTCAATTTCCTTTAATGACAATTTAGGGTATATTTAAACTATTTTCTTGTATCACAGTGAGGCTTGGACTATAAATAGGCTCCCTCCCACTTTTGTTAGGTATAACATTTATTTACTCTGTATAAATATCAATGTGGTTATAAACCCATATTTTAATACGCAGATTTTCCTGCTGCGTCCTGGAAGTTATAATTTCCCAATTGTTAAACATTTGTATCTAATTTTGTATAATCCAGGCTTCGTTAATGCGACCTGCCCCGTTTGAATTTAGCATCTCTTAAAGTCTGTATAAATTTCCTAGTGGTTACGAGGCACGTCCAGAAAGTAAGTTCCGTTTGGTAATAACATTAAATTGTGTACAGATACAGAAAAATTATTTATTGCACAACATTCTACACCTCTTAAACTACTTTTCCACATAACTGCGGAACTTTTGCAGGCATTTGTCATAGCGTGGCACAAGTTTTTGGATACCTTCTTCATAGAAGTTTGCCGCCTGTGTCTTCAACCAGTTGGAAACATCTTCTTTCAGCTCGTTGACATTGTTGAAGTGTTGACCGCCAAGGAAAGACTTGAGATGTGTGAACAGATGAAAGTCGCTAGGAGCGAGGTCAGGGCTGTACGGAGGGTGATCAAACACGTCCCAGCCAAATCCCTGTAGGAGGTTCTTCGTCACATTTGCAGTGTGTGGTCGTGCGTTGTCGTGAAGAAAAACAACACCTTTTGACATCAACCCTCGGCGCATATTCTGTATTGCGCGGCGCAATTTCCTAAGTGTCTCGCAGTAAGCATCTGCGTTGATTGTTTGACCACGCGGTAAGAAATCAATGAGCAAGATGCCTTTCCAGTCCCAGAACACTGTGCACATCATTTTCTGAGGTGTCAAGATTTGTTTCGGCTTAACCTTTGCTGGGGATGAAGTGTGCCTCCATTCCATTGATTGCCGCTTACTTTCAGGGGTGTCGTAAGAAACCCAAGTTTCATCTCCTGTGACTATCTGTGTCAGAAATTCTTCGCCGCCTTCATTGTAACGGGTCAAAAACTGAAGTGCACTCACTACCCATCCGTTTTGTTTTGTGTTGCTCCGTAAAAATCTTTAGTACCCAAAGTCGGCAAAGTTTACGAAAGTTCAGTTTTTCGGTAACAATTTCATGAATTAGTGATCGTGAGATTTGAAGAAATTCCATAGCGAGAGCACTAATTGTAAACCTGCGGTTTTCCCGGATCTTGTCATCAATCGCATGAACCAGTTCTTCTGTAACCAAAGATGGACGCCCACTTCGTTCTTCATCGTGCACTTCACTACGTCCTTCATTGAACTGTCGGACCCATCTTCTCACCATTGAATTACTCATCGCATTTTGTCCATACACTTCGCAAATTTGCCGATAAATTTCAATTGGTTTCACTTTCCTAGCATTCAGAAAACGAATCACAGATCTGATTTCACAAGCGGCGGGATTTTCAATCAACACCGACATTGTACGAGTAAACATGCACAACAACGCGTACGTGGCTGACAGCGCTCTCCAAATGGCGCACGTTTCTTCTCCTTGATACAGAGCGTCTACCGCGCATATGCGGAACTTCGCTGCAGCGGAACGTACAACTAGATGAAGACACAGGCGGCACACGTCTATGAAGAAGGTATACAAAAACTCGTGCCACGCTACGAAAAATGCCTGCAACATTTCGGCAGTTATGTGGGAAAGTAGTTTAAGGGTTGTAGAATTTTGTGCAATAAATAATTTTTCTGTATCTGTACACAATTTAATGTTATAAACCAAACGGAACTTACTTTCTGGACGTACTTCGTATAAATCCACTTCTTGTTCCACTTTGTCTTCTCCTGCTGTGTCCAGGAATTTAAGATTGATTATGTATAGCCTTTTTTTTTCACTACAAAGGCATTCTTAAAGTATTGGTATTCTACCCAACCAATCTAAAGAAATATTTACGTATTCTTAAAAGAAATATTAAACCAAATTGTAAGTCCTTCAGTATTGTTATTATAGGTCCTAGACCTTTTAATTGTATGCATAGTTCTAAAACCCTTGTAAGGTTTTTTATTGTTTGTCATAGATCTGAGACCTCCAAATTTGTTCAAAATTACTTTGGAATTGTAAAAACTATCACAAAATATATTATTGTTGAAGCAATTAAAATTGCCACAAGTTTTTTGAGTTATATCTTGCTCGAAGAGCTCTTAGGTACGACCTTTCCTACCTTTTCTTACGAATTACTTCATATTCAAAGAAATAAATAAAATCACCGAATGCTAAGATTGCTAAAAACTCAATCATTTGTTGCGTTCAGAGCAAAACTTCTGCTAACATCACTCAAAAGGTTTCTTTTAGCTATATTGGCTTATTCTAGTGAATTATTAAGGCAAGTATAGCTCGCTCAGCCAGCTTCCTACTTGAAGAGATTTTCGCTCTGTCCTGTGATTCACTGTTTAGAATTTTGGTTTTGTTCAAGTTAGGCTGGGTTTCTAACCCGTTCTAAACTTTTAGTCGGCACTCCGCTGGGTAAGAATTTAGCCTTCTTTAAACGCAACAATTGGTTCTCTCATAATTTCTACTACTAATAATAAAAATCTCACTAAAAGCTCTGAAGGCGCTCTATCTCTGTCCACTCTGGGGGCATTTGGTCTTTCTGTTGGGGATCGGACAGTGGCGGGTATTAAATTTCCCGGATAATTTAAATCTTTGTAGCATTTCAGAATGCTTTCTAAAATCTCACCCTTTTTAAGGGAAATTACATAAGCCATTTTCATCTGGCATACCTTTGTTCGCCATTGCACTATGCTCCTATAATATACCCAAATTCTTGCTCGGGAGGGAGAGAGCACTTAGCGACAGCTTGCCGGCAACCTCAGCTCACGCTGCTTTCTCCGTTATTCTCGCTCAGGCGCCCGCTTTTTCACCTTTCTTCCACAAGTCTTGAGCAACATAACATTTTTTTTCTCACTATCTGATGAATTATTTTGTCTTGGATTCTTTTCCTTTCTGCCTAAGATTGCTTCCAATCCTAAACCTTTTTCCTTTTCTTTTCAAATCATCTTCCCTCAGATAGTGTCTGAGCTCAGGCTACCTACCAACCGGTATGTTTTACGTCATTGCATTCATAACCGTATTCAAACTAAAAACTAGAAAAGTAAAGAGTTGGGCAAGAATTCTCAAACTCTGTCCATGTGTAATAAATCTTACGCTAAATCTCTTGCTACGTTATTACTATTATTATTATTATTTTTGCAGTTTTTAATTTGCAGTTAAATTCACTCTCTGCTAGTAATTTAAGTAATGTATCAGAATAAAAAGCAATTTAACAGGTTAAAAATGAATGAAAATGAAGCAATGTGAGGACATTTTCCTAAAATTCATCTGTCAGCTCAAACACTGACATTGATTGTTACTGGCACTTGTATATTTCCAAATTTAATATTAAAAAAAACTCGTGTTATATGTCGAATTCAAGTGATAATCCAATGTCCACATTTTAACAGCCAACGATTTAGGCTTGAGTTTGGAGTTATTATTGGAGTTATTATGTACTAGATAAATAGTTGTTTAATTCGTGTATTCATGCAAGCTGGGATTTGTCAAGTTTTGAGCTCACAAGGATCAAGTTATGTAAAAAAAGGCCCAAACACAAGCTTCCTGGGATTCACGTTTTGCGTTTTCGTCTATACGTAATTTTCACATCAGGTTCGCGGTGTTGTTACCCTATGAAATCATAGTTGTGATAGGCCTACCAAATGATAAAAATCTCTGATGAGGGCAGCCTTAGGATCCGTATTATGAATATTGAGTATTAACCCGATATTTTCATTGCATATAAAAGTAACTTGATTTTACTCTTCTTGTCCTCTAACAAGTTAAGAAAGGGAGCGCGGAAAATAATGAGATCGCCCTCCCAGCCTATAAGAGTCTGTCGGCAGCCACTGCCTGGATTCATCAGTGAGGAGGACATTGCTCCAGTGTCCAGTTCTGTCTGATGTTCTCGAGCAAACCGATGACGGGCTAACCAATGTTGGCGTGTTAACTGAGATCCAGGGAAGAGTCTTCTTGAAGAAAGATGTGCCTCTCTTACTCTTCTTCTCACTGTCCATTCACTAATGCTGATGTTATGCACCTCTTTCAGACGTCCACTAGACTGTACGACGGTAACGTGGCGATCTCTTAACACACTTAGGGTTAAAAATCGGTCATCCCTGGCTGATATAGACCTCGAACGACCTGACCCCGGCCTTCTATGAAAGGTATTGTGTTCCCGATAACTCCTTACAGCTCGGTACTCACTTGTGGGTGATGGTCTGGGTACATTCGCAACAAAACGGAAGCTGCGTTCGTCAGCATCTTCCGAACTCAGACATCTCGAAGCAACTTAGGCCTACGTTCACAGAACCTCACGAAACACTACATGAAAAGTTCTCGGAATGTGTACAAAGACCGGCAGACACGAGTTCATCAATAGGAAACAACATGGGACATAGAGCCTTCGTAGGTGTTGGCGCCATAATAACACAGTAAAATGAACGACTTTTATTAATGGAGGGGTTCCATTGTCTTCATTTTTCAAAAATACGCTTATTACCTCCATAGAGGTGTGATAATTATCATTAAGTTATTTTGCATTCCGACCACCGTTGTAGTATATTATATTTGCATTTCTCAAAACAAAAGTCTTACTATTTATTGCTCGTCATTGTATTTAGGATCACCCCTTGTAATCTTAAGACTAACACCTCACACACTTCACGGCAAATGGCAGGCTCCCGCCCCCTCCTCCTCACCCGTCTCAGGATCAACCCAGTAATTGGGGGTTCGAAGCCCGTTGCTGAGAGCGGCCATCCTTAGTACGGTATACTTTCCCCGCGGGGGTTTCCACACTCCCTCAAATGGCGGAATACTACCTATGCATTTCGCATCTCTTCTGCGCTTCTAGGATATAATGACAATGGTGATAATAAGCAAATAATAAAGTGTATTGTTTGATTGTTGCCCCACTGTTGGAACACCAGGAATCGTCATTTCCAGTCGAGCCTCCAGCCAGACCGCATCACGGAACATGACTTGAGCGTTTGATTCGCCTGAAGTTTGCAAAAGGAAATATTAACAGAATCTATTTGATAAACCAAAATAACTTATTTTAGATTTAATATCATCGTCAATTTGAAGCTTAAAGGGCATTGATTCAATAAAATATAATATAAAGCACAACTAAAGTCTGAGAGGTGGAGATGTCATAGACAAATATTTAAAAGCAATAAAAGGTTATAATATGCCACCACATTAGGTAGATAGGCTTCAGTAATTATTAATATTATTGGGGATGTTTAGTCACGTAATATTTGTAAATAAGTTAACGTTTCACACTCATATTGCCGTAGGCTTTATCAACGCTAAAGAATCACCTAATGGCGTGTCAAACGCTCAACTGGTCTGGTAACCTAGATGTTAGGCCCTTTAAAATTATATCATAGCTACTGTAGATGGCTCGACTCCACAACAGGCAGTTCACCTCATGGCGTAGTGACTAGCATTCTGGTCCGAATTCTTTGTTGTGGTTGATTGTTTAGGGACTTTGCGACATCGTGGTCATGTAGCCCCATGCACTTGGTTGTGTTGGAATTTGTCTGATAACCCGTGTCATTGTGATGGCTGTATTAGTGTGTGTATTTGTCAGATGAGGATTGGGAAGGAGGCGGCCATGGCTTTAACTTATGAACCATCCCAACATAGGCCTGGAGTAGAAGTGGGAAACCACGGAAAACCACTCCCAGGATGGCTGAGGTAGGAATCGAACCCGCCTCTTCTCAGTTTTTCTTCACGAGTCTGAATGTACCCCATTGCAGCCTTCAGATCAGAATTAAATTTCTTGGCAGAGCCGGGAATCGAACCCGGGTCTCCGTGGTGACAGGTCCGGATTCAATTCCCGGCTCTGCCAAGAAATTTAATTCTGGTTTGAAGACTGGAACCCGTGAGGCAGAACTGTGAAGAGGTGGGCTCGATTCCTACCTCAGCCATCCTAGAAGTGGGTTTCCGTGATTTCCCGCTGTTACTCTTGGCAAATGCCGGTAAGATACCTCAATTAATGCCACGACCGCCTACTACCAAAATCCTAGCCCCAATTACAAAATAGACACACTCGTTCAGCCATCTCAATGGTATACGTTATCAGACAGATTTCACACGCACACTCAAGTACACAGGACTACATGACCTCGATGCCACAGAGCCCCTAAATGGATCAAGAACAACAATCCAGTAGAGTCTGACACATTCTGTTTGGCAACGCAGCACGCGGCTATTTTAGAGTCTGTTTCAAACATGCACTCGTATGCATTGGACGTTTGTAAAAAAATATACCAGGTAAATAAGCTGACCCTAGTAATATTGTTTTATGCAGCCCAAAAACGCGTGTTCTCAGGAAGGTCGATATTTCTCTGCTTGCATCCCGTATGTTACTAATGCACTGTAAATACCGTAGCCTTCACGATACTGAGCACTATTATTCTTCCCTGGTATTAGTATGTAGTCACATCGATGGAAAAATAATAGTGTTTAGTGTCGTTTACAGGATACGCTTGCAGTGCATTAGTGCCATACGGGATACAAGCACAGAAATATCGACCTTCCTGATATCAACGCTAGCTGGGCTGCATAAAACAATATTATTAGGGGCAGCTGATTCACCTGGTACAAGCTGGGACGTTCGTTTTTGGACACTGGCGGTCACCTGCAAGCAGCGCACGCGCATAGCTGTTCTACTGCCAGTAGACAAGGTAAAAGCACTAAACTCTTGTAGACAAGGTAATTAAGAATACTATCAGGGCTGTGTTTCTATCTCCCAAAATTTTAATAATGGCACCCCGTCGTGTTCGTTAAGCCGCCATTTTGGTCGCCTGCACGGCCTAGGGTGGGGGCTTAACGAAGAGGAGTGAATCAAAACTTTCTAAAAAATTTCCGAGCATGGTCTCCAAATCAAAACGTCCCTGATTGGCTGAGCACTTATTGGGTCCTTCCCGCCACACAGCCGCAATCAATTCCGCCATTAACCTCAACTTAACATAACCTAAGTTACTTAAATTACAAATATTAATGTTGGTGAAGGGTGGGTGACTTGTGGATCAGATAAGCCATTTTTAGTGTTGCCTTCTAGAGAGTTGTAGGTACCATTGTGGTTTATTGGCAATCTCGTTATCTTGTAGGCATTAAGATAAATAGTTCTATTTCGGGGGGCCTATCACTCAGTAGCGGTTTATCACAACAGTAGCCTACTATTACGAATAGCTGTACTTTATTAAGATTTTTCTGCACCTTCGCGAAATAGTGGCGGTGGTTTGAGATTATTTTTGACTAGCATTATGGAATAGTTTTTCATAGAGCATTTTTGTTGTCTTGTAGGTATGATTGATTTGACATGTTAGGCCTGCATGTACAGTTTTTTTCTGGTTTTGGGAATAATGCTCATTACTATTAAATGCAACCATGTTGACCGACTGAAAGACATTGAATATTTCGTTTACTAAGTCAACACTGAAATATGGGTTCCAACACGATATGGACTTGGAACTTATGTTCGCTTAACAAAATAATTATACATCAACAAGTCATCCTTATAATCTGCAAATAATACAAATATTTCCCATCCAATATAGGCCTATTCATGTTCAACGGTAGAAAGTTATCAACCTTTATTAAGGCAACACTGAAAATGTTCGTTTTGATCTAGCCTACTTACTCGGAGTCATCTGCATCAATGTCCCTAGAGGTTCAGTTTTTTAAATTGTCCCTTTCCTATGGTCAAATAACACATGGATGTTCCCTATTTTTCTTAAGGAGATTCAATGATCTTATGCTGAACTAATTAAGAATAGGGCATGTAACCCAACCCCTTAAAATATGAAGTTGTCAGGATAAAAACATGTCCATGGCCATCAGAAACTTGAGAACACTGAGATCAGGAGAATGTTGATCGACCATGGATGCAAGACCAGAAAGTCTCAAAGAGAAGTGTTTCATTTAGAGGCTTGGAACATCATGATCAAGACCCCTGTACTTGGGTGTGTGCTCAATCTGTTTGAAAACCCGTCGACAGATCGTGAGTTAATCTGTGGCTGGAATCCACTCCGTCCTATGCTAAGCTGTGAGTACTGGGCACCATTAGTGTTCTGTAGCTACTGTATCAATTTCTGAAAGTTGTGTCATAGGTCTATGCATAGACAAGTCGCTGAGAATGTTCTCTGATTGGTGAATACCAGTATGCTAGCCTACTTAGCTGCCTCCTTCACTAGCATTTCCAGGCACCTGGTTAGTTGGTAAAATGAAATAGAAAAATCACTTGAATGGTTCAAGTTGTCCTTGATTGTCCTCGTGGGACAGTGTACTCCATTCCAGATCTTAGTTCAGAATTAGTTTCCCTGACGGAGTTGGAGAAACAGTCACAATACCTATGGTACTACTAGACCTAGTACGGTACATGTAGATGGAAGTAATGTGAGACCAACCACTAGGTAGCATATGTCCCATTAGTTGGGGGTGTTAGGGAATGGGAGATTGGTTCAACATGTCAGCCTATGTTGTATATTTCATTAATGTATGGGATTTAAAAGTGCATCATAGGAATATTAAAGCAAGCCATAATATATTACCAGTTGGTCAATTGGATATATCAATTCGATGAAACATTCTGTTAATAATTAGGAAGTGTCGTAGGCAACCAGAGAAGCGACACAAGAAAAAACACCTGAGTCTTCCAGGCAGTTGTCATCAACTGTATTTCACATAGAGAAGAATAATTCAAATAGTTCCTCATGAAAAAGAATAACTGGTCAATGGATTGAAAGACAGTATAGTAAGGACTTACATGCTGTCAGTAAAAGTGGAGTTAAGAAAGATGTCTGGAATATTTAAGTCAGTACGATAGTTGATAGCCAGGATTTTTAAAATTACCTTAGGTAATTGCATCATAATATGATTAGTAGCCTATGTACAAGATTTTAAATGGTAGGTTTTTCTGTGAACCAAAAAACAGCTCTTAACATGGATTATGTTCAGGTTAGGCCTACAAGTTATTGGGAGGGAGGTTTATTCTACATACCAGTTGCACATAAAATGAGCTTCTGATTAGAGCTCTGTCGGAATGTTTAAATGGATTGACTTTCTATGCATCTTTTAAAAACATTTTAGCAATTCATAAGTAGGGATCGGATTTTTAGGTGCTAAAAACGGGAAAATATTTATTTTTTATGTATTAAAAATACCTGAAATATGTGACAAAAAATAAAAATATTTAATTAAAATTTAGTTTATTAATGCGAATATAAACAATATGCAATACTTACGAATGCAACTTATGCTATGCCTGACTCCTGAAGAGTTACAAAGCACAACGAGATAGGCCTACATCTTCAGGTTGTCCATCACAAATGACCGACGATTATCGCGAAACACTTCTCATGAAGGCGCGAAACTGCGGCAATGTGTTTCTTGCCCTTGAGGTGTGGTGTAACTTGAGATCGCTGTCCAACCTTGATTGCTTTCCCACATGTTTGGCAGAACAGAACGCCCCCATCAGAAGTAAAATTATCTTTAAATTCTGCAACATACTGCTGCAGACGATAACGTGTATTTGTTTTTACTATAGTCATCGTAGAATTGCCTTACACTTGACAGTGCCAGAAATGAACTGCATGTGAGTGACACTGGTTACAGGTAGCTGGGGGAGGGGGAGGTCTAGCACGTGGTGCGATATGGCTATGAAAAAGGAAATCCCCGGCCTCCACAGTGAGTGGCACGGGGCGACAAGTTAAGAATAACACAGTTGCAAGCTGACATACGCTCTGCATGAAGATTAGATAGCTCACAGGTTCTTCCCCGTTGGAGTAACACAGAACAAAAAAGCAATTAACTGCGAGATCGAGCATACTTATTTTTTAAGTAAATATTATGTATTTTATGTGCTAATAAGTGAAAAGCACGAATTTATGTATTTATAGAAAAATGCTTAAAATGTGTATTTACATAAAAATATATTTATTTACCTAAAAATCCGAGCCCTATTCATAAGTTACTGTCATCATTGCTAATGCTGTAATCTGTCATGTTTATTTATGCAGCATGAGGAATTAGGAAACATTGATAGGATTGGTATATTGAGTGGAGATATAGTAGGATATAATGCAACTATGTCATGGAAACCTAAGATGTATTTTTAGTTCTCAACTTTATTTTCTGTAGACTGCACCACAGTCTACCACCAGGGGGAAAAACTTGTTGGTGATGTTTTAATGAGAGCAAATCTTGAACCACTGTGATTTAAGTGGTTGGTATCAAAAGTTGTATAGGAAAAATGAAAATGTGAAGTCGCGCCCAAGTTTACGAAGCCTTGCCAGGCTCAGCTGATTGTATCTTCGATGCAAATCAAGTCTCAATAGTTAAAACTTTAGGACGACCTTTGACATGAGCACTATACACTAGGCCTACATTTAGGATCGACATAGCCTGCAGTAGGTCTTATGCTACTGTATGAACCTGGGCATGTTTAAAAAAAACTCAGCCTGCAGGTTAATAAGGTAGTATATTACTATAAATCTATCTCAAGCAAATCGTTACCAGACTGAGAAGCTACATATCAATATTAAAAAAAAGGGTGGTGGTGCAAACTGCACTTTTAATCCTTGCTTCATTAGTTAAACCATAATATTTGTACATAAATACAGTAAGGACTTCCCATTACAAACGGCCACTTAAATTATATGCCTTAGGCATAACCTACAAATTATATGTCATGAAATTTGGCCGCTGCGGCAAGATGGCGTCACAGTGAAAGTGAGTGAAAGTGTAGTGAAATAGCAGCTAGAGTAAATATTTGATAAAAGTGGTAAAATATTATAACAGAGGCATAAAATCTATAAGTTACTTTCCATAGGTCAAGTGAAATATGGAATATTGATAGTATTTAGAAATTCTTATTGATAATTTAATAAACCTAAACTAAGTTGTGGGAACGTGTATCCAAAGATTCGGTGACTTCTTCAATCACTGTTTGAACCAAGTAGAGCAGCGGTGCTTTTACGAGATTTCACCCGATTGGAAGATATGCGTATTTCACATTCTTCTTTATTGGTAGGTAATTAGATTAACTCATTTAGGTAGTAATAATTAAAATATATTTAGTATAGATTGGTATAAACATCTAGGCTAACTTAGATCTCTAGTATGTCGTCAGCTAACAGTGTTAGTGTCTCGTCAGGTAGTGTAACCGTTACGGATTTATGCTCGTCGTGCAAAATAAAAGTAAAAAAAAGCAAATTAAATAATCACAAGATCTCAGGTAAAATTGAGTGAGGAGAAAAGTGAAACCGATTGTCGTAATATACGCCTACCGGTACCGTCATGCGAATGTCATAACCTGAGAAACGAATTGTCCTCAAAAGAAGAAATTATAAAGCTTCTAAAGGAAGATATTGCTATGTTAATGGAAGAGTTGAATAAATTAAAAGGAAACAGAGAGGAAAGCAAGGAAACTTGGTCGACAGTGGTTGCTGGTAGTGTAAGATTGAATAAGCTTAGACCAGTACATGTAACTGAAATTCCCGTCTCAAATTCATTTGGAGCGCTCGTCGAAGAAAATGATGACTTTCTTCTAGAAGAAAATAAGAAAGTGATAAAGAGAAAATCCAGGAAGATGCGGACATTTGCGGATAGTCACGGGAGAGATGTAGCAGCAAGCGTATTGGAGAGAAGCGGAGAAATGGAGGTCACTTCGACAGTAAAGCCAGGAGCACCAATTGCAGCGGTCACGAACGGGATCGTAGGAGAGTGTGCGACCCTCACTTCAAAGGACTATGCAGTAATCATCGCTGGAGCAAACGACGTCTATAGACACGAGAGTAAAAAGGTAATCAAAGATTTAAAGGGTACATTGCCATCCATGCATAACACAAATGTCATTATTGTAAACATTCCGCAGAGATACGATTTAATTCCCAAATCATGTGTAAATGTAGAAATAGAGGCTACAAATGGAAAAATTCGTTAAATTTGCAAGAGTTTTCCAAATGTCCAAATTATAGATGTAAGTAAATTAGACAGGAAGTTCCACACTCGACATGGCCTACACTTAAATAGGTTAGGAAAAGAGTATCTTAGTGATGAAATCTGCAAAATTGTAAATTCAAATGGTAAGAATAGTTCAACAGTAATATTTTTAGAGTGGAAGCAGGGAAACTTGTAAAAGAAGCCAAACGTGAGGTTTGGCATTCAGATCTTTCGATGTCAAATTTAACTGAGTGCAACAATGGTATTTCGGATTTGTCTAGCAACAATAATAATAACAATTATGATAATAATAACGTAAATAAATCACCAACACAAGCTTGCAATAGTAACAAATTTAAAATTTAGCACCAAAATGTTCAGACTCTCTATAATAAAATTGATTACATAAATCTAATGCTTAAAAATGAACTTATAGACATCTCAGCACTATGTATTTCAGAACATTGGCTGAAAGAGGAACAACTCGAATTAATTCAATTCCGAGGGTTTATACAAGCTAGTAAATAGATTTCTTAAAAATAATTTAGATCATGAACAGTTAACAGCTTATGATTATCTAATTATGGAACAGGATTTTGAATTCTCTGCCGTAAAAATACAGCAATTTAATTTAATAATTGTATGCGTATACCGTTCTCCGTCAGGAAAGTTTCCTTTATTTATGGATAAATTAGAATTGTTACTCAATAACATGAACAAAGTAAATTTCGATATAATAATTTATGGGGATGTAAATGTGGATTTCTTAAAATTTGATAGAAATTGTTAATAATTAACACAGTTACTAATTTTCTATGGACTGAAACCTACAGTAAATACCCCAACAAGAATAACAAAATTTAGTAAAACCACGCCTGATATTTTTTTTTCAATGCAGATAAATATCACCATTCAATAGAAGTCTATTGTCCGGGTTTTAGTGACCACCATGGACAAATACTGAGTTTTGAAGTACCCGAAACAATCAATAATAATGATAATGGAGTAAAATCAAAGTGCAGGTGATTAACTGAAACAAATGCTACATAATTCAATGACTTATAAAATAAGGAAACATGATCAGAAATGTATAAACTAGAAAATGTAAATGATAAATTTAATGCATTTAACAGTACCCTAAAACACTATTCTGAAACAGCATTCCCCTTTAGACAAAGAACTGTTCAAAATAAGAAAACTAGCAATTGGATATCAACAGGGATTATAAATTCATGTCAAAGAAAGTAATTTCTAAACAAATTATATAAACAATACCACACAACACCTGAATTCAATTTATACTACAAAAAATACACTAGCATATTAAATAAGGTAATAAGAATAGCAAAGAAAATGCATAATGATAATTTTATTTCCCAATCATCTAATAAAAACAGGGCTATGTGTTCCGTGATAAAGAAAGAAACTGGAAAATCTGCTAAAATACAAAGGAATATTACACTGACCAGAAATAATAGAGTGATTAATAATCCAAAGGAAATAGCAAACACTTTTAATGACTATTTTCTGGAAATTCCACAAAAATTATTAATTAAATCACAGGTAAATACACTAAATTCTAATAATAAAATAAATATATGTAGTGATTTTTTATTTATAAATCATGTCACAAGTGGGTAAGATTAGTTATAAAAGAGCCTAAAAATTAATTATGTGCTGGCATTGATGGCATCCCTGATGCAATTTTAAAGAAATGTGCAGAAAATATAATAAATCCACTTACGCACTTAATAAACAGTTCAATTCTCTCAGGAACTTACCCGGATATTTTGAAGTTATCAAAAGTAATTCCAGTGCACAAAAACGGTTCAAAAGATGAATTAGATAACTACATCCTATTACCTTAAAAACTAGTATTGCAAAATTTTGGAAAAAATCATGTATAAGAGACTGATAAGTTTTATAGAAAAAATAAAATATTATCAAACTCACAACATGGATTCAAAACGGAAAAATCTACACAGACAGCAATTTATGATTGTATTTATAGTATACTGAAATTAATTGACAATGAGGATCATGTAACTGGCCTGTTCTTGGATTTATCGAAAACATTTGATGTTGTTGACCAAAAAATCCTCCTTACAAAACTAAATCAATATGGTAGTAGAGGTCTAGCTAATAAATGGATCGAGTCTTCCTTAACGAGTCGTAAACAAATAGTAAGCTTGAGACACAAGGATGATGGAACCAAATTACTTAATAAAACATTGTCCGAGGAGGGAATTATTAAATTTGGAGTTCCGCAGGGATCGGTTTTGGGCCCACTACTCTTTCTTCTATATATCAATGATATAACACAGAACGTTCGTTCACATAAAGAAATTTTGTTTGCGGACGATACAGCACTCGTAATAAAAGATGAAACTAACCAGGTCATACAGCAGTCTGCTGACTCCGTTACAGGAGAGTTAACCAAATGGTCACAAGATAATCGCCTCATAATAAACTATAAAAAAACATTATGTCTAAATTTCCACACTATACAGCATAGGAATCCTGCGAAGCCCAATATAACATTAAATGGTCATCAAATAGAAAATAAATCAGAAACAAAGTTTTTAGGACTATGGATACAACATGACTTGAAATGGAATAAACATATACATTATCTGAATACTAAACTGAACTCTATGTGCTTTTCGTTACGTATTTTGAAAACCAGCACTAGCATGCACACATTAAGAAATACTTATTTTGCTTATTTCCATTCATACTTAAGATATGGGGTCATATTTTGGGGTATGTCGCCATATGTACTAAGCACGTTTAGGATACAAAAGTGGGCGATTAGAATTATGGCAAATGTAAACACTAGAGAATCATGTAGACCTCTGTTTAAAGTTTTAAGCATTCTCCCACTGCCCTGCATATATATCTTTGAAAGTATTATGTTTTTTAAAAAGAATTTAATGAATAAGGATGTTTTTCCTAAAACAAATAATGATGTTCATAGGCATAACACAAGACAAAATCAAAACATTCATATTTCACACACACACACACACAAGCATATATCAAAAAGGAACGTTTCACACAGGAGTTAAATTATACAATAAACTACCCCAGTATATAAAACTTGCCCCAAAAATAAAACCCTTTGATAGAATGTTGAGAGCTTATATTCAGTGCCATTGTTTTTACTCTGTAGTTGAATATCTTAGTGTATAGGAGCGATGAAATCTATAATTATATTTTACTTTTCTATTTTAATTGTAATACCTAGCTGTAAGTTGTTGTGTTTATAGAATTAAGTTTTCATATTATGATAATAGAGTAAGGTGTAAATAGTTGTCCAATAGTTGTATCTCTTAAGATCTGTTATTATAATAAGTTATAAATAGGTATAGTATTAGTATTATATACTATACCCTTCCAAAGACCTACTAGGATGCTGAATCTTATCTCGGGCGCGGCTCGTTCGGTGGCTAATTAACGCTTTACATCCTAGGTATGACTTTATTCCTTAATTGATTGAGCAGCTGTTTTGAATTTGTTTTCTGGACGGCGCAAAGTACCACGTACTTGGAAAAGACGTCCACACAGGCCAAAAGGTGCCGACATCCTCTTCTCCCTTTAGGTAGCGTACCATAACAGTCAATGGCCACGAGCTCCAATTGTTTTTGTGGCAACAAAGGTCTCGGGTACTGTTTCATCAAGAAATTGTTAGACTTGACCGTCTGGCACGTATCGCACGTCTTTAACACTTCACATATTGTGTTCCTCATTTTTGGCCACGTGAATGCCTCGCCTAGCGTCGCTTCCGTTTTGTCTGTCCCGGCATGCCCTAAAGTATAGTGCGCATGCCACACTAGCTTTCGCTGGAGAGAGGCAGGAACCAATATCCCCATCATGGTATGGTCCTGGTCCACAAATCTATGCAAGAGATTATTGAAATAATTGTAACTCTTAGCTCGAGCTTCCGCCTCATGGTATTCCGGGCTTTCGGGTACCAATTCCCTCTTGAAATATCTGATAATCATTCCCATCCACGGTTCCTTCTCCTGCTCCGCCTGAATGTTGCTTAACTCCCGCAGGAAATCCTGGTCTTGCTGCGTGAGCTCAATCTGATGGACCCTTGCTTCCACGGTGCTTCCGCCTTCTTCCGGTTTCCGGCTTAGAATATCCGGGATCACGTTTAATTTTCCAGGGCAAAATTTCTTCTGTAGGTCAAATTGCTGCGCATAAATTGACCATCTATTTACCCTCTCAGAAACCATAGCCGATTTAAACAAAAACGTCAACGCCTTATGGTCAGTTCTAATTATTATGGGAAAATCATAGATAATCGTCCTCCATTGTTCGAGGGCATGAATTATCGCCAATAATTCAATCTCGGAGACTGTATAATTCTTCTCGTGCTTGCGCAATCTGCGGCTAGAGAACGCCAGACGTATGCGACTCTGCGGGTTGCTGGCATCTTCCTGGTATAACATGGCTCCGACACCTATCATAGACGCATCGGCCTGTATGATAAACTTGCGAGTAAAGTCTGGATATCCTAGCTTTACACTATTTGCTAGTAGCTCCTTCGTTGCGACAAATGCCTTCTCGCTCTCCTTGCTCCACTGCCATCGATTTTTTTTCAGAAGTTCTTGGAGTGGTGCCACTATCTCCGTATATCCTGGGGAATTCTCGCGGAAAAAGTTTGTGATGCCTAAAAACATTCTGATGTGCTTCACTCTGGTTGGTCTTGGGAAATTTCTAATTGCTTCAATCTTTGCCGGATTGGGTCGAACTCCTTCTCCATCGATGATATGGCCTAGATATAAAATCTCTTGCTGAAAGAAATGCGACTTCTTGAGGTTGATCTTAAAATTTGCCCTGTTGAGGTTCTTTAACAGTTTCTCTAAATTCACCATATGTTCCTCCGCTGTGCTAGACGCAAGCAAGATGTCGTCCACGTATCTTACGGTCATTTCCTTAACCTCTTCTGTTAAATTCCGGTCCAAAGCCCTAATGAGTGCAGACCCGGCCGTCTTGACGCCAAATGGGAGTCTAGCAAAAACCCAGCTCTGGTTGTCGAACAGAAATCCAGTCAGCAACTGTGATTTCTCCTCCAGTTCGATATGGTAATAAAAGCTCGAGGGGTCAACTGACGAATAAATCTGTTTTCCTCGAAAACGCTTCAAAACGTTCTTAATTATCGGCGCTTTGTCATGCTCAGGTATAAGGCGTGCATTCAAGGTGCGACTGTCGAGACACACCCTCACAGATCCATTGGGTTTCGCCACTGCAAGTATCGCATTTAAATATGGTGGAGGTGTCTTCCTGATTATATTTGCTTTCGCCATTTCCCCAATAATTTTCTTATCCTCCGGATAGTGCTTCTCTGGAACGGGGTAAAGTTTGCTTTTAAATGGTGACCAGTCGTCCACCTGCATGGCGTAGCGGAAGTTTAGAATTTTTCCTGGTATCGTGTCGAACGCTGATGCCTGCTCTCTCAAAATATTTTCTAGGCGTGCCTTGCCTTCGCTGTCCAACCTGGCCTCGCTCAGTTTTTCCTGTAATAGCTTCCCAAATGTTTCTTCGGCTCTGTCAGCTTCCACGGCCGTATTCCAGATCTCTCTCAGTGTAAGTTCCCTAACGTGCATGGGTTGCGGGTTCGAATGTCCCTCCTGCGTTTCATTCTCGGCCTCCTCTGTTATTGTTTCTAGCATCCACATATCTGCCTAGCGCTCCAAGTTCACCTCGTTCATATGTAAATTTACGTTGCTTAACCCTTCCACGTTCTTGAACGTAATTGTGTTCTCATGCAGGTCTATCACTGCCCGGTGGTCGCATATGAAATCCGCACCAAGGATTATGTTGAAATTTATGTTGGCCATAACCATGAAGTTCTGTGATAGAATATGGCCCATTATATCCAAATCTAGATGTACTTGGTATTTGCATACTGCTGACTTCTCCGGAATAACTCCTCTGATTTTTATCTGTGGGACAGGTACTGTAGGTATTTTGTTCTGCTTGTTTAGCATCTTAACTAAAGCTTCGGATGCCAGGCACAGTTGTGACCCAGTATCCACGATAGACCGGACCCTGACTCCACCGATTCTTGCTATGATAATAGGTAACTTGCGTAATCCCTGCTGTTTTGGTTGAATGAGCTCATTTAAAAAATCGTCTGATGTAGCGACCCATTCCTGTATGTGTGCGACTAACCAGTTATTTCCCTCTCGCTCCTTTCTGAGACTGTCTTCTTGGTCTACCGCCGAGCTTTTTTTTATGCACGGCACCCTGCTGTCCGGTACCATTGCGCTCCTCTCTCTCTCTTGCATTACCAGCTCGCTTTCTGCCCCCTGTATATCTGGGTTATGCCTGTTCTCCATGGTATGTTTCCATTTCTCTCTCTGTGCTTCCTGTTCCTGGTGCAACTCGCTTAAATATCGCTGAGTATCCTCGTACCGACTATTCCAATCCTGTCTATAGTCTTGCGTGGGCTCCTGCCTTTCTTCTCGCCTTCCATGCCACGGTCGCCTCCCATCTCTCTCATGTTCGTAAAGGCCATTTATTCTTCGCCATTCATCCTTTCTCTGTTGGTACGGCTGACAGTTCCTTCCGCGGTGCTGTCCCCATTTTCCTCGTTCATGTCCTTGGTATCCGTTCCGCGCATTATTTTCATCCCTGCGCTCGTATGCTGGCGGTCCGGTGTTCGTACCCTGACTTCGCTTGTTGGTACCAGTGTCTTGCTGTAACACAGCCGTGTTAACCTGTCCTTTGGCTCGCACGTTCCGCATCTGAGGTTGCATAGAAGTGTCATCAAGCTGTCGGAGCACTTCCTCGGCGTGCACCGCGTTATTGACGTTTGCGGCCACTAGTATCTGCTGGACGCTGGCGGGTAATTGCTTGCCGATGGTCATTATCATGTCTGATTCCCCGGGAGCGACATCAAGATCCCTCATCAATAACATCGGTTTTGTGAAATAATCCGCGTAGCGTGTGGGCTGCGTAGCATGGTACTTTCTACTGTACAGCTCCATCCTGAGGCTTAGCTGTGCTGACTGCCCCCAATATTTTCTTAGGAACGCCGATTTAAACCCTTCCAAGTCCTCGAAAGTGTACCTGAAGCTCTGGTACCAGGTCAATACTTCGTTCCCTAACATTTTTCTAAAGCTCTAAGCTGTCTATTGGGCGGTACTGCGTGATCGGCAAAGAATGATTCCACCTCCTTAATGAAAGATTTGGGTGTTACTGATCCATCATTTGTGTATCTCCGAGGTCTGTCCTCTTGCATTCTTATAACCTGTACGTATTGCGTGGCTAGCTTATTCTCCATTGGTGTCGATGCTTGTCCGCGAAATTGGTGGAATCCCTCTGTAGTCTCACCTACCGTAGACTTCTCGGTCGACCCTGGCTTGCTTCTCTTTCGCTACGTACTGTGGCTGCGGTAACCCCATCGCTTTTATTCGTTCTCATTTCCAACATGAAATCATCATGTTCCAGAGTTCGTATCTCAGCTTCGATAATTTTCCTATCTTGCTCATCCATTCTGGCTAGGAATTGTTTCTCGACCTCTCTGATCAGTTCTTGGTTCTCTTCCATCTGTTTAAATATTTTCTGTCTATCTTCTTTCCCTTCGACTCCTATCTGCAGGCACGTCTTATTTATTTCCTCTTTCATTCTCAAGTATCTCTCTTCGTCTTTCTTCCCTCCTGCTCCGTTATTTTCTTCCAACCGATTCAGCCTCTCACCAATTAAAGCGTTACTCTCCCGCAAGTCCTCTCTTATTGCTGCCTTCTCTGCTTCTAACTCGCTCCATTTCTCTGCTGCTTGCAATTCCCCCCTTTCTACGTCTTTGTGCATGTCTCGCACGGCTTTATTTAACTCTGCTATCTGCCCCTGAGCCATGATATTTCCCTCTTCGAGTATGTCTAGCCTGCCTTTCATCTCCTCCTGTGTCAGTTTTAATCCTTCCTCGCTCAAATTGCATGCTAACTCTATTTGGTTTAGTTTAGCGAATGTCTTCTCCTCGCTAAGCGCGATCGCCTCTCTCAATGTTCCCTCCATGCGCTCTAATTGTATGCCCGCGTCTGCTTTAATGTCTACCGTAAGCTTCGCGAATTGTTCCGATAATTGACCGCTAGTGTCTGCCTTCAAATCTCCTTTAAGTGTTCATTGTTCTCGGCTATAATTTGAGTTAACTGATCGCTATTGTCTGTTTTCATGCGCTCTAGTTGTTCGCTGGTGTCAGCTTTCAAGTCTGCTTTTAAGTGTTCATTGTTCTCGGCTATAATTTGAGTTAACTGTTCGCTATTGTCTGTTTTCATGCGCTCTAGTTGTTCGCTGGTGTCAGCTTTCAAGACTGCCTTTAATTGGGCACACATCGCCTCCATAATGGCTCGCACTTCCTCTGAAGAAGCCATCTCCTCCACCACACAAAATACACTTATCTGAGAAATAGGGGCATGCCTTAATGAGGAGATAATCTGTTAGTGCTAAAATGAGTTCCTTTTTGTTCCATGTTCTGCCTCCCCCAAATACTTTAGTCAGCTCAATTATTTACGTTATTCTATCCCATAAGCAAATAGTTATCCAAGCTGCATATTGAGCTTCCTACGTGACGCACACTCCCTCAAAGTTTCCTTGAATAAATTCTTTCATTCTTACCCTCGCGGTTTGTACGTTAATTTATCCCAGACATGCTAATAGAGATATTAACAATCTATAGGCTACCAGCCTTCCTATTTCATTTTCACTGGAGTTTGTTACTATCAAACTTCAAATCGGGCGCCCAGCTGACATGTCTCTAATTTACATTTGCAATAAAAAATGTCAACTGTATTTCTAATACAAACTCCATGATTTTACACCCCTTTTATTTACAATAAATCAGCCTCACGCTCTTGGCGCGCCATCATAGGCTAAATCCTAGCCGTACGAATCATTCGCAAAATCCACCACGGATGGAAGATTTTACGATGAGCACTGACTAGCTCAAACAGGCATATGACTTTCCACATGATCCATTGAATTAGATATCAAAACAACAATGCAATCGAATAGGGACGGATAGCTGAGGCACTATCACATAACCCCTATATACCCTTCCAAAGGCCTACTAGGATGCTGAATCTTATCTCGGGCGCGGCTCGTTCGGTGGCTAATTAACACTTTACATCCTAGGAATTTCGAAATTTGATCATGGGAACTTAAAACTATAAATCATATGCCAGGGGAACCAGGAAACAAAATTTATTCTTAGAAGAACTACAAAACAAACAAAAAACAATCCATTTATAAACAACGTAGAACCACAACAAAATAAACTGCGTTATCACTATCCTTCTCTGCCATAAAGTCTACAGAGATGGTACAACCAGGGTACCTTTATCTAATTAGTTCGGGCAAAGCCTCAGCTTCCCCTGATCAAACACTGCAGGATCATGGAACTCCAAATAAAACAAATCCAAATAAAATAAAATCAAAATCACAGTGGCGCACTCTCACCCCAGGTGAGTTCAAAATGGAACAAACAAAAGACTAAATTAATGCAACAAGAAATGAATCGTCATTTAGACTTTCACGGCCCGTGTTATTATTCATAATGTTGAATTTTGGGCTTATGCCGTGTTTTATTATATTGCAATTCGACGCGTTTCGAAAGAAACCATGTCTTTCATCGTCAGGAATAATCTGGAATACGACAATGTTGCTAAGAGAAAGCAACGAAGAACATATAGAAGGTGCCCAAAGATGGACGCCATTATAGCCCCATGTTAGGGACAACGGAAAGCAGCAGTGAATTACTTTCTCAGGGTTCTGATAATAGGTAGCCAGGATTCACTGAGATTGTAGCCGGTGTCGCGGTTGAAATTATCAGGGTGTTTACGTATTTCAACCGCCTCCCTGATGATTCTGGGACGATATTGCTTTATACGGGCAAGAACATCCACCCCTTGGAACATGACATCATGGCCAGGTGTTAAAGCATGATCGGCAACAGCTGATTTATCAGGTTGAATGAGTCTGATACATCTATTATGTTCCTTAATGCGAGTGCATATTGTTCTCGAAGTCTGCCCGATGTAAACCTTGCCACAAGTACAGGGAACTCTGTAGATACCCGGTTGTTGCAATTTAGGCAAACTGTCCTTAGTTGGTCGCAGGAGTTGCCTAATCTTAACAGAAGTTCCAAATACAGTCCGTATGTTGTATCGACGTAGGATTTTAGCAATACGATCCGTTGTGTTATGTATGTACGGAAGGTAAGCAGTTCCTTTTACATCTCTTTTCTCAACTGACGTCCTATTATTATTTGTTGGTTTCAGAACCGTAGAAATCAAAGCCTTGCTATAACCGTTGCTCTCAAAGGTGGTTCGCAGGGTGTTAATTTCTTCTTGTAAAGAAGACACTTCACAAATCCTCCTAGCCCTGGTAGTTAGAGTTGTAAGGATACCATGTTTCTGGGCAGGGTGATGGTGAGAACTTGCGTGGAGATATCTATTGGTGTGTGTTGGCTTACGAAAAACGCTGTGTCCTAAAGATCCATCCTCTTTCTTGGTGACGAGAACATCTAAAAAAGGTATTTTGCCGTCAGATTCCTTTTCCATGGTGAAACAAATAGAAGGGTGCTGGAGATTAAGGTGATCCAGGAAATGGCTAAGATTTTCCTCACCTTCCGTCCAAACAACGAACGTGTCATCCACATAACGCCACCAGATCTTCGGTTTGAAAGGAGCCGACGACAAAGCTTTCTCTTCAAAGTTCTCCATGAAGAAATTAGCCACAACAGGAGAGAGAGGACTACCCATGGCCACACCATCAGTCTGCTCATAAAAATTCCCATTCCATAGAAAGTAGGAGGAGGTCATGCAGTGATAAAAAAGTCTTGTGATGTCTTCAGGAAAAAGGCCATTAATGAGAGACATAACACCATCAATAGGTACTCTCGTAAACAGAGACACCACGTCGAGACTCACTAGAATATCACCCGGCTGAAGTGTTATAGCTTTTAACTTTTCCACGAAGTGTGTGGAATCCTTAATGTACGAAGGCGTGTTACCCAGAAGCGGCTGAAGTAGTCTACCTAAGTATTTGGAAAGGGCATATGTAGGAGAACCAATCGTACTAACAATGGGTCTAAGAGGAACATCGTCCTTATGTATTTTAGGAAGACCATAGAGTCTCGGAGGAATAGCATCCCCTGGAAGGAGAGTCTTCGCTGCATCCGCTGGAATAGATGATTGCTTGATCAATTTGACGGTGACATTTGAGTAGCGAGTAGTAGGATCACGACTATTAATCCTATATACAGGATCTGATAACAAAGACGAGATCTTAGAATCATAATCAACCTTATCCAATACCACTGTCGCATTACCCTTGTCAGCGGGGAGAACGATAATATCAGAATTGTCCCTTAGATCTTTAAGTGCCCGGCTTTCACCTTGTTTTAAGTTGGTGTTAGGTGGCTTAGCTGTCTTGAGAACTCGGGAACATTCTTGCATGGCTTCCTCGGCCTCTTCAGGTGTGAGGTGATGTACTGAGGATTCTACGGATGTAATAAGTTCTTCAATAGGAATTCTTCTAGGCGCTACAGCAAAATTGAGACCTTTAGCGAGAACTGCCTGTTGGGTATCACTTAGGGGGTTGCTGGACAAATTTACGACAACCTTGTTAGCATCAAGTCTAATGGCTTGAGATTTCTGCAACTGACATAACCTATCATATTTGGAAATATGTCTGTCCCTCACCTGATCTAGAACGCTGTTAGCTTGCACTGAAGAAATACGATCGAAGATATTCCATAATTCCTCACTTACGAAGTTTGAGAGGCGTAGATGTAGCTGTAGTAACTCCCTCGAAATAAAATCTAACTGCTTACGAGTATGCTGTAACCTCTCTATCAATAACGCCTTGCTTGCACGACGATAGATTCTCGTTGCCTTAGGTGTTCTGAAGGAATGCTTCAACATAACAAAATTCGGTAGAATATCATGATCCCGGCATCTTAGGAGAAAAGCGAGTGAAGAGATTAGACACACCTTCTTGCGTCGTAACCTACTGAATCTAGACATCAGTCGGAAAATATCCTCCCCATAGAGGTTTCTAATATTGTCATTTAGACTTTCACGGCCCGTGTTATTATTCATAATGTTGAATTTTGGGCTTATGCCGTGTTTTATTATATTGCAATTCGACGCGTTTCGAAAGAAACCATGTCTTTCATCGTCAGGAATAATCTGGAATACGACAATGTTGCTAAGAGAAAGCAACGAAGAACATATAGAAGGTGCCCAAAGATGGACGCCATTATAGCCCCATGTTAGGGACAACGGAAAGCAGCAGTGAATTACTTTCTCAGGGTTCTGATAATAGGTAGCCAGGATTCACTGAGATTGTAGCCGGTGTCGCGGTTGAAATTATCAGGGTGTTTACGTATTTCAACCGCCTCCCTGATGATTCTGGGACGATATTGCTTTATACGGGCAAGAACATCCACCCCTTGGAACATGACATCATGGCCAGGTGTTAAAGCATGATCGGCAACAGCTGATTTATCAGGTTGAATGAGTCTGATACATCTATTATGTTCCTTAATGCGAGTGCATATTGTTCTCGAAGTCTGCCCGATGTAAACCTTGCCACAAGTACAGGGAACTCTGTAGATACCCGGTTGTTGCAATTTAGGCAAACTGTCCTTAGTTGGTCGCAGGAGTTGCCTAATCTTAACAGAAGTTCCAAATACAGTCCGTATGTTGTATCGACGTAGGATTTTAGCAATACGATCCGTTGTGTTATGTATGTACGGAAGGTAAGCAGTTCCTTTTACATCTCTTTTCTCAACTGACGTCCTATTATTATTTGTTGGTTTCAGAACCGTAGAATTCAAAGCCTTGCTATAACCGTTGCTCTCAAAGGTGGTTCGCAGGGTGTTAATTTCTTCTTGTAAAGAAGACACTTCACAAATCCTCCTAGCCCTGGTAGTTAGAGTTGTAAGGATACCATGTTTCTGGGCAGGGTGATGGTGAGAACTTGCGTGGAGATATCTATTGGTGTGTGTTGGCTTACGAAAAACGCTGTGTCCTAAAGATCCATCCTCTTTCTTGGTGACGAGAACATCTAAAAAAGGTATTTTGCCGTCAGATTCCTTTTCCATGGTGAAACAAATAGAAGGGTGCTGGAGATTAAGGTGATCCAGGAAATGGCTAAGATTTTCCTCACCTTCCGTCCAAACAACGAACGTGTCATCCACATAACGCCACCAGATCTTCGGTTTGAAAGGAGCCGACGACAAAGCTTTCTCTTCAAAGTTCTCCATGAAGAAATTAGCCACAACAGGAGAGAGAGGACTACCCATGGCCACACCATCAGTCTGCTCATAAAAATTCCCATTCCATAGAAAGTAGGAGGAGGTCATGCAGTGATAAAAAAGTCTTGTGATGTCTTCAGGAAAAAGGCCATTAATGAGAGACATAACACCATCAATAGGTACTCTCGTAAACAGAGACACCACGTCGAGACTCACTAGAATATCACCCGGCTGAAGTGTTATAGCTTTTAACTTTTCCACGAAGTGTGTGGAATCCTTAATGTACGAAGGCGTGTTACCCAGAAGCGGCTGAAGTAGTCTACCTAAGTATTTGGAAAGGGCATATGTAGGAGAACCAATCGTACTAACAATGGGTCTAAGAGGAACATCGTCCTTATGTATTTTAGGAAGACCATAGAGTCTCGGAGGAATAGCATCCCCTGGAAGGAGAGTCTTCGCTGCATCCGCTGGAATAGATGATTGCTTGATCAATTTGACGGTGACATTTGAGTAGCGAGTAGTAGGATCACGACTATTAATCCTATATACAGGATCTGATAACAAAGACGAGATCTTAGAATCATAATCAACCTTATCCAATACCACTGTCGCATTACCCTTGTCAGCGGGGAGAACGATAATATCAGAATTGTCCCTTAGATCTTTAAGTGCCCGGCTTTCACCTTGTTTTAAGTTGGTGTTAGGTGGCTTAGCTGTCTTGAGAACTCGGGAACATTCTTGCCTGGCTTCCTCGGCCTCTTCAGGTGTGAGGTGATGTACTGAGGATTCTACGGATGTAATAAGTTCTTCAATAGGAATTCTTCTAGGCGCTACAGCAAAATTGAGACCTTTAGCGAGAACTGCCTGTTGGGTATCACTTAGGGGGTTGCTGGACAAATTTACGACAACCTTGTTAGCATCAAGTCTAATGGCTTGAGATTTCTGCAACTGACATAACCTATCATATTTGGAAATATGTCTGTCCCTCACCTGATCTAGAACGCTGTTAGCTTGCACTGAAGAAATACGATCGAAGATATTCCATAATTCCTCACTTACGAAGTTTGAGAGGCGTAGATGTAGCTGTAGTAACTCCCTCGAAATAAAATCTAACTGCTTACGAGTATGCTGTAACCTCTCTATCAATAACGCCTTGCTTGCACGACGATAGATTCTCGTTGCCTTAGGTGTTCTGAAGGAATGCTTCAACATAACAAAATTCGGTAGAATATCATGATCCCGGCATCTTAGGAGAAAAGCGAGTGAAGAGATTAGACACACCTTCTTGCGTCGTAACCTACTGAATCTAGACATCAGTCGGAAAATATCCTCCCCATAGAGGTTTCTAATATTGTCATTTAGACTTTCACGGCCCGTGTTATTATTCATAATGTTGAATTTTGGGCTTATGCCGTGTTTTATTATATTGCAATTCGACGCGTTTCGAAAGAAACCATGTCTTTCATCGTCAGGAATAATCTGGAATACGACAATGTTGCTAAGAGAAAGCAACGAAGAACATATAGAAGGTGCCCAAAGATGGACGCCATTATAGCCCCATGTTAGGGACAACGGAAAGCAGCAGTGAATTACTTTCTCAGGGTTCTGATAATAGGTAGCCAGGATTCACTGAGATTGTAGCCGGTGTCGCGGTTGAAATTATCAGGGTGTTTACGTATTTCAACCGCCTCCCTGATGATTCTGGGACGATATTGCTTTATACGGGCAAGAACATCCACCCCTTGGAACATGACATCATGGCCAGGTGTTAAAGCATGATCGGCAACAGCTGATTTATCAGGTTGAATGAGTCTGATACATCTATTATGTTCCTTAATGCGAGTGCATATTGTTCTCGAAGTCTGCCCGATGTAAACCTTGCCACAAGTACAGGGAACTCTGTAGATACCCGGTTGTTGCAATTTAGGCAAACTGTCCTTAGTTGGTCGCAGGAGTTGCCTAATCTTAACAGAAGTTCCAAATACAGTCCGTATGTTGTATCGACGTAGGATTTTAGCAATACGATCCGTTGTGTTATGTATGTACGGAAGGTAAGCAGTTCCTTTTACATCTCTTTTCTCAACTGACGTCCTATTATTATTTGTTGGTTTCAGAACCGTAGAAATCAAAGCCTTGCTATAACCGTTGCTCTCAAAGGTGGTTCGCAGGGTGTTAATTTCTTCTTGTAAAGAAGACACTTCACAAATCCTCCTAGCCCTGGTAGTTAGAGTTGTAAGGATACCATGTTTCTGGGCAGGGTGATGGTGAGAACTTGCGTGGAGATATCTATTGGTGTGTGTTGGCTTACGAAAAACGCTGTGTCCTAAAGATCCATCCTCTTTCTTGGTGACGAGAACATCTAAAAAAGGTATTTTGCCGTCAGATTCCTTTTCCATGGTGAAACAAATAGAAGGGTGCTGGAGATTAAGGTGATCCAGGAAATGGCTAAGATTTTCCTCACCTTCCGTCCAAACAACGAACGTGTCATCCACATAACGCCACCAGATCTTCGGTTTGAAAGGAGCCGACGACAAAGCTTTCTCTTCAAAGTTCTCCATGAAGAAATTAGCCACAACAGGAGAGAGAGGACTACCCATGGCCACACCATCAGTCTGCTCATAAAAATTCCCATTCCATAGAAAGTAGGAGGAGGTCATGCAGTGATAAAAAAGTCTTGTGATGTCTTCAGGAAAAAGGCCATTAATGAGAGACATAACACCATCAATAGGTACTCTCGTAAACAGAGACACCACGTCGAGACTCACTAGAATATCACCCGGCTGAAGTGTTATAGCTTTTAACTTTTCCACGAAGTGTGTGGAATCCTTAATGTACGAAGGCGTGTTACCCAGAAGCGGCTGAAGTAGTCTACCTAAGTATTTGGAAAGGGCATATGTAGGAGAACCAATCGTACTAACAATGGGTCTAAGAGGAACATCGTCCTTATGTATTTTAGGAAGACCATAGAGTCTCGGAGGAATAGCATCCCCTGGAAGGAGAGTCTTCGCTGCATCCGCTGGAATAGATGATTGCTTGATCAATTTGACGGTGACATTTGAGTAGCGAGTAGTAGGATCACGACTATTAATCCTATATACAGGATCTGATAACAAAGACGAGATCTTAGAATCATAATCAACCTTATCCAATACCACTGTCGCATTACCCTTGTCAGCGGGGAGAACGATAATATCAGAATTGTCCCTTAGATCTTTAAGTGCCCGGCTTTCACCTTGTTTTAAGTTGGTGTTAGGTGGCTTAGCTGTCTTGAGAACTCGGGAACATTCTTGCCTGGCTTCCTCGGCCTCTTCAGGTGTGAGGTGATGTACTGAGGATTCTACGGATGTAATAAGTTCTTCAATAGGAATTCTTCTAGGCGCTACAGCAAAATTGAGACCTTTAGCGAGAACTGCCTGTTGGGTATCACTTAGGGGGTTGCTGGACAAATTTACGACAACCTTGTTAGCATCAAGTCTAATGGCTTGAGATTTCTGCAACTGACATAACCTATCATATTTGGAAATATGTCTGTCCCTCACCTGATCTAGAACGCTGTTAGCTTGCACTGAAGAAATACGATCGAAGATATTCCATAATTCCTCACTTACGAAGTTTGAGAGGCGTAGATGTAGCTGTAGTAACTCCCTCGAAATAAAATCTAACTGCTTACGAGTATGCTGTAACCTCTCTATCAATAACGCCTTGCTTGCACGACGATAGATTCTCGTTGCCTTAGGTGTTCTGAAGGAATGCTTCAACATAACAAAATTCGGTAGAATATCATGATCCCGGCATCTTAGGAGAAAAGCGAGTGAAGAGATTAGACACACCTTCTTGCGTCGTAACCTACTGAATCTAGACATCAGTCGGAAAATATCCTCCCCATAGAGGTTTCTAATATTGTCATTTAGACTTTCACGGCCCGTGTTATTATTCATAATGTTGAATTTTGGGCTTATGCCGTGTTTTATTATATTGCAATTCGACGCGTTTCGAAAGAAACCATGTCTTTCATCGTCAGGAATAATCTGGAATACGACAATGTTGCTAAGAGAAAGCAACGAAGAACATATAGAAGGTGCCCAAAGATGGACGCCATTATAGCCCCATGTTAGGGACAACGGAAAGCAGCAGTGAATTACTTTCTCAGGGTTCTGATAATAGGTAGCCAGGATTCACTGAGATTGTAGCCGGTGTCGCGGTTGAAATTATCAGGGTGTTTACGTATTTCAACCGCCTCCCTGATGATTCTGGGACGATATTGCTTTATACGGGCAAGAACATCCACCCCTTGGAACATGACATCATGGCCAGGTGTTAAAGCATGATCGGCAACAGCTGATTTATCAGGTTGAATGAGTCTGATACATCTATTATGTTCCTTAATGCGAGTGCATATTGTTCTCGAAGTCTGCCCGATGTAAACCTTGCCACAAGTACAGGGAACTCTGTAGATACCCGGTTGTTGCAATTTAGGCAAACTGTCCTTAGTTGGTCGCAGGAGTTGCCTAATCTTAACAGAAGTTCCAAATACAGTCCGTATGTTGTATCGACGTAGGATTTTAGCAATACGATCCGTTGTGTTATGTATGTACGGAAGGTAAGCAGTTCCTTTTACATCTCTTTTCTCAACTGACGTCCTATTATTATTTGTTGGTTTCAGAACCGTAGAAATCAAAGCCTTGCTATAACCGTTGCTCTCAAAGGTGGTTCGCAGGGTGTTAATTTCTTCCTGTAAAGAAGACACTTCACAAATCCTGTTAAGATTAGGCAACTCCTGCGACCAACTAAGGACAGTTTGCCTAAATTGCAACAACCGGGTATCTACAGAGTTCCCTGTACTTGTGGCAAGGTTTACATCGGGCAGACTTCGAGAACAATATGCACTCGCATTAAGGAACATAATAGATGTATCAGACTCATTCAACCTGATAAATCAGCTGTTGCCGATCATGCTTTAACACCTGGCCATGATGTCATGTTCCAAGGGGGTGGATGTTCTTGCCCGTATAAAGCAATATCGTCCCAGAATCATCAGGGAGGCGGTTGAAATACGTAAACACCCTGAT